>CM032782.1:8811810-10022908 GCA_019155195.1 Avicennia marina
TGAAATTACATGGTCTTAAATCTCATGACTGTCATATTTTTATGGAGAGGCTTATACCCATAGCATTAAAGGATTTGTTGCCTAAATTTCTTGGAGTGCCTTAGTGAAGGTAAGTTTGCTATATCACTAGCTTTGTATGCTTGTCCTTCATACTAAAATGGTAATGGAAATAGAGAATAAAGTGGCAAGTATGATATACAATTTAGAGAAGATATTTCTTCCGTCGTTTTTTAATTCTATAAAGCACATGACAGTACATTTCCCGTTCGAGGCGACAATAAGGTATCCAGTCCAATACAAATAGATGTGTCTTTTTGAAAAGTGTGCTAATGTTTCACTTTTTATGCTTGATACTCATGAACTAGTTAATGTGTGACTTATTATTGTTTGTATATGTTCCTACATAATTCGAAAAGAAATGTGAAGAACGAGACCCCCATGGAGACATATATAGTGGAAGAGATAAGCACATTCACATCATACTCTTTCAACACAGATGTGCCTTTCAAGTGAACAAGACCCCCGAGAAAGGACATGGGTGACACTTCGTTGGGCTGTCCCCCTTTTTCCATATTTAACCAACTTAGGCAACCATCTCAAGGACAGTCTTCGAAATAAATGGCTAGTGAAGAAAGACATGCCGTAATGACCTATGCCCTCCTAAACTGTCTAAACGTGGAGCTACCATATAAGTTACACATTTGAACCTTGTTTGTAATGGATATTTTCATGTTAATGAGGTCCCACACAAGTTTTATGTAATTACACTGACAGCAACATAATGCAATTATTTGTAGGGTTTTTGTTAAATAGTTTTGGCACAATCATGTTGATATCAATACTATAGTTGTAGTTGAATTTGCAGAATTGTTCAAAGATTACATGAATTATCTTTCCTGTGCCCTTGAGTAAGCTTTATTTACATTAGTATCATTTTTGTTAACATGTACACATGGTCAATAGGTTGACAACCTCTACAGCAACAAATCAAATCCAATGTTACGTACTTAGCATGGGGCTTTTACAATCGTATTACCACTTACTCAGCTTACTTCATTAATGGTTTTAAGTTTCAAAGCACAAGCCATAGGCGGGGGAGACCAATGCAAAATAATGGGGTTTACGTCCAGACTTCATGTTATGTCAACCTGAAGCATGATTTTTATGGTGTTGTTAAGGATATAATCCAACTAGATTTTATGTTCTTGTTAAACATGCACATGGTGTCAAACATGCACATGGTGTTGTTTAAATATCAGTGGTTGGATCCTGTTAAAGGTCAACCATTCACAAATTTATATGAAGAATGAGCCATTCATCCTAGCCAACAAGCTGAATAGGTTTATTATACCAATGCTCCTAGCATGAGAAGTGACAAGAGTGATTAAATAACAGTATGCAAGACAAAAGTTAGGTCAACTGTTGAAAAGTGGTGGGAGGATACGCTATATCAACCAAATAACGAGTTAACTTACCCTTACTTAGGCAATATGTCTGACCTGCCTAGATTACTTACTTCTACAGGTGTAGAGTTACATGTGCACATCATTAATGTGATGGTACATGGGCAAGTCTACTCGTCTAGTAACTTATCAGATCCTACCTCTACTGTAGTGAATCCCCAATGAATGATATGATGATGGGTTTAATTCTGATAACGATGATATATTTAATTATGCTGCCATACCACACTTTATGTCTTATAGATAGAGAACATATTGTTTCCTAAGAATGTATTAATCATTATTAAATACCAGCATTCAACACATTGCACGGACATAGCAACAAAATAAAAAATGTACTCAAAATTCTACATGCAAGATATAAGTTGAATTTCACTGCTCAAATATAACTTAGGTCATGTATAAGGTGACAAAATAATTTTCATAGGTCATCAAAAAGGGAAAAAAACAAGAATGAGTTGTGATGTCATCTTCAGTAATTATCATGGACCTAAACCTGATCATCATCTCGCCCATCATGCTATTTCACGTCTTCGTCATCAAACGAGCCAGTATGACCCAACAAGACTTTATCAGAAAATGGAGTAGGATTCCAAGTTAATGGTCAATATATGGCCTTACAGAGGTAGATGCTTCTAGTGAGGGTGCGAACTATGCAGACATTAATCCTATAAATTCATATAACTAGCCTACAATATGTGTCTATCGGCACTCTAAGCGGTTCATTTGAATATACATGTCATGAAACTCAGCCATGACATTGGCTTCCAACTTGTGTAATTAGGCCTCAAACTAAAGTGGGTGGTCATGCTTATCAAGTAGAATGGCTAGGATGTCTGGATTATTAGGCACTCCTTTAAGCGTAGGCATATCATCATCTAGAGTACGAAGTTGAAAAACAAAGTATATGGTAGTTTGGGGGACCCTTATGCTCCTTAGCGGACAAAATTGGCACACTGGCTACAACATATAGCTCCGTTATAAGATGAAAATTGCATAGGGACTTACGTTGATTCTGTGCACACTGATGCATCCCCCCATTGATTAACTGACCAAATTAAAAAGGTGTCCTTCTAATATGCAGTATGGGATGGCTGCATGCTCCTTTGTGATGGTGCTGTGATAGTTGATTGGCCAAATCCTCATGGTAATAAAGTACTATCATGTCTTGCATAGCTCTTCCAACCCAACAATGTTGAAAGAATTCATGAAGTTGGTAAGGGAGACATTACAGTGTCCCCTCTCAGGGCACACTACATCAGCTATTCTTTCTAATGCCTATCGATGATTAATAAGCTCCTAAAACTTGTCATTGTGGGGTTCATTAAGTGTACGTAAATATGCATTGATTGTAATAGAGTTGATTTCAATGTACATGCCACGAACATAAACTCTATCCTATTAACTCTCAGCCAAGTTGGCATAAAACACCCTCACCATTTTTGCGTTCGCGTTAACTTGTGGCTGTTGGTGAAGCAGGCCCATTGTCATCGTGCTAACATAAGGGATAAGAAAGGGTCATTCCTCATTGCATCAATCAAACCACTCTCTAACACAAGTGCTTAATGTTTAGTGACTTCCTCAACATGATTGGCCACTTCCAATGAGACATACTTCTCACAGTTGTATGATGAGGTTACTCGCTTCGTTCTCGGGACTATTTTACCAAAATAATCCTACCAAAACATTGCAAAAGTTATATTTAAATCACACACCAAAGCACATTCAAGTTGTCAAAATAAAATACTTCATCAAACCTAGTATGCAATTGTGGGAATAGGATACTAAGCAACTTGATCACGAGCATTCCAACATAGAGAAGGTGCATATCAATCATCACAAGCATTCATGAAAAATGCTCCAATCAACCATAAATAAGGTCATATCCAAACAGAATAACCCAGCATTCCAACCAAGCAAAGATTCATTTGTACAGAACTTTTTGTCGTGTTAATACAAGTAGTAGAAGAACTTCTTTCCCATTTTCAACATAATGATCACGCACGCCTATGTCTAGCATATGATGAGCCACTTTCACACATGGAATTTTCTCCTAAAATTGAGTTGTTTATGGTTTAAACTCCCATAACTAGAGATTGATTTTTCTTTGCATGTTCGGATCCTTCATCTTTGGACTTGTATAATTCCATATATATATATATATATATATATATATAAAAGAAGAATGCAAATGATTTACCCAAAGAGGCACTTCATCAAACAGTTTATGTGCAAACATGTTTAAGCCCTCGATTTCCAACAATTTGTCGTACTCTTGCCCAAATACAACAATCGATGCATAGAATTCTATATAACTAACATAATTAGCTACAATTTAGCTGCAAATGCCCAGATTTCCATCAATAAATCAACCCCAAAGCAACTACAATCTCAACTAGTCAATTTGGATAGAAATAGTTGTCTTATAAGCAAAATCTGAATGGCCAACAAATTTCATAATCCTCATATGGAACACAACTAAATTGTCTAAAGGATAATAACTGAACACATTTGAAGCAATGTACATAGCCTAAATTGAAGAACACCTCAAGGAAATGCATACAAACCTATTGTGTTGTGATGTCCAAGATTTTAGATATAAATTATACACAATATATAGGTGAAATGTGATTTAAAGTATGTTAAAAATGGTTTACTTACTTGTTACAACGATCGTGACAGTGATATGTTCAAGTTCCAATCCCTGGTGATGAAGATTGAACGAAATGGAGTGAAAAAAAAAAGGCCCATTTAAAACATACTACAAGACACTCATCGTCTTGGTTGTCCATACTGGGTGCTTTCAATTAACACTTCTAATTCAGGACGGATTTGTCTTCCCGTCCCAAATGCCCTTAAAGTAAACTCCCTCCTCTTTCATTGCCATTCCCCCCAAAAACCCACACTCTCCAAATCAATGAAATCTCCCTTCACTTTTTTAATCCTTCAACTCCCCAAAAATCAAAGAAATCCACCACACTCTTAATCCTTTAATTCCCCATTGTTAAGCACAAATTTTAAGTTTAGCATTCAAGGGTTTATTTTTATTTTGGTTTCTTTTCTTAAAATAGAAACGCCCACGATTTCTTCTCCAATTTGTGTTGTAATGACTTTATAATGCATTACATTCAATTTCCATGATTGGTTCTTGCAATTTTGGTATGTTTTCCATATAGCAACATGATTTCAAGGGTTGTCAATTCTTAGCTAAGTTAGGGACTTTTGCTTGTTGAAATTCTAGTGAAATATGTTAGTGAATGGGCTAATAATATGGTGTTCATTCTTGGTTTCATTTGTTGGGTGAATGTACGACCAAAAAATTAGACAATATTTGCTAAAAAAGAGTTGCACATAACATGTTTGATGAAATGCCATTTTAAAGTGTTTTTATGTATGCTTTACTTGTATAGTTACATGCTAAATGTATTTCATCATCATCTAAACATACAAAAATTTGGAAATTGAAGTCATGATATTTACCTGTGTGCATTCTTCCTTTTACACTTGATTATAGATGATACACAAAATTGCCCACAAATTCAACAAATTGAATTCAACTCGATATGTGCTAGTAGCACATTACCTATCCTAAATAGATATCATATTTACCTTAATTTCTAGATATCGATGGGGATCATCATTGCTTAATATAAAGTTATTTGTCGGTGTACTTTTAGTTATGATATTTGTTAGTATTGGAACAATGCATCACTTATCCTGATTGATGTAATAAAATATACTTTCATTTGTTTTATTTATTTGAAGATGACTTGTGGAGCATATTTAAGGGTTGAGCAGGATGTAGCATAAGCAACACATATGGCAGAGGAGGTGAACGAGGCATGAGCAACTCTTGTTTTACACTTCTATCATCTTCACCACCAATCGATGACAATGAGACACAACCCTAAGTGAAACTTTAGGCAATAGGCCATCCACATTGGCACACCACTCAAACCAACTATCACCTTCATCGGGAGAAAGGAAAGACCACATTGTACCTGCAACATTAGAGGCTAGTGCAGCTGAAGGAAGTCGCACCAGATAGGGGGCCCTAGACACATGATGTCGCAGTTGTTTTAATGAGTATAAAATTGCATCAGTATACACATTAATTACATATACCTATTAATTTAAACATGAATGACCATAGAATACACTTGCATTTTACTTTTGTTGAATGCATGGAAAGAAGTAATAAATTCGATAAAGTCTATTATATTTGGACATTATAATGGATTATGAATCGATTATACCAAGGTCTCATTAGATAAAAAATAAGAATGGTTTTGACTTTGCAAGGTTTGGCATCTCTAACTTCTGTTATTCGCTTCACCAATAATGGGTGAAACTTATTTTCTTGTTTATTCACTTACAATACTTGCTATGAACTACATACACCAACTTAGTTTCGTACTATTACTTGTACGTAATGAGCATGTTCATCATTCGATTACTTTTATATTAACATGTCTCTCCAAATAATGGATTCACATGACAACTAGTGGACAACACAACAATACAACAAGCTTTTAAGAAAAAGACCACAGAATTAATATGGAAGCCCCTACACCAGGCAAGAGTTTCCAAAACAAATGCTAATTGGATCACAGGAGAAGGGGGATGAAATGTTGGGCAAATGAGCGAAGGATACATATATAGAAATATGTGATAAAAATCGGGCCAACTAGGCAGCTGACAAGCTCTCATGCACAATCTTAAGGGGTAAGTATAATTACTAAACCATGTCCATATTGACTACAATATCATGTATCGCATTAATGATCTTGTATGTCTATAAGAAATGATGGAAAAAATGCAACAAGATCAAAATACAACTAAGGACCCAGAGGTATACGAGTTAGAGGGCAATAAGACTGCATCTAATTCCACTAATAACAACATGATTGTCCTCAAAACTTTTAGTGGATTCAAAAAGAGTCGACTGCCAAGGATGGGCTCACAGGCTCTGTCCTTTAGGTAGCTATCCCATGCATTAACTAGCTCGACTTTCTCACCCAATACCGAGTTACAAGCAATGCAGGAAATATAGAAACATACTCAACAATAGTTATGAGAAAGAGATGCTGAAATTGAAGATTACAAGACTAGACTACCACAAACAAATGCAAAATTAAACAAATTTATAAGATTTGCTGCCAAAAACTTAGGGCTTGACTCCGTAGATGACACTGAAGGTGAGGAAGATGATAAGAACATCAATAGCTAGATGCACATCATGTTTGCCCAACATTTTGCAATTCCTATGTTTTGTTGAGTTTGGAATAAATGGAATTGTATGGACTTTTGTTTAACTTGGATTGTGTATATATATTTAGTAATTCACAGTATGTATGTATTAATATTAAAAATATTAAATATTTTCATTTTACATATTTTTCCAAAAATTTAGTGTATGGGCTTTCGGAATTTATTGTACAGAACAGGCAAGAATTTTTGTAAAATTAAATAAAATTACTTTATAAAGTTTATAAAAGAGTTGTCCCAAAACCATCCCAAATATATACCAAAATATTTACCAAAATCCTCGTTCCAAAACTGTGTCAAAACAACTTTCCCAAAAACATGCCAAAAAGTTGTCTCAAAGTCATACCAGAATATCCATCCTAGAGTTATGCCAAAATACCCATTCTGAAACCATGCTAGAATACCTGTCCCAACGCCATCCCAAAATACTTATCCCAAAGTCGTGCCAAAATATTTGTTCTAAAGTTGTGCCAAATACCCATCTCAAAACCATATCAAAATATCAATCTCGAAGCCATCCTAAATTCTACAACATGGTCATTTAGGACAACCTTTGAGTCGTCCCAAATGCTAGTCTCAATCCAAAAATTTTCTGGTAGTGCAGGTGTTAATTAATTGTAAATAAATTTAGTAATTAAAAATTAATTAATTAATTAATTAATTACGTAAGAGAGAAAAAAATTGAATTTGAATTTAAATGAGAATTTTTTTGTATTAAATATTTAATTATAAAATTTGAAAGAATGTTAAGTTGAAATATAGTATTTTAAATACAGTAGTAATATTTTGATGGATTGTGTGGGTATAAAGAGAGGTAACAAACATAACCATACATTTATACATAGTCTATATTTAATAAATTTTATATAGTCACAGTGTAGACGTACACCTCTAGGCTCTAGTGGCATCTGAAACGTTCACATCATCTACTTGGATGATTGATTATATTATATAACTCTAAGCAAAAGTACGAATTATTCATACAACATACGACGTGGCGTTTCTTTAATCACTGATGGTTTATTCATGTTTATATATATAAAGATAAGAAAAATACTTGGGGGCTTAACCATCAGCCATTACTATCTAATCAGTAGAGGGTTATCCTTTATTGTGAAGTTCTTTTTCAAATTGTCTTTTTGTATCCCCATACTTTGTGGTCTGTTCTCTATCACAAACTTTTCTCATTATTCATAGTTTACTTTTTCAATTGACCAGTCCTATGAAACTTTATACATATAATAATAATTTGATAAAAATAAGAAACACGAGGGCCTTGATTGGTTCTTGGTTTGAAACTATTCATATTCACTCCAAAATTTTATAGATTAAATATTTTACTATACAAATTTTATTCAAATTCAAATTCAAATTTTTCACTCTCTCATCTTTTTGTATATAAAAAATTATTTTTCAATCATTACAAATATTCACAGTTAAATCAATGCATATCTCTATAATTTTCAACTCAAATTCATTCTTTTCATACTTTATAAGCATATATATATTATCACATTATTCAATCATTATTATATATTAAATATATAAAAAAATAATTTTCTTTTCCATCTTAATAAGCAACCAAACATACTAAGACTGCCCTGCAGTATGTGTGTGTGTGTGTGTATTATCGATGCTATATTGTTAACTATTTGGGATTAATTTACAACATTACGTTTAATTAGTAAATTTACACCACAATCCTTAATTAAAATGATCTAATACACTGAAATATAATTATTAATATCCCATTACTTCTTTTCAATATTATATATACATACGTACATACATACTTATATTATTATTATGTATGTAAAATGTTTTAGTTGCATATTGTAAAATTATACAACTATCTTTAATTGTTTTTAATTTTTTCTATCTTTTGTTTCTTTTTCTTTTAGCATATTTTTTCTTTTTCTCAAATTTTCTCTCTTTTTGAATTCTTTTTATCTTTTTTTCTTATTTTAAAGATTCTTTATATTTTTAATTTTAATAATTTTATTATTTACAATACAACCATTTATAATTTATAAATAAATAAGCGCACTTATAACAACTTTTACTAGTTATTATAAATGAATGGGGGGTAAATGCTCTTTTAATTACATTCCTAAACGCCCTTATAATTATAACTACTTCTCTAACACTTACTTTTTTTCAATTATGCTACTAATCTGTATAGCCACTTTCTTCTTAGAACTTAATCCCTATTAAATTTAAATCCTATTTGATCTACATATCTTTTATTACTATTTTTAGTATGTGTATTTATATACTTATGTATATTTTAAATTATGTAACGTTATTTAATTTTTGAAATACTAAAAATATGGTAATTTATATTTTTAATAATTAATGAAATTGTATAATTTTTTAAGCATGTACACAGACAAAGTGTACAAGTTTTACAAGAGTATTTTTGAATTGGAAGGTACCTATTTTATTGTCTAATATAATTCCTAAAATATCCTTCATTTTTTCTCTTAATGGCTAAAGAATGAACCCGAAGATTAATCCCACAAGTCTTAACAATTTCTTTTTCATAACTCTCGATACTTATATAGTAAGGTTAAAGGTCCAAATTTGGTTGCACATTATTATATTAATACAACACCCTTATGTCAATATTTTGAAATTTCTTCTTTTTCTATTATACATTGACATAATTTTGTAGTCTGTCTTTCATGTTTACTAGTGCTTGAATTCACTTCTCAGACACACACACACACACACACACACACACACACACACAAACATACATGTATATTATTTTTGAAAATTTTCATAAAATATAATTTTAAAATAATTTTATTTTTATTATAATTAGTTATAATGAATAAATTTTATAAATTATAAAAAATTTTGTTTGTGTATTAAGTGTACCATTAGTACCAACATATATCTTATTTATTTTCCCTTCCAATTGTTATTTCCAAACATTACCTTACGTTGGAAAAAGACTACCTTTCTGCAAGACAAAGCTTGTGCAAATGGCCCTACAGAAGTGCATTATGATTAAAGCTCCAGTTCTTCATGCTTCAGAAGATCCTAATTGATAGACTAAGATGTTAATTCACTCTTAAAACCATTCGGCTTGACAATTCATCAAAATCGGACAAGTCAGCATCTCATCCACTAGGACTGCTAGTAGTGATGCAATCACATTTCTTGCTTGGTGTTTTGCTGGCTATGCACATTTCTTTTTATGTGTTAGTTTTTGAATTAGTTAGGGAGTTGAATCTAAATTGTTCTAAAAGAAGCAGCACGTTTAAAGGCCAAGTGGTCAGCTGGGAATTCAATGAAACAGTAACCTTATTATTCTGTAGACCAAAGTTTCTGAACCACCATCTATCTTTTACTTTGCTGTTTGGTTAACACCTAGAGGAGACATAACACTTTACATGGTATCAGAGCTACAGTTAAGTGAAGGTTGAAGCCTAGACTATCCTTGATCCATGACAGAAAGCTCCACATCCGTCCTGAATCAACACAACATAGTTGCAGAAAGGATTTACAATTTGACCGATCAGCCAGTCCTTTCAAACTTGAAAATGGAGATAATCCAATGACTACACTAGTCTCAACCCCCTCACCATTGAGAATTATGTTGTATGGGCGAGGAGTGTAAGGAGAGCACTCAGAGCTAAAAACAAACTCGAATTCATCATTAGACAGATTGGGGTGCCAACAGAAGCTAATGTAGGTTTGTTGGATGCTTGGGAGAGATGTAATGATAGGGTACTCTCATAGATCCTTAACTCTATAACTCCTGCAGTTAAATCCAATTTGCTGTTTATAGATAATGCTTGTGAACTTTGGACTGAATTAAGTGATAGAATATCACAACATAGTGGACCTAGAGTGTACCAGTTGAAGAAAGCTTTAGGTGTACTAACTCAAAGAGATGACCTAGTAGTTACTTACTATGGAAGACTTAAGGGTATATGGGATGAGTTATCAGTATATGATGATGTGCCACAATGCACCTGTGGACAACTGAAAACATTAATAGACAAAAACTAAAGAGACACTGTCATGCAGTTCTTAATGGGGTTGAATGACACCTATAATCATGTAAGGAATCACATTTTCTTGCTTAATCTACTACCTCCTATAAACAAATTTTTTGCTATGATTTAGCAGCAAGAGAAGTAATGCCAGATCTTAGGCGCAGAGCATGGATTAGAGGGCATGGTCATGCTTGCATAGAGGAGCAATAATGTTTTTAAGATTGCAAGAAGGAAAGACAAACTATATTATACACACTGCAGGATTTCAGGCCATAGTCTTGAGAATTGCTTCAAAGTTGGAAATGCACAACCTCTGATCTACACACTACAACATGAAAGGGCATTATGTTGAGAAATGCTACAAGCTTAAAGGCTATCCATTAGACCACAAGTTTTTCTAGAAAGGTAGCAAAATGACAAGCCATGCTAACCTGGTGTAGAATTTGCAACAAGAAGGAGGAGTTGCCTCTTATGGAGATGATGGAAGGATGACACTAACTACGGTTCAATATGATGAGTTGATGATTCTTGTGGCTAGTGGAAAGACAGCAGCCAACAAACTTAACAAAGAAAAACAACCTTTAAACCTTACTGCAACAAATGCTGCCAGTTCCAACTCCACTAAATGCCAATTCCTTGAATATGAATGGTAGTTTGACAAGTTCAAAAATCCCAAGTCTTAGACCAATCAAACCAGAAGGTTGTTCTTGGGTAATGGATATTGGAGCCACAGATCACATGATCTATGATCCAAGTATCTTCACATCCATGCTTAAAAAGAATTCTAAGCAAATCAAACTACCTAATGGCTCATATGTCATAGTTACTCACATAGGAGTTGTTAAATAAATAAATCAACCAAGGCTAGCAAAACAAGGTAAAGACTGATGACAAAAAGATGCACTGCTACTGTCAGTGTTAGGCTAGAAGTTCATGTAGTTAATTAAGTAGCTTGATCATTAGACTTCTCAGTTGAATAAACTGTCCCTTAAGTGGCTAAAAAAAGGAAGTTAAGAGTAACTAAATTAAGTTAGTTAGCAAAGAAAAAGGTTATAAAAACCAATGTATCAGTAGTCATTGGACTATGAGAAATAACAGCACTGATCTAATAAAATCTTTTAGATCATTCACTCCTTTCTTTTCTATCTCTTGCTTTAGGTTTCTTCACCTCAGAAATTTTGATGAATTTCAATTCTTGACATGGTATTAGAGCCAATCCATTCAAGAACTGATCTTCCTTTCAAAGATTTACATTCTGTTTTTTCTTTACTTTTGAATCCTTAATTCAATAGCTTTAACATCAAGATCCATCAACCAACCTAGTCACCTGCAGACTAATCCATCTCCTGATGATCCAAATTCTCCATTCTATGTTCATCCAGCTGACAACCAAAACACGGTTCTAATGCATCCAGAACTCAATGGCCAAAACTTTGCAACATGGAGTAGGTCATTCACTCTAGCACTGTCCATAAGAAACAAGTTACGATTTATTAACGGAACCATTGCTGAACCACCTAAGGAAGACCCTCTTCATCATGCTTGGTCAAGGTGTAATGACTTAATTGTTGCATGGCTTCTCAGATCAATGATTCCTACACTTGCATTAACTATTTTCTTCATGCAACATACACATCAGATTTGGAAGGTTATGTCCAATAGATTCTCTTAACCAGATGACAATCGTGTGTGCAACCTTTGAAGTGAGTTGCATGCAATCAATCAAGGAGGAAGGAGTGTAGATTCTTATTATATAGAGTTGATGACAATCTAAGAAGAATTGAGAGTATACAAGCCTTCACCTCATTGTTCCTGTGGTAGTTGCAACTTATTATGCTTCCAAAGATTTTCTAATCTTTATGAATGAGATAAAGTATATAAGTTCTTAAATGGATTAAATGAATCATTCTCTGCCAATAGGTCACAACTTCTATGGTAGAAACCGTTTCCTACACTTGATGAGGCATACAATGCAATTACAGTTGAAGAAGCTCAAAGAGGACTGAAACTCTCACAACATTCTTGGAGTGAATCTTCTGCCTTGCTCACAAAAACTGGTAAAAAGGAGAAACGAGAACTTGTTTGTACACACTGTGAGAAGAAAAAGCATACTAAAGATAGGTGCTATCAAATCATAGGCTTGCCAGCAAATTTTAAGTTCACAAAGTCAAAACAGGAAGGGATGCCATCAAGTGCTAATCAAACCTCAATTATCTTAGAAAATGTGGCAGGTTAGAATGATGAGGAGTCAAGGGGAGGTAATAGAGCTTCTACTCTCTCATAGGATCAATTTAAGAGACTAGTTCATCTACTGGAAACCCATGACTTATCTGATGCTCCTTAATCACAAGGATAGCAAATTCAAGGTGATGCATAGAGAAGTCTAAACCACCAACCGTTTTTAAACTTTGCTGGTGAGAATTCTGCTTCTATAATCTTGTGTAATACTCAACCTTTCTCCTTAACATCACAAACCATAGCCTCTCATTTACAACATTCTAAGAACATGATATCTAGATCAACCTTAGGCTTTTTGGACTGGATTATAGATACTGGAGCATTTGATCATATGTGTGGCTCTCTTGATCTATTTTTATCTTGTCAACCTATCTCTGGCTTGTTTGTTAATCTTTCCAATAAAATGAAAGTCCCAACTACTCATATAGGCACTATAGAGATTTTACAAAAGTTAATAATTAGTAAAGTTTTATATGTTCCCTCCTTTAAGCTTAATCTTCTATCAGTAAGTAAGCTAAGTAGAACACATTCATGCTACTTTGTATTCAATTCAAATTCATGTGTCATTCATGCCCTTTCTCCCTAGATGAAGATTAGAGTTGCTAGACAACAGTCTGATCTTTACACCCTACATCAAAGTCAAGTTACTGCTAGGCATGTTTCTTGTTCAACAACCTCAGCCTCACCTGTACCAGTATTTGATACTTGGCACTTTAGACTAGGACACCCCTCACACAATGTAACAAACAAATTGCACGAAAGCTTTCCCTTTATCAAGACAATGTATGATAGAGTTTGTGAAACTTGTCTTAAGGCAAAGCTGAAAGGTTGCCTTTCACTATACATCAACCAGCAACTAATAAACCTTTTCAACTCATTCATGTTGATACTTGGGGTCTAAATTCCTCTAGAGCTATTGGTGGTTTCAGATATTTCCTAACTATTGTTGATGACTTTAGTAGATGCGCATGGACACACTTAATGAAACATAAGGATGAAGCCACACATATATTATATGCCTTTCACAATCTGATTCAAACTCAATTTGGCTGTAAAATTTAGACTGTTCGAACTGATAATGTCCTTGATCTTACAATGGCAGATTTCTTTTCTAATCTTGGCATCATTCACTAACAAACGTGTGTTGAGACACCACAACAGAATGTTATGGCAGAGAAAAAACACCAACATATCCTAAATATAGCTAGATCTCTCCTCTTTCAAGCTCACATGCTAGTAAAATTCTAGGAGGATGCAGTGTTAACATCAACATACATCATCAACAGACTCCTTTCAAAGTCCTAACGTAAGTCCCCATATCAAATTTTATTTGATCAGCCACCAAAATATGACCATCTTAAGGTGTTTGGATCACTTGTCTTTGCTGTCACACTCAAAAGAAGCAGAACAAAATTTGATTATAGAGCTAGAAAATGTGTCTTCATTGGTTATCCATCTAGAAGCAAGGGCTATAAACTATTTGACCTTGATTCTCATGAAACTTTTGTGTCTAGAGATGTTAGATTTTTTAAACTTGTTTTCCCTTTCAGTCCTCAATACTCTAAGTATCTTAACATCTCATCAGACTCCACACCATTCCCTTGTCTGCCTCAGAATGCCACACTTTATAATATGAGCCTCACAAGACAAAAATCAACTAATGAGCCTTTACCTGAAACAGGAACCTCTTTTCCCATAACACATTGTGAGCCTAATGTTCCTACTGATGTGAACAAGAATCTCAACCAAACACCTGTCCAACTTAGAAGGTCCACCAGAAATAGAAAACTGCCTACATATCTTGATTTTTACCATCACAGTCTAAGACCACAACAACCTTTCACAAACCATCCTATATCCAATTTCCTAAGCATAGCCAACCTGCCAAAGAAATATCTTTGCTTCCTAGCCGGTCTAGATAATGTGCAAGAGCCAAAGAGTTTTGTTGAAGCTGTGAGAAAGAAACATTGGAGAAAGGCTATAGCTGAAGAGTTACTGGCATTGGAAAAGAACAAGACTTGGGAGATTGTAAAATTATCAAAGAGGTAGCATGTTGTTAGGTGGAAATGAGTATACAAAATTAAAATTAAGTCTGATGGCTCTATAGAAAGGTATAAAGCCAGACTTGAGGCTAAGGAATATAGCCAAAAGAAAAGCTTTGACTATCATAAAACCTTTAGTCCAGTAGTGAAGCAAGCAATTGCCAGACTCTATATGAGTGTGGCAGTATTAAAAAATTGGTATTTGCAACAACTTGATGTTCACAATACTTTCTTAAATGGAGAGTTAGATGAAGAAGTTTGCATGAGTCTTCCATAAGGATAAAATCTAATCAAAGAAGAGAAATGCAGTAAGGGAGGAATAGTCTGCAAATTAAAGAAGTCATTATATGGTCTTAAACAAGCACCTAGAAAATGGAATAAGAAGTTTACCAAAGTATTGAAGGAACATGGTTTTAGTCAGTCACAAATGGATCATTCTCTGTTTGTTAAGGATACCAAAAAAGGAGGAAAGGCTGCACTAGTAGCTTATGTAGATGATCTGATTATTGGAAGCTCAGATCAAGAGAAGGCCAACATGATCATCAGCTTCTTCAGTTCAAAGTTCAAGGTTCAAGATCAGAAATCTTGGAGTTTCAAAATATTTTCTTGGAATAGAAATAGCGAGGTCAGTAGCAGAAATTATGTTGTGTCAAAGGAAGTACACTTTAGATCTTGTTGAAACCTCTGGCTTGTTGGGGGCTAAAACAGTAAACACTCATATGGAAATTAATCATGGACTCACTAGATCAGATGGACAGAAGCTTGAGGACATGACATATTACAGACAGCTAGTTGGAAAACTTATATATCTTACTTTTACCAGACCAAATATAAGCTAGGTTGTATAAGTGCTTTCCTAATTTATGAACAAAGGAACTAAAAAGCATTTGTAGGTAGCATTTTGGGTACTGAAATACTAATAAACACTAATGTATCAGTACTCACTGGACTATGAGAAATAACAGCACTGATCTAATAAAATCTTTCGGATCATTCATTTCTTTCTTTTCTATCTCTTGTTTTAGGTTTCTTCACCTTAGAAATTCTAATGAATTTCAATTCTTAACGGGAGTAGTAAAATTGACTAAGCTTATTACCATACAAGACGTTTTATGCATTATATCCTTTACCATGAATCTCTTGTCTGTTAAGAAGCTGACTGATTTTACTTCCTGCTGTCTGGTTTTTTGTTCTTCTTATTGTCTTATGTAGGACCTTATTACTTGGACCACGATTGACAGAGATGAGTTGAGAGATAAACTGTAACATTTTCAAGAAGGACAAGTGTGGCACCAAGCTAACCCTACAGACCTAACAAGTCACAACAAACTAGTCTCTTTTGACATCCCACGTGTTGTAAGCTCTGTAAGTTATGCAGACTTATGGCACTGTCGACTTAGACATCCTTCTAGCACAGTGTTAGAACTCTTGCAAGAAGTTTTAATAAATGTGAACACTTCCAATTTGAATAAACTACCTTGTCCTATTTGTCCTATTGCAAAAATGCACAGATTATCTTTTGAACATAGTCATCATAGAGTTTTACACCCTTTTAACATATTGTACTATGATCTTTGGGGGCCTATAAATGAGATAGCACATGATGGAAGCAAATACTTCCTAACACTGGTGGATGACTATACTAGAACAACCTAGATTTATTTGCTCAAAAATAAATCAGATACAGGAAATATCATGAAAGTTTTTTCAAACTTCATCTTAAACCAGTTTGAAGCCAAAAAAAAAGTGATAAGAAGTGATAATGGCTCTGAATTTAGGCTTAAAGATTTCTATCTAGACAAAGGTATAGTACACTAACAGAGGTGTGTAAAAACCCCTTAACAAAACAGTGTGGTAGAGTGAAAACACCAACATCTACTGAATGTGGCTAGAGCATTAATGTTTAAATTTAGTTTGCCTTTAAAGTATTGGAGTGAATCAATTTTAACAGCAACTTATTTGGATAATAGAACCCCTAGCAGCTCCTTAAACAACAAAACACCTTATGTGATGCTGTTTAAGGTTTTGCT
Source organism: Avicennia marina (assembly GCA_019155195.1). Classification (NCBI taxonomy): domain Eukaryota; kingdom Viridiplantae; phylum Streptophyta; class Magnoliopsida; order Lamiales; family Acanthaceae; genus Avicennia; species Avicennia marina. Next base: position 8,828,862 of record CM032782.1, read on the forward strand.
GTCTACCCAACATCTAAGAATTTTTGGGTGTTTATGTTAAGCCTCAACCTTGAAATAAGGAAGAAAGAAATCTGATACTAGGGGAGAAAAGTGTGTTTTCTTAGGTTATCCTTATAGTATGAAGGGGTGTAAGCTACTTGAACTCAAGACAAAGAAAATCTTTATTTCAAGATATGTGATTTTTTATGAAAATGTGTTCCCTTTTAAGATGATTAACCACAATGCAGTTTCTGACTTGACTACATTTACACTGCCTAATGGTGACATTGCTGATCCTTTCCTTGTCTCTCCTAGTCCCAACCAACTTCATTCTTGGTCCAAAGCTCCTTCAAACCTTGAAACTGACAGCCATATACCAGCAGATCCCCTTCAAGACCAACATATCACAGAACCTAATATGAGTCATACCTTTGAACTAAGATGGCCAAACACTACTGCATTAAATCAACAACCTGCAGCTGTCTTGAGAAGGTCGAGCAAAGTTAGAAAACCACCTAAGTACCTTCAGGATTATTGCTATCAATTAGCTGGCTCTCCCTCACATCTTCCAAGTGCACAATATCACCAAACTTTTACTAAACATCCACTTGAGAAGGTCTTAGGGAATCAGAAATTCTCCCCCCATTACCAAAGTTTTTTGGCTGCAATTTCTAATTAGGATGAACTAAAGACTTATGAAGAAGCTTTAGCAGATCCTAGGTGGGTAGAAACTATGCAAACAGAACTAGAAGCCTTATAACAAAATAGCACATGGATAGGAACTGATCTGCCTGCTAGAAAGGAGCTAATAGGTTGCAAGTATGTGTACAAAATTAAACACATATCAAATGAAAGTATAGAAAGATACAAAGCCAAGTTAGTGACAAAGGGATTCACGCAAAGGGAAGGAATAGACTTTCAAGAAACCTTCTCTCTAGTAGCCAAGACGATCACCATTATATACTTCTTGACAGTAGTTGTAGTGAAAGGATGGATGTTGTACCAACTTGATGTCAATAATGCCTTTTTGCATGGTGAATTAGATGAAGAGATCTACATAAGAAAGCCTCCAGGGTACCATAAAGGAAAACCAGAACAAGTTTGCAAATTGAACAAGAGCATGTATAGTTTAAAACAGGCCTCAAGGCAATGGAATGCTACTTTGACCAACGCTTTAATAGAATATGGTTTTAAATAGTGCAGAGCTTATTATAGCCTCTTTATCATGAGAAAAAGAGATTCTTTCATGGTACTATTGGTCTATGTGGATGACATAATTATTGGAAGTGATTCAGAGGCCATGGCCAAAGATGTAAAGAAGTTCCTAGACAAAAGGTTGAAGATCAAAGACTTGGGAAGTTTGAAGTATTTTCTAGGCATTGAGGTTGCTAGAAGTGCATGTGGAATTTATATCAATCAGAGGAAGTACACTCTGGACATACTTTCAAATTGTGGTATGCTGGGGAGCAAGCAAAGCAAGTGCCTAATGCAACAAAACTCCAAACTGAGTAAGGATCAGAGAACTCTGCTGGAGGATCCATTAACCGATAGATGGCTTATTGGAAGACTACTCTACTTAACTATAATTGGGCCTGATATCTCTTATTCGGTTTAGGCCCTGAGTCAATACATGCAAGCACCCACTGATCTACATCTAAAGGCAGCTCACAAGGTGCTACACTATATTAACGCTACACTAGGATAGAGATTGTTTTTGGCATTAGAAAATGATCTTAAGCTTAATGCTTTCCGTGATTCAGATTGGGGTTCTTGCCTTGACACCCGTAGATCCATCACAGGATACTGTATCTTCATTGGGAGGTCCTTAGTGTCATGGAGGTCCAAAAAGGAAGCGGTTATGTCAAGATCCTCAGCTGAAGCTGAGTACCGAGATATGGCAGCTACGTGCAATGAACTAACCTAGTTGATATATATCCTTGCAGCACTTGGAATTAAACATCCTGAACCTGTTTTATTACATTGTGACAATCAGGCAGCACTTCACATAGCTGCTAACCCTATCTTCCATGAAAGGAGTAAACACATTGAGATGGATTGTCATTTGTTAGGATCAAGTGCAGGCAAGAATGATCAAGACATGTCTTGTGCCCACTAGAGGACAAGTTGCTGACATAATGACTAAGGCACAAGGAGTTCAACAATTAAGGAATTTTATTGACAAGATGGGAATGATAAATTACCACTCCATATCTTGAGGGGGTCTGTTAGAAAAGGACTATCTTCCTACAAGACAAAGCTTGTAGAAATGGCCCTACAGAAGTACATTATGATTAAAGCTCCTGTTCTTCATGCTTCAGAAGATGCTAAGTATAGCCTAAGTTGTTGATTCACTCCTAAAACCATTCGGCTTGACAATTCATCAAAATCGAACAAGTCAACATCTCACCCACTAGGACTGCCAACAGTGATGCGGTCGCGTTTCTTACTTGGTGTTTTGCTGGCTATGCACGTTCTTTTTTTTTTTTTGTTAGTTTTTTAGTTAGTTAAGGAGTTGAATCTAGATTGCCCTAGAAGAAGCAACACGTTTAAAGGTCGAGTGGTCAGTTGGGAATTCAATGAAATAGTAACCTTGCCATTCAGCAGACCAAAGTTTCTGAACCACTATCTATCTTGTACTTTGTTGTTTGGTTAACACCTATAGGTGACAAAACTTTACACCTTAAGGCGAGACTAGAAGAACTGCGAACTGCACTCACGAATCACAACTTTCTAATTTATGCTAAGTATTACAATTAAATCAAAATGATTAGTAAAACACTTGAACATGCAATCATCACAGATTATCTAACAGGTTAAAGTAAATTCTTTACTACTGGTATTAAATTTTTTAACTCAAAAAATAATAAAATTTTCAATTCATAATATAGACTGACAAAAATATATAGATTTAAAATCAATGCTGCCGCAATCATTATTTTTAAATGAATATCTCGTCTAATAACTTCACCTAAATGATCCATAGCAACTTATTCACTTTAACCAATACGTAAGTAAACTCAAAAACGAAATCTACGTATTAATCCATTTATTTTTCCATTCTACAAATCAACAATTCCGTAACCATGGACTAATGTTTGTCATGTGTCTCTACATAAACAAATGGGTTCTTGGACAAATCCCAATTCTTGGGACAATCAAGCCATTTGTGCAGATCCTACAAGACATATGTTTGGCGCAGGTTGCCCGAACTAATCTCTTGTGGCTAAAAATACAGTTAACACAAGTTTAGATATAACCCAAGTGAAAACAAATCCATTAGCCTTCAATGTTGGGTTTTGTTGTTCAATGCATTAGCCTCGCCATGAAGAGCTAAAGAAGACATAAATGCACATGTGAAGCGATATGAGAAGGGTTGGAGAATTCACTTTCAAACTAGCCAGCCATCTTTCTCAAGGTTAGAGAAATGCAGGCATGCCTTGAGTTTAAGCAAGCATAGACAGACAAAAAGAAACACATACGTCTTCCCAACACGCAAACGCACAAAATGCCTACAACTCCACTATGCTAAGAGCACTGTAGTGTAGTAAATTAGTGGAGCGGTGAAAACAAAAGATCAATACACAATAAACTATACTAGCAAACACAATCCACAAAGTTGGGGTTGTCTCATAAAACATTACAAAGCTATTGGGGTTCAAGTACTTCCCTGCAGCTGCACATTTGACACGGAGTAAGACATCTTCCATGGAACAAAGAAATAATGTGTAGTACAGGACAAGATCCCACCAGGTTCCACAAGGTATAAAAAGGAAACTCCCACGGAAGAGAATATTGAACAAGTGTACAGAATGTCAGAAAAGTCTAGAGGCAAACACAGACAAAGCAATGAATCCAAGTAAGGCAATTATGCAGCTGCTTCAGCTGTCATTATCAGTCTTAGCTTTCGCATACAGCTGAGATATACTATGGTAAAATGCTTTTGTCCGAGATGACAGCACAGCACTAGGTAAACTACTCAAATGGCAAAATTAGACATTAGAGTGTGAGTACAAGCTTCCTCTTTAACTAGCTCCTCTCATTTCCATAATCCCTTCATCAAATGATTGCTCAAAATCCTATTTACTGCAACATTTGTCACAAACATCTGTTAAGAGTGTGGTGACGAAAAAGTACCACAGGATAATACTTAAACTCCTACTTCCTTTGGATGCCTCTTTCTCAAAGGCATATGATGCTAGGAAAGCAAGCATGTGGATCAGCAAGCATCAGCAGACAAAGAAGAACATACATCTGAGGGCCATCATATTCTCATTTTCCACTTGCTCTATTGTAGCCTATTTTCAAAGTAAAACCATAAAGGCCTTTTATGTACTAGTAAAACTTGTACACTTTATATGTATATGAGTATGCATGCTTATAAAAAAAATTATATAATTTTATGAATTATATTAAAACGTAAAATTATTATATTCACGGTAATTCAATAATAAAATAAAATTATTTAATTATACATTTTTAAAAATATATAACAAAAAATTTATAGGTGATAAAAAGATGAAAAGAGAAGAAACTAAATGTTAATTAGAAAAAAGAGAGAATTTACAATAATAGTAATAGAGAGGAAAAAGAAAAAAAAAAAGCATTTATATTTAAAGAGAACAAGTAGTTATTTAGTAGTATAATAGATTTATTAAGAGAGGCGTTTTAGGAAAATTATCAGAATAACAAATAGTAAGAGTGGCACACTCTGCGAGTGCAAAAATTTTTTTATAAATTGTATTATTTTTTATTGTAACTAGATACTGTAAAATTAAAAGTACGTGAGAAAAAATAAAGACAGATAAAGAGAATGAAATGAAATATATAAAAAAAATGAGGAAAAGATGTAAAATTATTTTAGAAGAGAACGGAGAAAGAAAATAATTTATAAAATCAAAGACTTTATAGTAACCTAACATTGTAGAACCAAAATCATATCCTTATCGTGTAGAATATAAAACAGATAAAATAAAGAAAAAATTTAGCAAAAACGAAAATGAGGGAATGAATAAATTAAATAAAAATTAAGGGAATTGAGTAACGAGATACCATATAGAGAACTAAAAATAGTTTAGTAATTATATATTATGCAACCAAAGTCACTTACATATTTAATAAATAGTATAGATTTTATGTGCCTTAAATAACAGTACTCGCTCCCTCCCTCTCTCTCTCTCTCTCTCTAGCAAATTTATCTTATTCTCACCAGACACGTCTAATTTGTAATGTTGTTAGAAAATTTCTTTTAACCTAGAAAAAATTCTTTAGTGCATGAAACTGGAAGGCATAATAACTCCACCCAACCTGATATCCTCAGTCCTGAGTGGCATCAAGCCAATGTCTCCCTCAAACTGCGCCAGAGTATGGCAACACCACACACTATATATATCATGAGTTCCAAGCTTGCTAACAATATAAAAGTCCATGCATTCAGCTTACTCTGGCTGATATAAATCCTCCCTTTTCAAAGCGCTCTCTCCCCAATCCAATCAATATATGCTTCCCCAATTTTATTTTGTCCATCCATCAATAAAATAGTATCTGCTGAAGAGCACATACTCATCCTTAAAATCTTCAAGTGACCAACCATTTTGATACAATGGCTCTTGCGTGGTTATTTTGCTTTCAAAAGATGCTACAGAGTTAGAGATCTATCTTAGGTGAGTCATGAAAATGTCGGCAAAGAACACAGATACTATCTTCACAAACCTCCAAAACTGCAAGTGATAGAAACAAGATGGCTGCAAGGTTTCTGAGGAAGATAATAGGAGATGACAACAAATAAGAAGAGAGTGTAAAAGAAAACAAAATCCTTAACTCTCACACAACCCAAAGGAAAAACAGAAAAGAGAAATTGAAAAAGGCATGCAATCCGAATAATGAAATCAGACACAAATGGATAGCCAATACATAGCAAGCCACCAAAATATAATGAGTATTTAGCCAAAAAAACAACCTGCAACAAAAGGGAACTACATATGCACATCACCCACATTTCAGATAAAAAGAATGTGCATAGCATGTGAATTCGAGTGTGTGGTAACACACACCGAAAAGAGCCAAGAGGCTGCTTGACAGTCATCATGTGTAACTGGAACTATATTTGTTTGCTCAGGTAAGAATGTGCATTGTTAAACAAACATGGTTACCAACATGGTGTTTACATACATTGTTAATTGGTACAGGAAACAAACGAGAGTTTCCTTAAGCCTAGGAATTGAGTTTCATTTCAGCAGGATACAATTAAAAAATTTACCGTATTTCAGAAAGGAGTCAGTTCAATCTTCTTCTCCTAGATTCACGAGAATCTCGGCTGTCTAAATCTGAAATCCTTGACATACTGCTTCTTCTCCGGAGAGAAGAAGAAGATGGGGCCACTGCCAAACTGACATCACTAGAAGTCCTCACTCTCGGAACATGTACGACAGAACCAGAAACATCAGTTGATTGCGAAGATGAGGCAATGGGCAAGGCAGCATTGATATCAATAGCTGAATCGGTAGGCTGATTGTTCGATTGTGTTACAGCAGAAGGCCTAGTAAAAAGATTTCCAATATCAATTGGCAAAGCCCGTGCACCATTTCGCAATAACCGGTTGGTAATTACTGCTTCCAAATCCTCAACTAGCCTTTCTGCATTTCTCAGAGCAGATGAAAGGGTAGAAAGAGAAGCTGCACTCTCAGACAATACTCTTGAAACCTGATGGATCCGTCTGCGGCTGCCCCCAGCCACCCCTGCATTTTGCCCTTCATGAGATGTATCAAAGCTGAGACGGCCACCCTCGTCCTCTTGCTGTTGGGTTTGACTGGCCATTGCACCAATACTAATCCTGATTCGTCTAAGTGCTTCCGCAACAGGAACATGGGACACACCCTGCGTCACGCATTGTTGCCTAGCACTCTCAATTCTGCAGGCTTTGGGCCTTGGAGGTATCTTCAAGCCAGATTCTGTCTCGCACACAGGTTCGCAATCCCCATGTCCATAAATGGGAATCACAGTGTTATCTGAGACCTCTCCCTTACAAACTGGGCATTCTTTCGAAGTTGAATCAATTTTTGACACCTGATAAAAGCACGGCCAACAAAACAGGTGGCCGCAACAAGTCAAGACGGGCTCCCTGGCCACATCCAAGCATATGTTACAATCATAAAAGCCGCCACTCTCCTTATCCACCTTCTTAACCTCAGAATCCGTCGCTAAGGCCGCGGCTACCAAATGGGAACTATCCCTTTTGCAACCTCTTCCCCTCTCCGCAGTCATTTCAACAATTCCCATGTTATTATTTTCATCAAGGACACCACTATCACCCACATTAACCGTCACTTCACCAGGAATATAACTGGTTTCTAAAGGATTTCTCGCCTGGCGCCACCTCTGGCGCTGTCTTGCTCGAGCAGTGACAGCCTCAAGCCGTCGGATCCTCTCCTCAATTCTCTCATGAGCAGTTTCCAACTCATTCAACAAGGACCCATCTCTTGCAACGCTTCGCAGAGGTGGTTCCGTCGGTTCTTGGTTCAAATCAAGATCCATGAAATTCACATTCACCAATTCTTCGTCATCCATCGCTTAGGAAAACCAAATCTAAACTCCAAAAGCCCCCTCCAGCTAACTGCACAAATAACCCAGAAAAGCTCAGAACTTGAAAAAAGGAAAAAAAAAAAAGACTTCGAAAGTGGGGCTCAGCAAAACCAAGAACGAATACTGAAACTCTACTTAGTGAAATTAGTAGCCTAAAAACCAAGAATCGGAAAAGAAAAATGGAGATGAAGTACATATGGGACATTACGAATCAAAATCAAAAGAAAATAATACATACAATGAGTGCGAACAAGAGACTGAAAAACGAGGTTGTGAACCTGCACACAGAGATGAAAATTTTCGTCGTAAACAGCGATCCTCATTCCTCCATGTTTTGTCTTCCTTTCGGTAGCTGATTCGATGTGTGGGACATTTAATTCATCCCAAGTGCTATATATGTAGAGTGGGGAATACACCCTTACAGATGGATGATTCTTGAGAACCAAACCGAAGGACCCAAGTGGGACTAAAGAGAGAACCAAATATCATCCACCGTGAGTCAAGTTTGGCGAAGCTTTGAAGTCTGCTGGGCATTTCCCCGAATTTATAGCCGTAATTCCTCACCGTGTAAGGGGCATTGCCTTCGGCTCGAATGTCCGAAAGGAGTTCGGTTAAGTTTAATAATGAAGGGTTAGGGCCTGAAAAGTTGCCTATTCGAATTACATGTACACGGGAAAAAACACGTCTCTTCAGGAAAAATTTGACATAGATTTTTTTCCAATAAAAGAAACTTGACTAGCTTTCCCTACCATCCTTGCTTCTTCCTTTTTTCTTTTGTTATTCTTTGTTTAATTTTGATGTTAAATTATTCTGCTTTCATTATTGGAAACATTTTTCATAAGCTACTCAATTTATAATCCACTTGTTTAATTAAACTATACTAATTAATATAAAAGTCTATTTTATTTATAGAATTTATTTATAAAATAATTCTTTTAATTCGACATTCAGTGTGTGCTGAAAAATTAATATTACTTTATACATAAAAGGTTGACTAGCCAAATGTGGGGGAATTTATATATTTTGGGCCTCAATAAAAAATTTACCCAAAATCAAGTTTATTATTATCTCTCAAAAATATATGTTTGTGTGTGTGTGTGTGTGTGTGTTCCGTCCATAAAGCATCTGGAAATAAGCCATACAAATAAAGTCTTGACCAATCATAATCGTAATTAGTTGGCCCTTACAAATCACCATTGTTATTATTATTATTTTTCTAAATGTTAAAGAGTAGGGACACATTAGTTAGCCAGATGGCCCCTAGAAATTATAGTAACTAATCTGCCGTCACATCAATCATAGTTATCATTATCTAATGGCACAGGTCATCTATGCCCACTTCTAGAATGGATCAAATGAAATGTGGTAACCTGTCTCATAAAGGAGATGGCCCATATAATTTGGATTTCGGACAAGGCCCCGTTGCTGGGTCACCTCTTCTCCATTCCCATATTCAATGCTCCACCCTTCCCACGTCTCCCAGCTCTACCAATTAATGGGTTGGGCTCAGAAAGACTAAGAGAATAAATTGTCCAACGTAACTTGTAACCAAGAAATAATTGGCCTAGTAGTATTGTTTGATAGTTCAGAATTTTCCAAAAATTACAAGTCATTGATCATAAATTAATCTATCCTGATATTGTTAAGAATTTACCGTGTTGGCAATGGTTACCCCAAGTAAGCATGGCCACGATTCCAGGGCCGGCGGTCTACCAGTTCTGAGAACTAGACCATGTACGGCGGTTTTAGTTTCGATTCTAGAACTAACGATTCAGATTCTAATTTTTCAACAGTTCTGATTGCGGTTCTTTAAGATTTTGGTTTTGTACAAATTTTTTTATTGATTTTTGCTATTAATTTTATTATAAAAGTAATCGGACAAAATTTTAATAGTTTTAACAAATGTAAAATTTTCGAAAATGAAGAAAAATCATTAGTCAATGTTGTTATTAGCAAATAATAAGTGACACAAACATTATAAAATACATTACATCGTCAATTAACTAATATTTTAGACACAAAAATATATATATTACATCATTTAACTACTTAATATTAATATAAATTAACATATTTTACTATATATATTATATTAAACATATACTATATATAATATATATTATATTATATATTTTTTTTAATTTTTGGCTGGCTCTAGAACCAAAACCGAACAGACTATTCTAGTTTCATTTCCAATGTGGTTCGCTCCTGTTCGGTTCCCAATTCCAATTAGAACCATAGTCGTGCCTAACCCTAAACATTCCACATTCTTGATGATCTCTTCAACTTGCTTAATGTTTTTGATTGAATTCCATGACATGGGCATTGTAGTGACCAAGTTTGTTAGAAAAGGGGCTCAATCAATCTGAAGCTTGGTAGATCAATCTCAACTACAAGCAGGATAGCAATGTTGATCTAGTGATATCCCAATCCATCTTGGCAAGGCTATGATGGCCCCGAATTTTTTGGGCACAATAATCATAGTTGTAAAATATTACAAGAGGAATTTTGGTGGATAGATTATGTATTCTATTATTATTTTCATATAAATAAATTGGAATAGCTTTAGGAGTGCATAGTAAGCAAAATACACCCTGTTAAGCTAGTCAAACCTTACTAAGTTTTGGGACAAGTTAATTGAACTTTAGTTAGTATTTTTGTAGACTAATTAAGAGATTAATTTCAGCCTATACCTTATTATTTTATTTTTAATTTTCGTGTGGAAATTGTTTGGAAATTAGGAAGTAAGTGTGGAAATAGATATAAGTATCATAAGACAACCAAAATTTAGCCAAATAATATAGATATTATGGGAAGAGTTGCCTTGTGTGGAAGACCCAAAATCTGGAAAATAAAACCAGAAAATTCGTGTGGAAATCCCAAACAATCTAAGAAATTTACTAGAAAGGAGTTGTGGACTCTTAAGCCATAGAATTTTATTATTTCTGGACTCCGACCAAAACCCTTGTGTGTGTGTGTGTGTGTGGGTGTTAAGAGAGAGTAAAATCATTTTAGAACCCTACAGTGCAAATGGCCGTGCAGAGAGAGGGAGTGAATTTTCGTACATCATACACGACTATTCAAAGAAATTTTTGTGCCGAATCTTCTGTAGTTTGCATATATAGGCACATGAAAACGTAAATTTTTTGAGTTCTACACGTGATTAGTTCATGGATTTGGTATTTGGTTCGAGTATTATGCATAGGTATTCATAGCTAGTGCGTGTGAGAACACTATGCTAAAATCCAAAACATATCTTAAAATATTTCAAAATTTTGACGACGTGCTTAGATCACATTTTTCATGATTGGAACTCATAAAAATATGCCTAAGGATCTTTAAAATATTGAGAGAATAAGATTTTGGTGATTAGAATGATGTAGTATGAAAATTTTGACCAAACAGTGCCTTGCGCATACATAAGCTCACTTCGTGGTCGCAGCCAAGGTCACAAAGTCTATAGGCATGGGCACAAGGGATCACCTCACACATGTGGAGCAGGACCACAGGAAAAACAAAACGCAACGTAGGTGTGGCTTGCTTTGTGGAGCACGGGCGCAATCCTTTCACACGCGGTTGCAAGAAGGGATGTTGAAATTACTGAACGCCTTGTTGTCGTTTGTCACGATTGGGAAGTGGAGCCTCGTAGTTGTAGGTGAGCTTGCAATAACCGGTAGAATGTGATTTTTGTATAATTAAGATCAAATTTTTCAATTTTAAAACTAGAATAAACTTGAACAACCATCTAAAAAATACCAAGGTATAGGAAAATAATAACTGAAAGAATTCGAATAGAAATAATCAGTCACTCAGTAACTGAAAAATCAAATGGACCATGAAATACAGTATGTAGGATGCATACGAGACATTTGAAAGCTTGGGGTTTATTTTAATTAAGTATTAAACGAACATTGTATGTAGTTAAATAGGATATCAAGGACTAGTGTCTATAGAAATTGTTAGACAACAAAACTAGTGACCGATAAGCGGTTATCCTTACCAGTTTTTACAAATATTTTTTGAAACTACTTTTCTGATACAACAGAAAATTTTGCTAAGTGCCTATGATTATTTCTAAATGTAATTCCCATTTTATGATCTGTTACATTTTGTGAGAAACTTAAAATATTTATTATTTTTCTTGAAAACCTTGATGTGAATTATTTGCAAGTCAATTTCATGAAAATGATTATTCAAGAAATCAAAATACATATAATAAATATAAAAAAAATAAAGCATCTCATGTAATGTCGATGATAGTGTAGGAATTGGTTCCACCCATTCATCAGGTAATAGGTGAGATACACGACTCGCTTAATCGAGGTTTTAGGTTGGAATACATGACCCACTTACTTGGGGTTGTAAATTGAGTAACATGAACATAACCCTTCTTCATTAAGATAGTAGACTAAGACTCTAATTAGTAAAAATTGTATATGAAATACGTATCATCATGAACGAACTAAAGAATATGGTTAACTTGAATTTACTATTTTATGCAAATCGTGATTTATGTTTTCTATTCTTAAGATGTGTTTTATTTGATTGTGTTATTTTGTCTAGCTCATATCCATTGAAAAAGAAAACAATAGAAGGTACTAATTATTGGGCAACTCATCGTTCACATCCTTTAACTAATAGTTTTTATAAAGGAAACCAAAGAAAAGAACCATACCTATGGATAGTACAGAGCTAGAGACTGAAGACTTAGTTTTATTGATTTCCAATATTTTCATTAGTCTATAAGATAGTTCCAATGTAATAGTATATGTTACTCATTTACTTTCCATTGCAATCTAATAGATTGGATTTTCATTTTTAATAAAAGAACTTCATGGATTAATTGCTATAATACATGTTGGTTTTGATATCACTGAGATGATTTGAGAGTACTACTATGTCATTATCCTAGTGTCAAGATAGAACAAGGGCAATTCGACATGAATATCAATCTGAACAAGGTGGATCGATCCTGGCAATGCGAATTGATAGAGAAGATATTGCAAGGTCTCTAAAATATTGATCTAAAGAAAAATAAATTGATAAAATGTAGGTGTAATGGATCGGGATAGATTGGATCGATCCAATGGATGAATTTTCACAAGAATTATTGTTTTGCACAAATTTTGAGTATTTTTTTTTAATGTACATGTAGATTCGTGTATTATTTCTAAATTAAACCTTGTCTTGGTGAAAGTTTGAATTGAATATATTTCAATCCTTATTTCTTCTGTGTTTTACGCTTATTTTAAAACCTACACTACATTTCTGTGCCACATTAGGTGATATCAAAGCAAGCTTCTCTTGCTCCTGTGTAAATCCAATGACCACTACAACATGCTTGGAGATCAAATTTGTTGGGGTGAAGAATCAATCCTTGACTAAGCTCTAGGAAAATTCAATAATCAATGGTTTCAACTTTTCCATATGAGATGCCAAATTTCTTGTAAGATATTCAATTTAATTTATGATACATTTTGACTTGAAAATCAAAGTTCAAGAAAAATTGTCGATAGGTTGGACCTACCAGTTAGAGAGAGTCATTGTCAAGTTTCTTTCAATATAGGAAAGTATTTTGATGAGGTGCTATATAAAGTTGTTAATATAGATGATTGCCAAATTTTAAAACAAGATGTGCTTGCTATCAAGTTTGTCATTGAGGATACATGTAGAATTGTTAAACAAGATGAGAAGAATATTCTATATCCTTCAAAATAAGGTGCAAAATCTAAAGTGATGAAAAAACTAATGCCATCAAGGGAAACTTGTGTCTCAAAATTCAAAGTCATGTGAGCATACTGAGAAAGGAAGTCATATTAAAAATTGAGCTCATTTTCTATTTGGATTTAAGTGGGATTATGTGATGGCAACATGAAGGGAGTTTCAATTCAAACAAGAAATAAAGGTAGCCATTACCATTAATAGTCATTGGCAATTCTTTACTCTTGTAAAGTATGTAAAATTGGAGAAAGAATTACTCACCATGCCATGTTCATGGAGTTCAATGGATGCATGCCATGAAATCTCCTACATTGACATTAATTACTCTCCAATTGAGGTATGTGATACTATAACATTACAAGAGAAAATTGACGTGCCGACAATCAAATTTGTCATTCCTATGGCCCTCTACACATCAATGAAATTTTCATTAGATGAATTTACTTGTTACATTGACAAAGATGGAACTACTATGGTCACCAAGAGTACAAGTGCATGGCATAGAGAATGGAAAAGGCAAATTGCAATTCAGGAATGCCACCAAGGTATTTGACTAACAAAGATATAATCAAGATTTCCATGTGTGCGAATCAATAAAATTACATATGAGACCCTAGGATAGGTCTTTAGAAGTTTAATTGGACCCTAGTTTTCCATAAAACTCGAGAACAAGTTGTTTTTTGAAAGAGAGTGTGGTGTGGGCATTGCAATGGCCAAATTTAGCAAAAGAGAGGCTCAAGATTGATTCAGAACATAGCAAATTTATCTGGATAGTAGGCACAGGTGGCAACGCTGATCTAGTGACATCTTAATTGTTCCTATCAAGGCAGATTGACATGAAAATGTCGATCTGGATAAGTGTTGATTGATCCTAGCAGGTAAATCGATAAAGAAGAGATAACAAGGTTTTTGGAATATCAATCTAAAAAAGAACAAATTGATCCAACATAGGTGTCATCTAAAGTAGTTCAGGATCACTGTAGAAGAATTGGATTATTGATCCAAGGAGGATGGATCAATCTAGGACCTAGCCAAATCGATCTAACGGATGCATTTTCACAAGAATCATTATTTTGGATAAAATTTACATGTTTTTTAGCTAACACGTGGATTCGTGTATTATTTCTTTGTTCAAGCCTTGTATTTGTTTGAGTTTGGATTGAATATGTTTCAATCCTTATTTCTTTTCCATGATGTGTCAATTTCAAAACTTATACCACGCTTCCCCATTGCATCATTCAATTTGTGTTCTATCTTGGTAATGATCGACCATCAACATGGTTCAACTCTAAAACCATTCATGGATCTCATACATCTTTAGAGAATAATAAATATTAAAAAAAAAGAAAAAAGAAAAGAAAAGAAAATAGCAATACCTCAAGTATTTGATAAAAAATATTGCTCTAACTACAAATCTCCTTCAGGCAACAAAATTTTGAAGTTCAACTATATATTGCCTACACAATAATATTAGGTATATTTGTTTTTATTTTTAAGTTTGTGTTTTTTGGGTGTATTTTAGAAAAAATTGAAAAGTAAAAGAAGAAAAAAAAAAGAAAATTTAAAAGTGTAATTTATACACTTAAAAATGTTGTCCAATCAAATGGGATACATGAAAATATGATATCAATATATTAATTAAATATGTTCTATTTATATTTTAAAATTTTAATTAAATACCGTTTCTAAAATAAATGAATGGATAGTTGATATTTTAATATTAATATTGTTGGCCGATCAAATAATGTTATGTGTCAATTATTTTTCAAATCGTAGAAGATGATAGTGAATGCAAGCTAAAACTTATCAAATATGGTGTAAACAAAATTCTAGCAATTGAATTTTTATTAATAAGAAATTTGTATAAATGCAATTACAATATGAATCAAATGAATTTTTATGTATTCTATTATATAACTTAATCTTCTAATTCTCTTTTCAACTTGGAAGATTTGAATGTTCTTGTTATTTGTTGAAGCATTTATAAATTTGATTTTCTTTGAAGTTCACTATGCCTATAGGAAACGTTAATTTCTTGGGTTAACACCATGATTTCAAATCAAATGCCGAAATTTAATAAATTTGTTAAAAAACACTTCCATTGTTATAAGAATGCATTGAATGTTGTTTAAAAAATGTGGTTGCAATTAAAGGAGCTTTTAAGTTTTGATCTTCTTTGATACTGATTGGAATTTCAAATAACATTAATTCATTGATTTAACACCTTAAATATGAATTAAACACCAAAACCTAATGAGTCTCTGTAAATGACCGCTTGAATATTGTAAGAACAGCTTTAAACTTATGGAGAGAACTTGTTGAACTTCTTAAATTGCTTCTTGCTTGATATTGTTATTGTCCTTTAGTGTGTAGAAGCCATCACAATTTATAGAGGTGAAAAAGGTCTTATTGTTATAAATGTTTGATGACGTAGCAATATTTGATTAGCTGAGAATATTAGATATGATATTATTTTCCTTAATTGAATGATCATGAACTAATTGTCAAATCAACAGTACTCTCCTTCCTAATTTACAGGATTTGACATATGATATGATTTGGTTGACTAGACTTAACATTTGTCACAATTTAATTTGTCGACTATATTTGTAATAAAATATTAATTTATTTATTATTTAAATTCATGAATCATGTTTGATTAAATTCCTAAAAAGTAAATAATAAAATTTCTTATTTTAATTGATATTTAATATAGTAAAATGCCACATGGTAGCATCTAATTGGGTAAAAAATTTACCTGCCTACAAAATTTCCCTCGAAATTTGTTCACGGAAAATCTAGTTTCAAAGTGATAAGTCTTGAAATTTTTCTTGATCCCTTTTTCCTCTGGTTTTTTCATTTTCTTTTCCTTTTTTATTGCTTCGTTTTTTCTTCTTTCTTTCATTTTTTCTTTCGGCTTTTTTCTTTCCCTTTTTTTCTTTTTTTCTTCTTTCTTTTTATACTGGGCTTGTTTCAATTCATGGGCCCATAATTTTGAGGTTTGTAGAACCCAACACTTGTAGATATGGATTTGTGATGAATACCTTCAATGAGCCGACAAGTTCATTCAAAGTCATCTATTTTGGGTTAGTCTGGACTGGGCTTCCCTATTTTGTGGGCCATTAATTTTGAATCATTTCAAAAGTGGAGGCCCAAGTAAATTTCTATTCCTTACCTGAGCCCAATTTTACTTGCAAAAAATGGGAAACAATTACAATCTTCCCTTTCTCCTAGACGTGTGAACTGCCACACGCCTTTCCATGTATGGAGGGGGTCATGATACATGCAAACACCCATGTAATACCAAAATCTATTCAAATTTCATTTGCGAATCATCCACCTACTAGACAAATCATTCTCTTTCCATTCACATCTGAGGCGGCGATGGCAACCCCATTTGTTGTTTTTTATTTTGTGGCAAAATCGACCCAACCTTCTCTTAATGGATCAAAAAATCTCTACATGGGATAGGGGCATCCAAGATTTGGTTAGTGTAAGAATTTCTTGAGAAAAAGAGCAAGAAGAATATTTTATCAAATCTCTTTCATGCCCACAAGCTCTCCAAACATGTACAAATTTTCCTTCCGTGCATGTTAATGGATCTTTGCTCATCGGATCCCCCAAAGCAAGATTTGATGCTAATAAAACAGATATTCATAGCACCTATACATTAAATGCTAAGGCCTAGCCTTCTGCGACAGGGAAAAGCGATGCAATTTGGTAACAGATTTTCAGTTTTTCTTACCTCCGCATGAGCCAGCCGGTAGGATATGCAATCACCATTATCCTTCACCATATGGTTAACCGTATGATCATCAACTAGATTCTTGGTCGGGCAATTATCATCGGCTTGACTTACTGTAATTAAATTAAAATCTCAGACTGACCCGTTAAAGAAGATTGGCCGATTTTCAGCACCAGAATATATTCTTTCTTCTTATTCATTGTTCTAACCAACAAACAGTATCATGATCTTTAAAATTTTATCCTTGTGATACAAATCTTTCGGGCATTGTTCACTCAGCTATAAATGGCCATCGCCCGTCCCAGTTCCTCCATCAAACTCCTGATGCCTTCTTTTTTTTCCTTGTCCTACTTTTCTTTCCTCCCATGTCAAATCCGCCTTCGATCCACCACGGTTGGTGGTTTCTTGAGGTGGATGGTGGCACAACGATAGGGAGAGATGAGAGGTCGTGCCCATGTTGAAGCACTAGGGCGGCCCGTATTTGGTGCTGGTCACGGTGGGGAGCAGTACTGGTTAAGGGAGAAACCCAACGACGTGACGACTGGGCCTTGTGAAGCACAGCGGAGGTAGCGGCGTTGGCGAGAAGACCAGCGGTGTGGGTGTCAATGGCAGGGCTAAGTGAGAGGCGGTGGTGGTGCTGAGCTTTTAGCAGTGCAGTGAAGCAAATGGCCCAGACGTAGCGGCGTGACATGCGAGACGGCCGGCGGGAGTTTGAGGCGGTGAAAGTGGGGAAGGCGCTGGGCAAGCTATGTTTGGGTCATGACAGAAATGAGCTAAGCCATGTTTGGTTGGTAATTTTAAAAGAGAAAGGAGGGGCGCGTTTGGTTGTCGAGATTCCGGGCCCAGCTTCTTCCTTTTGGTCTTGGAATTTGGAGCATCGAATTTGGGCCTTAAAAATTGGGCCCTCAAATTTGGGCCTCTGAATTTGTGGCATCTAATTTGGACCTTTCAATTTGGAGCCTCAAATTTGGGCCTTTGGAATTTTGGAACTCGAGTTTGAATATTTAAATTTGGGCTTTTGAACTTGAACCTTTGAATTCAAGCCTTTGAATTTAGGCCACTGAATTCAGATAATTGAATTTACGTTTTAAAATTTGGGCCTTGAAATTCAAGTCTTTGAATTTAGGTTTTTGAATTTAGGCCTTTGAATTTAGATTTTTGAATTTAGGCCTTTGAATTCGGACCTTAGAATTTAGGTCTTTAAATTGGGCCTCTAAATTCAAGTCTTTGAATTTAGACTTTGGAATTTAGGCCTTGGAATTTAGGGTTTTAAATTTGATCTTTGAAATTTTGGCATTGGAATTTAGGTCTTCGCATTTGGACGTTTGAATTAAACTTGGACTTTGGACCTTTGAACTTATGGACTTGAACCTTAGACTTATAGACCTAGGCCTTGGTCCATTGGACTTTCAGCTCATGAACTTAATCTTTTGATTCATAAACTTGAGCCTTGGACTTATGAACTTGAGCCTTAGTCCTTTAAACTTAGACTTCGAACTCATAGATTTAGGCTTTCAATTTATGGATTTAGGCATCGACTCATAGACTTGTGCCTTAAACTCTTGGACTTGGGCTTTTGGCTAATGAACTTGGGCTTTGACTCATAGGCTTAGACCTTGGACTTATGAACTTAAGCTTTGGTCCTTTGGACTTGCACTTCGTACTTATAAACTTAAGCTTTGACTCATGAACTTGAACCTCAGATCCTTAGATTTGGAATTTGGACTCATGGACTTTAGCTTTAAACTCATGAACTTAGACTAATTCTTTAAACTTAGGTTTGACCTATAAACTTAGGTTTAAACCATCGACTCGGATTTAAACTTGAACTATAGATTTGAGTTGGTCCTATGAATTTAGGCTTGAATCATAAGCTTAGGCTAGTCCTATGGACTTAAGACCCATGGACTTGAGTGGTTTATTCGACTTGGACTTGAATTATGAACTTGAGTTGCTTCCTTGAACGTAGGCTTAACCTATAGATTTGGGTTGGTGCTTTGAACTTAGGTTTAACTCAAAGATTTAGGTGATCAGAAACATGTGCCTTAACTTCAACAACTAATGTGTAGCCCCAATAGGCCTTTTCATATTTAACAAGCAATGAACAACTCCAACAAGTGCCAAGTAACCTCAACAAGTGCCAAGCAACTTCAACATGTGTCGATCGATCTCAATAAGAAATGCACGACTGCCAAAGTGATCTCTTTCTTTAGATTTGTTAGAGACATGCTCACAAAGTGTCATTAAGGCAAAGACATTCTTGTAGAAGCCATTTTTGAGTTGTGGTCCATAAAAGATTTATGAGAGTTGACAAAGTTCAAAATAGTCCATATAGGCTAACTATAAAAGAGAGCATGTGAAGACCAACCATTACATGGAGCCCCTGAGGTTGATTTGAAAAGGAGTTCATAGGGGAAACATGACGACCAACTCCGAGATGGATCCCACAAGTGAAATCAACAAAATCCACATAAGCTAATCTTGATGCAATTAGGGCATTGAGGACTTCAAAGGCACACACTTAGAAATAACTAAAAGAGCATTAGAGAATTCAAGTACTTCTATTTATACTTGTTTAGAATTGCTCTTTGTCCCTTATTGCTTGAATGTTGTAATAATAAAGTACCTTAATTAATTTTTGTTTTTGGTGAAGTGGCATTTTCTTTACCCTTCATTTCGAATTAAACTGCCTTTGTTTTTAGCTATTAATCATGAATGTAATCCATCATTATTTTGTGGCTAATAGGAAGTATCCAAAATGCCTACGTACCCTGTAAAGGGATCAAGTTACAATGAAGTTTAAAAAATTGAAGTTGTTAAAGGATTTAGTCGTTCACAATTTATACTCTTGCAAGCCAAAAGTGACTTATAGTTTAAACTCATGTGTTAAGGAAGCTTTAATTTAATGACTTTTGACTGTTTATACTCATATCAATAAGTATTCAAATTTGAACATTTACAAACAATTTCAACTCATTTAAGAAATTTAGTAACTTCAAGTCTGATTAGACAATTTATACCCTTATTAAGGAGTTTTTTTCCCTTTTTAAAATTTTTTTCTTGCCTTTTTTTTTTAGAATCGTCTATTCCTCTGCATACATTTTGACACCATGGATGTGCCTATTCAAACTGTTTTATGCCCTTTGCTCATAGACAAACAATGCCTATTAAGGATAAATACTTTTGTTGATTTCAACTCATTTGTTGAGTAGCAATCCTTAGTGATGTGATTTGTGGTTAACCTTTAATGAGAATTCAGACAGGACTTTGCTCAACAAATTCAAGTCCTACTTTTGGGCATTGACTTGTGAATTGTTGAGGGAGTTTTTCTAAAGATGACTACTCTTCAAGATCATAACTTACTTTGAGGAAAAGCACATTTGCCGTAAGGTCAGAGCACTTCTTTAACTTTAGCTCAGCTATCTCAGTTTATTCCTTTTCAACTTTTTTGGGCAATTGAGAAGGTGACCTTTTTGAATCAAGTTGAGTCAAGGGCGGCACTAGACCTTTGAATGTATCATTTAACATTGACTTTTCTTCTAAGCCACTATTAGAAGAAGATCCTTCTCTTTCTTTGCTCTTCTTCCACTGATTTTCTTCTTGCTCTACCTTTACTTTAAAAGAACTTTCTTATGAAGTCTTTGCCTTGTTTAAATAGTACTAGATGTATACAAAGTATGATTTGGCCTCTGCGAACGACTTGCTCTCCAAGAATTCTCTACACCACCCCATCATAGTTATACTTAAAGCATTGTTGGCAAGTTAAGGGAACCACACCATTTTCGTAGAGCTAAGGCTATTCAAGAAGTATATTGTTGGACTTTTTTGCATCTATCACATGGAATAAAGTATATAATTCCATGTCATCTATCATCAACTTTATTATTATGGTACCCAAACTCTCTACCCCCTCGATTGAATCTCAAGATCATCTACTATTTGAAAGTTCATCCATGGGAATTTCCAACTTTCTAACAGTTTGGAGGGGTAAGATATTTACCCCAGAGTCTACATCAATCAAGATTCTATTCACTGTCTACTCGTGGATGTAGCTAGAGATAAATATTGGCCTGCTGTGTGGTTGGGAGCCTAACATCAAATTATATCTATGAAAGTCGGGATAGACATGCAAATCTCACTAAGTGTATGGCTTTTCTTTTAGAAATAGCTAGCTTTATTAGGAGATTCTCCTATTTCGACATCTCTTTTAATTTGATCATTGAAGGTGATAGGATTAGTATTTACACTATCATCTTTTAGTGTGATTTTTTTCTTGTTGAACCAATTCGATGACTTTATCTTTAAAAATGAAACAATCATGGATTGGGTGGCCAACCATGTGATGATATTTGCAGTCTTTGGGGTTGTCGACCTTTCTAGCCTCAGTAGATCACTTCATTTCGGGCAATTTAATTAAATTTGTTTTAAGCAAGTCATCAAAGATCCCCAAAACATCAGAGTTGACAAAAGGGTAGGTCTTGGCTTGCATTTCTTTCAAAGTTGGTCTCCTTTCTCTTGAAAAACTTCATGCCTTCTATGGCTTTATCGTTCCTTTGTGCTTTAGCAGGCTTAGGTTTTATGGCCATTGACTTCTTACTTTGAAGTTGGGAAGAGGATTTGCCCCCATTTGATTTGTCTTTTGATTTGTTGAATTCTTGGATAAATGATTGTAGCCATGCTCAAATCTATATGATGAGCATGGATGGCTAGTTCTTCAAGAGTCTTATGTTATACCCCTTACAGAATGTATTTGAACTCCCAATGCATATTCTAAATGCACATTTTTATGCCTAAGACTTCAAATAGTTTATCCTTGCAATTTACGCTTTTGTTTCTCCATCAATTAATGTACTTGATGAAAGACTCATCTTTCTATTGGTGAGTGTTGGTGAATTTAATCTTACTAACTATTCTCCAAGTTCTATAGAAATGATTAAGAAACTCTTAGCCCAATTGCTCTTAACTATCAATGGACCTAAGCTCTAGGTTAGTGTACTAGTTGAAAGCATTTCTTTTTAGTAACAAGACGAATTGCTTGACAAGGAGGTCACCATAGGTTTTAGCATCTTTGCAAGTTCTGATAAAATAGGCAATGCGTTGATTTAGATTTCTCATTCAATCAAATTATTAAAACATGATAGGTTAATAGCTTGCTAGCATTTTTAATTATTGATTCTTACCGTATAAAGCTTAGCATAAATGAAGGATGATTTGGTGGTCCTTTCAATATTGCTTTTAATAGTTTCCTCCCGTAATCATAAAAGGGTTTGTTTTGTTTTATTTTCTAATTTCTAATTTGGCACATTGTTAGTTTATAATACTACCTTTAGTTAAAGATATTAACCACAATCAAATATAATAAACTGTTACTTTTTTTCTATCATATTCATTACAACATGTAATTATATAATTATTACTATTTTAAATTCATTTATTTTGCTATCCATTTCTTTTTCTTTTCCTTTTTAACTTGTTAATTTTACATGTGTTTTCTCTAAAATTTTATCTTTTCTTCACATTGGTTTGTCATTCTTTATTTTCTTATCTATACTATATTATTAGATCTTTGAAGTTGATTCCTATATGTTATAAATTTATAATATTATTCTTATTTAGTAAATTTATATAATTACCTTTAATTAAACAAATCAATCATAATCAAATTTAATTATTAATAAATCATTACAATTTTTTTCTCTTATAAAAATTCACTTAAACTTTCACGCTTTCGCAAGAGAAAGCGCGACATAAGACTACTCCATAGTTGTAAATGGCAACGAATATTTATTACAAGACCGCGTTTGGTTCACACCCATAAGCATCACAAGAAGAGAATGTCAGGAGAAGAAAAAACACCACATCCGCCGGCGGCCGCAGACGCGCAGCTTTTTGGGCTGCTTTCCACTCTCCTCGAAGAGGTGTACTACTCTAAAATCTGTAATGTGTTTGTGCTTTATATTATTTTATGGAGTAATATATAAGCTTATCCTCGCTTTTAGCTTCCGCAATTTACGGTGATTAACAATAATGAATTTGATCTTCTGATCTGGGATTTCTCTTTTTCATTGATCTTTATTTATTTGATTTTGTGATGTGGGATCTGTTAAGATTGGGGTAATTTGTGCGATTTTTTCGCCGCTCTGTAATAATCGAATAGCCTGTTTATTATTGGATTGGGATGCTGAATTGTCAAATTTTATTATCGGCGATTGCTGTTGTGACATGATATGTGCAATAGCTCGCCGGAACAGAAGCCTTGGTCCCAACATATTATTTGCTAATTGTCGTTTCATTGTTGTCCATTGTCCGTAGCTGTCATTTGCTATTTAATTGTCATCCATTAGCAATAGTCGGTGTTCAGTTGAGTTGGGTAGTGGCGATTTTCCTCATTCTTAGTGTAGTTTGTTGCTTTTCAGCTGTGTTGGACTCTTTTTGGAGCTATTCTTGATTTTTTTCTGCCAAATTACACAAGCCTTATCCCTTCCTTAATTCTTCTCCTCGCTCAAATCTCTTGCTGTCATGATATCAATGTTCTTTTGGGCCTTGGTGTAAAGTGGATCATGTCTTGTTTTTGTAATTACTGCTCCAAATTACTTGAAGATGTGTTTACGCTGATTTCTTGGCATATCTTTGTCTATGGTTTTTGTCATACTTTCCGTTTCCTTGTAGTCATAATACAAGGGTTTCTCTGTTATTGTTGAACCTCTGAGCTCTATAGACATAGGCTTGTAATGTTTGCTGCACTGATCAAATAATGGCATATTTTCATTTCATCATTTTTTGAAAATGCAAAAAACTAAATGCTATGTTTGGGAAACTTTTTGGAGTGTTTTTGAGGTTGGAATTGTTTTTTTAAAATAATGTTTTTGAGTTTATAGTTTTGCAGCATCTATGTTTGGCGTTGTGAATTTGAGTGTGCTTTGTTGTGAAGATTTTAATATTTGTTATAATTTTTTCTGTTTGGATATTGAGAAACAAATCATACGTACAATTTTGTTTAAATTTGAATATTTAATTTTTTTCAATTGCCAATAGATTGATCAAACACAAATTGAGTAGATTGATTGAAATTTCAGCTTGAGTGAGAATTGGATCAGGCAAAGTATTGATCAAATATTTGACTTGATTGATGGAGAATTGGATCGATCAAATACCAAAATATAGTAGATCAAGCTAATTTGGGCCAGAATTCTAATAATTGAGTGGATGGAAGCAAGAGTGGTGTACTGAACAACAATTTTTTAAGGAAGAGTTTTTCAGGTTTTAAAGCTGCAAAAAATTGTCATCAAATATTGAGAGCCAAAAATTTTTTTGGACTCAAAATAAGAAACAAACATTGTGAAAGTTGTTGGAAAAGACTGCTTGGATTTAATATAAGGTTGGAATAAAATGTTCATTGAAATTGGGAGTGATGTATGTGATCTCCTTGTTCAATCTCTTTAATAATGTTGCACCAAGAACAGAGGAGATATCTAAAAGAGAGATAGGGGCAAGCATTTAATCATTCTTTGGTATGTTTACTTGCCTTCTCAGCTGAAAATTGTCTCAAAAGTGCTCCTTTACAATGTATAGCCCCTTGAAGTGAACATATGAAGCATTCAAGTTCAATCACAATTCAACTGAGTATATGTGATGCTTGAGTAACAAGTATGGCTATCTAGCCTGCAGATGGTAAAAAGCCAGTAGAAGAAACTTACCTTCCACCATTGGCAAAACAATCATTTGTCTTTAGCAGTTGGGTTGCAGTTATTTCTCTGTATTTTTTTTTTATGAATATCTTTTTCTGTCTGAGATTTTGAATGTAGTTAACTTCATAGTTACATATTGTAGAAGTAGAATTGCACTTGTTGAAGATCCATGAACTTCAATGGAATCAAGAAACATACCGAGACAAAAAGAAAAGGAAAAACATTAAAACTGATTCAACGTTCTGAGACAGTGCTGTTGAATTTCGACCACCAACTTCACTTCTAAGCCATAGATGACGAAAACAGTAAAATCACACCTAGATGAATGTTTTAGGTTCTTTTGGTGATTTTGACCACGGTGTAGAACAAAATTTTTCAGCGTGATGGATTCGCATCATTTGGTTTGTAATCCCATCATTTTCCTTCTTTGTCAATATTCTTTTTTCAGGTGGAATCCTTAACCAATCAGGAAGAAGTGGAGTTGCGTGCCAAGATTGAAACCCTGGGATTGGAGGTCAGGAAACTCCCTTCCAAATCTGCTCAACATCTTAATGAGGTAGGCCATATCTATTTATAGGCAAATACTCTAGTATCAGTTTACTTTTAATATGACATCTTTAAGAATATTATTTTCTCCAATTAGATGGAGATAGCAAAAGAGTTGGACAAATTATCTGCAAAGCTAGATGATGTGGACGAGTTGATATCCTCAACAATGTCTGAAGACCCACAGGTCAGGACTCTCTTAAGCACTACGGCTGATGTCTGGATGCCAGTTATTACTGCATCTTCTGAGGAAAGACGAAATTTTACTGCTGTGGCTGGAGACGACAGCAATGAAAATAAAGGGAAAGGGCCCGAGTAGCAGCAATTTTTCTAATTTGCTAATGACTTGATGAATTCTAGCATATTAGGAGTATCTGAAATGGGGCTTTGCATTGCTGTTGGAGAGACGGCTGTCCCGAGGGGTTTCTCGGATATTTCACCCTTGGGGGCTATAATAAAGTTGTATCAGCCTTCGTAGTGCATCATGCTTGTTAGAAGGAAACCCTCTGCTAGGGAAAAAGTTACATTCATGTAGTCAAAATTGTTGTCGATCACGTTCTTTATGTTACGTACTCTTAAATTCGTGTATAATTCATGTAGCTTCGTGAGCAGAATCAATGATTATTATTTCCCTTCATTTTATGAACCTGAATTCCGAATACTTCATTGCAACTTTACACCGTATGATAAGGCACACTGCGGCAGGCATTTCTTGCAGCCATTAACTGATGCAGGAGTGGAACATAAAACCTTGTTGAATAAAGTAAAGAGGGCAGGAATTCCTTTCTTCATTCTTGAATGGACAAACTAAGCTGCCAGTACTGAATACAACCCGCATTTGGACTCATTTTAATGGGGGTAAATGAACTATTAAGCCAACAATCCACATGACTATGGATCCAATGATCCAGCATACGAGCATGAAGACTACAAGACCAGCCAAAATGGTGAGAAAAGGAGGGCCTTGACCAGCATCACTGGTTTTCCTGTCTTCTTCTGATCCCTCTGAAGGATTTGTATTTGATGCAGACACAGACCCCCAACTTTTGTTCACTTGCACTCTTTCTTCCTTAAATCTGAAATGAAGAAAGAAAAACATACGCTTGAATTAGGTAGGTGGATGGAGTTTTTGCTTGGCAATGGAGCAAACTGAGAAAACCCAAAATGCATCTACATCCTATAGCAGATCAGAGGGGAGTTCACCAAGTTATTTTCATTATCTTCCCAGTTGTAACGTTAAAAATTACATTGTATCTCCCCATTACAGTATATGTCATTTCTCCAGTTATTAAACTAGTGCTGGTGTCCAAATTTTCTGAACGAGATTTCTTTGAAAAAGGTTAAAATGCTTTTATTTAGTAATTATAGTAGTTGACGAGAGTTAGAGCCATGCTTTTGCATTAGATAACATCATTGAACAGGCAAACATCACACACGGTAGGAATTTCAAGTTAAAACAAATTAACAACATCCGAAGTACACTGGCGTAAACACGACTGAGAATTGTTTATCTCAATCAGGAATCCCTTACTCTGCATTTGCAAAAACGAAATAGACTAAATGCAGCTCAATTTCACAAAAATCCAATTCAAACAGATAACAAGCTCCAAAAGAATAAGGGAAATAAAAGAAAAGGAAGCCTAGAGATTAAAAAAACCCGAAACCCCCTAAAACTATTGCAGCAAAATCAATTTACGGTTTCAGAAAACTAGACAAACACTGTGTGAAATCGGGGGGCCAAAACTGCGAAAAGTGAACCTCAAATTAACATGGGGCTGAATAACGCGGCGGCGAGGAGTAAGAAAAGTAAGGAAACGGGCGCGAACTCCGGCAGAGGTACGGCGGAGGCCTCCGATTGGGTGAGAAGAACAATGGAGAGAGGCCGCCATATCGTTGCACTTCTAGACTTTAAACTGCGGGGATGTTTGTGGAGCGAAAGGACTGCTGTGTCCCGTTGCATCGGACCATGTGACAAGTGTTGTGTGGTGGTTTGGATGTGACACAGAGTGTACGCTCGGTTGGTGCAACCTTCTCTTACACAATCCACTTATTTTCGAAATTTTAAATGCCATATTTGTTTGATTGTTTGTTAAGTTGCAATCCATCCAAATTTCACCAAAAACAAATATATATAATAATACAAAATTTTTCTTTAAACTAAAAATAAGAGCGTGCTTTTGCACGAATACAACATTTGTGAAAGTAAATATTATGCTTAATAATTAAATAATTTATTATTTGTCAATTATTATGTATAATGTTAAAAATTTGTGACACATTGATTTAGTTTTAAATTTATCAATTAACATATTACCTTGAATCTTTATATATATATATATATATATATGTACGTATGTATATATGTATGTATGTATATCTTTTAAACAATATGAGATTATTTTGACATATATTATATTGATTTTTTTAATTTAAAATTGAATTATTTTCTAATCTCCAAATTTATTATTTATGCCCTTTCAAATGTTTATTTTTATAGCATAGTTTTAAATTATTTTCATCTTAGTTCTAAGTGAAATTCAAGATAGAACTTTAAATTATTGTTTTAATATTATTATTATTGCATTGGACTTCTATTTTCTAATTTACTTTTCCAATAGCTTTTACATTAAATTGATTAAATTTAAATTAAATAATTTAAATTATTTTATTGATAAATTGATCCAAATAAAAAGTTCTTGGTAGTACATTTCAATTGTTTTATATTGATAATAAGTATATTTATTTATAACAATATAATTTTCAATTTTTTTAAAACACTAATTTTTTTTTAATGATACATTTTCTCACACTTACAGTTGCTTCCAACTTTGAACCTAAGTCCTCGTAAACAAGATAATTGACTCAAAGTTTTTAGATGTCTAGTTGGAGACATTTTTCAATTTTCTATGTAATCACTTTTATATAATTTATTATAGCAATGGGACCTATTGATTTAAAATGTACGTTCTATTTAAATATTTAAAATAAGTATTTACAATATAGATAATTCTTTTTATGTAGTATAATTATTTATTTTTTTATATTTCATCGCATTAGTTTATTTTATATTTACAAAATATTCATACAGTTATAATATAATTTATTATCAATCTATTCATATAAATTTATCATTAGACTTCATTCTTGAATATTTATAAGCTAGTTTTTAAGTCTTTTTCTATTTACCTTGCAACATTAATGTTATTATGTTATATTTTATATTTTATATGCTTATGGATTTTCATATTTATAAAATTATTTGATAAATTTATCATTTTTTAACATATCATTTCATTTTTCATACTATAAATTTAATGACTTTATTAGTTTGAGTCTAAATCATGCAACTTAATGTTAAAAAAAAAAAGCATTCAATAATTTTAAAAACTAATAGTATACAATGATTAATCATATAAATTTCTTCATTAAATTTTAGTGAATCATGAAATCATGAATTAAATTATTTTCAAGTCATCCTTTCATAGATATATAATTGCTCCTAAATTTCATAAAGCATTTTCTTAACTATCTAGTTGAAATAATTTTTTCTTAATTATTTTTATCCATTATTCATATATTAAATTATTTAATTAAACTTGATAAAGCTACATATATTAAATTTGACTATTTTTTACAAATTTGTTTTGAACGAATATGCATTTTCACATTTACACCATTTTTCATAAATTTTTCTTATTTAACATATCAATTTTTTTCTCATACTATAAATTTATTTCTACAATATTATATTTAGATGAATATATTTGCAAATTTTCAAACAAATAGTATATTTTATCCTAATAATAAAATATGTCATATTTTAATAATTGTTATTCTGCCCCTATATTTTTATATTACTGATAATTAAAATTTAAAATAAAATTAGTTTGCATCAATAAATATGTTATATTTAATTAAATTTTTATTCAAATTTTGCACATTTAAAGTAATTTATAACATATTATTTATTTCATATCAATAGTTGGTTATCATAATAATTTATTTATTTATATATTTAAAATGTTAATTCATTCTAACATTATTTATGTTGCTAATGATTGTATCTTTTGTAATTTTATTTGATTGAAATTTATATTTTTGATTTTAACACGTTAATTTATTTTGCATTTGTTAAGGGATATAGTTGTATGTTAGAATCCTCTAACAAATTAATTATTATTTAATTAAAAAATAATTAAGCACTTAATATAGAATATAGATAATTAATAATTATAATAACTATAAAAGTAATTAGATAATTTAGAGTTCTATTAATTTTTTTATTGGAATTAATTCATAAATAACCAAACAAAATTTAGATAAATTAGAATTCTATTTGTATTTAACTACTAAAGGATTTATATTTTAAATCAACTACTAAAAGTTTTATATTTTAAATAGAATTTTATTATTATTTAACTAACCTCATTTTTAATAAATATGAATATTTAATTAAGGAGATAAATGTACTTTCACAATTGGTCAAAAACACTTGAAATGATATATACTTTTATATACAGTATAGATTTAAATGCTTTCTCAATTACATATATGCACAAATATTTAAAATTCAATAGTTACACATATTTATAATTAAATTAATACGTTAATATATACATACTTTCACTTTTTCATATTACTATAACAACCACATATACATATTATCACATCATAGAATTATTAAATACATAATTACCTAAATTTGAACAAATTTAAATGTTTATCTCCACCAAAATTTTGCAACCAAACTGTTTTCACATTAAACAGAATTTCCATTGATTCATTCATTAAAGTAAGCCAATACAAGTAGCCAAAATTTCCATTGTTTTCATCCATTAAAATAAGCAAATAGACATAGCCATAATGTAGTTTATTTTGAATTTTATAGCATTTACTAAAACTCAACTATGATAAATAACATTCATAAGGGAACACTCTAATGGTTTCTTGTATAACATTATAAGCTTGAGAGTTGAGTTTGAATGCCATTCGAGCATGCGAGAGTGGGATGGGTGGTTGAGTAATAAAATTTAAAAAATATATCATGAATTATCCTAGCTAATTGTGTATAATAATTATTGAGAAGAGGAATAATTGAAGAAGTTATGTGCTGTGATATGAAGGTTTTTGGAAAAAGTGCAATAAAATTCTATCTTATTTATTTTTAAGTCAATGGATTGAATACATCATTATATTATAAATTATCAATTAATTATATTGATGAAAAGATTATTTACAAATTTATAGTTTTACGGTCAACCCACAACTATTGCAAAAATAAATAAATAAGAGCAATCTACACTTAACAAAATTCAAACTCGTGACCTTAGTTCTCGGGGCCTGAATTTCCAATTTCACTATTGTATTAGAGCTCATAGTTAGCACCCTGTTGAAGCACAAAGACATATAATATACTAAAAAGAGAAATGGATCTAGGATGTGAATTTATGCTTGTCACTAGTGTGTTCCCATGAACCATGGTGCTCATCGTAGATTATCACTTCATATTCAAATCTCTTTTAACCACACTGTGTTTGGGAGGGATTTTTTTAAAGGATGATATTTGGTGTAAGTTGAACAAGAATGAGCAGTATATTTTATTATATGATTTTGATATTTCAAAAACTTTAATTTATTTGAATATGTGTATAAAATATAAAAAATAATTAGATAATGTAATAGTATACAAGAATAATATTAGTTTATAGGGTACATGTGTGTGTGAGTGAGTGTATGTATGTGTATATATGTACACAAATATTATTTTGATTGTGAGTAAGTGTAATAATTAAAAATTAATTAGTTAGTTATAGATATAAAGAAGAAAAAATTTAAATTTAAATTTAAATAAAGATTTGTTTGAATAATATGCTTGTTGGGTAAAGTTTGGAGTGAGGAGGGAAGGTGAAAGATGAGTTCCAAATATAGGTAAATGGACATGTTAACCCCACATAATTCAAACACTGTTGAACAGTGGAAATAATAAAGTACAAATAAAAAGTTACTTGTTCACAATTCCGACTATTAACAAGAATTTATACAAATTAAAACACAGAAAAAGATTTAAACAAATAGTGGTGTCCCCCTTTTATTGTTGTGCAATAATGGTAAAAACCACAATTTGCCACACTGCTTTATTACATTCTAGGTTTGGGGTTTATGAAAGTAAAACTAAAACGCGCAAAACCCGACTTTCCTCAACAAAATAAATGCTTACATTCTTGAGGAATTTCAGGCTTAAGCTGTTCCCTTGCTGTAATATTCAAGCCATTCCATGGTAACAATATAGGGTATACAAGCAAACCGTGTGTATATGTATTGTGAATTTATAAGGCTATCCTTAATTA
This sequence comes from Avicennia marina, assembly GCA_019155195.1. NCBI lineage: Eukaryota > Viridiplantae > Streptophyta > Magnoliopsida > Lamiales > Acanthaceae > Avicennia > Avicennia marina. The sequence continues at coordinate 8,860,466 of CM032782.1, forward strand.
ATAAATTTATACTATTATCCTTAAATAAAGGCACCAAAGATGTTTAAATATAGTTACTTACCATTATTTTTCTAATCAATATCTATGCTATATTATTATTATTATTATTGAAATAAGATATTTTTGTGACACGATATGACATTATACAATTTCACTTATTTTAAATCTTCTACATGTTTTTATCATTTCTTTCTCCATTTCTTTCCAACTTCTTATTTTCATATCTTTTTTCTCTCAAGTTTCCTTTGTCAAATTTGTTTGGGTCATTCTTTGTTTTCTTATTTTAAATATTATTATACATTTAATTCTAACTAACTGTATTTTCATTGTATAAAATATAATAATTTTATAATTTATAAATAAATTTACATGCACATAGAGTGTACAATTTTACTAATATATAGAAAGCAAGAAATAGTATTTTCATTGTATAAAATATAATAATTTTATAATTTATAAATAAATTTGCACATACTAGAGTGTGCAATTTTACTAGTATATAGAAAGCAAAAAATAGTGGCATGAAGAACACACAGAGAATCTGGGACGTAAATGCCAGTAGGCCACCAAAGAGTAGCATGAAGGGCAGGCAAAAGTCATTAAGGACATAAAATATTGATCAAGAAGTATTAATTTTAAAGGAACAGGACACATGAGTAATCTGTAATGGCGACCATCATTGCATTCTTCCTCCCAAGAATGTTAGCTCTATTAGTTTCAAAAGCTAAGGACCTGAGGAATTTAAATGTCTTTCAACTCCACAAGGTATATTACACCAGAAATTTGCTTCTTATCCGCTTGTGATACTGAACTCCCGATCTGCTGGCATTTATAGTGTGTAAACACTTGCGTGACAGTGGCAATCTAAACTAAAAAAATATTTGTCAAAATTAGAAGATATTATTGTAATAATTTTTCCTAAGTATTTTGTAATCTTGAAGATATGGAAAGATTATACTAATGTCTGAGATTGAATTCATCCAATTAAGGCAAGGGTTTGACCATATCCAATCAAAATATCACCTATATCTAGTCAAATCATATCAAATGAAGTTTGGGCAGATTGAATTACAATAATACCAAAGGAAAGTCACACATGCTAAAAGGAAAGTCAATTAAGTGTTGCAATATAGATTTGAAAGATTATGAAAACTTCTAAGTTAACCGAATCAAAGAGATTTTAGTGAATTAAGAAGATCTTAATTTCATGGAAAACTACTGAAAGAGAATTACTTATACATAGGGTTTGAGAAATGATGAAACAAAGGTTGAGAGAGCAAGCACATTGAAATAGTCCAAGTTTGGAAGTATGTTGGTTGACTGGCTTAGTGAGTTTGAGTGTAATATTAATGTGTTATGAAAAGTGATGAGTTTATTAAGTGAAGTTCTTGTAATTAAGTCTTAGAGTCTTGTACCTCTTGTGTATTGCTTACTTTGATACAAGGGTGGGAATTTTAGGTGTTTGATCTTTATTCTATTGAGGAGCACTTGTAGAATACCACTTAATCGTAAATTTGGGATTATGGAGAAGTTGAGTTGTTTGTGTGAGGTCTAAGTTAAGTTGTGAGAGTTTTGTAAACTCATTTCTATTGGATGAGACTATTAGCAATATTCCTTCTAATGCCAATGGAAAATGATAGATACTAGAAAGGCAATTGGTTGTAAATATTCTTTTACTTAGTAATTAATAAAATATTGATTTTTATATCAATATTATGGCAAGTTTTTATGCATGTAAATCTTGAGGGTGTAAAGTATTATATATACCTATGTATTTGAATTAAGGAGCCTTATTTAGAGGAGTTATGAATATAAATACAAAGTTCTCTTGGTACTCAGTCACTAAAACATGTCTGCAAGTTACAAACACTTTAAAGGGTATTAGAAAATCGATATGACTTGCACATCTTGTATTTGTATAGTAAGATATAAAATATTGATAATACATATATGTGGATACTCCATTGAGGAATGAAGCATTCGAACAATAACTCACAGAACAAAGCAAACACGTGTATTTCATTCTTCATTGTCAACATTCTGCTTTGTGATTATGTTAAGTGTTCATGGACATTAGACCTAAGATGACGTTGTTATCTTGTACACATGACGATCAATGTGTCATTAGGGCATTAAGAGCCAAAATTTATCCTAATATGAGATAGGGTCATGAAACTAACATATCGTTATTCTGGACTATATGGAGGCATATGTACTTTCAATAAGGGATTTACTTCCTTACAAGTGAGTAATGTATTTGTCCTATATAATTGGTGCTATATGAGACAGAAGCTTTTAGTAAAGGCAATGTATGATTAATAAGGACTTTCTGATAGGAACATTTATCTTATGAGAAAATGTTGCTTGGTCATATGATTGAGTTTGCGAGTTCAACTAAATCTATGACTTTCGCTTGGTTGGTACAAAATAAGACAAAAATTCTATACGGCATGGTAGTGACGATCGAAATAGTTCATTGTGATATGAATCACTTTATCTTAATTTGACTACGATATAGGTTGTAGGTTGCATGTTACTCATATCTTTCGAGTTATATTCGTTGCTAATCAAAAATAAACCTAGATGATCACACACATAAGATTGAGATGTATTGCAAGTGTTAAATTAATGGGTTGTATAATTTATTTAATTGCAATTAGATTAGACTAAATAAATTGCTATAGTGTTTATTAATGATGAGATCATTAATTAAAAATTCTATAGAGGATTAATTAATTAATGAAATTAATTAAATTAAGTTAGTTGGACACATTTGGGATTTAATTATTAATAAGATTAATAATTAAAGAGTTTATGAGTTGATTTATCAATGAGATTAATAAATAGGAATCTGTGATCTATTTAATTAAAAAAGGTCCATGTAAGAAGGTCCATAGAGCTCATACCCAAACCTTAGTGTCTTAACTATTTAAAAAAATCTTGAAGAGTTCAACACATCGTTCTAAGTCCTAAATTTCATCCAAACCTTCAAGCAAAAGAGTACAGCCCCTAGCCACCCTCTTTGAGCAGTCTTTTGTCTTAAAATCTTTCTCATCTAAAGTTGTTTGCGTTAGAACTTCACAAAAGAGTTTAGTGAAAGTATAGGAGGAACTTGCTAGCATATCAACCATATGAACAAACTAAAGGTCAAGGTTTGAGGGGTAAGATTTAGGGATTACTTTTGAATTTGCCTAGAAACATTTAAAAGGTACAGTCTTTAAGTTTGATCTTGTTTAATTAATATCTTACGTGTTTTACAATAAAAATGGGTTAGGTTTGTTTTGTTAGGTTCTGGTGCATGTATATAATGTTTTTATGTTGTACAATTTTAATTATTACAAGCAAGCCTTACATAAATCCAATGGAGGGCCCACAAATATTGGTGTGATTACACCAAACTATGTAAACAATTTCTTGTGTTCATCTCAAGCAATTACTTCATTGATTGAGTGACTATGTTCTTGGTGAAATAGAGTGAATACCTAAACACTTTGCACCTAAACTATTGTTTAGTTATTCCATAAATGCTTGGTTGTTGGTTTCTTATTCCAACACAGACAAAAAAATAAGTGTTAATTGCACAGTCCCAACCAACACCACGAACTATCGTCAATTTAGCAGGTTTAAACAAGGAAAAACACTTAAAGGATAGTGTGAGAGAAAATGGTTGATAATAGAAAGATATAGATAAGTTGATTCATTCACTAACTTATTCCTTATTTGTCTTTATTTACTTCCTTTGGTTTTATCTATTGAAGACTATTAATCATGTTTGACCACTATAGAATAAGGAAATACATTTTAGTATGTTTCTATCCATAGGTTAATTCTTCTTTTACCATTGCTATTCTTCGTGGAATTTTGAAATGAAACCATAGAAATTGTCAACAAATAATGATGCTATGCTCAATTATTCTTACAAATTACCAACTCTATTGATAGATAGGTAATCGGTCTAATCACTACGCATTTGTTATGGATTTGAGGGATTATTTATAATTATTGTATTCCCAGAAAGAAAATATTTTCTATGTTTATGAGATTTTCAAAGCCTTCTATTGCACAAACAAGCAAGATAGGTCTCTATAGGCTATTTCATAGATTTCAAGATAACATACAAAGAACTCAACGTGCTACGTTTACTTAGCTTAAATGTGAAAGCACAACAAGAACAGCGAGAACATATAGCTCCCATAAGCTTTTTGGTTGGCCTCTAGCCTGAGTTTGAGACTATCAAATTTCAATTTCTCTTCAGTAAAAATTTTTCCTCTCTACAAGACATATTCGGTAGAATACTTCATGTAGAGAGCTCCCAACCTATCTAGCTCACCAATGCACTCAATTGTAAGAATAACGAGTTTGAATCTAGAAGACAACCACACAGGTGTGGTGGAAGAATAGGAGATACACGTGAATAAAATTAAGGAGTAAACATGTGCCATTGTTGCCATATGCCAAGGCTTAGTAAATTTAACCACAAAGAGCTACAACATAAGAACTAGAACCAAGAAACTCAATTTGCACATAGTGCATTTGTTAATGATACACCAGAGAAGTATGTCTTGATTTTTTTAGATGAATATGCTAAGTTCTCTCGGTAGCAAGATCCGTTGAAGTTTTCATCTTTTTCGATTAGTGCTAGAACCAAATACATGTTTTGTTTCCTTGTCCTCCGACGGTTGTTGTATCTCATTTTTCCTTGATCATTATTTGTTTTAAGATCTTAGGAAGAATAAGATTATTGGTAAAAGCCACAAGTTTGGAGGTCTGTACATCCTTGATACATAAGAGCTAAAGCTTGTAACACGTACTAGAGGTAACCCCTTTTAAAGCACATTACTGGTTAATCATCCGTCTCTCCGTTTGCGAAAGAAACTTTGTTCTTAGTTCTAAAAAGTTATCTTTATTAGATTGTGAGTCATGACAGTTTATTAAATATCATTAGACTAGTTTGAGTCCTATAGTAAATTTGCAAGCAAGTGCTCCATTTCAGTTAATTTATTTTGATTTTTGGGTCATTGTATAGTTGTATCTAACATTGGTTTCAAGTATTTTGTTACCATTATTGAAAATTGTCCATGTATGACATGGTTATATTTAATGATTTTTTTTTGAGTTATTCTCTCATTTTTTTGGTTCTTTATGCCTAGGTTATGACTCAATTTAATGCATCTATACAGATCTTGCAACACGAACAACGGCTAAAAATACTTGTTTGAATCATTCTAGCTTTTTATGGTAAAAAATGGCATTATTCATCAAACCTTTTGTGTTGACACACCATCTCAAAATGGGATAGCTAAAAAAAAGAATAGATACCTATTGGAAATAGGCCAAGCCTTGCTCTTTCAAACGTAGGTACCTAAAGATGTTTAGATTGATGTAGTAGCATATTTCTAAATTAATCGAATGCCAGAATCTACACTTGATAGTTAAATGCCGTATCATACACTTTTTCCATCCAAAACTTTGTTTCCTGTTGAATTGATGACATTTGGTTACACTTTCTTTATTTGGGATACTTGTCCTTATAGCACAACATTAGACCTAAAATCATTGAAACACATTTACTTTAGTTACTTTCAAATAAAAATTGGTATAGATGGTAGGTATATTGTGTTGGTAGATGTCATTTTCTTTGAAGACACCCTTCTTTGCGTCTTTAGTTCATGCAAGTCAAGGGGAGGATCATGATTTGTTGATTTATACCATCACACTCACAGTGTTGGTTTTTGCAAAGTCCCCTATCACATAGGTATATTCTCGAAGATAAAATCCTTCTGATGTATGCGCTAAACTAATTCTTTCAATCAAATCTAATTTCAAACAATGATGATGATCTCCCTATCACTTTTCGTAAAGGTAAGCGTAACTGTACCTACCCTATCTCTTCATTTGTATCTTATAATAAATCACTAGCTTAATCAAGTTTCTTTATTGTATCTCTTGGCTTTGTTTCCCTTCCTAAAAGCATCCATAAATATTTATCTCTCCTAGGATGGCATAATGCTATAACAAAAGAGATGAGTGCTCTAGACGAAAAATGGTACATAGGACTTAGTAAACTTACCTGCAAGATAGAGAGGCCATTGGATGCAAATCGGTCTTTGTAGTTATGGTAATCCCTGATGGCATAGTTGCTCAATTAAAAGCCCATTTGGTCATAAAGGATATGACTAAACTTATTAAAGAAACTACTTTAAGACCTCATCTTCGGAGGCAAAATTAAAATTTGTCAAACTAGTCATTGCATTGGAAGCTACTAATAAGTGGAATCTACTTTAGCTATACATTAAAAATACTTTGGTAGCTACTAGCAAGTGGAAACTACATTAGCTATATTAAAAATACATTTTTACATGTGGATATTCAATAGGAAATTTACTTGAAGCAACCTATTGGACTTGTAGCTGAGGGAGAATTTGAGAAAGTGTATTGCCTTCGAAGATCTCTATATGGATTAAAACAATGTACACACCTAATTTTGAAAGTTCAGCCAAGCAATTGTGAAGTTTGGAGTGCAAAAAAGTAAATTAGATCACTTGGTCTTTATAGACAATCTAAAGTTGGCATTATCTTGTTAATAGTGTATGTGGACAATATTACCATCATTGGAAGTGACATGATTGGCATTTTAAACCTTAAATCTTCTCTCCATAGTCAATTTCAAACAAAAGATTTGGAAGGAAGCATTTCTTAGATATTGAGGCAGCTAGGAGTAAGACAGGAATTTTCCTCTCTTAGTAGAAAGATTGCTATCCAAAATAAGAAAATTTGGGGCTAAGTCATGTAGTACTCAAATGAACTAATACATGGCTTCACCTACGGTGGATCATTGACTAGCTATAGAACAAATTTTGTGTTATTTGAAAAGAGCTCCTGTTCGAGATATCTTGTACAAAGATCATGGTTGTAATAAGATTGAATGTTTTTAGGTGCTGATTGGGTAGATTTCATGGAAATTTAAAGGTCTACATTAGGTATTATGTATTTGTTCAAGGGAATCATATTTCATGGTCTAGTGTAGAGTCCGAATAATGCAATGGCACAAGCAACACGTGGGATAATGTGGGTACATCAACTCTAACAGAAATAGGATTCAAACCATTACTACACTCGAGATTGTGGTTTGATAATCAAGTTGCTCTTCATGCATTTAGTCCTGTATCGTATAGACTAAACACATTAAGATAGATTGTTATTTTGTTCAAGAGAAAATATAGCAGGCATGATATCCACTAGATTTGTAACGATTGAGGAAGAATTATGGGACCTCTTCACAAATGTGTTGAATGGAGCTTAGTTTGATTACCTCTAACAAGTTAGGTATGATAAATATTTATGTTCCTACGCCAAGGTTATGCTATAGAAAGTAATATGTCTTGTTTTATTTAACATAGCAAAACTATAGTAGCAACTTATTTGTAGGAATACTAAATATTTATTGTTAGGATTCTAATTTATTTGTTTTCTTTAGTTAGGACATTAGACTCATGTTTATAAACATACACTCATTTTCAATGTAATGTATCATAATTCTCAAGAAAGACAAAAGTTCATATATACAATACAAAGAAGGCTTTTAATATTGGAATGTGTATGGACTTGAAGTGGAATTACATAATATCTATTACCCAAAAAAAATTGACATTCAAGGAAACAATAAAAAGAAGAATAAAATTACAGTACATTCTCTTAAGATTTGGGCTTTGCACATATTAAACCTTCAAATTTGAAAAATTATGCATGCCTTTTTTCAGAGTAGGTATATATATTTTTTTGAAGAGCTGATTTGTGTAAAGTTTAATCATAGGACAAACTTAAATCTTAGTGAAAGATACCACTAAAAGGAGATATATGTAATTTTCTATATTTAAAGGACTGATCTATACATAGTCCAAATATCAGGTGAGGATACTATAATTTTCCCTAAAATGAAAAATTGTCCTTATTTTTAACAAACATAGGGAAAATTAGCAAATATCAAGGAGAAAATAAAAACTAAATTTCCACAAGGTGTTTCAATAGCAAATCAATCAAACAAAAGATGACAACCAAAACCCGCAAAAATAACTAATTAGGAAATAAAATTGAACATAATTCAAGAGTTGATCTCTTAAGACGACGAAGAATATTAAAAAATAAATAATGGAACAAAGGAGAGACATAGAGATGGAGAGATAGAATTGGTTGTGAATGGAGTGTTATGTTAAGAAGTGTCTATGTATATAAATGGTGGGCGACTTCATAAATTAAAACAAGAAAACTGATTTGCATTTTTACCATCTGTGTTATGCAAATTTCAATATGATTTCTTAACAAATTCTACACAATAAAATAAATTGCTCAATAAATTTTTCATTTAATTTTAAATTTATTTTTTAATTATGGTATCTATTCATAATTAACTTGATACCTATACACATATATACTTACATTGACATATTATCATCTTTATATACTATCATATTATTTTATTATTATTATATATTTAATGCATATATATAGACAAACTTAAATAAATCAATATATTCATCCTGTCAAACTTTTACAACTAAACATATTTTCGTTTAAATACAACTTCCACTAACCATCATTTACAACAAATGCGGTTTGTTGTTTCATAATTTCTTGACTTTGGCTATGTTTGAATGAAGGATGAAAATTTCATATGAAAGTTTAAGAATAATGAAAAAATAAAAAAAAAATAATATTTTAATATGTGTTATGTTTGAAAAAATAATTTAAATAGATACAAATTTGGATCCAAATTAAATTTCAAAATCTCACGTCATTTGACTTTAGAAATAATGAAAGTAATTTTGACTCACACTTGTTTGTATAATTTAATTTTTAAAATAATTATTTAATTTATTTTATTCATAGTATATGCTACTTTATTTAGATACTTATCGTATTACTTATTCGAAATTACCGTAATTAATAAAAAATAAAATAAATAATAATAATAATTTTGTTGAGAAAGTATATCTCAAAATCTATTTAATGCCAATTACTTTATAGCCTACGCCAAAGTTTTATTATTAGGGACAAAAGACATGTAATGCTCACGTGCGTTTTCTAATTAAAATTTTATAATTCCAACTATACAATTCGAGAATATTTTTATATAAATATAAATTTAAAATTTTATTTTATTATATATATAAATAATTATTTTTTAATAATTATATTTATTTATAATTAAATAAATATACATATCTAAATATACAAATTTATATTTATATATATTTATATTTTAAAAATTAATTATTAATATTATGTATTATTATGTTATCTAATTATTATTATTTATTATATATATATATTTAAATAAATTAAAATTTTAAAACCGAATATCATGTCCCATCAAAACCCCCTCTTCCAAACATTACCTAAGCTAATCTGCCCTCTCCCCTCGCCGAGTCGCCAAGGCGTGACCTTTAGTTCACTGCATGAGCCATGGCGGCGTCCTGTCCCTTGCCCTAGGTTTGCTATAAATTCCCAATACAGGGAGCTACCTTTTTCTTGTTTGGCGCTAACTACAATTCCTTGTAACACTTCTCCGTTGCCGAGCGAGTGCTTGATCGGCGTCGTGTATTTCTATTCAATTCAGCCTCCGTCATTCAACCGAGATTCCAATTCCCATTCAGCTTTATCCTACTCGCCTCAGGCCCCGAAAAAGCCAAACCTCAACCAAAATAAACAACCCTTTTCGTCACATCTTCAGAGGAAAGGGGGAAAAAGGTTGCTGTTTTGCGTCAACCATGCGGGGTTGCATCTTCAAGGTCATCAAATGGCGTCAGGTTCTAAGTAATTTGGGTCGGGTATGGCTTTCTTGATTTCTTTTTTCTTAATTCGTTTGATAACTCTGCGGGTGCATTTATCATATGCGGAATATGTTTTGGTAATTGGTGACTTGGTGGGGGTTGCATTAGAATGAATTTATTTTCTTTGTTTGAAATTAGTTGGTTCGGATTATGGATTAACGGATATTTTCCTGTCTCAGTGCATGTTATGCGGGGAAATGATATTTGAAGTGCTTCAAGTTTTGATTTTGGGTGACATCTAATAAACAGGGTTTTTTTTTTTAATTTTTTCTGTACTTGGAATATTGTTCGGCATTGTTATTGCTATTTACAGAAAACGGCGAGAAAAAACGTTCGAGATTAATTGGTTTGAATTTAATGATCTAGTTTAAGCTTTGAAATTCTCCTGCACGGTTGTTTGTTACTCCTTTCCATTTCTTATTTGAGTTGAAAACAAAATTCTCCACATTGTTGAAGCATTCATCTGGAGCCAGTATACAATCTATGGATTTATTGTTATGCTCATATGCAAGATTGTGGATAATTGTTGCATTGTGGCTCGAGTTCTCTAACAGACTTATAGTCTTTTTGATGGTTTTGTTAAACGTGAATGGTTTTATTTATTCTGGAAGTAGAGGCGAGAGTATACCTTTAAGGTTTTTTTTTTTTACTTAATTTTGGTTTTTACTTGACATAAGATCAGTTTTTCAGAAGTAGATTTCGGTTAATCATGTTTAACATCTGTTAATGGTGCATAACCAACTTTCTCTTTATTTCTTATTTTGCCTCTCAGGTTGAACCATAGGATTCCATCTTCTAGGTTGTCACAGTTATTTCATCAATAGACTTTGGCATTAGGTCCACGGGTTGAGAGACACAGATAACTGACCTCAATCCAGTAGGGACAGTCTTGTGGTTCGAGTGATGAATTATTTTTTCTTCTGTTAATATTTTTCACTCTTGGGAATAGGGTTTCGATATCTTGAATTTTGTTTTTGATGAAGTATGGTTTACTTTCATTGTTGAAGTTATTTGTCATTGATCCTTCTATTATCTGGGGAGAGTAAGTCATGATCATTGAACTGAATGGTCAACACTTATATCCTTTCATTATTGGTTTTAGTTTACTTTCTGAGCGGAAATATTGTTGCTTGTTTGAGTCAAAGTGTAGCATATTTTGATTTATTCCTAAATATAAGTGATAAAGTTGGGTAACTTAATAATGAATTGGTTTTTGGAAGAAAACATTCTTGATGACAAACTTTAGCATTTCTGTTATTATCTTTTGTGTTCATGTGCATCTTTGACTATTGTTGGCTAATCTTTATCATATTATTAACAGGCTGACTGTGTAATCATGCCACTCATTACCCAGAAAAGCAATACAGCTCCAGGTTTGAGAATTGTCCATACGGATGGAACCATGTCAAAGACGTATGCTACTTCGTGTGAAATGTTGTCAGTTGATGCACCAAAGGATAAGGAGGCTTCTGATATGTTGGTTGATTCGTTTGGGAGGCTACATACTTATTTGAGGATCTCATTGACAGAACGATGTAATTTGCGATGCCAGTACTGTATGCCTGCTGAAGGTGTAGAACTTACTCCTAGTCCTCAACTTCTCTCACAGAATGAGATTGTTCGTGTAGCTAAGCTGTTTGTCAATTCTGGGGTTACAAAAATTCGTCTTACTGGTGGGGAGCCAACCATCAGGAAGGATATTGACGAAATTTGCTTACAATTATCAAAGTTAAGTGGATTAAAGACAATGGCTATGACCACCAATGGAATTACTTTGGCGAATAAACTTCCAAGGTTAAAAGAATGTGGACTTAGTTTAGTAAACATAAGTTTAGACACACTGGTTCCACCAAAGTTTGAATTCATGACCAGGAGGAAAGGACATGAGAGGGTGCTGAAGTCAATAGATGCGGCTATAGAGTTGGGATATAGTCCTGTCAAAGTATGTTTTTCCGATTTTAAATACGAAATTATCTTTTTTGACTTAATCTTTTAAGTTCCGTAGCCAATTAGTTGATCACTTCGTTTCCACAGTTGATATTTTCTGAAAGAAATTTCAAATACATGTTATATCTGTTTGCTACATGTCAGGTGAATTGTGTTGTAATGCGGGGATTCAATGATGATGAAATCTGTGATTTTGTTGAGCTGACACGTGAGAAGCCAATCAATGTGCGGTTCATTGAGTTCATGCCTTTTGATGGAAATGTCTGGAATGTGAAGAAACTGGTACCTTACTCCGAAATGTTGGATATTGTGGTAAGGTAGAACTCTGCAGGTCCCCTTATTGGCTTCTTGCTGTACTTCTATGTTACCTAAGTGGGTTCAATATTACTGAACAGGTTAAAAAATATACAGGACTTCAAAGGATTCACGATCACCCCTCTGAGACAGCTAAGAACTTCAGAATAGATGGACATTGCGGTACAGTTTCCTTCATCACATCAATGACAGAGCATTTTTGTGCTGGTTGTAACAGACTGAGACTTCTGGCTGATGGAAACTTTAAAGTTTGTCTATTTGGCCCCTCAGAGGTAAGCTGTAGCCCGACTTGTTACAAATTGATAATCCATGTGATTTTATGGATTGGTACATGTTTATCCTGTGTTTTGATCACATGAACATACCTCCAGATCCCTCAATTTACCTTGGAGGTGATTTCCCAATTGCAAAGATTGCTTTGATGGAAAAAAATACATGCAAAAAGTTAAATTATTCATTTGAATATAGTTTCACTTATTGTTGATTTCAATGTGTATACCAACCCAGACCATATTTATTGGTCTCTTATCTTTAAATTTGACCACATAGTGACTCATAAGAGTGGATTCTTTAATTTCATCCAAAATGTTTGAATTGTCAATGGCGTTGCAATGAATGGACGCATTTTTCCAATTTCAAATATTCATGTATTTTGTTATAAGATGGTCTGTACTCATGTAATTTGTTGGCATTCTCTTGGGAAAGTTAAATTTGAAGTGTTATTCAACTGAATTCTCACGAGGAGATATTTCCTCTTAGGTTAGCTTGAGGGATCCCCTGCGTTGTGGTGCTGATGATAATGAACTCAAGGAAATCATTCGAGCAGCGGTATATTACTGTTTTGTCTTCATAATTTTGTTGCAATGACCACTTCTCTTCGAATCCTTGAGCCTTCCCTATCTTCTACCTCGAACTCCCCCTACTCCACACTGATTCCTGGACCCATTTTGGTTTGGGTTGGGTGGTGGGGGATACCATTCTCAGCACAGTCAAAATTTCTCCAACATTCTAAACAGTTATTTGGATTTAATGTGATCTTTTTGTTTGAAATATTTGTTACCAATGGCAGGTCAAAAGAAAGAAAGCTGCTCATGCTGGGATGCTTGACATTGCAAAGACTCCAAACAGACCAATGATCCACATTGGGGGCTAGAGATTGCAGCCCTGTTACATTATTCTGTATGTTTTTTATATGAGATTAATAAGTTTTAAGGCACTCTTTGTTATTTCTACAATACTTAGGATTATGGGTTAGCTAATCCATCTTTAATAGGCCTGTGTTATTAGAATTCACATCTGCATCTCTTTGCCACAACCACAGATATTGAAAACTTATCTCACACTATTAGACTTTTGACTTTTTAATATTTGCAGATTATGTGGGTTAGCTAATTCATCTATAATAGGCCTGTATTATTAGAATTCACAGTTGCATCTCTTTGGCACAACCACTGATAGTTCTTGAAACCTTATCTCATGCTACTAGACTTTTAACTTTCTAGTATTTGCAGATTATGTCAATGCAACTCATAAATTTTAGCAACATTTCTTTCTCTTGTGAGATAATTTGCAATTATACGTTAGTTTTTTTTCGTTATACCTGAAAATTGAATTTATTAATTTTATGTAATTGTGGTCTTGATTGTTTACATGGCTGCTTTAAAATTTAAATAAATAATTGACTGCTATAATACTGTGTTTGATAGAGCTCATTACAAGTGGGCCATGACTGAATGCTTACTCTTGTCTTGGGAATTAAACACTTCTCTGTTCTTATTGGTTCTGTGCCATTGGATTGTAATTTGCAGACTTTTAAGTTCAAGTGGCTGTTATCCAATAAAGGCAGCTATATAGGGCGGTTGCAATGTTGAATTTTCTTCTTGATAATAAAATTTTCATAAGTGCTAAAACAGGCACCACTTCCTTATTCTCCACTTTTAATTTACTGGAGTGGCCTAAAGAATTGACATCTAGATCTTAATTCAATTGTTTAAGCTACCTGACACTTTGCTGGATTTGAGCTGTTTGACCATAAGAAAATTGTCCCACATTATTAATCCATGAGCAGTTATTGGTTCCTCCAAACCAAAATATCCTTGACACGTCCTATTTTGAAAGTATTCTTTATGGCTTCCGTTTACTTGACTCATGTTTTACTGGGTCATGATCTGAATGCTGCTATTTTACAAGCTCTCTCTCTCTCTCTCTGTCTGCATGTTTTCTTATCATCATTTCTTGATCGTCCTGGTATTTATACTAACAATTTTCATTATTTTTCCCCTTTTAGGTACAACTTATGGCCCACTGGTGTTACATTTGTATGTAGCTGTTGATTTTCCATATTGTTGATCACACATCAAAGGATAATAGCATAAAGGGGAAAAAATTTGAAGAGACAGAACTTAATAATGAGGAACTTCTGCATAATTCACAAGCTGTGTACCTGATGACGCTACAGCAAATATCGGCTATACAAGAATATTCATGTTTACTCTGTTTCGGACTACATTATATCCATTGTACATGTTTGTGGATATCCAATGTTTGCATTTTTCTTCTATTATCTTCTATTTCGGCCCTTGTATGATGTCTTTATGTTTAAATTGTGCTATTAAATAAACTTTAGGTTTTAATTTTCCCTACTCCACAATAAACTTGTTGCATAACTAGCAATATGTGTTAAAACTTGCATTTTATGATAAAGCTAGAATGCCTTTTGCTATCTCACATTTTAGTCCAGGCATGAGGAAAAACATAATTTCATCCCAAATAATGTCGAACACACACTATTTGATGGCCTCACTCTAGTCTCATGCAGAATGCACCCAACTTTTCATGGGCGATAAGCTTTGTCTCGGACAGGTTTGACGGATGTAATTCATTCATTTCGAAATTTGATGGTTCTGCTTACTGAAAGTTGCATGGGTAGACCTTCATGGGCACAATAATTACTCCTTTCTGAATCCCAAGATTGAAGTGAATATCATTACATGGCAAATAAAATTTGCAAACTTAGGCAGTTAGTCTTGACTGCAGAGTGATTTTATTATGAATGGCCTTCATTTTGGCAGATCCCGAGTTTTATGACGCTATGCTGTTGTTTCTGTAGCATGATTCGTATTTCTTTAGGATGCTTTCGCAAAGCAGATGCATTGAAATGTATGGAAAAAAATATATTATGGTCCACGCCGAAGTGGGTATCGATCAGCCTCATCTACTCCAGCGCACGGCTATAAATTTGTCTTTGAGAATTTGTTTACTCGTATTTTTCAATGACTATAAATTGCTATAATTAAATAATTATTTTATACACATATATTTCTCTTTTGGAAAGATTGCATTTTAATATACAATAATGTACTAATTTTGCAGCGAAAAATGGATTTCAATTTTTTTAAGGCAGCCTTTACGTCTTTAATCAAACCACATAGCTACGACCAAAATACGCTGCAACATAATTAATTTTGTTGTTAAACTAAATTATTAAAGAACCCAGCAATGAAAATTTTTATTTGGTAACTTGATTTAAGAGGTGGTGATTTCTTGCATGATTGAAAAACACGACATAAACTTAACACAAATTTAATAATGGGTTTAAGTTGAATTTTTTCAGTTCAGGTCAACATGTCACAATTCCATTGGACCCAATTGAACTAAAAAATTGGACCCAATTGAACTAAAAAATAAACGAGTCCAATTTTAGTTGTTAACTTATTTAAAATATTCATGTTTTAACTAGACTTGACAAACCAAGATTTGACTTGATTATTATCCTTAAATTAAAATTTTTGATATGACCCAAACTTGAAAAAAAATTAATCGACTTGGAACATTGAAATTTAGCCAAACCAAATCAACCCAAAAATTAAATAGGTCAAGTTTAAGCAAGCAACTTGTTTGGAATACTGATATCTTAGCCTAACAAGTTGACTCATGCCTCGATTTGATTGAAATTTTTAGAGTTCAATTTTCAACAAGACACGAATTTAACATAAAATTAATGAGTTAGAATAAAGCTTGGTTCAAGTAGAATTGTGTCGGATTCGATTGAGTTGAAAAATAAATGAGTTAAGTTTGAATTAACAACATATTTGAAATACTCATAATCCAAGCTAATCCTTCAATATATGACCTAACCTAATTCATGACACTACCCTTCTCTCTTTTGTGGTTCACCCTTCTCAAGTTTCTTAAAATATCTTTTCCTAATCAATGGAAGGTTTGTTAGATAAATTTCTAGATTTGTTGCTTGGATTTGGTTTCTTTCTTCTCACCACCTTTTTAAATTTCCTTGCGATATAGTTGGTTTGTCATCAATGATAGGACAATTGTCTTTATCATCATCACTTAATTTCTCACTATGGAAGGTAAGCTATTTCTCTTTCTAGGCAATATTTATGTTTATCTCTTAGGTTTGTAGAGAAGTTATGAGTTCATCCAATCGAAAATTGTTCACATTACGAGATCCTTTTATTGCAGCCATTTTGAGAGTGAATCTCTTGGGCAAGAAGCTCAAGGTTTTCCTCACAAGCTTTCTTTAAGAATAATTCTTTATTAATTGAAAGGCTGGTTAGCAATATGCCACAACTTATCATTAAACATAGCAATAATTTTATCTTCACCCATCCTTAATATATTAAATTGCATTGCCAATATTTAAAGTTTTGAAAATTTGATAACACTAGTGCCTTCATAGGCATTATTAATGATATCTCAAAATAAGTATAGATGTAAAGTAAATAATGGTATACCATAATTAAGTGTGTTTTGTCTTTCTAAATAATGATAATTTCATAAACTTACAATG
This sequence comes from Avicennia marina, assembly GCA_019155195.1. NCBI lineage: Eukaryota > Viridiplantae > Streptophyta > Magnoliopsida > Lamiales > Acanthaceae > Avicennia > Avicennia marina. The sequence continues at coordinate 8,877,365 of CM032782.1, forward strand.
TGTAACCAAATGACAGCCTCAAGCTCTTAATAATATATAGTACAAATACGTTGCAAAATATTAATTTTGTTGTTAATTAAATAACTAAAGAATTCTGCCACAAAATTTTTTAGTAGTTTGATTGTTCATATATAGATTTAGCTAAAATGTATTTTCTAATAAATTTGGTTGAATTTTTATTTTCGCAACTATTCCTTGATATTAGGATGGAAAATTTCCGTGTTAGTGATAACTAAATTCATTGCTATTTTGCTGTTATTATGTTCACTTAGGAAGAGATATAATTACTCACAAATTTACAAATATTTTGTTGCTAAATAATTTAAAATTTATATAATAAAATGCAAGTAATTTTATTCTTGATTTTACTAATAAATAATTTAAAATTTGAAAGCTATTTTGAAACAAATTCCTTTGAATTTTTAACTAATCAATTATATAGTAGTAATATTAGTACTAGAGACCAAAAAATGTGAAACCATAATTAGAACATCATTAGACGAAACATATAAATATAATATACGATGCATTTATTTTAACTTATAATCGTAAGTGTACATTGCGTGTACGAAAAAATTAAACTATTTGTATGCATATATATGTGATAACTATGATAAGAGAATAAATATATATATGATTTTGTATGAACGTAAAACCTGTTTTAACATGATATAAAAAAAGTCATTACAGGTTCAATTAAAAACATAAAATATAAGCGAACAAATGCATGTGTTTGGAAAAAAAATTTACTTCTCGAAAAAAGTCATTTAGATATATATGTACAATATAAATAGATGAATAGATATTAATAGCTGAATATAAAATAACACGACCACACATGTTTTGATGAGTTAGTTTTGATGAGTTAGAGTCGACGCTTAAAATTGATAGTGTATTGAACTTGTACCTAAGTCCTCTTTCTACTTGATGACGTAACCAGAGAGAGAGAGAGAGAGAGAGAGAGAGAGAGAGAGAGAGAGATTTTTACAATGTTCGTTTTTCCCTAAGTGTATACAGTCGTCTTAGAAAAAAAATTGTGTGTATATATACATGGCATAGAAGAAAGTGATTTCCTCGTTGGAAAAGCTAGCAAAAGAAAATTTTACTTCTTCAATGGGAGATTTGAAAATGAAGTGGAATACCGCATTGCAAAAGGGGGGTTCATGGGCTTAAACATATTCAACATATTGATTGTGTCATCTGATTACTTTCACTGTCCAATTCACTGCTTTCGTGTGTCATATCAAGTGGTATCCATTTGGTGTTTCCAACCACCGTACACTCTTAAATATTCACCCTGGACATATATAAACTTCTGGTTATTCAAACTAATTTATAGTGCGGAGTGCGGAGCATGGGGTTCTTGGACAACGTAATACGTCAGGACGTGGAATTTTTGTTGATGGGAATGCAATTCTGAAGGTTCTTCGCTGGTAATAGAACGTGGAATGAGACTGGCCAGGGAAGGAAAACATAATATTAATTTATTGTCTTATTGGGTCAACTCCTGTCCTACAGTGGTTTGTTACCTTGTTTCCACTTATGAACGGCTGTTGAGCTCCAATTTGGACTTCAGTCAAATTCTGGGAGAGATGAACAATTGATGCGGACGGTTGTTTGTTTTTTATTTTTGTTTTTGGTTTTTTGGGCTAGTGCATTTTCTCAATCTGCAATGCAATATTTCGTCTTATACTATACATAAAATTTCGAATTCAATTTTGAGAATTTGTTTACTTATATTTTTCGATAATTATAAATTGTTACACTTAAATAATTATGTTATATGTGTATATTTATCTTTTGAAAGATTGGATCTTAATGTAACTATGATGTACTGAATTTTCTAGGAAAAATAGATTTTATTTTTTTTAAGTCAACCTTTACATCTTTAGTGGAACTACTTTGCAAGTAATAAAATACGCTGCCACATAATTAGTTTTGTTGTTAAACGAAATTATGGAAGAACTCATTAACGAAAATTTTTAGTTGGTAATTTGATTTAAGAGATGGTAATTTCTTGCAAGAGAGAGAAACATAACATAAACTTAACACAAATTAAATAATAAGTTTCGGTTGAATTTTGTAAGGACCCAATCTTTCATAGGAAAAAAAATGCCTAAAGTTTAATTCCATGTGCAATAAATTTTTTATTTACATTTTTATTTATTTATTTATTCATTTATTAGGGTGTTAGTAAGTTATGGAATAGAGTATACATGGATTAGTCAAAATAGGAGATTAGGGTGAGAATAATTACCATGCACATAAATAGCTAAATATGGATTGCTAATCCCAACCTTTTTAAGATATGCTCTGGGACTCTTTTGAAGTTTCAATTCTAATTAGATGTAATTCTCACAATCCAATTAAATTGAATAAGCAAATTGAGGATAAATAGTATTTGCCCGCACCAATTTTATATAGTTTCATTCCCATTAATCTTGCAAAATCAAAGTTTACAATTGATTATTCAACATATGAGTTCCGTTTCCATTGATCTCTCATAAAGTCAAAAATCAATTAAGGTTGACTAATTCTTTAATAACATTAAGAACATCAAAGTAAATAATGTGCCAAAGACAATTGACATGTAAATTGGAATTGGTATTGCACAATTGACATGTAAATTGGAATTGGAATTGCCCTTCTGTGGCCGTACAAATAATAACGTGAATTGCCCATCTATGGTTGTACATCGTCTCTATGTGGCTGGAGTGCCTGTAGATTGAGGAATTGGAATTCTAACTGTAGGCACAACTCATTTTCAACTACATTTCTTCCAAACACATCTAAAGTTATTAAAATCAACATGAATAATAAATACAAGCATATTGATGACTAGCTAAAAACAATGATAATTGAGGTGTAAACAAGCTAGAAAGTCTCAAGTCATGAAGAGGTCTAACATGAGATATTAAGATGTTAAATGTGTGCGCTAATTAGCCATAACGAAGATGAATTTAACTATAAATTTCAGTTCAAATGGGGCTCATGTAATGGCGTGACAGCAAACATAGATTTACAATCAATGTGTAAAGAGAAGTGGGCGATGATGGGAAGCTAGGGACGAGAGATTCAAATGTTTTTATTTTCTGTGAATTGGATGACAAAAATATTGGCGATCAACCAACTTTAATAGGCTAATTGAGAGCAACTACTTAAGCCAAACAACATTTTATTCCATATCATAGAGCAACAAATCAACATGTCACTTTGGTCGAGTGGTCAAGGCGTGTGCATGCTCCATATTTGAGGTCTCCCCTATCTCCTAGGCGATGCTTACTTTTTTTTTTTTTTTAATTTTTTATATATATATAACCTTTAGTTCTTGGGGGGTTGGATGATAGTACTGTCATCTAAGTCCAAACAGATAAATACAAGCGTATACAAGAAAATAAAAAATTTCATGTATATATATATATATATATATTTCTGATTTTTCATTCAGAAAACACATTATAATTATTATATTTTTTAAATTTCATTTCTATTTCTTACTTTTACATCATTCCCAACAAAAACTAAATAAAAAAATATATACCAAAATTTAAAAACAAATATTGTAATGGCCGGACCATTACACCAAAATTATATTTTTCTTTTTTCTGTAATATTAATTCTAATATTGTTATTAGTAGTAAAGATAAGCACGAAAGGGGATAGGCATGGCAAAAAGGAGAGATTGGGGCTAGTAAAAAATGCCAAAATGACTAATGGTGAGCTGATTTTGGGGTAAATTATGATTAATGGGAGAGCATTTAGGCAACCGAAGGCATGACATGAATGTTGGAAGAGTTTTAGGGTTGAATGAAAGAAGAGTTAATGGCTGATGGTGGGTGAAATTGGCAAGTCAAACCCTAGACAAAATTTACCCAAGCCGTAAAAACAAAAAGACCTCACGAGGGTTGTAGAAATTAAAACATTTTCCACACCAACGATTAGCTCTGGTTGGCTGTTGGAAGAGGAGAAGAAGAGGAAAATCCAAGCCCCAAGACTTTGGTAATTTGCCAACCCAAATCCTTGTAAATCCATGTAGCACGTGTGTAAGTATTTATACCCTTGAATTTTGGAGGTGTTACACGAGTTCTTTGCGTATACATGATGAATTTAGATGAAGTTGCACGTAGAAATCGTTGGGTATATGCATACATGTAGACAAGTGACATGGATGTTGTGAAATTGAGTCATGTACATACTCGTGTTTGTTAGCACTTGTTTAAGCTGTATCAATCATTGGTGTAAACCTGAAAAACAAGGGATCCGAGCATAATATGGCCACAAATGTTGATTTGGACCAAATAATTGCTAAGAAAATGGACAAAATTAGAATTGTTAGATGTCTAGGATGATTAAGAAGGATTCCAAAAAGATTCTTTTCGTTTTGGGTAGGACAATCGATAGGAATCGATCGTAGGAGGCCACTAAGGTGGCCATTGAATCGACCTACTAGACTATAGGATCCTAGTTAATGTAATATTCGAGCGATCGAGCAAGGTAGATCTCAAATGGGTGGTTGTAAATACAAAAGGCCACGGACTGACCCTTTCGCACGACACAATCAATACTAATCGATCTGTATAGTGCGATCAATTATGATCGATTGCTAGGTCACTAGATCATAATTCTAAAGCCTATAGGATGATAATGGTGGTGCCTGATTGATTTGACTTGCCTTTAATTGATCTAGAATCCGTCCAAATCGATCCACCTTCGTCTAGGGTCAATCTAGAACATATTTTTCACAATCTTTTTTACCCATTTGGTGTTTCCAACCACCACACACCCATGAATTTCCCCCTAGACATGTGTAAACTTCTGATTACTCAAACTGAACATAAAAAATCCAATAATGAAGTGAAAATCAGTTGGGTTAAATGAGAGTCAATGCAAATCAACGTAAGGAAGAATTACTTTCATGTTACAAGGATATAGGTTACATTTAAGAAAAGTATAAGTAGTGAATTTTATTAAATTAAGAAATAAATAAAAATTATTTTGATTAATTAAGAACTCAAGGATTGGTGAATAATCAAATTAGGATTACTAACATTAAGTAAGTGGATTGTGTTCAAAATCTCTACAGTTGCCTTCGAAAATTCGTTTTATCATGCCTACATCTTTCATATGGTGATTTAAAGATTACAAGTTCTAATTTTTATATTTGACGAAACTTACTTTAACTATGAAAAATCAGACTTTCTTTTAAAAACTAGGGATATGAGTATGTGCGCATAACTATTTTACACTGAATTTTAGATGAATGATTTCGAATTCGTCAAGTACATTAATTACTTATGCCTTAGCAATGAACACTAGTCTAGAGGAACGAGTTCTGACCCACCTAATTGGGATAGAAATATTGGAGCCCCAACTAGCAAAAAATTGATCATCTTAAGTAAGGTTAAAGAATGAGGTAACTGACAAAGATGCACAAGACCGTCTCAATGGGATTATAAATTGATCTTAAGTGACCCACTCAATTAGAGTTATAAGTTGAGCCATGTGACCTTCTCAATTTGGAATATAGATTGAGCAATGTAATCCTCTTTCGTTGGAGTTATAAATTAAGGCTCTAATTATTTAAATGATATACAAGATGGTCGGGACAATTGAGTAGGCAAACGAACAAGTGAAAATGAACTACTTTACTGTCTTCACTCTAAAATGTTCTTCACTGTAAAGCATTGAAAAATTTTATAGTGATTACAAGCTTTTCTTCAAAATATTTTGCATGAAAAGAATTGTTTTATGCTTAAATTCCAAAATGGTGGGTAAATCTATTTATTAAGTGAGTAGTTACTCATAAGATTTGAAAACTTTCTTTGCGGAGTGTACTGTTAAGAACATGGATGGAGACCTCACCTAGGGATGGTAACGCATTGGGACGTAGGGAAAGGAACTTTCTAGACATTGTTTCATCTTGGAAATTGGAAAGACATGTATAAAAATGCTACTGTATATTTCCGCTGTGACATTGTAATAGAAATTTCATATTTTGGAATGATTATTATCTATCTTGAGGGTTTTGATACCTTTTGAGACAATCTTTTGAGACAATCGTCTCGAGAATAATGTCTATGCCCGAATTGGGGTGTGACAAATGTAGCTGAAGAAAGTAGCCCCATGCAGACCACAGTAGAAATAACGCGGAATAAGAGAAAATGAACTAAAGAATGGAAAAAATAAACAGTAATAATAACTGATGAGCCTCTGCATAATAAACTCAGAGACAGTTCGCGAGGGCAAACCCTTCAAACTTGAAAAGAAATTAAACCACCAGAAAGACACAGCTATCCTAAATTACCATTAGCAAGTAAGAAAAAACGAGAAAAAGACTTTCCATTTGAAAGACACCCCTACCCCAAAATAACGAGGATTTTTGATTGCGCTTTTCTTGTATTTGATTTTCGAGACATGTTATTATCAAATATCTAAAACTGAAAAAGGAGAAATAATAGTATAATACAATTGGGTAACAGGAAATGAAGGTCTCATATCCTGGGAAACTCAATCACAGAGCGGTGAAGAACTGCAGAATACAGAAACTCCAACAAGTCATGAGGCCACCACAAAGACACCTTGAATCCCAAATTAACCTTTAGCAAGCAAGAAGGAAAGAAAAATCTCTCTCCGGCGTACAAACACACCACTATGGAATTTGTCGTAGAAGTGTATACAAGAAAATCACTGCAGGAAATTAATTTAATTTGGCTCAGCTGGCAGGAACCTTGGAAGCCTCGAGGTCGGCAGCCTGCCTGAGGAAACCGATGTCGTCTTCGTCTTCAAGAGCCATCTGAATGGGGCAGAATCCAATCCCCTCGGCTATGGCCAGCAGTATATTCCTCATCTCATCCGTGAACTCCTTCCGATCCACACTGCCGCTGTTGTCGCAGTCGAACCTGTCGAAAATCGAGTCGTGGAGCCTCGCCAGCTCCTCCGCCGGCGTCGCCACGTCCACACCGAAGTGGGTCTCGATCAGCCTCATCGACTCCAGCGCACGGCGGAGCTCCGACCTCGACAGAACGCCGTCGTTGTTGAGGTCCAGCGACGCGAACGCCTCGTCCACGCTCTTCTGGAAGTGAGCCTCATCGTTCACGAAGGAGCGCACCGTTGATCCGTCGATCACCACCACCACCATGATTCCAAATGCAGTTCCCTTTGCTCTGCTCTTCTAAAGGGAGACTTCGGGTGATTTTCAGCTTCTTTGAAGTGAAGCTGGACCTGTCGGGAGAATTTATAGTGCGGAGTGCGGAGCATGGGATTCTTGGACAACGTAATACGTCAGGACGTGGAATTTTTTGGGGCTCGCAGTTAATCTATAGTTGAAGGGAATGCTATTCTGAAGGTTCTTCGCTGGTAAAAGAAAAGAATATAAGCACGTGGAATGAGACTGGCCAAGGAAGGGAAACATAATATTAATTTATTGTCTTAATGGGTCAACTCCTGTCTTGAAGTGGATCGTTACCTTGTTTCCACTTATGAACCGCTGTTGAGAACCAATTTGGACTTGGGTCAAATTCTGGGAGAGATGAACGATTGATGCAAACGTTGTTTTTTCCAGTTTTTTTTTCTGCGTCTATAATGCAATCATTTCGTCTTGTATTAAACATGAAATTTGGTATTCGATTTTGAGAATTTGTTTACTTATATTTGTCAATGATTATAAATTGCTAAAATTAAATAATTATTTTTGACGCATATATTTCTCTTTTGAAAGGTTGCATTTTAATATAACAACAATGTACTAATTTTGCAGCGAAAAATGGATTTCAATTTTTTGAAGGCAACCTTTAAGTCTTTAATCAAACTACATAGCAACGACCAAAATGTCCTGCAACATAATTAATTTTGTTGTTAAACTAAATTATTAAAGAACTCAGCAATGAAATATTTTTATTTGGTCATTTGATTTAAGAGGTGGTAATTTCTTGCATGATTGAAAAACACAACATTAACTTATCACAAATTATATATCGGGTTTGAGTTTATTTTTTGTCAGTTCAAGTCAAAATTTGATTGAATCCAATTGAACTAAAAAAAAAAAAGAGTTAGATTTAAGTTGTTAACTTATTTAAAATATTCATGTTTTAACTTGACCACAAACTATGATTTGACTTAATTATTATCCTTAAATTATAATTTTTGATATGATCCAAGTTTAACATAAAATCAATCAACTTGGAACGTTGAAATTTAGTCAAATCAAATCAACTCAAAAATTAAATAGGTTAAGTTTAAGTTAGCAGTTTGTTTGGAATACTCATGTCTTAGTCTAATAAGTTGACTCATGTCCCGATTTGATTGACATTTTTTGAGTTCAATTTTCGGCAAGATAGAATTTAATATAAAATTAATGGGTTTAAATTAAGCTTAGTTCAAGTAGAATTGTGTCGGACTCGATTGAGCCGGAACATAAATGAGTTAAATTTGAATTAACAACATATTTAAAATACACGCAATCCAAGCTAATCCATCAATCTATAACCTAACATAATTCATGACACTACACTCCTCTCTTTTGTGGTTCACCCTTCTCATGTTTCTTAAAAATTCTTTTCCTAATCAATGGAAGGTTTGTTAGATGAATTTCAAAATTTGTTGCTTGGATTTGGCTTCTTTCTTCCCACCACCTTTTTAAGTTTCCTTGCAATATAGGTTAGGTCGTCATCAATGATAGGACAATTGTCATCACAATCATCACTTAATTTCTCACTATGGAAGGTAAGCTACTTCTCTTTCTAGACAATATTTATGTTTATCTCTTAAGTTTGTAAAGAAGTCATGAGTTCATCTAACTGAAAATTATTTACATTACGAGATCCTTCTATTGCTGCCACTTTGAGAGTGAATCTCTTGGGCAAGAAACTCAAAATTTTCCTCACAAGCTTTGCTTAAGAATAATTCTTTATTAATTGAAAGGTTGGTTAGCAATATATGACAACTTACCATTAAACATAGCAATAATTTTATCTTCACCCATCCTTAATATTTTGAATTGCGTTGCCAACATTTAAAGTTTTGAAAATTTGATAAAACTAGTGCCTTCATAGACATTATTAATGATATCTCAAAATAAGTATAGATGTAAAGTAAATAATGGTATACCATAATTAAGTGTGTTTTGTCTTTCTAAGTAATGATAATTTCATAAACTTACAATGTGTAACCAAATGACAGCCTCAAGCTCTTAATAATATATAGTACAAATACGTTGCAAAATATTAATTTTGTTGTTAATTAAATAACTAAAGAATTCTACCACAAAATTTTTTAGTAATTTGATTGTTCATATATGGATTTAGCTAAAATGTATTTTCTAATAAATTTGGTTGAATTTTTATTTTCGCAACTATTCCTTGATATTAGGATGGAATATTTCCGTGTTAGTGATAACTAAATTCATTGCTATTTTGCTGTTATTATGTTCACTTAGGAAGAGATAAAATTACTCACAAATTTACAAATATTTTGTTGCTAAATAATTTAAAATTTATATAATAAAATGCAAGTAATTTTATTCTTGATTTTACTAATAAATAATTTAAAATTTGAAAGCTATTTTGAAACAAATTCCTTTCAATTTTTAACTAATCAATTATATAGTAGTGATATTAGTACTAGAGACCAAAAAAAGTGAGACCATAATTAGAACATCATTGGATGAAACATGTAAATATAATATACGATGCATTTATTTTAATGTATAATCATAAGTGTACATTGTGTGTGCAAAAAAATTAAACTATTTATATGCATATATACGTGATAACTATAATAAGAGAATAAATGTGTATATAATTTTGTATGATCGTAAAACCTGTTTTAACATGATATAAAAAAGTCATTACAGATTCAATTAAAAACATAAAATATAAGCAAACAAATGCATGTGTTTGGAAAAAAATTTACTTCTCGAAGAGAGAGAGAGAGAGAGAGAGAGAGAGAGAGAGAGAGAGAGAGATCTTTACAATGTTCAATTTTCCCTAAGTGTATACAATTGTATTTGTAAAAACAATTGTGCGTGTATATATACATGGCATAGAAAAAAGTGATTACCTCGTCAGAATAGCTAGCAAAAGAAAATTTTACTTCTTCGATGGGAGATTTGAAAATGAGGTCGAATACCGCATTGCAAAAGGGCGGTTCATGGGCTTAAACATATTCAACATATTGATTGTGTCATCTGATCACTTTCACTATCCAATTCCCTGCTCTCGCATATCATATCAAGTGGTGCCCATTTGGTGTTTCCAACCACCATACATTCTTAAATATTCACCCTGGACATATGTAAACTTCTGATTACTCAAACTAAGCATAAAAAATGCAAAGACTAAGTGAAAATAAATTAGGTTAAATGAGAGTTAGTGCAAATCCGCGTAAGGAAGAATTACTTTCATGATTCAAGGATATAGGTTATATTTAAGAAAAGTATAGGCGGTGTATTTTATTAAATTAGGAAATAAATAAGAATTATTTTGATTGATTAAGAATTCAAGGGCTAGTGATCAGTAGCAATCAAATTGGGATTTCTAACACCAAGTAAGTGAATTGTCTTGCAAAATTTGTATAACTACCTTCAAAAATTAATTTTATCATGCCTGCGTCTTTCATATGGTGATTTAAAGATAACAAGTTCCAAGTTTTATATTTGACGAAACTTGCTTTAACTATGAAAAATTAGACTTTCTTTCAAAACCCAAAGATTCAAGCATGTGCACATAACTATTTTACACTAAATTTTAAATGAATGATTTTGAATTCATTAAGTACATTAATTGCTTATGCCTTGGTAACGAATATTAGCCTAGAGGAATGAGTTCAAATTGACCATCTCAATTAAAGTTAAAGATTAAGGCAATTGACAAAGTTGTATGTGACCTTCTCAACAAGATTATGGATTAAGTATAAGTTACCCACTCAACTGTAGTTATAAGTTGAGCCACGTGACCCTCTTAATCAGGAATATAGATTGAGCAATGTGATCTTTTTTCATCAGGGTTATAGAATAGGGCTTTAATTATTGAAATGATATACGAGATGTTCGGGGTTCATGAGTAGGAAAACTAACATGTGAAAATGAATTACTTTACTGCCTTTACTCTAAAACATTCTTCATAAAGTATTGAAAAATTTATTGTGATTACAAGCTATTCTTCAAAATATTTTGCATGAAAAGAATTATTTTATGCTTACATTACACAAAGGTGGGTAAATCCGTGAATTGGGTAATTAGTCATTCATAAGATTTGAAAGCTTCTTTATAGACTTCATTGTCAGGAACATGGATGGAGACCTCCCGGGGGTTGGTAACGCGTTTGGTAATCGGGAAAGAAATCTTTTAAGCATTGTTTCATCTTGGAAATTGGAAAGACATGTATCAAAATGCTTTTGTATATTTTCTCTATGACATTGTAACAGAATTTCCATATTTTGAAATGATTATTATCTATCTTGAGGGCTTTAGTACCCTTTAAGATAATCGTATCGAGAGTAGAGTCATGTTGTGACAGAATTGGAGCCTAACAAACATAGCTAAAAAAAGTAGCCCTATGCGGACTATTGTAGAAATAACACAAAATGAGAAGAAATGAACTAAAGAATAGAAAAAATAAATAGTAACAATATCAGATGAGCTTCTGCAGAATAAACTTACAGATAGTTCGTGAGGGCAAAGCCCTTCAAACCAGAAAAGAAATTAAATCACCAGAAAGACACCGCTATCTTAAATTACCTTTAGGAAGCAAAAAAGATTGAGAAAAAAGACTTTCCACTAGAAAGGCGCCCCTATTATAAAATAACAGAGATTTTTGCTATCGCTTTTCTTGTATTTGATTTTGGAGATGGTGCTATTATTAAATATCTAAAACTAAAAAAAGAAAAATAATAGTATAATACAACGAGATAACAAGAAATGAAGGTCTCGTATTAATAGTGGGAAACACAAACACTAAGTGATAAGCAACTGCAAATACAGAAACTTCAACCCGTAGTGAGGCACCACAAAGACACCTTGAATCCCAAATTAACCTTTAGCAAGAAAAAAAGAAAGAAAGATCTCTCTCCGGTATACAAACACACCACGATGGAATTTGTCATTGAAGTGTATTCAAGAAAATCACTGCAGGAGTTTAATTTAATTGGGCTCGGCTAGCAGGAACCTTGGAAGCCTCGAGGTCGGCAGCCCGCTTGAGGAAACCGATATCGTCTTCGTCTTCTAGAGCCATCTGAATGGGGCAGAATCCAATCCCCTCGGCTATGGCCAGCAGTATATTCCTCATCTCATCCGTGAACTCCTTCCGATCCACACTGCCGCTGTTGTCGCAGTCGAACCTGTCGAAAATCGAGTCGTGGAGCCTCGCCAGGTCCTCCGCCGGCGTCGCCACGTCCACACCGAAGTGGGTCTCGATCAGCCTCATCGACTCCAGCGCACGGCGGAGCTCCGACCTCGACAGAACGCCGTCGTTGTTGAGGTCCAGCGACGCGAACGCCTCGTCCACGCTCTTCTGGAAGCAAGCCTCGTCGTTCACGAAGGAGCGCACCGTTGAGCCGTCGATCACCACCACCACCATGATTCCAAATGCAGTTTCGTTTGCTCTGCTCTTCTAAAGGGAGACTTCGGGTGATTTTCAGCTTCTTTGAAGTGAAGCTGGACCTGTCGGGAGAATTTATAGTGCGGAGTGCGGAGTGCGGAGCGCGGAGCATGGGATTCTTGGACAACGTTGTACGTCAGGACGTGGAATTTTTTGGGGCTCGCAGTTAATCTATAGTTGATGGGAATGCAATTCTGAAGGTTCTTCGCTGGTAATAGAAAGGAATATCGGCACGTGGATCGAGACTGGCCAAGGAAGGAAAACATAATATTAATTTATTGTCTTATTGGGTCAACTCCGGTCTTACAGTGGATTGTTACCTTGTTTCCACTTATGACCGGCTGTTGAGCTCCAATTTGGACTTCAGTCAAATTCTGGGCGAGATGAATAATTGATGCGGACGGTTGTTTGGGTTTGCTTTGGTTTTTTGTTTTTTTTGGCTAGTTCATTTTCTCAATCTGCAATGCAATCATTTCGTCTTATATTATACTTAAAATTTGGAATTCAATTTTGAGAATTTGTTTACTTATATTTTTCGATAATTATACATTTTTACACTTAAATAATTATGTTATATCCGTATATTTATCTTTCGAAAGATTGGATGTTAATGTAACAATAATGTACTGATTTTTCTAGGAAAAATAGATTTTGAATTTTTTAAGTCAACCTTTAAATCTTTAATGGAACTACTTAGCAACTGATAAAATACGCCGCATCATATTTAGTTTTGTTGTTAAACTAAATTATGAAAGAATTCAGCAACGAAAATTTTTAGGTAGATTTTTGATTTAAGAGATGGTAATTTGTTGCACGAGAGAAAAACATAACATAAACTTAACGCAAATTAAATAATGAGTTTCAGTTGCATAATAAATACAAGCATATGTTGACTAGATAAATATAATGATAATTGAGTTGTACACACGCTAGAAAATCTCAAGTCATCAAGAAATCTAACTTTGATATTAAGACATCCTGTGGTAATCAGCTATAACGAAGATGAATTTGGCCATAAATTTTAGTTCAAATGAGGCTCATGGAATGGCGTGACGGCAAATATAGACTTGCAATTGATTCATCCGACTAGGATGTAAAGAGAAGTTGGAGATGATGGGAAGCTAGAGATGAGCGTTTCAAATGTTTTTGTTTTCTTAAGAATTGGATTATAAAAATATTTACGATCACTCAACTTAATTAATGGGTTAATTGAAAACATCTACTAAAGCCAAGCAACATTCTGTTCTATATCATACAGCAACAAATCAACATGTCAGTTTGGTCGAGTGGTCAAGGCGTGTGCATGCTCCATGTTTGAGGTCTCCCCTATCTCCCAGTCGATGCTTACTTTTTTTTTAGTTTTTTTTTTTATTATTTTTTAATTTCACATTTCATAGTAAATTTGCTGACCAAAATCCTTGTAAATCCATGTAGCATGTGTGTAAGTACTTAGACCCTTGAATTTTGGAGGTGTTGCATGAGTTCTTAGCGTATACATGATGAATTTGGAAAAACTTGCATGTAGAAATCCTTGTATATAAGCACACACGTAGACAAGCGACATGGATGTTCTGTAATTGAGTCATATACATACTCACGTTCGTTAGCATTTTTATAATCCCTGTTAATAATAGGTGTTAACATGAAAAACAAGGGATTTGTACATAATGTGGCCAAAAATGTTGAATCAGACAAAATAATTACTAAGAAAATAGAGAAAATTAGAATTTTTAGACGTCTATAATGATTCTGATGGATTCCAAATAGATTCTTGTAGATTTAGACTGTGAGGCCACGATAATAAAAAGGTAGCCTCTGAATCGACCTGCTAGACTATGGGATTGGTCCTAGTCGATTCAATATTGAAGCGACGGATCGAGATGGATCTAGAACAGGTGATCGTAAATACAAAAGGCCCGAGATCAACACTCTAGCAGGAGATGATCAATCCTAGTTGATCTGTGCAATGTGATTGACCGTGATCGATTGCGAGGTCATTGGATTATAATTCCAGAACCTCCACAGGATGATCATCGTGGTGCTTGATCGATGTGACCTATCTCTAATTGATCCAAAATTCGTCCAAATTGATCCACCTTCACCTAAGGTTGATCCAAAACATATTTTCGTGATCTTTTCACTCATTTGGTGTTTCCAATCAACGTATACCCACAAATATTCACTTTAGACATACGTAAGCCACTAGTTACTCAAACCAAGCTTGAAAAATCCAACAATTAAGTAAAAATCATTTGGGTTAAATGAAAGTTAGTGAAAATCCACGCAGGGAAGAATCACCTTCACTATTCAAAGATGATTTTTACGTTTAAAAAAAGTATAAGAAGTAAATTTTATTAAAGTAGAAATTAAATGAGAATTATTTTGACTTAATAGAAACTCAAAAACTTGTGAAATGAGGATAACTAATATCAAATAAGTAGATTATTTTGCAAAATTTTTGCGGCTGCTTTCAAAAATTTATTTTATAGTGCCTACAACTTTCATATGGAGTTCTAAAGATTACAAGTGCCAATTCTCATATTTGAGAAAACTTCCTGTAATTACAAAAAATTAAACTTTCTTTCAAAAACTGTGGATGTGAGTATGTGTGCGTAACTGTTTTGTGCCAAATTTTAAATGAATGATTTCGAATTCGACAAGTGCGGTGATCGCTTATGCTTTGATAACGAACATTATAGTAGTAGAAAGAGTTTTGACTCACTTATTTAAAGTGAAAGTATTGAAAACAGTAATAGTAACTGATAAGCTTTTGCAGAATCAACTTGCAGACAGTTCGTGAGGCCAAAGTCCTTCAAACTAGAAAAGAAATTAAACCACCAAACGACGCCCTATCCTAAATTAACCTTTAGCAAGCAAAAAAGAACGAGAAAAACTGTTTCCAGTCACTGTAATTTGTTGCAGAAATGAATTTAGTACAAGAAATCATTAACTAATCACCACTCCCTACAGGAGATTAATTTAATTAGGCTCGGCTAGCAGGAACCTTGGAAGCCTCGAGGTCGGCAGCCTGCCTGAGGAAACCGATATCGTCTTCGTCTTCAAGAGCCATCTGGATGGGGCAGTATCCAATCCCCTCGGCTATGGCCAGCAGTATATTCCTCATCTCGTCCGTGAACTCCTTCCGATCCACACTGCCGCTGTTGTCGCAGTCGAACCTGTCGAAAATCGAGTCGTGGAGCCTCGCCAGGTCCTCCGCCGGCGTCGCCACGTCCACACCGAAGTGAGTCTCGATCAGCCTCATCGACTCCAGCGCACGGCGGAGCTCCGACCTCGACAGAACGCCGTCGTTGTTGAGGTCCAGCGACGCGAACGCCTCGTCCACGCTCTTCTGGAAGCGAGCCTCGTCGTTCACGAAGGAACGCACCGTTGAGCCGTCGATCACCACCACCACCATGATTCCAAATGCTGTTTCCTTTGCTCTGCTCTTCTAAAGGGAGACTTCGGGTAATTTTCAGCTTCTTTGAAGTGAAGCTGGACCTCTCGGGAGAATTTATAGTGCGGAGGGCGGAGCATGGGATTCTTGGACAACGTTATACGTCAGGACGTGGAATTTTTTGGGGCTCGCAGTTAATCTATAGTTGATGGGAATGCAATTCTGAAGGTTCTTGGCTGGTAATAGAAAAGAATATAGGCACGTGGAATGAGACTGGCCAAGGAAGGAAAACATAATATTAATTTATTGTCTTATTGGGTCAACTCCAGTCTTAAAGTGGTTTGTTACATTGTTTCCACTTATGAATGGCTGTTGAGCACCAATTTGGACTTCGGTCAAATTCTGGGAGAGAGGAACGATTGATGCTAACGTTGTTTTTTCCAATTTTTTTTTTCTGCGTCTATAATGCAATCATTTCTCTTTTGAAAGATTGCATTTTAATATAACAATAATGTACTAATTTTGCAGCGAAAAATTGATTTCAATTTTTTTAAGGCAACCTCTGCGTCTTTAATCAAACTACATAGCAACGACCAAAATTTCCTGCAACATAATTAATTTTGTCGTTAAACTAAATTATTAAAGAACTCAGCAACGAAATATTTTTATTTGGTAATTTGATTTAAGAGGTGGTAATTTCTTGCATGATTGAAAAACACAACATAAACTTAACACAAATTATATAACGGGTTTGAGTTTAATTTTTTTCAGTTCAAGTCAAATTTTGATTGAATCCAATTGAACTAAAAAAATAAACGAGTTAGATTTATTTGTTAACTTATTTAAAATATTCATCTTTTAACTTGACCACAAATTATGATTCGACTTGATTATTATCCTTAAATTATAATTTTTGATATGACTCAAGCTTAACATAAAATCAATCAACTTGGAACGTTGAAATTTAGTCAAATCGAATCAACTCAAAAATTAAATAGGTCAAGTTTAAGTTACCAGCTTGTTTGGAATACTCATGTCTTAGCCTAATAAGTTGGCTCATGCCCCGATTTGATTGGCATTTTTAGTGTTCAATTTTCGACAAGATACGAATTTAATATAAAATTAATGAGTTTGAATTAAGCTTGGTTCAAGTAGAATTGTGTCGGACTCGATTGAGCCGAAACATAAATGAGTTAGATTTGAATGAACAATATATTTGAAATACATGCAATCCAAGCTAATCCATCAATCTATAACCTAACATAATTCACCACACTACACTCCTCTCTTTTGTGGTTCACCCTTCTCATGTTTCTTGAAAACTCTTTTCCTAATCAATGGGAGGTTTGTTAGATGAATTCCAAGATTTGTTGCTTGGATTTGGTTTCTTTCTTCTCACCACCTTTTCATGTTTTCTTGCAATATATGTTAGGTCGTCATCAATGATAGGACAATTGTCATCATCATCATCACTTAATTTCTCACTAGGGAAGGTAAGCTACTTCTCTTTCTCGACAATATTTATGTTTATCTCTTAGGTTTGTAGAGAAGTCATGAGGTCATCCAACCGTAAATTATTTACATTACGAGATCCTTCTATTGCTACCACTTTGAGAGCGAATCTCTTAGGTAAGAAGCTCAAAGTTTTCCTCAGAAGCTTTGCTTAAGAATAATTCTTTATTAATTGAAAGGCTGGTTAACAATATGTGACAACTTACTATTAAACATACCAATAATTTTATCTTCACTCATCCTTAATATTTTGAATTGCATTGCCAACATTTAAAGTTTTGAAAATTTAATAACACTAGTGCCTTCATAGACATTATTAATGATATCTCAAAATAAGTATAGATGTAAAGTAAATAATGCTATATCATAATTAAGTGTGTTTTGTCTTTCTAAATAATGATAATTTCATAAACTTACAATGTGCAACCAAGTTATAGCCTCAAGCTCTTAATAATAATGTATAGTACAAATACGTTGCAAAATATTAATTTTGTTGTTAATTAAATAACTAAAGAATTCTGCCACAAAATTTTTTATTAGTTTGATTGTTCATATATAGATTTAGCTAAAATGTATTTTCTAATAAATTTGGTTGAATTTTTATTTTCGCAACTATTCCTTGATATTAGGATGGAATATTTCCATATTAGTGATAACTAAATTCTTTGCTATTTTGCTGTTATTATGTTCACTTAGGGAGAGATATAATTACTCACAAATTTACAAATATTTTGTTGCTAAATAATTTAAAATTTATATAATAAAATGCAAGTCATTTTATTCTTGATTTTACTAATAAATAATTCAAAATTTGAAAGCTATTTTGAAACAAATTCCTTTGAATTTTTAACTAATCAATTATATAGTAGTAATATTAATACTAGAGACCAAAAAATGTGAAACCATAATTAGAACATCATTGGATGAAACATATAAATATAATATACGATGCATTTATTTTAACGTATAATTGTAACTGTACAGCACGTGTGCAAAAAAATTAAACTATTTATATGCATATATACGTGATAACTATAATAAGAGAATAAATGTGTATATAATTTTGTATGATCGTAAAACCTGTTTTAATATGATATAAAAAAAGTCATTACAGATTCAATTAAAAACATAAAATATAAGCAAACAAATGCATGTGTTTGGAAAAAAATTTACTTCTCGAAAGGAGAGAGAGAGAGAGATCTTTACAATGTTCAATTTTCCCTAAGTGTATGCAGTCGTATTTGAAAAAAAATTGTGCGTGTATATTTACATGGCATGGAAGAAAGTGATTACCTCGTTAGAATAGCTAGCAAAAGAAAATTTTACTTCTTCGATGGGAGATTTGAAAATTAGGTGGAATACCGCATTGCAAAAGGGCGGTTCATGGGCTTAAACGTATTCAACATATTGATTGTGTCATCTGATCACTTTCACTATCCAATTCACTGCTTTCGCGTATCATATCAAGTGGTATCCATTTGGTCTTTCCAACCACCGTACACTCTTAAATATTCACCCTAGACATATGTAAACTTCTGATTACTCAAACTAAGTATAGAAAATCCAAAGACAAAGTGAAAATCAATTAGGTTAAATGAGAGTTAGTGCAAATCCACGTAAGGAAGAATTACTTTCATGATTCAAGGATATATGTTATATTTAAGAAAAGTATAGGCGGTGAATTTTCTTAAATTAGGAAATAAATAAGAATTATTTTAATTGATTAAGAATTCAAGGGCTAGTGATTAGTGAACAATCAAATTGGGATTTCTAACACCAAGTAAGTGGATTGTCTTGCAAAATTTGTATAACTGCCTTCAAAAATTAATTTTATCATGCCTACGTCTTTCATATGGTGATTTAAAGATAACAAGTTCCAAGTTTTATATTTGACGAAACTTGTTTTAACTATGAAAAATCAGACTGTCTTTCAAAACCTAGGGATTCAAGCATGTGCACATAACTATTTTACACTAAATTTTAAATGAATGATTTTGAATTTGTCAAGTACATTAATTGCTTATGCCTTGGTAACGAACACTAGCCTAGAGGAATGAGTTCAAATTGATCATCTCAATTAAAGTTAAAGATTAAGGTAATTGACAAAGCTGCATGTGACTTTCTCAATAAGATTATGGATTAAGTATAAGTTACCCACTCAACTGTAGTTATAAGTTGAGCCACGTGACCCTCTTAATCAGGAATATAGATTAAGCAATGTGATCCTTCTTCATTAGGGTTATAGATTAGGGCTTTAATTATTGAAATGATATACGAGATGTTCGGAGCTCATGAGCAGGTAAACTAACATGTGAAAATGAATGACTTTACTGCCTTTACTCTAAAACGTTCTTCACTATAAAGTATTGAAAAATTTATTGTGATTACAAGCTATTCTTCAAAATATTTTGCATGAAAAGAATTATTTTATGCTTACATTACACAAAGGTGGGTCAATCCGCGAATTGCATAATTAGTCACTCATAAGATTTGAAAGCTTCTTTATAGACTTTGTTGTCAAGAACATGGATGGAGACCACCCAGGGGTTGGTAACGCATTTGGAAATCGGGAAAGAAATCTTTTAGGCATTGTTTCATCTTGGAAATTGGAAAGACATGTATAAAAATGCTTTTGTATATTTTCTCTGTGACATTGTAATAGAATTTGCATGTTTTAGAATGATTATTATCTATCTTGGGGGCTTTAATACCCTTTAAGACAATCGTATCGAGAGTAGGGTCAAGTTGTGCCAAAATTGAGGCCTAACAAACATAGCTAAAAAAAGTAGCCCTATACAGACTGTTGTAAAAATAACACAAAATGAGAGGAAATGAACTAAAAAATAGAAAAAATAAACAGTAACAACACCAGACGAGCTTTTGCAGAATAAACTTACAAATAGTTCGTGAGGGCAAAGCCCTTCAAACCAGAAAAGAAATTAAATCACTGGAGAGACCGCTATCTTAAATTACCTTTAGCAAGCAAAATAGAATGAGAAAAAAACTTTTCACTAGAAAGGCGCCCCTATCATAAAATAACAGGGATTTTTGCTATCACTTTTCTTGTATTTGATTTTCGAGATGGTGCTATTATTAAATATCTAAAATTAAAAAAAGAAAAATAATAGTATAATACAACGGGATAACAAGAAATGAAGGTCTCGTATTAATAGTGGGAAACACAAACACTAAGTGATAAGCAACTGCAAATACAGAAACTTCAACACGTCATGAGGCACCACAAAGACACCTTGAATCCCAAATTAACCTTTAGCAAGCAAAAAAGAAAATTGAAGTGTATTCAAGAAAATCACTGCAGGAGATTAATTTAATTTGGCTCCGCTAGCAGGAACCTTGGAAGCCTCGAGGTCGGCAGCCCGCTTGAGGAAACCGATATCGTCTTCGTCTTCAAGAGCCATCTGAATGGGGCAGAATCCTATCCCCTCGGCTATGGCCAGCAGTATATTCCTCATCTCATCCGTGAACTCCTTCCGATCCACACTGCCGCTGTTGTCGCAGTCGAACCTGTCGAAAATCGAGTCGTGGAGCCTCGCCAGGTCCTCCGCCGGCGTCGCCACGTCCACACCGAAGTGGGTCTCGATCAGCCTCATCGACTCCAGCGCACGGCGGAGCTCCGACCTCGACAGAACGCCGTCGTTGTTGAGGTCCAGCGACGCGAACGCCTCGTCCACGCTCTTCTGGAAGCGAGCCTCGTCGTTCACGAAGGAACGCACCGTTGAGCCGTCGATCACCACCACCACCATGATTCCAAATGCTGTTACCTTTGCTCTGCTCTTCTAAAGGGAGACTTCGGGTGATTTTCAGCTTCTTTGAAGTGAAGCTGGACCTGTCGGGAGAATTTATAGTGCGGAGTGCGGAGCATGGGATTCTTGGACAACGTTATACGTCAGGACGTGGAATTTTTGGGGCTCGCAGTTGATCCATAGTTGATGGGAATCCAATTCTGAAGGTTCTTGGCTGGTAATAGAAAAGAATATAGGCACGTGGAATGAGACTGGCCAAGGAAGGAAAACATAATATTAATTTATTGTCTTATTGGGTCAACTCCAGTCTTAAAGTGGTTTGTTACATTGTTTCCACTTATGAATGGCTGTTGAGCACCAATTTGGACTTCAGTCAAATTCTGGGAGAGAGGAACGATTGATGCTAACGATCTTTTTTCCAATTTTTTTTTTCTGCGTCTATAATGCAATCATTTCTCTTTTGAAAGATTGCATTTTAATATAACAATAATGTACTAATTTTGCAGCGAAAAATTGATTTCAATTTTTTTAAGGCAACCTCTGCGTCTTTAATCAAACTACATAGCAACGACCAAAATTTCCTGCAACATAATTAATTTTGTTGTTAAACTAAATTATTAAAGAACTCAGCAACGAAATATTTTTATTTGGTAATTTGATTTAAGAGGTGGTAATTTCTTGCATGATTGAAAAATACAACATAAACTTAACACAAATTATATAGCGGGTTTGAGTTTAATTTTTTTCAGTTCAAAATTTGATTGAACCCAAGTGAACTAAAAAATAAACGAGTTAGATTTTAGTTGTTAACTTATTTAAAATATTCATCTTTTAACTTGACCACAAATTATGATTCGACTTGATTATTATCCTTAAATTACAATTTTTGATATGACCCAAGCTTAATATGAAATCAATCTAACTTGGAACGTTGAAATTTAGTCAAATCGAATCAACTCAAAAATTAAATAGATCAAGTTTAAGTTAGAAGCTTGTTTGGAATACTCATATATTAGTCTAACAACTTGCCTCATGCCCTGATTTGATTGGCATTTTTAGTGTTCAATTTTCGACAAGATACGAATTTAATATAAAATTAATGGGTTTGAATTAAGCTTGGTTCAAGTTGAATTGTGTTGGACTCAATTGAGCCGAAACATAAATGAGTTAGATTTGAATTAACAACATATTTTAAATACACGCAATCCAAGCTAATCCATCAATCTATAACCTAACATAATTCATGACACTACACTCCTCTCTTTTGTGGTTCACTCTTCCCGTGTTTCTTAAAAATTCCTTTCCTAATCAATAGAAGGTTTGTTAGATGAATTCCAAGATTTGTTGCTTGGATTTGGCTTCTTTCTTCTCACCACCTTTTTAAGTTTTCTTGCAATATAGGTTAGGTCATCATCAATGATAGGACAATTGTCATCATCATCACTTAATTTCTCACTGTGGAAGGTAAGCTACTTCTCTTTCTCGGCAATATTTATGTTTATCTCTTAGGTTTATAGAGAAGTCATGAGTTCATCCAACCAAAAATTGTTCACATTACGAGATCCTTCTATTGCTGCCACTTTAAGAGTGAATCTCTTGGACAAGAAGCTCAAAGTTTTCCTTACAAGCTTTGCTTAAGAATAATTCTTTATTAATTGAAAGGCTAGTTGACAATATGTCACAACTTACCATTAAACATACCAATAATTTTATCTTCACCCATCCTTAATATTTTGAATTGCGTTGCCAACTTTTAAAGTTTTGAAAATTTGATAACAGTAGTGCCTTCATAGACATTATTAATGATATCTCAAAATAAGTATAGATGTAAAGTAAGTAATGGTATATCATAATTAAGTGTGTTTTGTCTTTCTAAATAATGATAATTTCATAAACTTACAATGAGCAACCAAATTATAGCCTCAAGCTCTTAATAATATATAGTACAAATACGTTGCAAAATATTAATTTTGTTGTTAATTAAATAACTAAAGAATTCTGCCACAAAATTTTTTAGTAGTTTGATTGTTCATATATAGATTTAGCTAAAATGTATTTTCTAATAAATTTGTTGGATTTTTATTTTCGCAACTATTCCTTGATATTAGGATGGAATATTTCCATATTATTGATAACTAAATTCTTTGCTATTTTGCTGTTATTATGTTCACTTAGGAAGAGATATAATTACTCACAAATTTACAAATATTTTGTTGCTAAATAATTTAAAATTTATATAATAAAATGGAAGTAATTTTATTCTTGATTTTACTAATAAATAATTCAAAATTTGAAAGCTATTTTGAAACAAATTCCTTTGAATTTTTTACTAATCAATTATATAGTAGTAATATTAGTACTAGAGACCAAAAGATGTGAAACCATAATTAGAACATCATTAGATGAAACATGTAAATATAATATACGACGCATTTATTTTAACATATTATCGTAAGTGTACATCACGTGTGCAAAAAAATTAAACTATTTATATGCATATATGCGTAATAACTATAATAAGAGAATAAATGTGTATATAATTTTGTATGATTGTAAAACCTTATTTAACAAGATATAAAAAAAGTCATTACAGATTCCATTAAAAACAAAAAATGTAAGCGAACAAATGCATGTGCTTTGGAAAAAAATTTACTTCTCGAAAAAAGTAATATAGATATATGTACAATATAAATTGATGAATAGATATTAATAACAGAAACTAAAATAACACCACACCTGTTTTGATGAGTTAGACTTGACGCTTCAATTTGATAGTGTATTTAACTTCTACTTATGTCCACTTTCTACTTGATGATGTAACCAAAAAACGATATATATATGTGTGTGTGTGTGTATAAATATATGGAGGGGGAGAGAGAGAGAGAGAGAGATAAGAAAATAGAAATCTTCATAATGTTCAATTTTCCCTAAGTGTATGTATTCGTCTTTAAAATAAATGTGTGTGTATATATACATGGCATAGAAGAAAGTGATTACTTCGTCAGAATAGCTAGAAAAAGAAAATTTTACTTCTTCGATGGGAGATTTGAAAATGAGATGGAATACCGCATTGCAAAAGGTGGAGTTGATGGGCTTAAACGGTAGTGGTTGATGATGAAGCAGTTTTGGATAGCATTTTTTTGGTGCAAATTTATTTTATTATAATTTCAAGCTTTTGACGTGTTTCGCGTCATATGAGGTCTTAGGTTCGATGGATGGCATGTGCTTATTTTGTTTGTAAGATAGAAATATGATTGGTGTTTTTGAATGAAATTTGTCTAAGTGTGAGATTCTTTGTTTTTTTGTTATTAATTGAAAATTCTTAATTTTTGTGAACATTCAAATTGAATTGAGTTATTTGGCTCTGATGCTTACATGATTTGTGACATATTCAACATATTGATTGTGTTGTTTTATCAATTCACTATCCAATTCATTGCTTCCATGAACCATATCAAGTGGTACCAAAGCCACAACATCAAATTTTAATTTAATATCGAGTCTAAGTTCCAATTTCTTTTGTATCTCATTTCTTTTGAATTTCTATCTTTTTATTTTATCGTCTTTCTAATAAAAATCCTAGGTTAATATTATTTATGGGGGTATTAGTTGAATTTTCATAGTTCTTGATTAATTTCTCTTATTTATGAGATAAACTTTGTTTGAATTTTTGAATTGAATTTTGTAGAATTTCCCATCTTCTCTACTACTTTCTGCAAGAAAAGTTGCTCTTTTTTGTTGTCAATCACGACTACAATCATTTTCCTAAATATCCATTGCTAGCTTATTTGACTTCTTGCAATTGCATCAAACTTATTTTGACCACCCTAAAACCATCTTGATTGCAAATTTCTATCTTTCCGAATATTTCCTTATGTTTTGTTAACCTTTTCGAATATTTTCTTGTGATTTTTGTACTTAGGAGATGATTCATCCTTAAGAGAAAGAGAATAATACGATTTCATATGACTCATTCAAGGTTGAACAATGTTAGATTTAGGGTTATTATTTTTATTATTGATTTTTGTGCTAGTTTGTATTCATATTTATTTATAATTTATCCACCTCAAACCCATAATTTCTTTTGTACCATATTTTGTTGCTAAAAAAAGCTCAACAAATGGTATCAAAGCTTCATTCTCTCTCTCTCTCTCTCTCTCTCTCTCTATATATATATATATATATTCTATTTGTTGCTAAAAAAAGCTCAACAAATGATATCAAAGCTTCATTCTATATATATTCTGTGCTTTGTGGTAGCAACTAAGGGAGGTACTACATGTGATGACTAAGGAGGCTAAGGAGGAGAAAATGAAAAGGAAGAGGAAAGTTAGAAAAAGATTGAGAAAAAAATTGAGAGAAAAAGTGAAAGTGAAAATTTGATTGAGAGAGAGAGAGAGAGAGAGAGAGAGAGAAGAGGGAGAAAATAAGAGAGAGATTCTAGCAAGCAAGAGGGGGACATAAAAGAACGTGAAAAAAAGAAAAGAATTAGGGTAAAAAAATCCAGTTGGAGAAGATTATTCATATGTTGATCCTTCTGATTGTTATCTCTTATGTCTATTTATATTTCACACAAATTGAAGATTTGCTAGTCAGGAAGCTTCTTGTTTGCATCTAAGCAAGACATTGATGGATACATATAGTTTTCCATAGGTTTTATCATTTGTTTCATTGCCGGATCCATATGACAAAGAAATTAGAAGGCTAACAAGTCCATGTCATTGCAAGGGGGTTTCGTAGAAATGTATTGACCCTAGAACATTAGAAGAAGGCTACTGTGGAATATCAAGAGACTTTTGGAGGTTTGTATCTTAAGTGATAGGACATAAATTTGTACTTAGGAGAGGATTCATCCTTAAGAGAAAGAGGATAATATAATTTCGGACGACTCATTCAAGGTTGAACAATGCTAGATTTATTATTATTATTATTATTATTATTATTATTATTGATTTTTGTATTAGTTTGTATTCATTTTTATTTATAATTTATCTACCTCCAATCCATAATTTCTTTTGTACCATATTTTGATGCTAAAAAAAACTCAACTAGTGGTATCAAAGATTTATTATATATATATATATATATATATATATATATATTGTATGCTTTGTAGTAGCAACTAAGGAAGTACTACCTATGATGACTAAGGAGGTTAATGAGGAGAAAAATAAAGAGGAAAAGTAAAGTTACAAAAAGATTGAGAAAAAAAATTGAGAGAAAAAGTGAAAGTGAAATTTTGATTTTGAGAGAGAGAGAGAGAGGGTGAAATAAAAGAATGTGAGATAAAAGAAAAGAATCTGAGTGAAAAAATCCAATTGTAGAAGATTATTCATATGTTGATTATTTTGATTACTATCACCTATGTCTATTTATGTTTCACACAAATTGAAGATTTGCTAGTCAAGAAGCTTCCTTGTTTGCATCTAAGCAAGGCATTGATGGATGCACATAGTTTTCCATAGGCTTCATCATTTGTTTAATTACTGGTTCCACATGACAAAGAAGTTGGAGGGTTGACAAGTTCATGTCATTGCAAAGGGGTTTTGTATAAATGTGTTAACCCTAGAGCATTAGAAAAAGGCCATTGTAGAATATCAAGAGGTTTTTGGAAGTTTGTATTTGAAGTGAGTGGACAAAAATTTGTACTCAGGAGAGGATTTATCTTTGAGAGAAAGAGGATAATATAATTTTGGATGGCTCATTCAAAAACATTAGATTATTCACCATTTCAAACTCCTAGATATTTAGAACATGCTGGCAAAAACAAGCAAAATTGGAATACTCTAGTGTGAACCCTATGAAATAAGCTAGAGAGGTTGTATGCCTCTAAATTCCAAAACAACAAATTATTTTTTCCGATCAAAAATTGGTCTACATGAAGTATTGGGAAGATATGTTAATGAGTTACAAGGAATTGTAGAGTGGGTGCCAAAAGTGGGCAAAATTTTCGACATTAGGGTACTCATTCTATTAGTGCCTGTGAACTTTGTTGTCAATTTTATAAGAGATTCCAAATATTTTACTCACAAACTCTAAGCCAATCAATGTAGTAAGCATGAAATTTCTTAAAAGCAATCTTAAGTGAAGAGATGAGATGAATATTTTAAAAAATTTCTTCATCCCAGTAAGATAACTTTATTACACAATCTAGAAACAGTTATCTAATCAATGGTTTAATATCATGGGACAAAAGTAAATTAATGCCAAATAAATATGCTACTGTTATTGCCATTGCTGCAGGAATTGGAGCATGTAAAGAAATTTTACTAGAACTTCAAAATGAGGACAAAGGCAAGGGTAAGAAAAATGATAAAAGTAATGATGAATGAGCAATTGTTTCAAATGAGTTCAACTCCATTCATAAAGATGATGTTATTGCTTTTGTAACCTAAAAAACAAGTTAGATAATTGACAATGGTGCATATATTCATATACCATTTTAGAAGGAATTATTCAAATCATATACACCACATAATTTTAGTATAGCGAGGATGGAAAACTATAGTCTTTCAAAAGTTATAGATATATGTTTGGAGACCATAAATGGTACAGTGATTAGTCATAAAAATCATTAGGCATATTCTAGACTCCAAACTTGATTTCAAAAGGCAACATGAATAGAAGTTCATTAAAGTGTCAATAGTGGTGGCTAGAGGAAAAAAGTACTCAAAGTTGTATACTGCATATACAAAGCTCTCCCAAGATGTTATAAATATAATAGAAAATTATTATAAAATTGATTTAGGTCATAAGCACGGTTGTATGAGTGAGAAAACTGTAACCTATTTATCTAGGAAGAATATAGAACTTGGGATCAAATCACGTTCATTCAAAGTAATGCGTATATTATTTGACAGATAAGTATAAAAAATTTACTTTAAAAAATTTTCCTTCTGGAATGAAAATGTGGTGAATTTGATACCCTTTGTTCCAACATGGGTCAATGGCAAAGACATTTGGTGGTAATCCACACTTTATCTCATTGATGATTATTCTCAACATACATGAGTGTGTCTAGTGAAATTAAAGTGCCAAGTGTTAGATTTTTTTTTTTTTTTGCTTTTATATTTTTTTAAAATTCTTTTCTCAATCTATGATGCAATCATTTCATCTTATATTAAAAATAAAATTTGGAATTCAATTTTGAGAATTTGTTTACTTATATTTTTTGATGATTATTTTTTTATGCTTAAATAATTATTTTATATGCATATATTTATATTTTGAAAGATTGGATCTTAATGTAACAATAATGTACAGATTTTGGTGGGAAAAATAGAATTTAATTTTTTTAAGTCAACCTTTACATCTTTAACGGAACTAGAAGCAACTAATAAAATACGCTGCTATATAATTAGTTTTGTTGTCAAGCTAAATTATTAAAGAATTCAACAATGAAAATTTTTAGTTGGTAATTTGATTTAAGAGATGGTAATTTCTTGCATGACAGAAAAACATAACATAAACTTAACATAAAATAAATAATGGAATTGAGTTGAATTTTGTAAGGACCCAATTTTTCATAGGAAAAAAAAGACATGGATTTTAATTCCATTTGCAATGAATTATTTATTTATTTATTCATTTATTAGGATATTGGTAAGTTATGGAAATAGAATATACATGGATTAGTCAAAATAGGATATTCGAGTGAGAATAATTACCATCCACATAAAGAGCTAAATGGGAAAGATTGGGGGGCCATTTTCTGTGTTCGTAGTCCATTTTCGTGCCGTGCCATTTACTCTCATGACTACCAAAGCAGATCTTTTGACCACAATGTGCACCCGCACACTTCATTTAAATTGCAGTTTTGGTGTTGCTGCTACAACTCACCTCTCCATAGATGTGAATTCATGCCTCGTTGACTGAGGTAGAAATGCCTCCTCTAATGCTATTCTGTTTAGTGGACGTGAATTTCCCTTCTGTGGCCATACCTCGTCTTTCTGCAGCTGGTGTGTCTACAGATTGAGGGATTGGAATTCTAAGTGTAGGCACAACTCATTTTCTACTAGATTTCTTCCAAACACATCTAAACGTATTAATATCAACAAGAATATATCGATGACCAGCTAAAAACACTGATAATTGAGGTGTAAAATCTCAAGTCATCAAGAGGTCGAACTTTGATATTAAGACATTAACTATTTGTGCCGATCAACCATAACAAAGATGAATTCAGCTATGAATTTACTTCAAGTGGGGGCTCATGGAAAGGCATGACGACAAGTATAGATTTGTAATTGATTCATCTAGCTAGGACGTAAACAGAGGCTGGGGATGATGGGAAGCTAGAGATGAGCGATTCAAATATTTTTATTTTTATGAATTGGATGATAAAAATATTCACGATCAACCAACTTCTTCAATGGGTTAATTGAAAACAACTACTAAACCCAAACAACATTCAATTCCAGATCATATATCAACAAATCAACCTGTCACTTTGGTTGAGGGGTCAAGGCGTGCGCATGCTTCCTATTTGAGTTCTCCCATATCTCTTAGGCAATGCTCACTTTTTCACATTTCCTGTTTTCTTTTATACGCTTTTATTTTTCTATTTGGACTTCAGAGATAGTAGTATCAGCCAAACCTTGAGAAGCGAAGGCTATGTTTGTTTTCAGATTTTCTACCTAGAACACATGTTATAATTATTATATTTTTTAAATTTTATTTCTCTCATTTTCTTTTACACCATTCCCAACAAAAACAAATTAAAAAAAAAGTACTAAAATTTAAAAACAAATATTGTAATGGCTGGACCCTTACACCAGAAATTATATTTTTCCATTTTTGCAATATAAATTGTAATAATGTTATTAGTAATAAAGATGAGCATGAAAGGATATTGACATGGCGAGAAAAAGTAATTGGAGCTAGTACAAAATGTCATAATGACTGATGGTGAGCTGATTTTGGAGTAAATTATGATTGATGGGAGAGCATTTAGGCTGGTCAAGGCATGCCATGAATGTTGGAGGAGTTTTGGGGCTGAATCAAACGACAAATGTCGGGTGAAATTGGCAAGTCACACCCTAGCCAACATTTACCCAAGTCATAAGAGCCAAAAGACCTCAGTAAGAGCTATAGAAATAAAACATTCCCACACCAACAATCAGCTCTGGCTGGCTGTTGAAAGAGGAGAAGAGGAAAATCACAGCACCAACACATTGGGTAATTTGCTAACTCAAATCCTTGTAAAATCATGTAGCATGTGTGTAAGTACTTTGACCCTTGAATTTTGGAGGTGTTACATGGGTTCTGTGTGCAGACATGATTCATTTAGATGAACTTGCATGTAGAAATCTTTGGGTATATGCATACACATAGACAAGTGACATGGATGTCATGTTCATACTCGTGTTTGTTAGCATTGGTTTAAGTCACATTAATCATGGGTGTTAAAATGAAAAACAAGGGATTTGTGCATAAAGTGGCCATAAATGTTGATTTGAACTAAATAATTGCTAATAAAACGGGCAAAATTGGAATTTTCAAATGTCCAGGATGATTCAGATGAATTCCAAATAGATTCTTGTTGATTCGAGTTGTGCGATCGACAAAGATTGATCATAGAAGACCATGATCATAAATAATGTGGCCACGAGTGGGATAGAGAATCCATCCAAATTGATCCACCTTAGCCTAAGGTCTATCCAGAATATATATTTTCATGATCTTATCACTTATTTGCTATTTCCAATCACTGTACACCAACAAATATTCACCATAGACATATGTAAGCCAGTAGTTACTCAACCGTGAACTCCTTGTCACAGTCAAACTTGTCAAAAATCGAGTCATGGAGCCTCATCAGGTCCTTCGCTAGCGTTGACTTCAATGCCCGATGGAGCTCTGACCTCGACAGAACACCGTCGTTGTTGAGGTCCAACCATGCGAACGCCTTATCCACGCTCTTTTAGAAGTTAGCCTCGTCATTCACGAAGGAGCGCACCGTTGAGCCGTCGATTTCCACCATCACCATAATTCAAAATGAAATTTCCTTTCCTTTGCTCTGCTTTGCTGAGGGTTATTTTTTTTGGGAAACAAAATATGAGTTAGAAAAAGTGGCATCCCACATTGGAAGAAAAAGAGAAAAGTAACTTGTATAAAAAGTGGATACTTGGCCCATAACTCACAGCCTTAAGGTTTTGGGTTAATATATGGTGTCAAGCCCACTTATATACGTGTCCATGTACAGGCCCGTGAACGATTCTCTCCGATTTCGTTGAGCTCTGCTCTAGGCCCAACATACGTTGTTCATGGCTGGTGCTCCCAATTTGATTGGGCTTCTCCTCTGGCCCAATAAGGTTAAATCAGAGTTTGTAGTTGGACCCACCACACTCTCAACAAGTGGTATCAGAGTTAGGTTCTGTCATTTTTATAATTCAAGGAGCAATGGAGGAATCAACTGGCACCATGATCAAGTTGAATCCTAGCAACTATGCTATTTAGAAGCCTCGAATGGAGGACCACTTGATCATACGAGACATGTGGGATCCAGTGCTTGGACGCTACAAAACCTAAAGGTAAGTCTAATGCCGAGTGGGAAAGGATGCACAGAAAAATGGAAGCCCTACTCAACGAAGAAACAAGGAGG
This sequence comes from Avicennia marina, assembly GCA_019155195.1. Taxonomy (NCBI): domain Eukaryota; kingdom Viridiplantae; phylum Streptophyta; class Magnoliopsida; order Lamiales; family Acanthaceae; genus Avicennia; species Avicennia marina. The sequence goes on from CM032782.1 coordinate 8,909,231, forward strand.
AAAGAGCTTGGATAAGAAGTTGAAAGTCAGGCTTTGGTTTTTGAAAAATATGGAAGACGTGGACAAAGCCAAAGTCGAGGACCAAATCGAGGAAAAGGATACTCAAGAGATAAGTCTGTTAGTAGAAAAGAAGTTGAATGTTTCTACTGTACAAGAAAAGGCCACATCAAAAGGGATTATTGGAATTGGAAATGGGATTTTAACAAAGGAAAAGAGGAGCAAAAGAAACAAGAGAACGTGCTCAAAGAAACAACAGCCACAGCTTCAGATGGAGATGTGATAATTGTAAGTGATGAAAATTCCTTGAACTTTACCTTTCAAGATTTCTCTTGGGTGATTGACTCAGGGGCTTCCTACCATGTTACTTCGCATAAGGAGTTCTTCTCTTCTTACCATCCTATAGAAAATGGTTTTGTAAAAATATGTGATAGTGGCACCTGTAAAATTTATGGTTTTGGTGATGTTTTGATAACTATTGCCTTGGGATGCAAATTAAAGCTAAAAGATGTGAGGCATGTACCGGACCTGAGGTTGAATTTAATTTCTACGGGAAAGTTGGACGATGAAAGGTTATCCAGTCATTTCACTGGTGGAATTTGGAAGTTAATAAAGGGTAATTTGATTATTTCCAAAGGGAGAAAGGTAAATACCCTTAATATTATTGATGCAAAATTGATAGTAATGCTTATACAGTGGTGGAATCATCAATGGAGTTGTGGTACAAAAGACTGGGGCATATGAGTGAAAAAGGTATGTCAATTTTGGCTAAAAATAATTATTTGCCAAAATTTGAAAAATTAGATTTCATACCTTGTATTGACTGTATAAAAGAGAAACAATAAAGAATTGCTTTCAAAAAAATCCCCTTACAAGTAAAGAAAAACCCCTTGAGCTTGTCCATACTGATGTTTGTCAAATAAATGAAAGAACAATTGGTGGTGCTTTGTACTTTGTGACTTTTTATTGATAATTTTTCTAGAAAAGTTTGGTCTTATGTATTAAAATCAAAGGATCAAGTTTTGGAGTCTTTTAAAAATTTTCATAAAAGGATTGAATGAGAAATGAGCCTTAAATTAAAATGTGTTCGAGCTGATAATGGTGGAGAATACCGAGGACTATTTGAAGAATATTGTAACAGCCATGGGATCTGATTGGAGAAGACCATTCCAAAGACCCCGCAGCAAAATGGCGTTGCTGAAAGAATGAATCAAACCATTACTGAAAGGATTTGAGCTATGATATCACATGCAAAGCTATCAAATCCGTTTTTGGGGGGAGACTATGAGGACAACTATTAATTTGATCAATTTTTCGCCTTCAGTTCCTTTAAATGGAGATGTTCCAGAAAAGGTATGTCCGGTAAGTCTATCAATTTGCAGCATTTAAAAGTCTTTGAGTGTCGGGCATTTGTTCATATCCCAAAAGATGAAAGGAATAAATTTGATCTTAAATCAAGAGATTGCATCTTTTTGGGATATGGATATGAAGAATTTGGATATAGATTATGGGACCCTAATGAAAAGAAAATAATAAGAAGTTGGGATGTTATTTTCTTTGAAAATCAAACTATTGAAGATGTAAAGAAAGAAAATAAGAACAGGACTACTGAAGAACTTCCAGTAAAGGATCCTCCCTTCCAGCAAGCTCAAGAAGGAGTTGAAGTCCTATAGGAAAACATAGAAGAAAGGCATGAAGCTGAAACTGCTGCAACTCCGCCTCAACCTGCAAGAAGGTCTGAACGAGAAAGGAGGCCATCAACAAGGTACAATCCAATTGAATACGTTATGCTGATAGAAGATGGTGAACCAGAGTCCTTTAAAGAAGTAGTAAATGACGAAGATAGCAAAGAATGGTGGAGGGCGATAGAAGAAGAAATGAAGTCCATATATGAAAATCAGACTTATGATTTGATAAGTCTACCTCTAGGAAGAAAGGTACTCAAAAACAAATAGGTATTCAATCTAAAGACGGTTGAAGGGAGTTCTCAACCAAGGTATAAAGTAAGGTTAGTAGTTAAAGGCTTTGAACAAAAATCTAACATTGATTTTGATGAATTCTTCTCTCCTATTGTGAAAATGAATTCTATTCGAGTTGTCCTTGGATTAGCTGCAAGTCTGGACTTGTAAATAGAACAATTTGATGTGAAAACAGCATTCTTAAATAGAGAACTTGAAGAAGAAATTTTTATAGAACAATAGAAGGCTTCCAGGTGAAAGTAAAGAAAATTTAGTCTGTCGGCTTAAGAAAAGCCTCTATGGACTAAAACAAGCCCCGAGGCAGTGGTACAAAAAATTTGACTCCTTTATCACTAATCACTATTTTAGAAAAACAAGTAGTGATTATTGTGTATACATTAAGAATTTTGATGATGATTTTATCATTCTTTTATTGTATGTTGATGATATGCTTATTATTAGTCATGATCTAAACAAGATTAACAAGTTGAAAAGGGAGTTGAATAAGTCCTTTGAAATGAAGGACTTGGGATCAACAAAGAAACTCTTGGTCATGCATATTCTATGAGATAGACCAAATTGTAAGATTTAGCTATCTCAAGAAAGCTACATCAAAAAGATGATTGGAAAGTTTAGGATGGATAATGCCAAGCCGGTGACAACTCCACTGGGTAGACAATTCAAGTTGAGTTTGAAGCAGTGTCCAAGTAGTGAAGATGAAAAGCAATATATGAGTAAGATACCATATACCTTAGCTGTTGGAAGCTTGATGTATGCAATGGTTTGCACCCGGCCAGACCTAGCTTATGCAGTTAGACAAGTAAGCCGTTACATGTCAAATCCTGGAAAGGAACATTTGAATGCTGTCAAGTGGATTTTAAGATATCTAAAAGGAATAATCAAATTTGGACTTTGCTATACTCGAGGAAGGAATAAGCCTTCTCTTGAAGGATATTCTGATGCAGACATGGCAGGTGATATTGATTCAAGAAAATCTACTTCTGGTTATTTAATAACCTTTGCAAGTGCTGCTATAACTTGGCAAAGTAAACTCCAGAAATGTGTTGCACTTTCAAGTACAGAGGCAGAATACATTACACTAACCGAGGCGTGCAAAGAATTAATTTGGTTGAAGAAGTTCCTTCAAGAGTTAAGATGGAGCCAAGAGAAGTATGTCATCCATTGTGATAGTCAAAGTGCGATTCACCTAAGTAAGAATTCAACATTCCATTCCTGATCCAAGCATATTGATGTTCATTATGATTAGATTTGACAAGCCTTGGAAGAAAAGGAAGTAACTTTGCAAAAGATCTATACAGATGATAATGAAGCAGACATGTTAACTAAGGCGTTACCCAAAGAGAAGACTAACACATGTACAGAAGTTGCTGGGTTACAAGAAAGTCTATAAATAGTAACAAAGGGAGAAGAATGTTAAGGTTTGTGGCTATTTATGCACTAAGAGCCGCCCATGTTAACCAACAAGAATAAGCCAAAGGTAATGACCAATGAGGTGCAAGGATAGGTACCTCCATTCTTGGCCAATCAGATGCAGGGATAAGTGCCTCCAAATGTAGCCAATCGGGTGCAGAAATAGGTGCCTCTAAACGTAGTCAATCGAGTGCAGGAGTAGGTGCCTCTAAACGTAGTCAATCGAGTGCAGGAGTAGGTGCCTCCAAACGTGACCAATCGAGTGCAAGGCTTTCAACTATAAATAGAGGAGGTTTTGGCAAACTTTAGCATTAGTTCAAGTTTAAGAATTGAGTGTGTGAGTGTGTGTAAAAGGAGTGTTCCTTGTGAGATTATTTTGGAGAGTTTAAGTTCCTCTCTTACTTTTATTATTTATTTTCTTTTGTGTACTATACACACTTAAATATAAAATGCAACATTTTTAAAAGTTCCTTTCTATTTTTAGAATCTATTTCTCTCAACAATTTTCAGGTGCCCTTGAGATCGTCTGAAGTAAAGCGGGACCTGTCGGGGGACTTTACGGCGTGGATCATTAGATTCTTCCACAAGGACAAGGTAAGATGTCCGAACAAGGATTTTGGGGTTCACTGTTATGTTTTAGGTGGTTGGAAAGTACAAATAGCGTAATTCTAATGGTATGTTTGCAGGCATCTCTGTGGGAGTAAGAGCATCAGCACATTGAATGAGACTAGCATAAGACGGAAAACAAAGTTTAATTATATATTTGGGTCAACTCTTGTCATACAGTGGTTTGTTACATTGTTTCCACTTATCCACGCGAACCTTAAGAGCCAATTCACAGACTTTGGTCAGAATCAGGGTGATATGGGAACATAATTTTTTTAGAACCACCATTTTCTAGGTAATATGACAATACCCATTTTGATACAATTATTGTAGAATGAATTCATCTTTAGAGATGGGAACATAACTTTATGATATTAAAGACAATATATTTGGTATTCGGTTTTGAGATTTTGTTTATTTATATTATATGTTTAGTTGATTATAAATTATCAAAAAAAAAAAAATTATTAGCTTCACACACACACACATATATTTATATAAAAAAACTACATTTTTGATGTAACGATGATGTGCTGATTTGCTGGAGCAAAAAAAGGAGACTTTTAGTTTTTTTAGGGATCCATTCTCCTTAGATCTTTGATGAACTCACAACAAACTAGCAACTATTAATTAAAACTAAAAAATGCGGCACATCTATGATTGTACAAATTTATTTATGAATTATAAAATTATAATTTTACAAAAAACGGAAAATTATTAAATTAAACATAGAATGAATATATAAAACAAGTTAAAATGAAAGATGAAAATTATTTGAAAAGAGATAAAATTTTAAAAAAAGAACAAATAAAATAATAAGTTAAAAGAAAAAGAAAGAGAAAAAAATAAAAAATAAAATTTCAAATGCAGTTTCCTTTGCTCTTCTGAGGGGAAATTTCGGGTGTTTTTCAGCTTGTTTGAAGTGAAGCTGGACCTGTCGGGAGAATGAAATTATAGTTGACGGGAATGGAATTCTGATGGCGTTTCTACTACGTTCTTCTCGGGTAATAATAGTATAAGCGCGTTGAATGAGACTGGCCAAAGAAGGAAAAAATAACATTAATTTATTTTATTATTGGGTCAACTCCAGTCTTGAAGTGGTTTGTTACCTTGTTCCCACTTCTCAACGTTGTTTATTAAATTTTTTTCTTAATCTATAATGCAATGATTTCGCCTTGTATTAAACATAAAATTTGGTGTTCGATTTTGAGAATTTGTTTACTTATATTTTTCAATGAATATAAATTGCTATACTTAAATAATTATTTTATACGCATGTATTTACCTTCTGAAAGATCGCATTTTAATTTAACAATAACGTACTAATTTTGCAGCGAAAAATGGATTTCAATTTTTTTTTAAGGCAACCTTTACATCTTTGATGAAACCACAAAGCAACTGCTAAAATACGCTGCAATATAATTAATTTTGTTGTTAAACTAAATTATTAAAGAACTCAGCAACGAAAAAGTTTAGTTGATAATTTGATTTAAGAGATGATAATTTCTTGCACGACTGAAAAACACAACATCAACTTAACACAAGTTAAATAACGAGTTTGAGTTGAATTTTTATCAGTTCAAGTCAAAATTCGATTGAACCTGGTTGAATTGAAAATAAAGGAGTTAGATTTTAGTTGTTAACTTGTCTAAAATACTCATATTTTAATTTGACGTAACAACTCATGATTCGATTTGATTATTACTCTTAAATTACAATTTTTAATATGACCCCAAGTCTAGTACAAAATTAATTGGCTTAAGTAAGCCTTCATGGGTTCAAGTTGAAATTTAGTTAAACTAAATCAACCTACAAATTAAACAATTTGATTGACATTCCAAGAGTACAGTTTTTGGCGTGATATGAATTTAAGATAAATTAATGAATTTGAATTAAACTTGATTTAGATAGAATTGTGTTGGATTCGATTGAGCCAAAAAAATAAATGAGTTAACTTTAAATTGACAACTTGTTTGAAATACTCGTAGTCCAACCTAATCGATCAACTTATGACCTAACCTGGTTTATGACACTATACACTTCAGTTCCTTCATCAATTCAAATAACAGGGGACGTCAACCATGCTTAATAGAATGCCAAACTTTCTTGTTCTGCAATGTTATGAGCACCTGTGTGCATGCCTTTAAATAAAGGTTGTTACTTCCATCAAGATGTAGGGGTCATGTAACAAATGCTCCCTCTTTAGCACTCATTGTTTAACTTTTCAAACTCTCACTTACTTTGCCAAGCTAATTTGGTGAACTAGACTTTGGTACCACATGCATGGTGGGTTGAACATTACAATACATTTATAGTGTTATAATGAGGTTGGGAATACACACACACACGTACAACCACACAAGCAAACAAAGAAGTAAAGTGTGAGACACCAAAATTTTTTAAGCAGTTCGCAACTATATATCCTATGTCTGTGAAGCCTTACTTAGATAAAACTTTCACGATAGACAATATTCTATCCTAATTTACTATTTGAATCCTAGAGTTTCCAACTTATCAATAACACAATCACAACAATGGACTTGACTGTGTGTAAACTAAATTTACTTTAGACTCAACATTTCATTACATTGAATTACTCACTAGAGGATTCGATACTCACACACATTACTCACCAACACAAAGAGTGATAACAAAGATCAAGCCCACTCAACCCGCAAAAACAAATACCTACTTCAAAATATAAATAATTTGAATATTATAATGAGTAGGATCGTATCTTCAGATATTGGAGAATTATTTCTCATGAACTGAGAATGATTTGAATGGGGGAATAAATTTGATTGAAATTAAATAAATGCAGAATTAAAATATAATCAACGCAAAATCAAAGATGAATAACTCAAATAAAAACGACACTTCTAGCCAAAGGAATAATCTTGACTTTGGTTTATTGAACTAACCATAGATGCAAAGATAAATTCATCTACTCGCAAATAAATTAGTTCTGGTGGTCAACAGGTTCTGATAATTTGCATTTCCTTATTATTTCGATAAATACAATAGGTTGTATGATTACTTCTCTTATTAATTAGACAACTCTAAATAAGCTCTTAAGATTTAATCTATTGATAGAATTAATTATTAGAAAAGCCACCAATTCTAATCAATAAACTCATAGGCACGGTCTATTTAAATTAGATTAAATATTTTCGCAACATAATTCGAAAGTCTCTTTGATAATTAAATTATATCATTTGCCATTAATACTAAAACCACCTAACAGTTACAGATTTGGCGTCATAGATGACAATAGATTATTCCTAAAATAAAAAAATGGTCATTTATTTAATCATATAAAAATAATCATCTCGATAAAGCACAAAGAATATATAAATACTTACGAAAAGTTAAAATATTAAAAACTAATTAGATCTTATAATATTGATAAACCAAAGCATCGATTATCCTTAGACTAGAAAAGAGAAATTAGCCACTCCACATGTTGAATTGCAAAGCACCCAAAAAAAATTCCAAGTCAGAAAAAAAAAAAAATGTTCTCTCTGATGAAAAGAACAAGCTAGAATAATGATGGAGGATTTTTTTCCTTTTTTTTTTCTGCAAAAAATTCATGTGGTTCTTCCTTTCCTTCAAACATGCCTCTCCTTCCTATATTTTTGGGAAAGATATATCTTTTCAAACAAAATAGATCCTATGTACATCAGAACAAAAATAGGACCAGGCCTAAAACATTTCCTGCAGGGCCAATATTCAATTTTCATCAGATTTGACCCACTAAAGTGTGCCTGTGCTCTATAATCAGCAGTCTTCTAGCAATATTGATTTTCACTACTTTTTCCTTATTTCTTCAATTTGATTCCTAAGGCCATGTGAAACATCAATGGTAAGCGAAATCCAAGACCAAATAGCAATTTTGGCAAAAATAGTAAGGAATTTAACACGATTAAATTGCATATATGTAGCAATTCAACAAATTCTCGCACACCTCATCAATGCTTGTCATCAAGCTTATCATAATTAAGAAAGCACAACCATGACAACGAGCACTTTGTATTTCATCACACTAACATAAGCCCTTCACTCTTCGAACAATTCCATCGAATTCAAACCATAGATGACTCAACAATCTTTACATGGGATTGAATATAAACATTCATCACTTAATTATGTATAGGGTAAAATTTAACTCTCAAATCAACACAACGGAATGACATTACCATGGCTTGCTAACATATCACATCTCCATCACTAGTAATGAATTCAATGCAATAATCAAAGAGTCTTAAATAGGGTTGTAATGGGGATTGGGTGAATGGTAGTATAAAAAAACTATTTAGACATAAATATGTGAACGAGAATGTCCAAAATTCACCGTATAAGTTCAATTGCCTTTCTTATCGTTAATTCCTTATTTTGAGGGATATTGACACTTTCCATAACACCAAGTGTAGGCATATTCAAGCTCTTGCCCACTACTACAATATGATGAATACAGTCAAGGGCACGTCAAAACACATATCTTCCTCTCTCTCTCTCTTTTTCTTTTTTTTTACTTTTTCTTCTATTCTTTTCATTTTCTTTTTTTCTATTCTTTTTCTCTCTTTTTTTTTTCCCATTTATGTTTTTCTTCTTCATCACTTTCAATTTTTTTTTTCAAAACAAAGACGGTAAGCAATTGACCTTGTCCACACTTGCTAGTCTAATCATCAACCTACATTAATACCATCAATCCTCATACATTAAAATTTAGACATCTCTTAACATAGGGTTCAACAAAGATAGTCTAATAAATTAAAAGAAAGGCCATTGGTATCAATTGCAGTTGTTTAGCAAAGCAAGGGACAAGGTTCAAAATGGTTCACTAATGGAAAATAAAATAAAGGTGGGTTTTCTGAGAAAGTACAGGAGAATATGATTAATCCTAGATGCCCTTGTCATTTTAATGGATCAAATTCAATATAATGTGGTCTCAACACACATAATAAAACAAGTTCTAGAATAACATTCATGTGTGAAAACCACTCAACCAAAAGAAAATAGAACATAATTAAGTGAGATGCTCATGAATAAGCCTAAAACTCACAAAGTGGTTAAAATTTTGTCAAATCTTACATGTTTATCATCCAAATCTATCATTGAGAAAGGTAAGGTGCCCCAGTTAGCACAATTACACTATTCATGCTCGTGTCTCAATTGTGTTAGCCAAAAGAAAGTAACATTAACAAATAAGGCTGTATAGGTTTTCAAATTTTCAACAAAACAAAAATATTCCCTTTCCCACACCTAAACTAGACATTGTCCTCAATGTAAGCATGAAAGCGCAAAATCAAGGCAAAGAGGGACAACGGAACCCCCTAAAAGGTACTAATCCTTTAAGGTGTCATGGGACTAAAGCCCAAGGTAAGCAAAAAAAATATGGAGGTCCCGCTTAATAGTGGACAATCAGCAGTCCAATGACTTCAACAAAAATCCCAAATTGGGGGCTATAACACCTCGTTGGAATTGGGAACTCAATCTTGCTAGATAATGGTGACACAGTGCGGCGGTTCTTAGTGGAAGGGTGGACGGCGATGGGTTCTACAGATTTTAGGTTGAGGAATGAATGGTGGCTTCAACAAAGAGAGGAGCAATTTCTGTTTTGGGCGGGTTTCGAGGGGTCTAAGGGCCTAAGGGTGGTGGATTTTAGGTGGTTTTCAGTGAGAGGCAAGAGGTTGCAGAGGCGGCAATTGCTAGTTGGAAATTAGGTGGTTTCTATTTTCAGGTGAAGCGGAGTGGAGGTAGTGAGCTTCGATTTTAGTGAAGGAAGAGTGGACGTGATTTTTGGTGGGTGGCGAATGGTGGCTTTAGGAAAGAGAGCAGACAACGAGGGCTTGTTGAAATTGGTTGGATGGTTGAGGGCTCATTTAGTTTGCTTATTATTTTTTGTAATGGGTTAACATGACTTTTTGGGTAAGGAATGTTTGGTGATAATTTTAGATTTGATTCCATTACAAGGCGTGGGCACGTCTTAGATGCCCAAATCTTTTGGTGTTGTGCAGCCATCTCCTTCAAATTACTCAATAACATAAGATGTGGGCACATCTTAGGAACCCAAGTTGGCTAGTTTAGCAACTTCATTTTCCTTAAGGAAATAAGGCGTGGGCACGCCTTAAAAACTGAAGTTTGCTGGTTACTAAAATCCTCCCAAGTTAAAAGCAGTTAATTTTAACTCCTTACAAGGCGCGGCCGCGGCTTACAATAGGAAGTCTTCTGTAGAAAAACAAATTAAACTAATTAGTAGAGCATATAAAAACATAAATTAAAAGCAGCAAAAAATAACAAACAACTAAAAAAATGGAAATCCTTAGGTTGCTTCCCAAGTAACTCCTTTTTTTAACACCTTTGGCTAGGCATTGCCATATGCTCATGCAAAGTAAATGGGGGTTTCAAGAGCCACTTCTTCCACATCACATACTTGAAATCCCTCGTAAAAAGGCTTAAGACAATGCTCATTAACTTTAAAGACTTTTTTGTTCTTCAAACTTTAGATTTCAACTGTACCATAAGAAAACAAACTAGTCACAATAAATGGACCAACCCATCAAGAACACAGCTTACCAGGGAAAAGCTTAAGCTTAAAGTAAAGAGCAAAACTTTTTGATTGAAAGAAAAGTTTTTCCTTGAAACCATTCCATCATGAAAGCCTTTAGTCTGCTCCTTGTAAATGCATGAACTTTCACAAGCTTCTTTTTGAATCTTTTCCAACTCTTGCAACTGCAATCTCCTTCTCTCTTCAGCTTCATCCATCCGTATATTACATTGCCTAACTGCCTAGTACGCCCTGTGCTCCAATTCAATAGGAAGATGACAAGGTTTACCAAATACCAAACAATAAGAGGAATTACCTATCGAGGTCTTCTAAGTTATACGATAAGCCCATAATGTATCATCAAGTCTCAAACTCCAACTTTCCTATTCGGATTAACTGTTTTTTCCAATATTGACTTGATTTCTTTGTTAGATATCTCAGCTTGTCGACTAGTTTGTCGATGATAAGTAGTGGAAATTTGATGTGTAACCTCATATTTCTTCATCAAGGTTTCAAAAACTTGGTTACAAAAATGTTTCCAACAATCACTTATGGCTCTTACTGTACTATACTTAAAAATAATGTGAGATTCGACAAAATCTACAACAACTTTAGCATTGTTAGTCCGAGTAGCCTTAGCTTCAACCCATTTTGAGACGTAATCCATAGCAAGAAGAATGTAAACATTACCAAAAGAAAAGGATAAAGGACCCCTTAAGTTAATAACCCACATATCAAAGATTTCACAAACAAGTATGAGAGTTAGGGGCATTTGATCCCTATGGCCTAAATCACCCATCTTTTAACAATTTTCACAAGATTTACAAAACACATATAAATTGCAAAACAAAGTAGGCCAAAACGAACCACATTCGAAAACCTTACATGCAGTTCTCTTGGGACGAAAATGTCCTCCACATGCATATGAATGACAAAATGCAAGGATAGGTAGAATTTCATCTTTAGGAACATACCTACGAATCACTTGGTCTAAAAAATATTTCCACAAATAAGGATCACCCCACACATAGTATTTAGCATCACTTTTTATTTTATCTTTTCGAGCTCTAGATAAATCTCTAAGTAGTGTTCTAATATCAAGATAGTTAACTATATCAGCATACCATGGAGTCATCCTCTTAATATTAAGAAGATGCTCATCTAATAAGTTATCTTGTATAAGTGTGGGTTCTTCATGCGTGACTAATATATTGAGATGATCTGCAACCAAATTCTCGATTCCCTTTCTATCTCAAATTTCCAAATCAAACTCCTAAGGTAAAAGTGTCCATCGTATAAGCCTTGGCTTTGCCTCCTTCCTCCTTCTTGGCGAGCAAGTACTTCAAAGCTGAATGGCTAGAATAGACAATGCCAAGTAAATGTGGTTAAAACTTCTCTAAAGCAAAAACTATAGCTAAAAGTTCTTTTTCCATTGAAGAATAATTTCACTTAGCATTGTCCAAAGTCCTTACCGCATAATAGTTGACATGCGTAGCCTTTCAATCCCTTTCTCCTAGCACAACACCCATAGCATTGTTGCTTGCATCACACATAATTTCGAAAGGAGAGTTCCACGTTAGAGGTTGAACAACTAGTGTTGAAGTCAATGATTCCTTGAGAGTGTTGAATGTTACTTTACAATATTCATCAAAGTCAAAAACCATCTTTTTGAAGAAACTTGCATAGTGGTTGAGCAATCTTTGAAACATTCTTGATGAAATGTCAATAGAAACCTGCATGTCCAAGGAAAGAGCATACTTCCTACACATTTATGGGATAAGGTAAGTGCTTTATAACTTCTAACTTAGCTTTGTCAACTTTAATACCCCTAGATGACACAACATGTCTAAAATGAGGCCTTAGTCTACCATGAAATGGCATTTTTCATAATTTAAGATTAGATTGGTCTCAATACACCTTTTAAGAACTTTAGTTAAATTTTCTAAACATATATCAAAAGAGTCACCATAGACTGTGAAGTCATCCATGAACACCTTTATGATACTCTCAACATAGTCAGAAAATATACTAACCATACATCTTTGAATGGTTGCAGAAGCATTGCATAGACCAAATAGCATTCTTCGGTATGCAAATGTACCAAAAGGGCCAGTGAATGTGATTATCTCTTGGTCTTCTGGTGCCACTAAAATTTGATGAAAACTTACAAATCCATCAAGACAACAATAATGAGATTTTTTAGCCAACCTTTCTAGCATCTGATCAATAAAGGGTAGGGGAAAATGGTCTTTATAAGTTACTGCATTTAGTTTTCTAAAGTCTATACAAACTCACCACCCACTTTGAACTTAAGTGAATACTAATTCACCATCTGAGCTTTCAACCACTATTATTCCCGTCTTTTTATGGACTACTTACAAAGGACTTACCCAATTGCTCTCTAAAATTGAGTAGATAACACCTGCATTGAGAAGTTTTAAACTTCTTTCTTCACACTTCCATCGTAGATGGATTTATTCAATGTTGAGCTTCCTTGGAAGGCTTAGCACCTTTCTCTAGTAAAATTCGATCATGCAGATGGCAAGACTAATCCCTTTGATGTTAACTACAATCCATCAAATGGCTTCTTTGTGATCTTTCAACAATCTGATCAATATTTCCTCCTCCAAAGAACTAGGTTTATTGGAAATTATCACAGGTAGAGTTTCTCTTTCTCACAGATAGATTTTCTCCTCCTCCAATGAAAGCATGTTTCAAATGACTAAGCAAACCCTTCAACTCGATATTTGGGGCCTGCATAATAGATGGTAAAAGTTTAGAATGAGACATGGGCAAATCGATGTAAGTTACGTAATGACTCATATGTACAAAAGAATCTAATTCAAAAATAGTTTCTTGCAATCTTGATGGAAAATCAAACTTTCCTTTTTCTTCCTGAACATGCTCATGGGTAAAACTCTTAGCAAGAACAATCTGTAAGGCATCTTTAGGTTTTATATCAAAATTTTGCTGCATCAAGGCATCAGTCACCCCTTTGTTTCAATGAACCAATTTTCAATAAGTCATATAGAATGGGATATAATATTCATAGAACCACACAAATCTAACATGGCCTTTTCAATCCTAAAACGTCCTATTTTGCAAGGAACAAATAACATACCTGGGTCCTTACATTTTGAAGGCAGTTTTTTCTATAACATAGTAGAGACATTTTCTTTCATATTTACCTTTTTGATACCCTTTAACTTTTTCTTATTGGTACACAATTTCTTAGGAAATTTAGCGTATTAAGGTATTTGTATGGTAGCATCAAGAAGAGGAATGTTTACCTTGACCTTGCAAAATGTCTCAAGAATTTCTTGGTCTTGCTTCTCCTTTGATTTTGCAAATCTACTGGGGAATAGAGGAGCTACCACTATCGTTGCGGGCTCACCATTAGTCTTTTGTTATCTAGATGATGAAGGTTAAACTACTGTCTTCTCTTCAATCTCCTTCTCACTTAATTGCTTAGAATTCTTATTACTAGGCTCTGGTAGCTCTTTTCCACTTCTTAAAGTTGGCATTAGCATGTTGTTTCGAGTAAACAACAGTTTGAGAGGGAAATTTTCCCGAACCTTAAGATTCCAATCTATTCATTAGAAACACCAATTAGCTTATTTGGTTCTCCAAATTTTGAATACTCGTCCTTGTCTCCTATTAAAATTGTTGCGTGTTAGTTGCCAATGTTCTAACAATATCCTTAAGAGACATACCTAATTTAGAAGATAACTATTGTGGATGCCAAGTTGGTAGCCTATAATGATAAGGTTGCTGCTGGAAATTAGAAGGCTTCACAACATAACTGAAATTCGAATGATCTTTCCACTATAGGTTATACGTGTTGCTGTAAGAATCATATCACCTTTAGGTTGGACTTGAAAATTCTCCTACAGCATTTGCATACTCACTTTGATCATCTTATAGTGTGGGACCTTATCCATTGGATGGCCCAAAGCATAGCAAATTCCACTTGTTTGAGTTTGTTGTACATGACCTACAACCAACTTTTCCACAAAAGATGTCACTGTATCTAACTTTTGTTCAGTTAAAGAAGCACTTACCTCTTTAACTCTTTTGGAGGGGAAATCTTACCTTTCTCTAAATTGTTGACCACTCGTAGCCATACTTGAGATCACATTTCGAGCTTTAGTTGGCGTTTTATTCACCGAAGCTCCTTCAATTGCTACATCTATCATTTGTCGATTCATATTTGAAAGTCCTTCATAGAAATATTGGATCAATAGCTAGTTTAGGATTTGATGGTGAGGATAGCTTGCACACAATTCCTTGAATCTCTCCCAAAACTCGTGCAATGTTTCTCCATTCGACTATCTAATTCTGCAAATTTCCTTTTTGATATTAGTTGCTTGAGAGGCAAGAAAAAATTTCTCAAGAAATTAGCTCTTCGTGTCATCCCATGTAGGAATTGAACCTAAGGGCAAATAGTATAGCCAATTCTTAGCTTTATCAATCAGAGAAAAGGAAGGCTCTAACTTTTATTTTCTCCTTTGTAACTCTTAGTGGCTTCATACTTGAGCAAACTACATGAAACTCCTTGATGTGCTTATGAGGATCTTCCCCTAGGAGACCATGAAAAGAAGAAAGTATGTGAATTAGCCCAGATTTTAATTTAAAAGGAGCATCTAAGAATACCAAATCTAACATTGTTCAACCTTGAATTAGCTATCCAAAATAATATTAGCCTCTTCCTGTTAAAGATGAATCCTCTTCTCAGTACAAATTTAAGTCCACTCACCAAGAATGCAAACCTCCAAAAGCCTTTTGATATTTCACAATGGCTTTCTTCTAATGTTTCAGGGTCAACACATTTCTTAAAAACCCCTTTGCAATGACATGAACTTGCCAACTCTCCGACTTCTTTATCATATGGATCCAACAATGAAACAAACGATGAATACCATGGAAAACAATGTGGATCCATCAACATCTTGCTCATAAGCAAACAAGGAAGCTTCTTAACTTGAAAATCTTCAATTTGTGTGAAATATAAATAGGCATAAGAGATAACAATTAGAAGGGTTAACATATGAATAATTTTCATAGATTAGATTTTTTCAATTAAATTGTGTTCTTTTATCTCACTTTCTTTTATTTCACCCTCTGCTCTCTCTCTCTCTCTCTCTCTCTCTCTCTCTCTGTCTCTCCTCTCTCATCTCTCTCCGTTCTCTCTCTCTCTCTCCTCTCTCTCTCTCCTCTCTCTCTCTCTCTGTGTGTGTGTGTGTGTGTGTGTGTGTGTGTGTGAGTGTCACACACACACACACAAAATCAATCAAATTTTCACTTTCACTTTTACTCTCAATTTTTTTCTGACTTTCCTCTACCTCTTCATTTTCACCTCCTTAGCCTCTTAGTCATCATAGGTAGTATCTCGAAGAAAGACTTTCTTCAGCTCTTATAAGTTTACTAAAGTCAAGATGAACTTCCACCTCTTCATTTGGACAAATATTCATAGCATGCCCTTTCTGAAATAGTTAAACTACGTAAAAAAATCTCCATCATACATGGTATAGAAAGTGAAAATAATGGAAGTGTTATGAAAGCCACTAGTGCCTTCCTTTAGGTTTTATTATCTCTGGCCAGCCATTATTGTTTTTGGTGAGATTCTATATGATCCAATTTTCTATGTAATAACTCAAATTCAAATTACATCACATGCCTCATAACTTAGAATGCCCTTGTCAAAAAGTTTGACTCAATATATCGATTATACTTATTAAAGACTTCATGAAACAAATAAAAATACAAAAAAGGATGACAAAACACAATAAAATATTCAAAAAGACCTCATAAAACAAATAAAAAATACAAAAAAAGGATGAGAAAACACAAGAAAATATTCAAAAAGACAGAAATTAGCAACTAGCATGGTTTTAGTGTCGTCAAAATTGGTTTGATGTGGCCGCAACAAGTCGAATGAGTGAGCAATAGATGTCCAGGAAACGACCGTTCAAGCCCATGAACCCCACCTTTTGCAATGCGGTATTCGATCTCATTTTCAAATCTCCCACGGAAGACTTAAAATTTTCTTTTGCTACTTTTTCCGACGAAGTAATCACTTTCTTCTATGCCATGTATACACACGCATGTTTTTTTTTTTTTTTAAGATGACAGTATACACCTATGGAAAATTGAACATTGTAAAGATTTCTATTTCCCTATCTCGATTAAAAAATGTCTATATATATATATATATATATATATATATTTGTTACGTCATCAAGTAGAAAGTGGACATAGGTACAAGTTGAATACGCAATCAATTTTAAGCGTCGAGTCTAACTCATCAAAATAGGTGTGGTCATACTATTTTAGATTCAGGTATTAATATCTATTCATCTATTTGTATGGTATATTTATATTGCTTTTTCTGAGAAGTAATTTTTTTTTTTTTCCAAACACTTGCACTTGTACGGTTACATTTTATGTTTTTAATTGAATTTGCAATGTTTTTTTTTTTAAAATATTATGTTATAGCAGGCTTTGCATTCATACAAAATTATATACACGGATATTCTCTTATTATAGTTATTATGTATATATGCATAAAAATAGTTTGATTTTTTTTGCACACGTAATGTACACCTACAAGTGTATGTTAAAATTGCATCGAATATTATATTTATATGTTTCATCTAATGACGTTCAAATTATGGTTTCCCATTTTTTGGTCTCTAGTACCAATACTACTACTGTATCATTGATTAGTTAAAAATTCAAAGGAATTTATTTCAAAATAGCTTTCAAATTTTAAATTCTTTATTACTAAAATCAACAATAAAATTATTTGCATTTTATTGTATAAATTTAAAATAATTTAGCAACAAAATATTTGTAAATTTGTGAGTAATTATCTCTCTTCATAAGTGAACTTAATAACAGCAAAATAGCAACGAATTTAGTTATCACTAATACGGAAATATTCCATCCTAATATCAAGGAATACTTTTGTAAATAAAAATTAAACCAAATTTATTAGAAAATAAATTTTAGCTAAAACCATCAACAACCAAATTACTAAAATTTTTTGTTGCAGAATTCTTTAGTAATTTAATTTAACAACAAAATTAATTATTTTGCAATTTATTTGTACTATATGTTATATAGAAATTGAGGCTATAATTTGATTGCGCATTTTAAGTTTACGAAATTATTATTATTTAGAAAGACAAAACACACTTAATGATGATATGCCCTTATTTCTTTTTTTTTTTTTTTTGTGTACTGGACATCTATACTTATTTTATTATAAAAGTATGACTTCCTAATTATGCATTATTTTATTCTTTTTCTCTTTTTTTAAAACTTATTACTTTAATTTGCTTTTCTCTCTTATGTTTCTCTCTTATTAAATGGGTTTTATGTTTCTCTAATTTTATTTCAAATATTCTTTATATTTCTTAATCTATATCAATATTATATTATCTTGAAAGCAAGGCTTTTTGGTTTCTCACGAAGTTATGTTCCCATCTCTAAAGATGACTTCATTCTAGAATAAATTGAATCAAAATCGGTATTTTCATATTACCTAGAAAATGCTGGTTCCCAAAAAGTCATGTCCCCATCTCGCCCTGATTCTGACCAAAGTTCGAATCGGATCTTAACGTTCGTTGACAAGACGAAACAATGTAACAAACCACTTTAAGACAAGAGTTCACCCAAATATATAATTAAACTTTGCTTTCCTGGTCTCATTCAATGTGCTTACATTCTTACCGCTAGAGAGAAGCCTGCGAACATACCATTAGAATTTCGTTATTCCCACTTCCCCATCAACTAAAATATAACTGTGAGCCCCGAAATCCACGTTCGGACATCGTACCTTGTCCGTGCCCAAGAATCTCCACGCTATAAATTCCCCGGACAGGTCCAGCTTCACGTCAGACGACCTCAAGAACACCTGAGTATAACCCTCAGAAGAGCAGAGCAAAGGAAAATCATGGTGGTGGTGGTAATCGATGGCTCAACTGTCCGCTCCTTCGTGAACGAAGAGGCTCGCTTCCAGAAAAGCGTGGACGAGGCGTTCGCGTCGCTGGACCTCAACAACGACGGCGTTCTGTCTAGGTCGGAGCTCCGCCGAGCGCTGGAGTCGATGAGGCTGATCGAGACCCACTTCGGCGTGGACGTGGCGACGCCGGCGGAGGAGCTGGCGAGGCTCCACGACTCGATTTTCGACAAGTTCGACAGCGACAACAGCGGAAGTGTGGATCGGAAGGAGTTCACGGACGAGATGAGGAATATACTGCTGGCCATAGCCGAGGGGATTGGATACTGCCCCATCCAGATGGCTCTTGAAGACGAAGACGATATCGGTTTCCTCAAGCAGGCTGCCGACCTCGAGGCTTCCAAGGTTCCTGCTAGCCGAGCCTAATTAAATTAATCTCCTGTAGGGAATGGTGATTAGTTAATGATTTCTTGTACTAAATTCATTTCTGCAACAAATTTCGTCGTGTGTTTGTGTACTGGAAAGAGATTTTTCTCTTCGTTTTTGCTTGCCAAAGGATAATTTGGGACCGCGGCGTCTGCCTGGTGGTTTAATTTCTTTCTGCTGTAGCTCATCGGTTACTGTTACTTTTTATTTTTCCATTCTTGATAAATTCATGCCCATTTCCTATTATTTCTACTGCAGTCTTCATGGGGCTTTTCTCTTCGGCTATCTTTGTTTATAAATTTTGTTACATGTGTAAACATAATAGAGAAAAATAAAATTCAAAAAATTTGATAATTATTGCCGTGACCCCAATCCAAGGTCTTAATATGTCATTACTCTTCAGATAATTACTTCAAAGGCTACCAAAGCTCAAATTATCTGAGTTTCTAAACCATTGAGTAATCATCATTGCATTAAAAAAAAATTAAATTCATTTATTCCTCAACCCAACAGGAAATACATCATCTCAGCCGGAATTTTGAAATCACGTCATTATCCATTTTGGTTTTTGTGAGTTTTGATGTGTTTGGAAGAAATTTAGTTGAAAATTAGTTGTGCGTACGCTTAGAATTCCATTTCTTTAATTTGCAAGCATACGACAGTTGCTAAAAGACAAGGTGCGGCTGCAAGTGTGAGTGAGCTTTAAACATAAGGTGATATGCTTGTCTTGTGCACGTATAAGTTAATGTGTCATTAGAGCATTAAGAACCAACATCTATTTAGGTATGAAATAAGCTTATGAGTCTAACGTGCTATTACTCAGATATGTATAGAAGCATGTGTCTAATTAACAAGAGATTTGTCTCTTTACAAGTGAGCAACGTGTTTGTCCTATGTAATTAATGTTCTACGAAATTGAAATCCTTAACTAAGATAGTATGAGATTAATAAGGAGTTTTCGAAAGAAATATTAGTCTTATATGATAACATTGATCTGATCATGTGATCGAGCCAGTGAGTTCAACTAAATTTATGACTCTCACTCGATCAAGATAAAGTAAGACAAAAGCCTATACTGCATAGTATTCACAATCAGAAAGGTTCATGTGATCCATTTATTTTACTTTAGATGAGCTACGATATGCATCACATGCTAAGTGTTACCTATATTCTTCATGCTATACTTAGTCACTTAAAAATGAACTTAAAGAATCATACATGTAAGAACAATGTGACTACTTGAAGGCATTTTCAAAGTGGTGACAATGAGGCTTGAGAAGTCTTGTGGATGAGGTTTGAGGAGTTTTGTGGTGGAATTAGTTTAGTTGCTTATATTGGACCAAATGAAATGATTTATTTATCATTATATATGTTAGGGATAAAATTATTAACTATAAATATGATGAGTCTTTAATTTAATTAATGAGAATTAATAAAATAAAGGGACAAGACACAATGGGAATTATTTAATACCTATTATATTTGTTAATAATTGGATTATTAAATAGAAATATAACGATCCTTTAATTTAATTAATGAGATTAATTAAAGATGAAAATGGGCATAAATTAATTTTAAAGTTTATGTAAAAACCTAAAAGGCCCATTCCATGTATCCTTGGTGGATTAAAAATCCAACCATATATATAGGATCATGTTTTGGGAATAAATAAATTGGAAGAGTTCCAAAACATAGTGGACACTATTCATGCAGTGCTGTAGCAATGGGTATTGTTCATCCACGCAACTATTCATTCGCCACTTTGTATGTGAGAAAATATTCTCTAGTCTCACTCATGAGTTTTCATTTTAAAACCATCAACTTGTGTTAGGATACTTGTTTATGATTGCAAAAATTGTTTTTGCATGGTTTTGAAGGGTGGAAAAGTATTAAACTTGATTCTTGATTATCAAGAAATGTAATAACGCTGCTACTGCAGTAGGTCTCACTATCATCCAATCATAATCCGCAACCACAGACTTTGGTAGCGGGATTTGCATAAATCGCATTATTGTTGTCATAGCTGCTAGAAGAGGCTTCTTAACCATGAGTCAAAGAAGCCACAAAATCTTCAACATTCTATTGTTGGCCATCTTATTGTAGCAAGGCATAGCCCATGGTTATAGCAAGGGCTTTCAAGACTACGACAACTGCCACAACTGCAGCCAGCTGTGTGGCCGTAAGAACTACTCACATGGTCACACACAGGCTGAGAAGGGCTATTTCATGCTTTTATCAAATTTATAACTTTAGAAAAGAGTTTTCCACACATGAAAACTAAGGCATGAGAAGCATAAATCACAATATGATTGTTCAAAAGAATTTTACGACTTCATACGCATGATGTATGGATATTGTATGGATGGATGGATAAATTATGAACTTAGACATGTGGATGTTTTACTTTGCTTTGGTTTTGATGTTTCTAGATACATAAATTAATTTTTTATAGATTGTAAGAGTATAAATCCAAATTTTTTTCAAAGTAGAATAGGAATTATATTTTGCGTGATATGCCATGAAGTATTTGCAATTCCAAGATCAAGAGTTAGTGATCTATTGGAGGCCAAGGAGTTGGAGTTTGTTCGGGACTAAAAGTTGGAGTCTGTTCAATAGTCCAAGCATGGTGAACCCATTAAAAAGGAAAAGAGTCCAAGACCAACAAAAAAATTTTAAAGCCTTGTAATCATATAGGGCTTCACACACATGTGTACGATCCAGTTGTTAGCTTTAATTGGATCTACAAAGTCTATAATAACACATGTTATTTCTATTTTATATTTTACTACATGTGTGAGAGATATATACGGAAAATGGCTAATATGCAAAGTGAAAGAATAATATATGAACTGAAAACTTAGTCGATTAATAATAAGTTCTAACAGTGAAACTGTTTCATTGTGGCCCTCCATTAAGCTCGAAGTTTTGCCTATAGTCTCAGCATTTGATATTATCACATTCATTAGGTTACATTGCAATGGCATATTTAGGGTTTTGGATGCATTTGATGCAATATTCAAAAGATACTTCACCTTAAGAACTGAAAGGGTCACAGGGAGAGCTTGCAAATCCAGTGAGTTTTAGTCGATGGGTGTGACTTAAGTAGGCTACGATGCCAAGAATTGCATACATTAGGTTTTTCGAATGATAGACCGAAGTGAAAGATTAGACTATGTATGAGATGTAATGTTAAGAGTTGCCACTCATTTCGCCTATCATGTCCAAAACTATTTATGTAAAATGTGCTATGTCCAATGAAAACCTTAATCAACTACTAGGAAAATTTTCCAGTGGGATTTCTATTTCCTACTCAATGGAGTGTGGGATTCAAAAATATTAGTGGGAAGTCGTATGATTTAAAATCAACAATCATTTGTAACAACATTAACAACCATACTAATAACTCTACTTATTTTCTGTAGTTACATCATTTTTGAATGATGTTATTTGCTCTTGTTATAATTGTTGAAACATTGTGTTGAGTGGGACCAAGGTAGTTGATTCAGTTTGAGGTTTTAGAAATTTCTCAAGGAATTAGCGGGATTTTGAAAGTTGCTATCCCACACATCGGGTAGGAGATTGTCAAAAGAAAGGCAATATCAAAAGAAGGAAACCTTATGTTCCTAAGGCTAATGGGAAAGGCACGAAATCTAATGCTCATATTGGCAAAGGAAATAGTTCTCAATATTGTAGAGAGGCACATTAGAGAAGGAATTGTGCTAGATACCTTGATTACCCGAAAGATGGCTTTAGAGGTGAGGAACTTTATATTTGTGAAACATTTTATTCCATTAGTGTGTTCTTTATGCCTTGGATCTTGGATTAAGTGTTTTCTCTCACACTTGCACTTCAAATCAAGATTTGGTCAAGAGTAGAACGCTTGAGAAGTAAGAAATAATGATTGAGATTGGTAGTAGAGTAAGTGTTACAGCTACTATGATTGGCACTACTTCAATTAAGCCATCATTAGGTCATGTTTTGAACTTAAGAGTTTGTCCGTTGTTACCACATTGGTTGAAGAATATTTTCTTTGTACCTTAATTGGTACAATAAGGTTATAAATTTTCTTTTAGAGATATTAAGTACCAAATTTATTATTGTAATAAATTAGTTGGCACTATCGTATTGGTAAATGGCATATCCTACTTGAATCTAGATATTAAACTTATGATGAATGCCATGAGAACATGCTAGGAATGTCTTAAACCCTGAGGAATTATGCCTTCTCAAACTAGGTCATGCTGGAGAGTCTAGGATTGTTAGATTTGAGAAAGATAAGCTTATTGTCCCACTTGGAGAGGTGCCTTATCTGACTTGCGAACTTTGCATCTTAGGCAAAATGGCCAAGAATCTATTTGATGGACACATCAAGAGAACCTCATCCATATTGGAGTTAGTCTACATTGACGTCAGTGAGCATTTAACGAAATGACAAGAGAAGCATTTCACAACTTCATAATCTTTACCAACCATTTCTCCAAGCATGTATATGTGTCCTGGATGAAGTACAAATAGGAATACATTAAAAGGTTCAAAAAATTCAAAGAAGAAGCAGAGAAACAAATTGGCAAACATGTAGAAATACTACGATTAGATCATGTTGGTGAATACATGAACACTGAGTTTGTAGAATATCTCAAGGAAACTCACACCACCGGAAACTACTTAATTGAATGGTGTGGTTGAATATAGGAATTGAACTTTGTTTGACATAGTTTGGTCTATGATGGTCTTCATTGATTTGCCCATTTCTTTATGGGAATCTGCTCTCCTAACAGCTATCAATGTCTTGAATAAGATTCCATCTAAATATGTTCCTCCTAGTAGATAAGCAAGTTGGATGATGGAAGTTTCTACAACACCTTCTTGAAGGCCAATAAAAGCTCACTAAAGGGCCAATGGTGGTGGCTAGAGGAAAAAAGTACTCAAAGTTGTACACTGCATAAAGAAGCTCTCCTAAGATGCTATAAATGTAATAGAGAATGATTATACAATTGAGCTATGGCATAAGCATGATCATATGAGTGAGAAAACTATAACTTATTTATCTAGGAAGAATGTGCAACTTGGATCAAATCACATCATTTGAAGCAATGTGTTTATTATCTCTAGATAAGCATAAAAGAATTAAGAATTATTTGCAAAAAAATTTCTTATGGAGTAAATAACGCGTTGAATTTGATACACTTTATCTAAATAGGGGCTAATATCAAAGTCACTTGGTGACAATCAACGCTTTATTTCATTGACGGTTGTTCTCGATATACATCTGTGTGTCTTGTGAAGTATAAAGACCAACCGTCAGATGTTTTCAAACAATTCGTTACTCTAGCAAAAGTCAAACTAGTATGAAGATGAAATGTGTCCGAATAGGCAATAATGAATAGTATGCCTCTTGCAAAGAACGTGAAATTCAACATCAAACAACTCCTTCGAAGACATTTTCGTTGAACCAATTAATTGAGAAGGCGAACAAGACTTTGATAGTGAGAATTAGATGCTTAAATTCCCAGAGTTGCCAAAAGCATTTAGATTTAAAGCTATCCAGACAATTGTTTGCCTCCTAAAAACAGACAACCCTTTATCAAATATCATGTAGCAGGTGTGTTCGTGTAACTTGGTTGTTATTCCCCACCTTCTTATGAGGGATGGTGGGGCTTCAAATCCCCTCTATTAGTTAGAAAGGCAAATATTTCATGCGACAAAGAGTCAACACGCCACATTGGCAGAGTACTTAAGGCGTGTGCCCGTGCGTGTGGGTGTGCATGCTCTCTCTGTTCTTCTACTTTTTTCAAAAAAAAAAAGGGAAAAAGATTTCTTATTTACTTTTATATAATTCTTGAGATGTAATAATATCTACCCAGTGAAAACAGAAGAAAGTATCCCACCCAGAGAAATAATGAGGGGAATGAGGTGAAGACAAAAGATGGAGATCAATCCTTCAAACCACAAAAGAAACCACCAAATAGACGCCCTTGATCCAGAAACAAACGGTTAATCAAACAAAAATGAGGAGAAAAATCCCCCTCTAGTACACACATACGATGAAATTTAGTGCAGAAATAAATCTAGTACAAGAAAATCGTCAATTATCGCAACCCAAAGGACAATAATTTAGTAACAATTAGCAGAAACCTTGGAAGCCTCGAGGTCAGCAGCCTGTTTAAGGAAACTGATCTCATCGTCCTCGTCTTCAAGAGCCATCTGAATGGGGCAGAACCCAAGCCCATCGGCTATAGCCAGCAGTATATTCCTCATCTCATCCATGAACTCCTTCCGATCCACACTCCCGTTGTTGTCGCAGTCGAATTTGTCGAAAATCGAGTCGTGGAGCCTTGCCAGCTCCTCCACCGGCGTCGCCACGTCCACGCCGAAGTGGGTCTCGATCAGCCTCATCGAGTCCAGCACACGGCGGAGCTCCAACCTCGACAGAACGCCATCGTTGTTGAGGTCCAGCGACGCGAACGCCTTGTCCATACTTTTTTGGAAGCGAGCCTCGTCGGTCACGAAGGAGCGGACTGTTGAGCCGTCGATCACCACCACCACCATGATTCTAAACGTAATTTCCTTTGCTCTTCTCTTCTGAGGATTGTACTCAGGTGTTCTGGAGTGAAGCTCGACCTGTCGGGGGAATTTATAGCGTGGATCAGAAGATTATTGGAGAAACCAAGGTCCGATTTCCGAACATGGATTTTGGGGCCCACAGTTATAGTTTAGTTGACGGGAAAATGGGAATAACGTAATTCTAGAGGCTATGTTTGTTTTCATTTTCGCTTTAAAAATCACGCATCACAATTATTATATTTTTAAATTTATTATTATTATTTTTATATAAATTAAAAAAGAATTACACTTAAAACACACGCTAAAAACAAACAAACATAGGCCAAGGGTATTTTTTTTCAGGCTTTTAAGAAATAGCACATTGAATGAGACTCGAAAGGTGAAATATTAATTTATTAGATTTGGGTCAACCATCTGTGTGAAAGGGCTTTCCACTTACCAACGACCAATTGGTTTGAACTTTGGTCAGATTCCGCGTGAGATAAAGAATTAGGACGAGACTCTTTCTGCTTAACTCATCTTCCATCGCACACAACTTCCATTTAACGTAAGATTTGGAAGTCAATCTTGAGAATTTGTTTATTTGTATTATACTCAGCTTGTTGATTAAATTATTAAAAAGAATTCATTGTTGTGTGTGTGTATTTCTTTCAGAAATTATACATTTTAAGTAACAATAATGTACTGATTTTCTGAGAAAAGAGGATTTCCCACTGAAAGACTGCCTCTTTTCGACTCGGCAGCCTTTTTCATTACACGTTGAGATCAAGCACGTGCAAGTTGATTACTAGAAGGAAAGTCCTCTAGTTTAGTAAGAATCTATATATATTATTACAATTTTGATGTCATTTTTTATTACCTTCAATTAAATAATGAGAATTTACACTATAATTCTCTGACCGTATTATTAAGTGTAAGGGACTCATTATAAATAATATTTTCTTTATATCTTTCTCCTTCTAATCTAATATTTTAACAGTATACTCTTTTCTCACAATAAAAATTGATTTTTCCTTTTCTTTATTCTCACCTCAATTTTTTTTTTATCACTCTCACTCTTGTATGAAATTATTAAACATAGTTTTAATTTATAAATACTTTTATTTTTATTATTAAAATTTTAAGAATTTATAAATAATTTTATTTGTTATTATGATTAACAAAGTTAATTATTTTTTGAGAAATATGCATATGGAAAGAGTTTGCGGTTTTTGCAAGTTCTAATTATATTGTCCTTAGCCAAGAGAAACTTACACCAATAAAAGCTAGTAAACTGAAGCTGATATCAAATCTCCGAAGTTAGACCTCTCCTTCCGGAGTCGGATTTGGTCAAAGACCTACCTTCACGAAGAACTTAGCCTTATTTTCCTAATTTCGTGTCCTTTTCTTCCCTCCAAATTCTTCTAGATTCTAGAATGATCTATTTACATGACCCAACCCATTCCAACCCATTGTCTATATGTATTCTTTCATACTTTAAAATAAAGTTCAATTAAACTTGGGTTTCGACCCAAGTTTCATACCTGAAAATTGCCTAAACTACTATTATTATAGATTCATCTTCCCAACGTAATATTAGGTAAATATTTTATGTAGTTGTTATATATACCATTCATCAACAATAAGATCATTAAAGTGTATTAATGCGCCATTATGGCTATTTGTCATTACATACCTAAATACATCTGAAAGTTCTTTCATTGCACTAGATAAAATGAAATGCATAAGAGTTAATAATTAAATTAAAATTTTCATTTAAACTAGAAGGTATGAATGTAGTTTGAGCTAGAGGTTGACTTACCAGAATGATCGTAGAGTGACACAAATTGAACCCCTAGCTCGCCACGGAGAGTCATCCCTCGATTGCTCAAGGGTGGGAGTATTAGTTCGGGGAGATGGTCTACTTGCATTGAGGTTGGTAGTTGGTCTCGATTATGAGTGGATGCTTACGGTAGTTTGGTGGGAGTCTATGTGAAGGGTTGAACCTCTGAATCGTTAGATGCAATACCCCCACAAAACGTGAACTCTCAACGAGGTGCAGCTGCTCCCTGGGAGTCTTTCCCTCTTCAGGGCCTCCTGCTCGAGAATGCACATAATTCATCCTCAAAACAAATGAACCACATAATTTAGATCCATGAAATAAATGAAACAAATGGACCACATAATCTATACCAATGAAGAAAACCTCATAGCAAAAATCATTCGGAACATGATATGTACACAATTAATTATTTAAGCAATGCCAAAAAATGTCATAAAATGCATGGAAATCATATTCACATATTATCGAACACTTGGTGTGCACATGTGGAGATGCATTGGCCTCAAACACATTTCGGATTAAATACACCAATCATTTTTAATATAACATAATACCTTTCAAAATTCCACCATTTCTGCTAAAGGAAATCAACCAAAAATCATCGATTTAAAATGGCATGAATCATGTAAACAATGCCTTTATTTAATGTCAACAATTCCACATAACCCAAAGTCAAAGTCGTATTGAAGAGGAAATGGGACACTTGTATTACATTGGATTGATTAGAGTTACATGTCTTGAACTTTCAAAACACATGAACCCTAGTGTATTTTTGATCATGATGTTTGGAAGTGTGTTAGAGAGGGAAGAGAATCATGCAAAAATTGAAAGTTGGTTATTTTTATTTTGATCAAGGATGACCTAGAGATAGCTTTTCTATAAAAGAAATTGTCCCTATTCAAAAAGTTTTAATACCCACCTCAATGTCTCTTTTATGGTCGCGACTATGGAGGAGACAACACTTTCTAGTTTGTTGTCGTGACAAAGATGTAGACCAAAAAATGAAAATATAGTCGGCCTCTTGTCGGCACAAGGCTCACGACGACAATTAAAGAAAGTCTTATCTTTGGCCTCATCATGACAATGAAGCCGATGTGAAAGTCTCATCTCGATCAATTCATAAAGACATTGGCAAAGAAAAAACTAAAAAATCTCGCCGTCTTCATCGTTGTCACTAGGCTAGTCACAAGAAGACATGTAACCTTATCGCCTTCGTCATCACAACAACAAATGCAGTGAAAAAATCAGAAAGTTTCATTGCCATTGACTTCGCAACAACAAAGGTGATGAAGTTCGTTGTCTCAATGGCGAAGGTGATGAAAAACATCAAATGCTTTGTGGCTTTCATCGTCACGATGACAAAAGTGATGGTGTAGGCCATTTTACCCCAAATTCTTTTGCAAAACACCATGGCCCAACAATCTCAATATATCATCCAACAATGATTTTTCGTTCGATTAACAAGTAAGTATGCACTTATTATATGGAATTACATCTTGTTCTTGAAATTTTCAAAATTACACCCATTCAAATACAAGAATATTGCAATTCATTAGGGCGTTGCACATTTCACCATTTATTGCCATTTTATTTATGTCAAATGTGTAATTCGTGCTAATTAAACATGTTGCTGCTGTGAGGCTATTATGAAACGGTGGATTGAAACTTATTTATGCCAAATTTTCTCTCAAAATGCTTACTCAAAACAAACTAATACAATGTTTAGCACTCTTAAACCTTAAATAATTATTTCCCAAAACAATAAAATACTAAATGAGACAACATACCTTAAGTCTAGTTCTCCACCCAAGATTATTGCAAAAGGATGATTATAAATGGAGGAAGAAATAAAATATTAGGATTTATTAAGGGTATACATCTTCGGATGGCCATCCCAATTAGGGACGGATTTGCGAAATTTTTTTACTGTGTCAAATTTGAGACGACTTTGAATTGGGTTTTTGGGGTACAACTTAGGGATACCTTTGGGACGGTTTTTTTATTCTTTTTTTAAGTCGCCTCAAAACCACCCCCAACTTGGTATGAATTTTTTGCCATCCCAAAAGGCATCCCAAATTAAAATTTTTCTTGTAGTGGTAGTGCACAAGGAATTTGCCAAAAAATAATCATAAATGACAAAATGATATGAATATCATAAAAATTTCTTCATCCCAATGAGATGACTTTATTACAGTCTAGAAAGAGTAATCCAGCCAAGGGTTCAATATCGAGAGACACAAGAACAAATGAATGGCAAATAAATATGCTAATATTATTGTTATTACTGCAAGAATTGGGGCATGTGAATAAATTCTACAAGAAGTTCAAAGATAATACAAAGGCGAGGGTAAAAAATATGATGAACAAGCAAATGTTGCGAATGAGATCAACCCCATTTATAAAGATGATATAATTACTTTTCGAACCCAAAAGACCAGTTAGATAATTGACTACAACGCATATATATTCATGTGCCATTTTCAATAGAATTCTTCGAATTATATGTACCACAGATTTTTGGTGCAATGAGGATGAGGAATGATAATCTTTCAAAAGCTACAAATGTTAGTTTGAAGACAGTATATGGTATAATAGTTAGTCATATATGCAATAAGCTTGATTTCAAAAGGCACGTAAGATGACAGAAGTTTCTATAACACCTTCTTGAAAACTTATATAAGCTCACTAAAGGGTCAATGGTGGTGGCTAAAGGGAAGAAGGAGTCAAAGTTGTACACTACACAACAGAAGTTCTTCCAAGATGCTATAAATGTAATAGAGAATTATTATACAAGTGAGTTATGGCATAAGCACGGTCATATGAACGAGAAACGTACAACCTATTTATCTTGGAAGAATGTGCAACTTATATTAAATCACATTCATTGGAAGCAATGTGCTTATTTTCTGGTAGATAAGCAAAAAAGAATTGCATTAAAAAATTTTCCTCCCAGAATAAAAAATGAGTCGGATTTGATACACATTGTTCGAGAATGGATGATTATCAAAGTCACTTAGTGGTAATCAATACTTTATTTCATTGATGATTGTTTTCAATATACATGGTGTGTCTTGTGAAGTTTAAAGACCAAGTGTAAGATGTTTTCAAACAATACCTAAATCTAGTAAAAGGCAAACTAGTAAGAAGATAAAGTGCGTCTAAATAGGCATTGGTGAATAGTATGCATATTGTAAAGAACATAGAATTCAATATCAAACAATTCCTTCAAAAACATTTTCGCATAACAAATTAGTTGAGAAGGTGGATAGGACTTTTACATGAAAGTTAGATGTCTACATTCACATGTAAGGTTTCCAAAAACATTTAGAGTTAAAATTATCTAACAATGGTTTGCCTACTTTAAAATAGACAACTCTTTGTTAAATATCATGTAGCAAGTGTGTGCATGCAACTTAGTTATTATTCCCCATGTTGTTATGTGGGATAGTGGGGTTCAAATCCTAAGTATTAGTTGAGGGGTGAAAAAAGTGACAAACATATTAAGCAACAAAAAATCAACACACCACATTAGCAAAATGGTTAAGACATGTGCACGTGCGTATGGGTGTGCATTTGCCAACTAAGTACTTGGAGTTTCCCTGGTGATGCTATCTCTATTCTTCTTCTTTCTGGTCTTGAAAAAAGTGACAAAGATACCTTATGTGCTTTATGTATTTCTTGAGACATTATCCATCCTATGAATACCGTAGTGCATTGTAGGAGTAATAATGAGGGCAAGACAAGACGGAGATCAATCCTTCGAACCATAAAAGAAACCACCAAAAAGACACCCTTAATCTAGAAACAAATGTCTTACCCAAACAAAAATGAGAAGAAAAATCCCCCTCCCATACACAAATATAATGAAATTTAACATAATAATAAATCCATTACAAGAATGCCGTGCAAGTTGATTAAGCACCTTTCCCACTCAAGAACCTTTTTCATTACATTTTAAGATCAAGTCCGTGCAAGTTTATTACTACAAGGAAAGTCAGCTTGTTTAGTAATAATCTATACCATTACTATATTATTACAATTTCGATGTCATTTTTTATTACCTTCAATTAAATAATGTCTTAAAGTAAATTCATGTTGTACATTTTCAAAAAACCTGTAAGCTCATCCATCCTTCAGTTTTCAACATCCCTAACTTCTTCAATGGCAGTTACCTTAGCCAAGAATATCTCTAGCAACAACTATAGTGTTTTGCGCACTAATTTTACCTTTAAGTACTGTTTGTCCAATTAGTGTGCTTGGTTGGCTATGTCCCTTTGTCTGCTATTGTACGAGGCTATATTTTCTTTCTCTCCCATTCTAAGATTTTTGAATTAGGAAGAAAGCGTTTGAAGCTTCGACATGTGCATAGTGCTTGTTCCTTCATGCACATTTCTTAATTTGTCACACACTTGTTTAACTTATTCAAAGGTTGAAATTAGGTTAAACCACTCATCATCAACTTCAATGAATATGGCATTGATGGCCTTTATGTTTCCCAAGGTTGCTCTTTCTTCCTAGGGGCAACCTAATCCTTAACATCTTTAGGACAATTTTTACATCAACTATTTGGTAAGGTGGACTCCATCCATTAGTAATGGAACACCAACCTTCTCATCAACAAGCATGATAAGTTCCCTCATATAAGCTTTTCAATACGCGTAGTTTGACTTGTCAAGTAATAATGGACGAGACATTGAGGTTTTCTTTGTACTCAAGATTCGATTAGAACTTTCAAGATCTCACCTACCTGAAAACCTAGTCACAAAAGAGTGACATAACTTTAATGACACTTGAGAGTTCTTAATTGATGCTACAACACCAAGTGTTGCTATGAACTTGTTGTGTTAGAACACCAATGCATACGACCAAAATATAAATAAGATGAACACCAGCAATTGGTAACACAATTCAAAGCTAACCTCCATTGTCTGTGGGACACCTGCTCAGGTAAAAGATCTCACAATGTCAAATTTTACAGAAGTATACCTAAGCTTCAAGAAATCACTCTGTTCAACCAAGCATGTTTGGTCTCAACCCTTACATACACTTGCAAGCAACACCATTTACATAAGTGCTTGCATAACCAGCCCCTCTACTCCTAACCGAGTCAATAAGGACATGTTTACACTTTTCCTTACTTTCTTACTCTTTATTCACTTAATTTGACATAAATAATGATCCTCACCACTCAAGGGATAAAGTTCTCACTTTTTTCACCCTCCAAGTGCAGTTATAAAAGTCCAAGTCATCCAATGAAACCTCCAAACCTTAAACCCATTAAAGGTCAATGACTTTCATCCATTTTGTATGAGAATCTCTAAGAAATCTATGCTAAATCCAATCTGCACCATTTCCCACCCAGCTTTTGCATTTGGTGTCCCAACACCACTATTGACTTTACCTGCTAGTAAAATGTGCTTTCCATCTTTGGCAAATTTTGTCAACTGTCAACATGATTCACATGATTTTCTTATCTCATCAAATAAAATATATTGATTCCATATCATACACGAACACTTAACTTGATTGGATTAAATCCTTGAGATTTAGGGTGAATATTCCACTACAATCTTTCCAAACAAGTTTAGTCAAACACTTTCCAACCACGGCTGTGTAACAACTTTCCAAATGTGTTGTTGCCTCATCATTGCCAACACTGATGCCTACTTGGTACCACGTCACTACATCATTGCACGTTCAATTGCCACATAAGTTGCCATTCCATAACCACATCAACGCCAATAGCTGCCACATCAATCATACAGCATGACCGAATACTAACACCTACACACACATATGAGAAAATAGAAATGCAATGGTGTGATAGTTCTAGGCCTTTAGTTAATTTTGGGCCTCAAATATGTGTTATAATGTCTTGGGCTTAGTTAAGAAGTGCCGATGGGCAAGAATTGGACAATCTGACGCTTTTGCTTTTAACAAGCTTAGGGTAATCTGATAATTGCAGTGCTAAGGTTGAATAAATAACCACCCTCAATCTCACTCCATCTGATCTTCCTTTCCTTGTGCTTCGTCCATTTCCCTCTTCTTCTATCTAAAACCTATATAGGTTTCCCTAGCTACGTTGGCCTTTATTGCTAGCAGTCGGCCACCTTTTCAAATGATTGTTTACTTTTCTCAGCCTTCTTGAGGAGTGAACACATTAATTGGAGCAAATTTCCGATTAAGGTGTTTTGTTGTGATAGCTCAAATCTAAACCATTGTCTAATGATCATTCCAACAGTATGGAATGATGTGGTGATGATAAATAACCCTTTTTTGAGCAAATACAACTTACTAAGGACTGTAATTGGGTGATGATGAGTAAAGAGACTGGGAAAGAAAAAAGCACAGAAAAAAAGGAAAATTGAGAGTAATAAGAGAGGAAAGAGAGAGCAGGAAACCAGAGAAAGGGCAGAAGATAAGTTTTTATTCCTTAAAATATAAATTTCAATACATAGTTTCTATTTACATAAATAATGATCCTTCCTTCTCATGTTTGGAACAAAAAAGACCAAATATGGCTATTACACAAGATATTCTAGTGCGATTATCCATGACTTGTGCCTTAGCTTTTTTTTTTCTAGTCTGATTCTCACTTAGATGTGATATTATTTCTTATTTACTTTTAAAATGTAAATGTAAATTCCCTAGTTGTAAATTTGAGCTCGTCAAGGCTATTATTTTATTATGATGGTGCTGATGATGTGCATGATGATGTATGCTTGTTATAGTTCCTCTCTCTTAACTAAATCCTTATCCAGAAGGATGAAAATCTAAGAATCATTGCCAGAGAGCGGTATGGTCTTCCCAAGTGGCTTTGTATAGGTTAAATTAGACCACATCACTAATACTTTAGTAGTTGTGCCACTCCCCCTCTTGACTTTATTTTGTGCTAAGACTGCACTAGCTCAATCTCACCATGTTGATCTATGAAAGGCAGTTCTTGTGATGCTTGTATGTACTCTCCAATCCTCTTCTTTTATTGTGAAGCAAGAAAAACTAGATGAATATTAGATCTTTCAAGCAAATTAATTTTATGTGCTATTGGTCCCCCCTTCTCTAAGATTGAATATGGGCTAAACTGTTTCAAGCCTAATTTCTGATTAGATCTCGCAACTACTCACTACTGCCTATATGGTAGTAATTTGAGATATATTTAATCTGCAATTTCAAACTACCTTTCAATTATGTTCCTTTTGGCTTGGTCTTTCACGCGCTCTTATGCTTTAACAAGCTTTTCCTTCTTAGAAAGATAATAAGGACTTCATTGAACCACTGTTAAAGTCTGAGTGAAAGTACACCTTCATGGTACCAGTGGATAAACTCAACAAATGTGCACACTTCATGGCCTAATTATCCCAGCCCTACTTAGATGTCCAAGTAGCCCAATTCTTTGTTAATCACATTTATAAATTACATGGACTTCCTAAATTAATTGTGAGTAATAGGGAAAACATCTTTACTAGAAATTTTTTGTGGCATTTATTCCAAGTAGTTGGGATCAAATTGAATCTAAGTATAGCATATCAACCTTTAAAGAAATGGCCAAATACAATGAGTGAATCAATCCCTAGAATGCTATTTAAGGTGTATGACATAGACCAAACTAAGTATTTGGGTGCACTAGCTTCTTCTAGCAGAGCGGTGGTACAATACGAACTACCACACATGCGTAAACACTTCCCCTTTTGAAGCATTATATGAAACCAAGCCACCTTAGTGTGGCTTTGATGTGTCATTGCACACCCCAAATTACACAAGAATCAAAAGGTGGCTTTTTACCAACTTGTCATTATTCTATCTTTTTGTGTGCTACTTTTCGAATTCATCCTTCATTAGCAATAAGTATACCTCAAAGGATATGAATAACACCTAACTTACAACCCATATCATAACCTAATTAAAACGAAGTGAATGAATCACACAAACCCTCTCATGAATACCTTGCGGTATAGCCCTTTTGTCTTACTTTGCCTCGATAAAGCGAGAGCCCTAAATTTAGTCTAACTCACTAGCTCGATCATGTGACCAAGCAATATTACTTTATGAGACTAATAACCATCCATTAGAAATTCCTTTCCAATTTTTACTACACTGACCAAAGGTTTCTATATCATAAAATACCCACCATATAGTATAAATGCCTTACTCACCTGCAAAAAAACAAATCCCTTATTGATCACATACATCCTAACAATGGCACGTTGGGCTTTTAACCTTATCTCATATCAAAATATATTAATTCTTAACACTCTAATAAAATCCAAACCATCATATGCATAAGAAAATCATGTCGTTTCAAGTCTAAACCCCACATGCACTTAAAACGATTACAAAGCATAACATTGACAGCAAAGAGTGAACTCTATATGTCCACTTTATTCTTTGAGTCAGTATTCGAATACTCATTTTTTATTGATGTATCCACATGGATACTTTCTCAAGATCTCACACTGAATAGTATGTTACTCACTATACAACCATACAGTGTGCAAATCATTCAAATTCTCCTATTCCCATTTTTAACATTTGTGACTCATGAACAAGTTTTGATTTTGTACTAAAAAGTCTTGTATTTATATTCATAACTATTTATGAATGAGACTTAACAAAATTATATGGAAACATGCATGACTTGACACTATACAAGATTTACATGCATAATAGAACTAACAAAATATTGATATAAATAAAATATAAATATTTTATTAATTATTCTAAATATTGGATTTCAACTATTATCTCTCATATACAATTGGTATTGAGAACATATCACTAATAAAATCCAGTGCTACTAGGATTTTTCCGTTCAACCTTATAATGGTAATGCATTCATCATTGCAATGCTGGTGAGCAATAATGGTTTTTAAAAAAGATAGCCAACACAAGATACATTGCAACCATAAATCCATACAAGTTGAAAATGAGTGCAATTATATTTTATCACACATTATGTAATAAAGTAATCAAGTAAGGGATAACGCACACAAAATAGTCCATTTAAAAGGTTCTATGGAGAATTAAGCATGTATGTGATTACATAGGTTGACCGTGTTTCACTTGCAATATCTGTCATTGACAACTGCAGGTTGATCCTGGAAAACCGCAGAAAGACAACAAATGTATAAATGAGCTAAAAGGGAAGTCCACAAATACCAGAAGTTAAATATACTTTAGTTGGATTGTAATTAAGTATCACTGCCTCATAAAAATTATTATCGTCCGGCCATCTGGTCTCGAGTTCCCTTCCAACCAATGATGAAATAAATCTCCTTTGGTAGGTTCAGTAGTAAAGCCACCAGAAGATATTGCCCACTTGACCTCTTCCAGCTGAACCATAGAGGTATACCACATTTTGATTGAAGATAAGCCCGGTGGCCTCAAACCAACAAAGAAAATTTTGGCCTATTAGCATCATTGGTTTTAAAACCGGCTTGATCTAGCCGGTTCAACTGGTTCGACGACTAATAACCAATCTGTGTTCATAAAAATTGATAAAGTATGGAACTAGCACGAACGGGTTGAAAACGGTAAAAAGTGACCAAAAAATTAGGCAAATTGGTTTTGACCCCAAAATTTTTTAAAAAATTGGCATTTTTGGGAAAAAATTACAAAATATATTAAATTTCTTTCATTTACAAGTCCTCAATATTAATTAGAGTATATAATTTTTATTTTAGATTTTTTTTTTTAGTAATTTTTATCTATTTATTTTTCTAATGAAGTTTTTGAAAATTTAATTATTGTATCTCAAAATTAACATTGTACATATTAATTGATGTGTTTTTATTTTGCAAAACTATTTTTTGAATTTTATACTTTTAATTATTTTGAATTCAATAAGTTCTTAAAATTTGTGTAATAATTTTTAATTTAGTTGAGTTATTAAATTTTTAACATTACATCTAAAATCTATCATTTAGTCTATCATTAAATTGAATTACATTTATTTTATAAAATTAGTTTAATGGTACTATATATATATATATATATATTTATATAATTTAAAATAATTGATTTTTTAAAATAATTTAATCAATGGAACCAATGAGCCTGCAATTGAATTAGTTCTCCAATCACCAATTCAATTTTAAAAATATTGATCTGCATCAGCAGATGTCTAGCAAGGTTAAATTAAATAACAAAATTTCTAACTCACACATTTATGTCTTTTGACCTGTGTCCCCATCATGAATCCACATTTTGCCGCAGATAAAGACAGTTGATTCGTGGCAACCAATGCCTGTGAATTTGAAGGATATGATGGGGCTATCTTCTATTTATAATTATGAGATGCTGAGACGAAAGGATTGGGCATTGTCTCATGGACCGCATGAGAGTTACCATGAATGGCTAGTTGAAGCCCACCAGACAGTCTCGATTGCATGACAGTATTTCACGAATTTTTTGTAAGAAAAAGAATCATTGTTGCCAAATTGAAGAACTTAGCATGAATTCCTAAAAAGTTTGTTTTATAGAAACTTATGGGAGAACGCTTCCAGTTCTTCCAAGTCTTATCCGATCATCCCTGCCACGAATATCCATGTGCTTCTCGTTTGATCTTTAACTCTTTCTTCAAGCTATTTATAGATACCTGGACATGGAAGAGATCTCTCGACAGCAGGATTTCTATTGCGTGAAATCCATCCACCTCTTGACATTCTGGGGGGGGCGGGGGGTGAATCATTAGTTCTTGCAACGGACACATTATATGTACAAGTCTAAAACCTAAAAGTAAAACTAAAAACAAAGGCAACTACACTTGTATTATTGGTGTAAAAATATAAAATTTATGCCCAATTAAATCTTCACATGTGGAATTATTTATATTAAATGTCAACTAAATAATGTGGAAATTTAATTAAATACAATTCTTAAAATAAATAATTGAAACTTTAATAGAAATAATCTTGGCCAATCAAATCATATATTAAGTGTCAAATCTTATCAATTCAGCAGTTAAATCAAATATTTTTAAATTATAAAAAATAAATATTGGTATTTAAAAAGTCAAATCATATCAAATCAAATCTAGCAATTAAAGAAAAAAAATATTAAATCAAATATTTTCAACTAATTAAATTTTGCCACGACATCACATGGATAAGGCAAGCCTAACTCTTTCACCATTATAAATTGGGGTAGTTTTTTCTTAATTCAACACATGACTTGAGTAGATAACTTGAAGACAAGAAAGTACTCAAGTGATGGAATTCAAATTCTCTTCACAAATTACAGTACTTTCTCAAACTCAATACTTGATTCATATCTGTGATGTCAAATTCCACAAATTAACATTTTTAATAATCAAGTCAGTTCTAAGGAAGATCAAGACATCAAATTCTTCCCCAAAGTGTTGAAACCACCAAAGTTTTTAAGTTGAAAAAAGAATTAGAAAATTAGGATTAGAGAATTGTACACACAACTTGTTTTTATCCAAATTATTAAATCTTATACAATCTTTCTTATTTTTATACATGAATTTTGTCCTCAAATTTTTGGCATGTTTGATGGGACCCTTTTACCTCTCTTCCCTTGTTTCATCAAGTTCAAAAGAAGTTATAATAGTTGGAAGCAAAACTAAGTTAGCAAAGATTAATGCCTCAAGCTTCTCGATTACTGTTGCTAAAGGTGTTCACATTGTTACACGAAGCACAACAAGGAAGCTAGGACACTTCAAGCTGACTCTCATTCTTGAGGTTGTAGACAACCTACTCTATACAAGCAAGGAAGATGAAGTTTGAAAGGATGGTTCTATACCATCTAACCCTAACTCTAATGTCTCATCTGCCTCCAACACTGTCCCAATCATGACGACTATTGCCTCAAGTATGGAGGATCAAATTACTGTGCTAACCAAGTCATTAAAGAGCTCGTCCAGCATGTTCATGAGCAAGACTCATAGATCTCATAACTAATGGAGAAGTAAATAATATTGATACTAGCTAAATTGTGGAAAAAGCACCCAAAGTCAACGACTAGGTGAACCAATTCTAAATCAATCATAGTTGGTCATTTGATGATCTGATCTTACAATGTAACTAGATTGAAAAATCGACTGCTTCCTAATTGAACCAGCTAGTCTGATCTGGTTCTCAAGACATGGATAAAGATCTATACATTTCATCCGAAATTTTGACATCAACTTATATAATGTCAAGGCCCAATTATAAGAAACGTATATTTATATGTGTGTGCGTGTCACAATGAGGGGGAACATTACTTCATAAAAAAAATATATTTGATAATGAATACGATAATATGTTAGTACCAATTACGGTCTTATCTCTTCCAATTATATTTTAAATATAATAAAAATAATAATTTAATAAATCATTATTGTTATCTAGAAATTAATTTTAAACTTGGCACATGAATAAGAACAATCATAATATTGTCAAATTAGGACAACCTTTCATGAGAAAACCATTCCAAATCGAGCCATTCCAAAATAGCCCTTTTCAAATCAATTAGGGACAACTTTTTGACAACCGTCTCAAATTTTGGAATAGCTTTTTTAGATTGTCCCAAAAGACCTCCTACCCACATTCTTGGGACATTTTTTTGGAACAATTTTGGATGTTTTTGGGACAATTTTTTTGAGATAGCTTTGGGACAACATTTTTTGAACAACTTTGAAATAGCCATTTGAGATGAATTTGGGACGACTAATGTAGACATATTTTAAATAATTTGGGACAATTTTTGGAATATCTTTGGGATAATTTTTCCAATAAAATCTATTTTTTTAATAATAAATTTCATTATTTATAAAAAATTTTGCATATTATGAAAGAAAATACACTTTTATGCAAATACCAAACATTTAATTGGAATAGTTAATTTACAAACCAACCATATTAATTAGCACAATGTTTAAAAAAAGCATGCATTTTTTAGAAATATAAATATCAAAAGCACTTTGGTAATCACTAATCTATAGTAATCATTAGTGCCTAGCCTCTCCTCATCGTCTTCTTCGTCATCCTCAGTTAAACGTGATCTATTGGCTGGACCAATGTTGAAGCCACCCTTAAGGTTAACAAGCCCCATAAATTCTTTCAATGTTGCCTACGTGCACTCCAACCTAGATCTCGTATCTTGCAATTCAAACCTCGTGTCCTATAGCTTCATTTCATTTTGATGTAACTTTTCACGCCACATGGTCAACTCGGCTTACATAGATGATGAGAAAGAAACAAATCCTAATCATGAAATTTTTTGAAAAAAAAAATTGTTTTGGACCCCATACTTGACAATTTTCACCTTTTGAAACCTCCCAAAGCTAATACCATGAGATTGTTGCTACTAGAACTAGCTTGACTTGTGTTGTTAGATCCAAGTGAGAGGGAGGTCTACACATAGTCGTCTCATGTTGTATTTGGAAACATGTGAAGTTAACATACATATATATAATGTATGAGAAATAAAATACGTCTATCTTAGATGCGAGGTTTATCGAACAATCACTATGAACTAACATCAATATACATCCATCTCGATAGATCATTGAAGTTGAGGTAGAGTTAGAAATGCAATTAACTTTATATTTCATGTACAGCCCTGTATGTGTCCTCTCTCCATTGGGCTAACATCTGCTCTCATTTGTCAATGGGAATCTAACTGTCCTAAGTATTGGAAACTCTTACCAGGTGTAAGTGCTTTCTCAATAATTCACTAGCTTTTTTTTTATATTATTCTCCATGAATGTCACATCAACTTGATCCCAAGTGAATTCTTTCTAAAAAATAAATTTCAATATGAACCTAATTATCATGTAAGTGGAAAGAGATAAATGTTTAGCCAACATATGTGAATTAACCTTTTTAAATTAATGTACACACAGAGTGTTTTTAAAATACTACAAAACCATAAAATCACAAGTTCACAATGCGTTTTTAAGAGATATAAATACCCTAAACTATCTAAACTAGAATTCCTACTACTCCGTTAGGATGTCCAAATAATGAATCTAGGCGCCATTATTATTATTAGTTATTATATACCTAATGGCATCCGTCACCTCACATAAGGCACTACACACAAACAATAATGTAATTGCAAATATATTAAACATGTTCATTAAATAATATAATGAGATAGCTTAATGTTTTTGAAAAAAATTAACTTACTAAAATGAATGAGGGTCAAGTGGATAAGATCGCCACTTTGCCAATGTGACTCTCATGACATAGGCGCATCTAGTGAGGTGGCCACCAATGTACCATCTTCACCCCTAGTTGATGGTGAAAAAGTTTGTATGGGTGGTATTGACGAAAGTGGTTCAGTTAGGTGTAGGGGTTATTGTGAACTTGGGGATTGAGGTGAAGATGATGGTGTATTTAGTTCATGTGCACCAATATATTGTTGCTTTTTGTTGTCCTGTGGTGGGACAGGCATATGAGTCCTATCTGTATGCCCCAGTTGAACACCCTTGCCTTTCAATATCCTACCTCGAGTAAATATTCCTCAAGTCATGTTGTACAAGGACATGTTAATTAAAGTGTTGTTATCCAAAAGTCTAAAACTTATACCAATATCATATATCATTTAACAAATTAAGCTAAAGCACCAATAGACAATGTAAACCAAA
This sequence comes from Avicennia marina, assembly GCA_019155195.1. Classification (NCBI taxonomy): domain Eukaryota; kingdom Viridiplantae; phylum Streptophyta; class Magnoliopsida; order Lamiales; family Acanthaceae; genus Avicennia; species Avicennia marina. Next base: position 8,951,138 of record CM032782.1, read on the forward strand.
TCAAACCATTTAAACCAAACCCCAAACAAATTGTTGCCAAACTAACATCAAATAACACATTTTATCCTTACAAGCATAAGCAATAGAATTTCAGAAAACAAAAGACAAAATGTCAAATTGGATCCAAATTTAACTGCAAACTAAAACATCACATGAATTTTACAACTAAAATGTGGGAAATGTTTACACCAATTTAGATCCTAACCAAAATAAATTAAATAAATAATCAACATTGAAATAGAATTCATAGCACAAGCCACCATCTCCAATTTATTCTAAATTGAACACTAAATGGGCAATATCTCATGAATTTCACAATATACACTAATTTCACACCCTAACCAAAATAAATGACATAAATAATTAGCAAGATCGAATTAGAATTCATAGTCAAAGCTACCATTTCAAATTTATTCCAAATTTAACCCTAAACCTAAAACATTACATGAATTTCACCATTGTAATGTGGGAAATTTCATTACATTGAGAATATATACACCAACATCAAACCCTAATGAAAATAAATGACATAAACACTCAAACACATTGAATTAGTATTCACAAATAAGTTAGATGATTATTATTATAATTATGAAAAAAAATTAGAATATTGTATACCTTAACAATGTTGGAGAAATGAACCTTTCTCTTCAAACTACTCCGATTAAATTGAAGCCAGCAATAAGTTTAGTTAAAGAAAGCTTAAAATTTGAAAGATGGAATTCTTTTGAGGAAGGATTTGATGTGGGAATTAAGGGAAATAAGGTTTGGGTATTGGAAGGAGAATATAGCGAGCAACAAATTAGGAAGAATGAGCGTTTTTTTAATATATGGAGCTTTGGGATGGCTTTGGGACAAAAAATTAAGAAAAGTCATCCCTAATTAAATTTTTTTAGATTTGTGGCCTCATCGTCGAGGCAAATAGTCTAGATACTAGGCTCAACAACCTAAAATTACCTCCAAGAGTAGTCGTCGAACACAATTACGTCTTGACAGCCATTCTAGAGTCCACTAGAGTAGCTATTAAGCACCCCCGTCGACGCAATAAGCTCAATGATCATTCCAAAAAGTTCTAGGGTGATCGCCAAGCCACTCCGTCTCAATAGCCAGGTCAATAGCCACTCCAAGATGTTCTATTGCAACTGTCAACCTAGCCGTCCCGATGGGGTTACTCAATAGCCTCCCTAGAACTTCATGACATAGCTCTCGAGCTAGTCATCAAGGTGTAAAGTCTCAATGACCATTCTAGGACGTTTCAAAGCAGCCTTCAAGCTTGTTGTCTTAATGGGGGTGCTTGACAACCACTCCAATGAACTCTAGAGCAACTGTCTAGCTATCAGGACATAAAGGCTCGATAGTTGTTCCAAGATGTTCTGGAGAGATTGTCAAGCTTGTTGTGTCGACAGGTGTGCTCAACAGCTACTTCAGTGGACTTTGAAGCGGCCGTTAAGCTGGTCTTCCAGATGATCATGCCCAATGACCACAAAAAAAAAAAAAACAAAGGCGTTGTTAAGCTTATCATCTCGACAAGGCCAATTTGTATAAATATGACACAAAGGCAGTCAACAAATCTCCCTAAAAATCAAATTCTACCTTAACTTATGCCAATGTCTTCCTTCAACATAGTGTTTCTTCTTCAAATCAGGTATTTTTTTGACTTTTCTTACTTTTAATTATTTTTAACACAAATTAGATGGAATTCATTGACTATTTGAATTACATATTTTGCATTGATGGTGAAGCTTGTTTATGTAATTATTTTTTTTTTGTGGTCTGTGGGAGAATTGCAAATATGCTACAATATATGTTGTAGAAGAGGTTTGAGTGTTGATATGGTTAATGTTTTCTGGATTGTTTGAATGATGAAAAAATTGTTTTAATAGTTAGAGATTGGATTGCTAACAAAGTGTTCAATAAATGCATGATCGAAATATTACTTTCAATTATGAACTACGGTACTTGTGTGTAAACAAGTGAATTGATAAGGGAAATAGGAATATGAATCGTGGAAAATATGCCCCTCTTGGAACTATTTTACTAGTTATATGTAAGATTTTGTATGAAAATGTGCCTTTTGATTAATATGGCCATATTAACACAATATGTTGTTTTTTGTAGGCAAATGGCTCCTAAGAGATCATGCCAGATTCCCTCATATGACAAAAGTATTTATCTCAAAAATACTAAGGTAAGATCAACAACATAATTGTCAATCATAATGTAATCCCCAAGTGAGGTATAGTAATGAAAAGGAGGTAGGGAAGGAGATAATGCCCTCTGCACTGAAGATTAGTTTTCCCTTGCTACAAGAAGAGGGTAATATGCCATCAGGGGAGTCAGACCCTTAGCATCCTGCACCAAGCATACCCCCAGCCCATTAGGGTCAGCGACAGATGGAGGAGCTGATTTTAACTCTAATAGACCTAGTGGGGTGGCGAATCAGGCACATGGAGTTCATGGATGCACATATGCAAAGGCAGGATACACGCATGAAGTGCATTAAAGCCCAATCATCTGATATGGCGAGTAGACAAGGCCACTTCTATGGCCAGTACAAAAAGTATTGGCAATACGGCATTAGGAGGATGAGGTCACACATAACTACTATGATATGATAGCTCGACATAAAGTTGCTGGCCCCATGCCTGCAAGGCCCCAATGATCTCATCCTATGCCATATTAGCAAGAGCCACCCTCATCGCTAGTAAGGGATGTATTAGACAAGGAGTTGCAAGGAGAGGATGATACCTCACATCCAGATGACGCATGATTAGATTTTCATTGTAGTGTCACTTATGTCATTTGTATATACGTAACCATGAACTATGTACTATACATTACTAATAAAATTGCAAGCACCATGGTTTGTAAAGTCTACATTTGAAGATTTTTTTTCTTACTGTTATATCAATTGAGCTTGAATCTCGTAGTACAATGACTTAAGATTGCGATACATGTTATATCATATCATAGACTATGGAAAATAATTCTCATTGTTACTATCATCTTCATCATTGTTGTCTTCATCCTTGCTCCCACCAAAGGACCTATTGTCTTTAGAAGTCTCTCCAACACTAGAAAGAGAATTTGGGTTATGATGCAAACTTTGCATAGCCCCATAGAGGTTGAAAAATGCGTATATAACTTTGAGGTCATGTAACATTAGCACATTGGATGATGTCATCCATGACAAGCTAATGTACTCATTGTCTAACTGGTAAAAGACTTCAGTCCACCGCACTTTGACTGTACTTTGAGCTTTAGTTTTATAAACTACCTTCCAATCATGTGAGTCCCATCTAATGCATAGATAATTGGTATAATACACTTGGACTGCTTACTAGGCTAACATAAATGGCTCCTTTGTTCTATATGTTCTTGTGTGATTAACATCAATGAGTTGATATTTAGGATACATTTTCTTACCACGAACTCGATAAACCACTTTTATTTAAATAACATAATATGAATATTAGACATGTACGAATACTCGAATTGCAGTATCTATTCGAGCACCCCAAAAAATTATACTCAGAGTTGTTGTAGCCCAATGAATATACATAAACTCTAGAGTTCATCGTCGATCTCCTTGTCCCAACTCTACAATCTAAAACTTATATCTATTAATAAAGTATTTAGATAATATCATAACGCGATTACTTGGATCCTAAGCCAAACACTGCACAGTAGATCACCCTCATTGTTAAGTGGATTCTTAAATTGTGAGTTAATTAGACAATTAAGTTTACGAAGAAAAACATATATACTCATTTACACCTACAAGAATCATTTATTCGCTTACAAACGATTAAAGCCATGATAAGAAGTGTTGGGCCATAATCTTATCTATGAGAGGGTCTTCCTCGTTATACAAACTTATGACGATCCTAAGCAGCATTTTTATCCAATTAGGTATGTAATGAGAAATTAAAAATGTTGTATACAAACAATGTAATAACTACCTATAAAAGGGTTTCACTTCTAGACAATTCAACAAAAATATGCTTTTGTTGCACGTCACTCAAAAGTGGAGAGAAAGGTAGGCTGCTATTGATGGGATGCCCTACAAGGATAATAAAAAATCAACAACAAATAGCATGGTCCAGTCATGGCGCTAGAGCATTGCACACGAGTTTTGTTCTCTCGCTAAGAGTATGGAACTTGAAATAGTATAAGGTAAACGTAATTATCTCCTCCACAATATAAGCTTCACATATTAAAGCATCCATATAAGCTTTATTTGTTACTAATTTGTGAAGAAACCTAAACACAATTTACAAAGTCACAGATGGCACACAAGGATGGTAATAAAACAAACAAACTGAGTGAATGAACACTAACCTCTCAAATGGGTACATCCATCTATATTGTACAAGACCCTTGATCCTTGCCTTATACAGAAGATATATAACGAGATGGTCCATTAAGTCAAAGAATGCCAACAAAAATATATTTTCCAAATTGCAAACAAACAACACTATATTTTCGTCCAACATCTAAATTTGACTTAGATCTAGCAAAAGCAAGCAAAGATGTTGAAATAGCAAACTAATTTTCGTCACCGTATTCCACATAAATTTTAGCAACATCTTCCTAAGCATAATAAGAAAAAACAACTCCAAGAACACATGACATTAGTGGTTATTCATACCATTTAGTCTCAACTCGTTCATGTCTACACATTGCCAAATATTTGATGCATACCCATCTGGAAATCCCAGTTGTTTGAGACACTCATATATCATGTATTTTGGTTCCCTACTCAATGTATAAGCAGCTTTAAGTTTGGGTCGTTCAGTATTTAGTGCCAAATCAAGTTCACGACAGTTTCATATGATTCCAATATCCTTCTGAACATTTAAGTTGCCCTTTGTCTTTCCTTTCACATCCATAACCATGTTAAAAAATTTTGTCGAATATATTTTTTTCTATATGCATGACATCTACATTGTGGCAGAGCAAGTTGGTATTCCAATAGGGTAAGTCTCAAAATACACTTTGCTTTATCACTTATGGACACTCCTATAACTGACATCTACATTGTGGTAAAGCAAGTTGGCATTCCAATAGGGTAAGTCTCAAAATACACTTTGCTTTATCACTTATGGACATTCCTATAACTATTGATCACACCAGGCAGGTTGTTCGTAACTAGTTCCAATCCCTTAATGCGATTCCATATTTGTTCACTAATGTCTCTCTAAGGCTTGAGATGCTTCTTAACCTATCTCTTGGTAACATTTTTCCTATTTTTCCTATACAAATAGATTACCAATAGGAATTGACAATAGCAATCAAAGTAACTTGCCTTATTACCATATTGAAGATAAAGTGCTCAGTTGTAATTTATATATACTGGACAACCCATCAAACCAGCCGAGCTGCATCCTAATATTATCGAATATGCAAGCAAGTCATGAATTGTCTACAACGACACTACTATCATATTAAAATAACTTTGTCTAGATAAATCATATATCATGACACAGCATCTCATAATATAATTAACTCCTCGATCAACATTTGCAAATATACATCAATCAATTTTTTTAGGTTAGATGGTCTTAGAATAACTAGAGATACAAACATGTACAAATTTTTCAAGCACATTCCAGATGGAAGACTGTACAGTAACACCACAATGGCTAAAATAAATATGTTTTCTCATAGGATTTATGTGGGGTAAAGCCATCCATACACAGTGTAAGTCTCACATTTCTAGGCTCAGCAACAAACTTAAGATGTGTCCTATCAAACTATTTTCAAGTCCCAACGTTGAACAGATAGCACATGGACCCCTCCTCAATGGCTTGATTGGCATACCATGTCATGTGTTCTACGATTTCAACTAAATCATATAATCTCTACAATCTTGGAATTAATGGCAAGTATTGCAACCTCACATATGGGATGCCTCTCTTACCACAACTACTACTCATTCACGATTTGAACCTAGACTTCCTGCAAAATTTACAGTTCTTGAGTCCTTCATCATCTTTCGAAGATAGCATGCAACCAGCCATGCAACAATTAACCTTCACAACTGACGAACCTAAGTCCCTTATCAAACATTTATACTGTAATAATTTTTAGGCATATGATGGTCACATGGTCATGCTTCAAAAATCAACTTGGAGATGTCATCATAACAACTTTATGACAATTCGTACTCTATTTTTATACTTACTAGTCGTGTAACAGTTGATAGTTGGAAAACTTTTTGCACCCATCATATAGAGATTGGTTTGTTGTATGTAACACTTCAAAAAATAGCTAGCAATGGTTCCTCATAGTTTGTTGCATAGCTTTGTCTCTCATAAGGATGAATATCTTCATCATCGGGTCCTACGTGTTACTGGGATCTACTTCATCCATAAATGTTTCCATGCATTACCCAACTACACCATACACCATTCACTAGTCCCATGGCATTTCCTAGTCATTATCATCACCTACAGTGCTTGTGGAGGCCTATCGTCACCTTCCAAAATAACTACACTTTTCACCTCTTCAGGATGTAAAAATCTATTATTCTGCACCACGAATAGGAACACTTGATCTTTTTGCCATCCATAAAATCAAGCTACTAACAAGTCCACCCTACGAATTCATTAACCCTATTTTCGAACTCATTAGTCAATACATGATATCCAAGAAGGTTTTTCTTGTACATCCAAAATCTAATTTGTCTCAACATATTTGATTACAACAAATACATAAAGCAATATATTCAACACTACCCAATCATACTCACTAAACTTTATAATTTAATTCAATAATGTGCATATATAAGAAATTACTGCTCAAACATGTAGAAATGACAAGCCAATCAACTCCACATACTAATTTCCTAATATTGCCAAAAAAAATTTGAAAAAAACCTAATACATATTTTGTTGTCTCTAAAACATGCAATTAATCAAAATTACACAAAACAACTGTGGATTAATCTTAAATCTCATGCGTATGGAGCATAATTATGAATTACAGATCAAAAACTTTGATTTCATCATTATACATATTTATGAAATAAAAAAACACAAGTCACATAAAAATACAAATAAGAGTAATAATATTACCTTAAAAATAAAACAACTTCAATCCACCAATTTTAGGGAGTTTTCATCCAAATTTGATATTGTTTTGACAATAGCAAAGAGAAAAATTAAGATTTGAAATAAAAAAAGATCTCATTAACTTTCTTTTAAAACTTGCGAAATGGGATGGCCAAGTAAAATCGTCCTAATTTGGGATGGCTTTTTCTTGTCTTCCCTAAACTTGGGACGGCCTATCCCAACTAAGGACACCATCAAAAAGTCATCCTAACTTTAAGGACGGCTTTCAGAAGACATCCCAAGTTGGGACGGTTTCTTTTGATTCATGATGAGACATGACTTTAGGACAATTTCGAGGTGACTTCCAAGTTGGGACGGTTTCTTTTGATTCATGATGAGACATGACTTTAGGATAATTTCAAGGTGACTTTTTTTTCCATTTCAAAGTCATTGCAAATTTAAGACAAATTTCTAACTGTCCAAAAAAACCGTCCCAATCTAGCTAATGTTTTGTTTGTGGAGATACGAAAATTCTAATTGTTACATGGACTTCTATATGTAAGAACTAATACGGGAAGGTATAATTAGTGAAAATCAAATATAGATATCGACATGCTATATTATTAAGGTTGAACAGTGTATGGTAATTAATTTTGATTATTAATTTTTAATTTACTAAAACACCCTTCTTTCTTTATCTATCCTAATTTTTTTTATTATCTCAAATAATGTTTGACTTGTTTCATTTTTCTCATATTTTATCTATTCTCAACTTTTTTATTTTTCTCTCAGTTTATATAATATAATAAAATAAATATAATATAATATTTAAATAGTTTCGTTTTTATGATTAATAATTTGTTTGCTTTTTTAATTGCTGTACCTTATACAGAGAATGCAATGATGTTTAGAAGCCCAGTTTTGATGGACGGTCCAATTACCCCAATGTTTGGAGTTGCAATTGGAACATGTAGTTGTCATTAGCACAATGTTCGGCAGTGTCATCCTCTACCTTTCAAATCTCCATCATTAATCCCTACACCTTTCAAATCCATGCATTGTTGGGTGATGTGAAATTTGACTAATACTTGGTAAATGACAGTTTTGGAGACACCAATAGTCTCACAAGTACGATTTGCCAACCATCCCCCTGCCTAGCCTGTTCTACTACCAAGGTCTGGCCCACTCCATTTGGACTTGACCTCCCCATGTCTGGGCTTCCAATCGGTTTCCTACTTGTAGCACTCCATTACATGCTGCCCAACATTTGAGCCCCAAATTCCGTCCAGTCCACCATAGCTGAAGTAGGCTTCCAAACATTATCTGGTAAATGATAAATATTCTGGCTATATTTGTTTTCATTTGATTTCCAAAATACACACATTTTAATTATTAAATATTTCATATTATATATATATATATATATATATATATTTTTTTTTTTTTTTAGTTTTACACAATTTTAAAAAACGCGCATCGATCCAAGCGAATGTTTGAGTAACATAAGTCAAAAAGTGGGTTTGGACTTGGAAGCCAGTAATAGGATGAATATTGAATGGCTGGAAGTGCACATTTGTTAAATTATTCTAAATGTGTGGCTATTTTTATCTTCTGTATATTTTAATATAAAAACATATTTTATCCACAGAGCATTAATATAAATTTAACAAAAATGTTTGTAAGGGCTTTTTCGGGAGAGTGGATTGTCCTAAGTTTTGTGATGTCACTAAACCACTGAATGATGTCATGTTATATGCTTGAACCTAAGTTCATTCATATCATCTATGCACAAGTAATAAACCTTACCACATCTTTAGTGGGTTGGTGAAGTGGAACACTCGATAGTCCCGCTTTCATACTCTTAATAAAATATGAAAATATATATATATATATATATATATATATATAAACACATACACACAGTACGAGACGACATATGTCACCCAATTTGACAATTCAAGATTCTATGATCAAACCCTTTTGGCAGAAACTATAAAAGATAAAACAGGTGAGGTGTCCAGAGAATTCTAACTTCATGCCATGAGCTTTCCAGCAATAATAAAATGCCAAATCACGGTAGGAATCGCCATTTTTTCGCACTCAAAATCAAAGGAAACACCTCAAACAAACCAACAATAGTGGACAAAGCACTTATGTCACGACGAGTGACAAGACAATAATGATTGACTAAGAAGACCTGTGGGAACGAAATCTTGAATTCCCACTTCCACTGGAGCCTCCAACTCTACATATACGCATTTACTGACCCTTTGGCCCCAAAAACCTCTCTTTATCTCTGCCCACCATGAACTCAAGACTCACGTTCTTCTCATCAGTTATCCTACTCCTGTTTGCCCTATCAACCTCAGATAATTCCAAGGACAAAGAGGAATGTGCACAGCCATTAATGGGATTAGCAACGTGTCTGCCCTATGTTGGGGGAACTGCAAAAGCCCCAACCCCGGATTGCTGCAGTGGCCTCAAACAGCTCCTCAAAACCAATAAAAAGTGCCTCTGCGTAGCGATTAAAGATCGAAATGATCCAAGCCTGGGTCTCAATATTAACGTCACACTTGCCTTGGGTCTTCCTGATGTCTGTAATGCCCCAGCTAATGTTTCCCAGTGCCCTGGTAAGTTGAATTGTGTGTGTGTGTGTGGGGACAAAATTATTTCAGCCCTACAGTGGACTGATAACTTGGTCATGATTCTGTTGTTGCAGCTCTTCTCAACTTGCCTCCCAATTCACCAGATGCCCAGATTTTCTATCAACTAGGGAAGAAATCAGGCAACGGCAGTTCCATTGGCCCTGCTGCAGGAGGGCCAAGTGCCACAAGTACCCCCACTGGGGCCCACACACTTGGAGGCACTTCTCAGCAGGAAAATGGTGGTTGTGGCAGAGTGAAGGAATGGCTTGGGATCTCTGAGATTATGAGAGGGTTTGTTTTGCTTTGTGCTGTGTTTTGATGATGCTATTAGTATCTGAACTGATGATTCCTTTTGTAACTTTAAGATTGTACTATTCCTGATTGCCTCTTCCTTTGGGCGCCGTATTTCAAATGTGTTTGTAATAATACTACTACCTTTTTTTTGTCTTTAGTAATCAGAGAGTGCATCTTATCCTTTACAAGTATTGCTAGCAAAATTCAGTTTTTAGATATGTGAATATACTTGGTCGTAATTGTAAACACATAAAATTTGTTTTCAATTAAATTATGTCAAATTTCAAATAACATTATTTGGCAATAGTTTAGTATTTTTCATATTATGAAAGGTGAGACGTTGGCCAGTAAAATTATATCAAGTCACATCTAAATGGCCGAAGGGACAATCAAATTGTGATCTCTATGACGCTAGAGACACGACAGAAGTAAATTCAAAGTAAGGATGACTTTAAACAGAGAATTTTCTCTAACAACTTAAAGTAAGTTTGGAACCAAATTTCAACTCCACCGTGTTATTTCAAATTTCAAACACTCAAACGAACATTTAACAATATTTTTATTTTTATTTAAATTTAAAAATTTTTTTCTTATATATATAATTAATTAATTATTTTTTAATTATTATATCTATTCACAATCAAACTAATATTTATATATATAATTTATATATTCACATTTATTTTTATTTATACCTTATAACATAATCATTATTCTTATATATTATCACATCGTCCAATCATAATAATATATTTTATACATATATTCAAATACATTATATTATTCATCGCATTAAATCATTCCTTCCAAACATATTATTTATTTTAATACATTATCAAACATCATATCCAACTAAATCTTGAATAACAAAACACATTGCATCATTATTAGTCATTATATTTTTCTTTAGAAGTCAACCTATACAAATATATCTCACATTGTGTTTTTTTTCTTTAATTTTAACTTTTTCTTTAAAAATCATTCTCTAAAAATCAAGTGTCCATCCAGTTGCGTTTTGCTTTCATGGTTTCCTCAATTCTCCATTCCGTTTATATTTCTTATTCTACGTGACAATTTTGATTTATTGGTTATACATTTTAAGTTGTGCTTACATACGAGATTATAAAACTTCCAAAGATACAAATTCCAACCACTACCTTCCGATTTTCAAATAATACACATGTTAGTTGTTTCTATTAAGAATAAAAATAATGTGTTTTCCTGTAAATGTATTATACATAGTGTATATGAATTAATAAGTATTTATATTTATTATGATTATTTTTGTGTTTTTAATACATAATATAATATATACTATATATTATACAAATAATATAATTTGGTTGCACAATATCTAGGTATTTAATATCATTAAATTTTTTTATATATTTTCTCTTCTCTCTACTCTCAGGTTTTTCCAGTTACTTCATTTATTTTTTCAATTTTTAATTCATTACATTTTTTTTCTATGAATTTCTTTATTTCTTTTATTTATCTTATGTTCTCTTGCTAAATATATGATTTTTGTTGCATAATATTAAATTATTATAAATTTTTATTTAAATATTTTTCTTTCCTTGTCGAATCTTGTTGCAATCAACACACGAGAGAGAGACTGCTACCAAATGTTGTAAAAGACTAAGAAAAATACAGTAGAGAAACCATGAAAAGGAGAAACCCTTGCCCTTGAAGAAGATGAACAGTGGCCAGATGGGAGAGAGAAAAAATATCTACTTGCCCGTGTCTGCCCTTCTCTGTGTGTGTATGTGTGCTTTATGTTTTGTGTGGACTGTACTCGACTAAAATGAGGGGATAGTATTAGTTTACAACACTATCCCCAAACTTGATATCGAATTGAGATAAGAGTCAATCTCAAGTTATTTTCTGATTTGCTTTACTCTAGCTTTAGGTCAAATAACAAAATGACTTAAATATTAATCTCAAGATAAAAAATAAAAATCGTGAAAATTATAAACAAATATCATAATTTTAGATAAAAGAAAATTTATAAATTAATAAATATGTCAAACTAAATAGTATAAACAACTATAGCACTATAAAGTAATAATAGAAGTTGTCGTGTAAATCATAACCACCAAGGTAAGTCATAGAAATAATGAAGAAGATGCTCCGACCTGCAATAAGTGATTAATCCGTCAAGTCGATCATGAATACCAACATGCCTGTAATGATTAAATAATCTAATAGAGTGATCATAAATATTTACCAGACTGTAATAATTAAACAATTTAACAAATCAATCATAAAAACTTACTAATCTACGATAATTCAATAATCTAATAAGCTAGTCATTATAACTTATTAAATGGTAACAAGTGAGTTATCCCACTATTCAATCAGGAAAATTTTCCGACCTATAACTTGAAATAAGACCTTGACAATGTGAAGTCCTCTTACATTTGTATACCCAAAATCATGTTATTTTGACAAATGTGTGTTCTTTGGGGTTATTATGACAAAAAAAACCCTGTCTACCTCTCTTGTGTGTATATAATTATTATCATTATTTTTAAATGTTTTACGTGGCTAGTGTTCGACTAAAATGAATAGATCGTGTTAGTGCACGGTAGTTCTCTTTAATATAATTTCATGTTTTTTCTTTCATTTCACTCTTTTCAATTTTTATTTTTCACATATTTTGAACTTTAATTGAGCTTTATTTTTGTTATAATTTGTTATGATAAAGAAAACATTTAATTTATAATAAAGAAAACTGTTTAGTTATATAACTATATATATATATAGGTAATAATTAATTTTTATAGTAAAAATATATATGCAGATGAGTATGCATGTGTGTATATATATATTTAAATAATGATTCGATTTTAAACGTAGTGATTGGTTCTTAAATATGTGCCTATTTAAGATTAAAATGTGTTTGAGTTATTGAATATTTGAATTGTGTGTAAACAAACATAACCAATATTTTTCTTTTAAGAACAAACCTGTACAATATTTTGTTTTAAAAAAAATAGTTTCAAGGATGTTTCAGACTTTCCTGGTTTTTCACACATTATTTTATAAAAAAATAGGTTATCTGAAAAAGCAATTATATTTTATTTATGGTTTTTGTTTTTTCGAAAAAGGAATTATCTGAAAACAAGAAAGATTAGGAGATGGAAAAACTTTTGGTCGGCTCTGTTCCTCGGTTCCACCGTCTCCTCCGCCAGCACTTTCTATCTCTCTATCCCCAAGAATTCTATGCTATAAGTAATCATCCCCGAATTGACAGCATACCAAACCTTGGACTGGGATTGACGATATTGTTTGGACACAAGGAAGCGGCGTTGTATCGGAGACGGCGGATCTGGTACGAACCGGAAATTGAAGCAAGATGAGCGTGGATCTGGTGGCTGCAACCACACAAGGGAACCTGGACGAGCAGATTGCTCAGCTCATGCAATGTAAACCCTTGTCCGAGCCCGAGGTTTTGTTCCCTTCTCTTTTTCCTGGTCAATCTTATTTTAGATCTGACATATGTGGGAGATTCGAGCTCTCCACAATCTTTCTTTAGATTATATGGCAGTTCTTTTTTTTTCTTATTTAATTTAGATGGCACAAAGTTACTCTTTCCAGAATCATTTTTGGGTTTTCTTCTTTTCTTTTTATTTGGGGGAAGCATATGTTGCTTTATCGTGGGGTACATTTTTTTTAAGGAATTGTTGAAAGTTTGCGGAACTTCGGAGCTTGGGAGACAAAAATAATGGATTTTTATTTATTATTGGGGGTGGAAATTGGAAAGTAATTCACGATTGAATTTGTTTCTGGAAAATAGGAGGTAATATTTTTGGCGCTCTAAATATGGCGAGAATTTTTTGATAAAGGAATGGGGACACTGGCGAGAAAATCCGGGAGATAAAGAAAGAGGGATGGACTGTGTGATATCCATATTTCCTCCCAGAGGGATTTTACTGCACGTCTGCACCTAGTAGCATTTAGGCACATCAGTTGAAGGCATGATCTTGTTTTATAGCGGATGCTGTCCACTACAAATGTTTTTGATTGCGTGTTGATGCTAAACTCTCCCGAAAATACAGTCTACACGCGAGACGTTAGCTGTGGAGTAGAGTGTTTTTTTTAACAATTTAACTTACATTTAAATTGTACTTATCAAAATGATCTGATTGGATAAAAATCATAAAACTGGCATGGCATGCTCAACACCAGAGATAAATAAATAAATAAAACCAAAACAAATGGAAAGCACCATTTCATGTGGTGGCATCTATTCTATTTACATTTAATTTCATTAAAACTGATATGTTTTTATCTGAAGTTTACTTTTTGTGTACGTATGTGTGTGTGTGTGTGTGTGTATACACATATCTGAGTTTACTTATTTAAAGCATACATTTTGATTTGTTTCTTGCAAGCCTTGTTATTAAATAAATTAAATAAAACCAAACAAAATTATAAAGACGTTTAAAATGTTTGACTAGTAGGGACCCCAACTAAGCTCTCCCTCCAGTCACCACCCCCTTTCGTATCTAGAATTGATTATGTTGAATGGGCCCCCTTTTAAGCTGTTAATGCTCTCATAGCCTCATTTACAACCCATTTCCAGCCCCCAACTTGAAACCAAATGTGTAAAACGAGAAAAAAAATTCTGTTTTTGTTCAAAGTCGCAGAAACCACTGACATCGCCTGTCTCTGGCCAGCCTGCATCAAAGAGTGCAGGAACCCTCTCTTTTTGGGGCAAAATGTTACCAGATTTGAACTGTGCCTATCTAGTTGACTAAGAGACCAGAGGTCAATTTTGCAAAAACATTTAATTCATCTTCCAGAATCTGTGATATTGTCGTGCTTGGCCATGAGAAAGCTTCTCTTGTGCGTGAAAACATCAGCAAGCCCCAGTTGCCCCACAAAGGATGGGACTGCATTGATTAAAGGGCTGAGGTCTGCAAGGCTGTTCTTCAGCCTAGCACGATGAGTTTCATCTTTGAAGAAGCCAAAGCTTATAATTTTCCATATGCAGGAAACATGACAATATTGTAATGGAATCTAGGGACATTCTTCTGAATTTTAGGTTCTCGATGGAGAAAATGGTGGAGACCCATACTTTGAGAAAAACATAATTATCAATTTTTTAAGGGTAAATAGGAAACATTATCTACATTGGTGGCCTCTAAAGGTGCCATCTGATGATGCTTTATGCCATTTTGATAAAATCTTTTAATCTGGTCATTTTGATAAATTCTTTTTAAATTTAAGTTAAAACTGTTAGAACACAAGCTATAGGATTTGTAATTTCGAGACGCAACAATTGTAATTTTTATTATAATTCAAACTTGGTGTGCTTGGGATTATGCAAAATAAATGAGGGAGTGTGATAATTTTTAGTATATTATTAGATGGATTTGGAGTGAATTCATTAGCTGATTATGTTACACATGCTATAATCTTTCATCAATATGGATGATTATTGTACTTCACACTCTACATAGAATGAATTTTTTGTAACTCAATGTTGGGTAAAGCTCTGCATGTTGTGCTGAAACTGTCAAAAACTCTACTCACCGGGCCTGTTGTTCATTCTGCTGATTGGATAATATAGGCTGACATGTCTGCTCAATAGCATCTTAATTTATGCTGTAAGGATGGTACGGCAATTACAGAGGATGGTTATGCGATAATTCAATCTCTCATTTCTTATCTTTTAAAACTGTAGCATATTATCTGAACCAAAATGTTTAATGTAGACTGATGTTTTTTGTTATTTGCAAGTGTAGGTTAGATCTCTATGTGAAAAAACCAAGGAGGTACTAATGGAGGAAAGTAATGTCCAGGTATGTCATTCCATATAGTTTATTTAAAATGGTTTCTCATTATGATATGCTAACAAGCATTATTTGCAATATTGGTGCTTTCTTGAGTATTTTCTACATATCGACCATTCAACTGAATGAAAACAATGTTTTTTGGCTGCCCTATCTTTGACTGGAAATCTGTCCATTTTTTACTTATTCTAAACATCAAGATCTTATTGGGAGAGATTGGTTATTATAATTTGCTCGGGAGTTGTTCCTGTACTTTACTAAAATGCTAGGTAGTTACCTATCAACACTTGGAAAATCTAAGGAGCATGTTTGAATATGTTATAATAAATGATGGCTCTATTTTGCTAATACTCAGTGATTGCTTATAGCAAACTATGTAGAAAGTAAACTGGCTATGAATAATTTCAAAGTCTAATATTTAAGGGGTTTGATGTCATTTTACATTTTTTATACCTTCTAGGAGAAAGTGAAGCAGAGGGTAAAATTTCAGCTGACTGCTGCATTTACATATCGTGTTCTTGTTTCTGTTTAAGGTTTTAGAGCCCTCAAAACCCTTTAAACTGCACTTCACTATTCTGTTTGGAATTTGGACAACTGTTGCTACTTAACTGAATTTATTAGCATGTAGATATTAGGAATTATTTGTCAAAATAAATTTTCTTGGGAAGATGCATTGAACTGACACGTTACAACTACAATATTTTCTTGTTATTTGATTTTCAAGGGATGTTAGATTGATTTCTTTGTTACTGGATGCAGCCAGTAAAAAGCCCAGTGACAATTTGCGGAGATATTCATGGCCAATTTCATGACCTGGCTGAACTTTTCCGTATTGGAGGAAAGGTATGGGAATTGACTAGGCGAGTATGCTCTTCTATTTTTTCGCTTTTATTTTGAACTAGGAGAATTAAGTCTTTGAGGGGAGTCAAAGGATTAAACGCCGTCCTATCGTACCTTAACAGGACCAATATTGAATAGAAATTAATTCTTCTCACGCGTTCTTAATTGCCTAAAAGAAAGAGGAAAGCACCTTCCTTGTGTTCTCCATGTTCCACTTCAAGATGGCCTGTGTCTGTTTATCTTTTTTTTTTTTCTCTCTCTCTCCTCTCTTTATTGGAAGGAGGTTATTGTGTTGAATGATTCCTTCTGCCACATCTGTTTTACAACATTATATGTTCTTCCAATTGTATTAACCTTAATTACACTCTGAAAAAGTGTTGCTGAAATTGTTCTTATTTTTTACAGCTTGATTCTGGTATAATCAATTTTGATGGCTCCTGCTTTGTCTCCCTGAACCCTTTTATTATGGAATCTTGGTAGTAGTTATCACTGACTTTTGAGTTACCTCTCACATGGTTTTTATTGTTATCCTCTGATTATCTTTTCTTTATTAGTTATGTGAAAATTTTCAGCAGATTTTGTTTCCCTCTCTTGTCACTCTCCTGCCTAAAAATAGATGCGAAATGATTTCATTGCAATTTTTTTTCATAAATTTATTCTTGGATCTCATTTTTATTGGATTGCTCTCGTAACCTTTCTGTGAAAAAATCGAAAACTTCTATCAAAGTTATGGCATGAGCACAGTGTTTCAATGCGCTCCCCTTGTTCTTGCTTAGAATCACTTTATAAATACTGTTTGAAAATTGACTTCTGCCTGTATTGCCAATGTTTTCACATATTGTGGGTTATGGTTCCGTAATTCGCTCAAGAGAGTGATTTCTATTATCTCTTTTGAGGGTAATGTGGGGCCTCGTTTTTCTCTCTTATGTGATGATTGGAACTGTAAAAGCTATAATTCTCATTCACTTTTAATTTACTTTCTATGTTAAATATAACTTTTTACATTTAAAAATGTTCATAGGCAGTTGTATTGGTAGCCTCTAATAGTATTGCTTTCTTGTTGGCAGTGTCCAGACACAAACTATCTATTTATGGGAGATTACGTTGATCGAGGTTACTATTCAGTTGAAACTGTAACTGTAAGTTCAAGTGAAATATAATTTGTTTGGCATCATCACTTCTTGCTTGTGTCCTTCAGGTCAAGATAATGTTAGGCCAACTGCATGTCTGTTTTTGTGTTTCATGTTTTATTCACATCTACCTCCTCCCACTCGTTATCATTCTTTTTGGGGGACAGGATGGGGGGGAGGAATGATTGGTCCAGTCAGTAACCCGACACATGAGCTAGTCTAGTGTGCTCTGCCTTATTTTGTCGAAACATCTGTTATTGAGATATACTTATGGACTTACTTCCTGCAGCTTTTAGTGGCACTGAAAGTACGCTACCCTCAACGTATTACAATTCTCAGAGGAAATCATGAAAGTATACAGGTACTAATGTTAATTCCAAATTGCAGAGTTGTAAAAGAAGTGGTCAGTCACCTGGTGCTTTTTAGCGAAAGCTGCTGGCATTCAACAGGTTTTGGTACTTTAGTTCTGCTTGGTCTCTGATTAAAACTCTTCCCTGTTAGGCTATTTCTAAGTTCTTTTCTCCAGAAAATAAATCCAACTTTAAGAAACAACCCCCTCTGTAAAAAAGCCCGGGGCAGCTTTTAGTCTCTAAAAAGTGAAATCACAACTTAAAAAGTCCGGAAGAGCTCTGCCCCAGCAACATGTCCATTGGCATTTCTTGAAAGAACCTTTGTATTTAGCTTACTCCTTTTAGCTAAATGTATAGCTGTTTCTTTGAGCTAGTAAATGTTCTGCATTAGTCCTTTTACTGACCAGTTGTTCACTGGCCTGCAGATCACACAAGTCTATGGGTTTTATGATGAATGCCTGCGGAAGTGAGTTTTTTGTGGTCCCTCAGATCAATTTCTGGGCTTGGAATTTGTCACTCTCCATTCTCTTATTAAAAATTCTGCAAGGGGTCTGGCTGGTAAAACAATAGACATTATATTCTATGATTTGGAGTTTGGCTGATTAAGTAAGGCAACATAATATTCCTATTCTTTCAATGTAAGTTGATGTTGGGTTTCATATTTGCCATGGTATCCTATTAATTGAGATTATGAGGTGGTGTTTTTAATTTGCATTTAAAATTTTCATACAGCTTAACAGGAACACTACATGTTAGAGAAACCACTAATATCAAGAAATTTTATAGGGACTGTATATGTATATATATTTGTTCTTTTAAAGCACACTAGGGCACACTAGGGGGGAGTTATTCAGAAGTTGTCTCCTTGTCCATATGTTGATAAGAATGTCTAATACTGGTATGAGGTTTCCCAAAAACGTTCTCGCTGAAGTTTTCACTGTGTTTGTCATAGTTTGCTCTGATTAAATAATCCATATTTACTTAATTTGAAATCATAGCTATATGCTTAATTTAATAGATGCCTCTTTTATGCCATGTGTGGGTAAATCCTTCAGGCAAATATAAGTGTCCATTGAGGGTCATGACTGGTACCGTGGATCACTGCTTGAGTATCTCACAAGGATATGCCTTGAATATCTTTTATGACAAATACATTTTTGAAGGGGCAAAATGCTACAACATGGTGCAAGATCTACTCGGTGTATGAGATAAAAGTGCAAAAAATATCACAAACTTAATGAGGAAGCTCTAAAACGTGTCCCTGATCATAATTGCAAGCTTTTTTAGCTTTCAGTAACTTGGGGGTGCAGTTCATTGCAAACCATTCAATTTGAGATCTAAAATTCTGGTTCATGGAATGAATTGTTAACATATGTTTCAAAGAGCCATTTTGGTTTGTGATCCGCTGCTATTGTCATGACTGCAAATTTGAGATTAACCTCTTCATGTTATTCATAATGTGCGTGTGTGCGCGCGTTTGTTTTCCTCATCTGCCATATCAATAGTCTAATAGAGGTCCCAATTTGATTGTAGGTATGGAAATGCTAATGTTTGGAAGATATTCACTGATCTGTTTGATTATTTCCCTCTGACAGCTTTGGTTAGTAAAGCGTCTGTTCTTTTGTTCCTGCACAGTTTCTTGACTTGTGTCGCATAAAAAGTTCTCTGCTGTTACTGTAATCTTTTGGGTTTATTCGGATGGAAATGAATTGTTATATATTGATCTTGGAGTAGGTTGAATCAGAAATCTTTTGTCTGCATGGTGGACTGTCCCCAGCTGTTGAAACCCTTGATAATATAAGGAACTTCGACCGAGTTCAAGAAGTTCCACATGAAGGTCCAATGTGTGATCTTTTGTGGTCTGATCCAGATGATCGTCGCGGTTGGGGCATATCTCCCCGTGGTGCTGGATACACTTTTGGCCAGGTATTCTCTTCTGCTGATTGAATGATTTTGTTTCCCATTCTTCCTTTTGGTTTATTAATTCTGCAGCTATGCTCCTCCTTATATGTCAGGACATATCGGAGCAATTCAATCACACAAACAATTTAAAGTTGATTGCTAGAGCTCATCAGCTGGTTATGGAGGGATATAACTGGGCCCATGTAAAAATCACTATCTATAATTAGAGACTAGATTTTTATATGGCTATAAGTAGAAACGTGGTGTTTGTTGATTTTGACATCTACTGCAGGAACAAAAGGTTGTCACTATTTTCAGTGCACCAAATTATTGTTATCGCTGTGGAAATATGGCTTCCATTTTGGAAGTTGATGATTGCAGAGATCATACATTTATCCAGGTTTCACCGCATTCCCCACTACCTAAAAGCCTTGTCATCTCCCATTTTCCATTTTTTGTTGACATCTGTAATTTCCCTGAAGAAATTAAGAATTGAGGTTATGTTTGTTTGCATTTTAACCACGACACACTACAACCATTATATATATATATATATTTAAACTCTCTCTCTCTCTCTCTCTCTGATATTATTACCCAATTCTCTAAAAAAACACAGTAAAAATTTAAACAAACGCATTGTTTATTTGTGTTTTCATGCCTGTGGTACTTAACCACTGATGTGCATTGTGACTGCCTTTGCAGTTTGAATCAGCCCCAAGGAGAGGAGAACCTGATGTAACCCGGAGAACCCCTGATTATTTCTTGTAGAGCTTTCTGTTACCAATTCTTGTATGCATGATGTCAGTTTGAGCAGCCTTGCACTCGCTGTCTTCAGATACGAGCTTAAAGTCTGTGGGCCCTTCTCAAGGCATTCAAGTCAGAAGAGGCAAGTCGAGTAGATAATCTTTAAGCTCGTCTGCGCTATATTCTAACACATTTTAGGGTTCTTGTAAGTAGGAACCTCTGTTAGAAATGCATTCATGTTTCATGGTTTTTGGGCCCCCCCCCCCCCCCCCCCCACCTTTTCTTCTTTTTCGGTCACGATCAATTTTTCCTCTTTTTACTCTCAGCCACTGCCATTCTTAGACACTTGTGCAGAAGTGATGAACATTTTCCAGTTGTCTGAAATTTGTGCTTGTTAAATGAGTCTACTTTGAACAGATTTTAATTGTAGCGAACCAAGAGATAGTTGATATTGCTGCTGATTTGTTGATTTTCAAATAATGGAGCAGCGAGTTTCAAATCATATCACGCAAAACAATGTTGTAATATTGTTTGCCTTGCTTTGCAAATTAAAAGAAGTTTGAAACGCGCGTCTGTTCATGTGTCCATATAAAGGGTTGAATGTTGAATTTTCATGACATATTTGTACTATATTATTAAAATTATACGACTATTTTGGTTGTAAAATATAGATTTATACTGTTGTTTTCGATTAAATAATGTATTGTAGCCCTCGATTAAATCTGTATTATCATTATATGTATTGTATTTTGTCTTTCCCTTATAATAACCATTATTTGGTCTTTAAAGTTAAAAGGCCAAGTCTAGGGTTTTTGTAGGGGGGCAACGCTTTGCGAGGGTGTTGGGATGATTTGTGCATTATTAAGAGTTTAATGAAATGAAATTTTGATTTATTTCAACTTATGTTTAAAAATATAATAATAATTAAATGATAGTATATAAATATAATAATTGTTTGAATATATGTGTACTTATAGGTATTGATTTAATTGTAAATAAGTATAATAATTTAAAAGTAATTGATTAATTGTATATACAATAGAAAGAATATTGAATTTAAATTTAGATAAAAATTTAATGAAGTTTTATGTTAGTTGTGTAACGTTTAATGGAATGTTGAAAGATTAAAATGTGATGTTCCAAACATAACCTTAAGATACACATCCCTTATTTATTTTTATTTATTTTTCCATTCTTCATATATTATTTTTATCCTTCGTCATTCTCAACTAAATATGATTTATGTTGTTTCTTGTTATTTGTGTTTTCTCAACTAAAATTTTCCATTAGGGCTATGCAAGCATGCGCCCATCACTGTGGTGTCGGTCTATCATGGCACTGAAAGCATTTATGGTAGGTAAGACATCCAAAGGTAAAAGGGTCCAATAGGGATATACGGATAGGGATCACATTCCCTCCTCACCCTAATATGACACTGAGGCATAATCCAAACACCGTACACAATAATGATTGTCCTCACAACCACTTATACAAGGCAAGGAAGTCTCATCTTTAATACCACCTACACAAATTCCTTCCTCTTCATTGGGTGGCTATGATAATCCATTGATGCTTGCCTACACAAATGTGTCCATGTCACTGGAGTCACCATGGAGAACTAAAGGTCTAATCCACTTGACTCCAAGTTCATTTAAATAAGTTGAAACATTCTTCAAAAACATTAAGTAAAACTGCTTCAGGATTTTAAGTTATTGTAAAATGTATGTGTAAATGCAATTTAGCTTATGTGTTGTGCCTTATGTGAAGTGGCAGATGCAATTAGATATATTATAACTAATACTTATAATGGGGCTTGGATTTGGTACGTTGACATGCCACACGACATGTGAAAAATTTGGTTCAGAATTGTCACGCCTTCAACCCAGAGTTACGACATAGTAGTATCTATAAACAACCTCAACAGATACCTAAGCCCAAAATATCAGAGACATACTAATTCATAAATTGCACTTATTACAAAATAAAATCCGTTACATTCTCGTTGTTAAAGATGGAATTAAACTAATTTATTACATTCATCAAATCTTATTCACTAGAAAAGTAACACTAAAGTCCCTCGTCCTTCTAAAGCTCTACCAACCCCATATACATTCGTTCTTGCTTGTGTGCTTTATAAAAGATATGTTTAAAAATGTAAGCAACTAATCACTCAGTAAGTGGATACTTACACTTTTTGTTTGGATGTGAACATAATAAAATATTTAACAATATTCTAACATTCAAGTGAAAATTTGTAGAAAAGTTAATAGTTAAAAATTCACACGTGAAGTACCACATATTCATCTCGTTCATGCTATTCTTTGGTATGCTTGGGGACTTAATTAATTCATATACCATTTTTACTGACTAGGACCTTAGTCTCTTACCCTGACTAAGGAGGGTCACATCTCAATCTTTAACCATAATTAAGTAGGTTATAACCCGCCTATTGCACGGTGAGAGGTAGAACTAACTCTTACACTATCTTGAGTTGTCTCAAAACACTACATCACGATAGTCTAATGTGCACAATTAACATGTTCGAAATAATTTGAAATACAATATACATGCTACTTGTTGACACCCTAAATATTTTTTGTATAAAGCGTTTTAAAGAAACATACCAATTAACATAAATCAAACATGAATCTTTTTCCAAAAAATACTTCAAAATAAATTTAGACAAATATAAAATTCCTAGAGAATAAATTGGAATTAGTTCAATAAGACAAAATAATTTTCAAGAAAAATATTTCATTTAAAAGGCAGATGTGGAAACTTGTGGATAACCACTTACTTGGTATTGGCTTATCAAACCTAAAGCTCATTGGTTGGATTTTCTCAGTTACCTATCCAAGTCAGAATAATTCTCCGTTTAATCCGTAATTTGATGGAAATTCAGTGCCAATGTGTTTCTCAATATAATTTCTAATCCTGCATTACATATTCGCTTATTTTTATACTCTATAAGGTCTTGTTCCAATTAACCTAGCACGTGTTGGGTTTAAAAGTGACAAAAATGGTTATTAACATCACTAAAATCGAATTTTGGATTTTGTTAGGTCATGCCCTCACAAGAATATTGTTGGCCACCGTGAAAATAGAACGGATGTAGCTAGAACGCAAGAGCTTGCCAAAACCCAACATGTTTTGCTTATACATTATTTTTGTTCCTTGTTTCCTAAGTGTGGTTTTGTTTGTATGGTCCTGACATCACATTCAAAAATTTTTTGTTCATGTGTTTCCTATAATTCATCATGCTTTTGGTACTTAAACGTGTGTAAAATAAAACTCCAACAAACATGGGTGGATTCTACCAAGTTTGATCTAATTACTCACCTTGAATTCCACACTTTGGCATCAAACTTTGTCCCTCTTCTTCTCCCTAACTCTGAGGGTGATTGCTTATGGGTTTAGGGGTGGAGAAGTAAGATTCTCCTAGGTCTGTGTGTGTGTGTATAATGGGGCGAAATTAAGCTAATTATGGAAGTTTTGACTCTCAATAATTTGGCATGAAAATTCACGCAAATTTTCTCTGATTTATCAGCCAAACTTTAGCCTCCAATCTCCCTATTTTAGTCTCTCTTAAGTATGGAAATTGCTCTTCATGGGTGCATTAATTTTTGGTAAGGTTTTCTTTGTATATTAGTGTACGTATTGCTTACATGTGTTCCTTAAATATGACCCAATATTTTCACACGAATTTTCCAAAATTTTCAAGCCAAGGTTCAACTTTAATTCTCCCTAAATTCAGCTCTATTTATCATGGTAGCAAGTCTTCACCAATCTCCAAATTGTTAGCAAGGTGACTTGCTTATATATGGCCTTATTCCCTTCTATACAAGCCCTATATTTTAACCCACTTATTTCACACAAAAATAAATAAATAAAATTAAGAATTTACTAATTAAGTACTTCACCAATATTACCAATAATATTTGTAAATATATTGCTAGCATAGTCCCCAAATTTTGGGGTATTACAAGAAAGTTTAAGGTATATCTCACTGTTACATTATCGTTTGAATGTATTACCACTTTGCCTTGCTTCTAAGTATGTCACAAACTTTCAAAGTTTTGAGATTTTATGTTGTGTGCCTTGGAAGCATTTTTCTTGTAATAGTTGATATGTGACTAATAAGTTACTTTAAATATGTGGATGAATTGGAATCTATTACTTCCAACCATTAAGTATGCCTCATTTTTCAATTTTGTTTTCCAAGAACAATTAACTTGAAATCATGTTGATGTCACAATAATCTAAAAAGAATTTCAAGAAAAAGGCCAATGAATTATTGAGGAAGCACTGACGCTGAGCAAGAGCTTCTAACACTAGGGTCGGTTGGATTCCCACTTACACAAGAGAGAAGACGTAGGAACAATGGAAAGAAGACACATACAAGGCAGTATGCAAATAAATAAATAAATAAATAAAGACAATCATGTTGTTGACTCCACCTTAGATTCAACAATATATTAAGGTGATTCCATATTTTTCTCAGCTCATGGGGACCATTGGTAACCCTTGCATCTATATCTTTTCATATTTTATTTCCTTTACATTATATATATATATATATATATATGTACAAAATTATTGCATACTTCAAAATACAATAAGAGATGAGTTTAGGCAGACCTCCCACTCACTTAGAATTATACTTTAAAGTTTGAAAAAATATAGCTAGAGAATAAGAAGGTTCGCGTGTACAATCGTAGGATGTAAGTGAAAGTTTTACATTACTTGTATATCAAATAAGCTTTATAAATGTCAAGATACTATGTCATACTTTTTATTTATTCACCTTCGTTCTGGAGTTGATTGTATACCTTTACTAGTTGATTGTATATAAGTTAATTTTGCTTAGATATTTAAGTAAGTTATGGTAAGTGTTGTATGTAATAGTATATATGTTGAACTATATGCATCATTTAATAACAGAGCAACAATTATTTTCTCCTTTTCATGGCATTAAAGCATGTGTCTTTCTTGCTCTTGAATCCTTAAAAACAAACAAACAAACAAAAAAATGGGGGTGAACAAAAACCTACCAAAGCCTTAGCGCTAAAAACTAATGCTGTCGCCCACTCACCCTTGTGACGCAAACTCTAGTGCTGCTGCTTGTCAACCTTGCAACGCAAGCCATAGTGCCGGAAACTCACCAAAGCCTCATTTCCAACCAAGCCTAGGAGAATCTCGCACTGGCCTTCATTGATTTCAAAGGGTTCTGTTGTGAATCTGAGGTGAAATGAGCCAATCCAAGAATCATCGCTCATAGGGCACCATTTCCTTGGAGAACTTTAGCACACCACCCACCAGCATGTTGTTTACAAGCATCACTACTCATGGGACACCATTTCGTGTTCTAGCCAACACTGCTCCACCTTGTTGGTCTACTACAACCAGTTTGGAACCCATCTCCAAACTAGTTTTTTTTTTTTTTCAATTAGAGAATTCGATGTTGGATAGAGAGCTTACATTCTCTTTCTTTTTCCCTCTGCTATGTGATATTAAGTGCAACCTGCCTTGTGATTGCTCTTGTTTGGAACATAATGGTGTTTAGTAATGAAAACAAACTTGTTTTAGGAACTACTGTTAAATTGAATGGTTAGAACTATATCCTATGGTCTCGGGCATTCAAGTTATTTTTGGGATCACAAAATAAATTAAATCATATCTTTTCTAGCCCACTGGATTCTAAAGATATTGAATATTCTTCCTAGCAACAATTTGACTTTTCAGTGATGGTTTCGTCACTTAATAGTATGGAAGAGTCAGTTAGTTCTAATGTCATATTGCTACATACTACCAAAAAAACATGGGATACGTTGCATGACATGTATTCACATGAAAAGAATGTATCTCGGGTTTTCAAATTATAAAAGTTATTTGCTCTTAAATAGGATAGTCGATTAATATATGATTAGTTTGCTTCCCTTAAAGGAGTTGCCGATGAAATCTTATTTTATCATCCATTAACTTGTAACATGAAGCTTTGCAAGAAGTAGTGGGAAGAATTTTTAGTTGCCAAAATTCTTGTGTGGTCTTGATCCTTCTCTTCAATCAGTACAAGATAATATGTTGGCCAATGATAATGTTCCTGCCTTATCCAATGCCCTCTCACAAGTTCTTTAGGTGACTATTGGAGGTTCTCGACTTACCTCATTTACTATTGAAACTCAGTTATGACTACATGAGGTTGTGGGTCTTTTAATAGGCAGAAGAGAGGTAGAAGATGTGGAGATAGCTCTAAGAACACATGTCTGTGCATTCATTGTGGCCGTTTTTAATGTGATATCATTGTCTTGTGATGAATATGAAAAACTATTGCAATCAGCCATCTCTTTTGTTGCTAGTGCTAACTCTTCCTCTGTAGGTGCCTTTAAGCCATCTCATGGTAGGCCCTATACTAAAACAACGTGCTATTTGCTTCATGTTTTCCTGTTAACCTGTTATCAATTAGTCAACTTACAAGATCACATAATTGTTCTATAACCTTTTATCCCTCATATTGTGTCTTTCAGGATCTACAAATGAAGAATAAGATTGGTGGAGGTCATGAACAAGGTGGACTTTATTATTTATATATCAATACACCATGTGATGCTTGCGCTCTATTTGCCACCACATCACATTTCCAATGGCATTGTCATCTGGGTCACCCTTCCATTTCAAAGTTAAGGCATCTCCTTTCAAATGAGTCTTCTATTTCTACTTTAGATTGTGAGTCAAGCAAGTTGGGAAAGCATCATCGTGCTTCCTTCCCACTTATAGTCGAAAGACATAGTGCGTCTCCTTTCATTACTATTCATTGTGATTTTAGGGTCCTAGTTTAGTTGAATCTCATAGGGGTTTTCGATACTTCATTATTTTTTTCAACGACTATTCTAGGATGACTTAAATGTGTCTATTAAAAGAAAGGTCTAAAACTCTTCATGTACTCAACCTGTTCTACAATGAAATAAAAACCCAATTTTCAGTTAATTTACGTAGTCTTCGCATTGATAATGCCATTGAATTCACTAAAAAAGATCTTAAGGCCTCTTGTGACTCTTATGGAATCTTGCATCAAACATTATGTGCCTACACACCACAACAGAATGGCCTTGCCAAACGAAAGCATATTATATCCTAGATGTCGCTCGTGTGATGATGCAACACATGAATGTTCCTAAATATGTTTGGGGGATGCCGTTCTCACTACATGTTTTCTTATCAACAGGATGGCCTCTAGTTTCCTTAACGGTGATATCCTTTTTTAATTCTTTATCTTGATAAGCCTTTGTTCCCAATTTCGCCCACCTTTTTAGGTGTTATTCTTTTGTTCATAATCTTAGTCCTAACTTTAACAAGCTTTGAACTTGATCCACAAAGTGTATTTTTCTTGGGTATTATTGTACCCAAAAAGGGTATCGCTGTTATAATCCCACTAGTCATTGTTCATTTACCTTTGCCGACATTACTTTTTTTTAACTCACAACCTTATTACTCAACGCTTTCCACTTCTTTAGGAAATCCTACTCTATCTTCCCTACCCTTGCCCATACCTCCTACCACTAAGGTGATTCTACAGCTTCAGTCCCTCTTAAGGTGTATACACGATGCTCGAGACATACGCATGGCGTTGCCACTCGCCTTTTGTTTGGCAATCCTAGAGCTCCTACATTGGCTATGCCTAACTATAACCTTTTGACTACCCTATGTAAAGGTGCCATTTTTTCATGAACCTCCCATCCACTAACTCATTATATGTCCTTTGATCATCTTAGTCCTCAATTTCTATCATTTGCTGTCTCGCTCTCGCCTCCACACAATTTCCTTGAACTTACCATGAGACTTTACAACACCTCGCCTGGGAGGAGGCTATAGATAAGGAAATGTCCACCTTGATTTTTCAAGGCACGTGGGAACTGATGCCTACTCCACCTAATGCTGATGTTGTTACTTGTTGTTGGGTGTTCACTATCAAACATCAATCCAACTTGACTATTGATCAGTACAAGGCTTGCTTAGTTGTAAAAGGATTTACACAGACCTATGGGATTGATTACTTTAAGACTTTTTCCCTTGTTGCCAGCTGAACTCAATTCATGTGCCCTGGCGGTGAATAAAATTAGCCCATGTATCCGTTGAATGTGAAAAATGCCTTCACATATGGTGATTTGCACGAAATTGTGTTCATGGATCAATTCTCAATGTATGTTGCTAGTGGGTGTAGAAAAATATGGTATGTAAACTCCACAAGGCTATATAGGGATTGCAACAGAGTCCTTCAGTAGCATCATGAAAGACTTTAGCTTTCAACAGTGCAAGACCGATCATTCTGTATTTGTAAAGCACGGGCCGAATGTAGTCATCCTGGTTGTATGCATGGACGACATCTTAATCACTAAATTATGAAGTATTCGCAACAATAATATATCATTAAAAATATGGGCCGCTCTTGGGAATTGAAATAGCCTATGATAAATTTAGAGTGTCCTTATCTCCAAGGAAGTATGCTCTTGATCTTTTTATAGAAGTTGTACTGCTAAGGCCAAAGCTTATAGGTTCATCTATCAAAACCAACCCAAGCCTCTGGAATGACAGTAGTGATTATTTGCAAGATCAAACCATGTATAGGCATTTGGTCGAGAAGTTAATTTACCTAACAATTACACAACTAGATATCACTTTTACTATAAGGTGGTTAGTTAATTCATAGACAAACCACTAAAGGTTCACTAGGATGCAGCTCTCAGGATATTACACTACATAGAAGGATGCCTAGGCAAGGGGTTGCTGTTTAAAAAACATGGACACTTACAAATTGAAGCCTATTCTGATATAGATTATGTCAAATAGTTATTACACTTATATTGAAGGGAATCTGGTAACTTGGCAATGTAAGAAATAGACTACTATTGCTAAATCTAGTGTGGAAGCTAAATATAGGGCCATGGCACATATTGCTAGTGAAATATTGTGGCTAAGAAACTTGCATTACAAATTGGGATACATCTACGACAAGCTTTTATAGATGTATTGTGATAATCAAGCTATCATTCACATTACTGGTAATCTTGTATTGCATGAAAGGACTAAGCATATCGAAATAGACAATCACTTCATCCAAGACGCTATCATGAGTCATAAGATTGCCACCTTATTCACTTCGTCTTCAAAACAAGTAGCAGATATATTTACCAAGGCACTAGAAGTTAAGCCCTTTAAGGACATATGTGACAAGTTGGGTATGATCAACATATATGCTCCAACTTGAGAGGGCGTGTAAAGATACTGTCATATTTTTGATTTATTGATCTTCCTTCTAGAGTTGATTGTATACCTTTACTAGTTGATTGTATAGGAATTAATTTTGCTTAGAGATTTAAGTTATGGCAAGTCTTGTATGTAATAATATATATGTAGAACTGTACACATTATTCAATATCAGAACAACAATTTTTTCTCTTTTTTAATAAATATTAATTGTGAACCTTGTTAACATATTCTTGGAGTTGATACAAAAAATTCAGGAAGATCTCAATAGTCAAGAAGCATTTGGATCTGGAAATACAAGTCAATTTAGCTCCAGTAACAACAATCTTATGGAATCAACTTTAGGGGGGTTTCAAGAAAAGAAGATTGCTAAGTGTAGGGTTCGAAGTCAAATCTTTTAAAAATTATTCAAGATCAAGATCTGCTTCCTCTTTGTCATCCATGCAACCCGAATTAAACTTATTGTGAGAAGTGCTGAACAAAAATCAAAGGTAGCTACATGACAGAAGATTATAATTGGAAAACATAAGGTTCAAATTGAAGTGCATGAAGGCAACATTAAATGAATTTAAGAGATTTGATAACCTCGAGGGTGGGTTCAACTTAGGTTCAGCTGGCACATCACATCCTACAGAGAATGAGGGAGAGAATGATGAGGGCAGATCGATGATTGATGTAGCTCCATTAGTGTCCAAAATACATTTCATATGTATTTCCAAACATTACTTTTTTTAAAACATTTATAACTAGTATAATCAATTTATAATTTAATTATTTGCACTAAATATTTGGTATTTTGCATACAACAGCTTTGTATTTCATAATATGCAATTTTGATAAATTAGGAAATGTATCATTATAAAAAAAACAAAATATATTGAGAAAACTATAAGAAATTGAGACCTAAAAGACTAATTCCATCCAAAAATCATCCAAAAAAAAAATCGTTCCAAACTGGCCATCCTAAACAAGTCATTCCAAAACTATCCCAAAAATGTAATTCCAAAGAGTCATCTTAAAACTATCTCAAAATTTGTCCCATGTATGTGGCAAGGCACCCATCGGGACAGTATGATCTCTAAAACCATTCCAAATTTTAGTACAACACACCAAAAGCCATCCTAAATCGATTTCGAATAGACATTTTTGGGGCAACTCCGTCCTGAAGCAATTTCAAATCAAATGGAGATGGCTTTTTCTAAAAAAGTTAAACCAAAAAGACGTGTTATAAGAATAATGTTTTATTTTCCATTATGTTTTTATTCAAAAAATGTTAAAAAATTCATTGGTTTTAGATATTTCATGACAAATATAAAATTTATTTGAAACTTTAGCTAATTATCACAACTTTATTTATATTTCTATTTGATTTTCTTTGGTATTTTAATTTAATTGATATTTGTAATCATACATTTTCGAAACATTAATTTGTTTCCTATTTCTGAGGCAATATGGTTATGACATAAATGTTCCTGATGAATTTATTGTTAGTTTTTTTAAAATATTATTATGCAATAATAACATAATTTATAAAGTTGATAGTCATACATTTATTTGTTTTAAATATTTTATAATATATTATTTTTTAAATCGAAATATCATTATATATATATAATACATTTAATTATTTAAAATTTTAGCACATCGTTGTAACACAATTTTTCTTACTACTTGCTCTCTATTGTATTGTATTAAATATAGTTAAATGTGAAATAAAATAATAGGATACAATGAATTATTCCACATTTAATAGATTTTGGGGTAAAAGTTTTACTCGTATTAAATATTTTATAAAAATAGTATTTTTTTAACATGAAATTTATTAATTTATATAAAATTTTGGTTCATTAGTATTGTTAGGTCTCACCAGGTGTAAGATACAAATTTTTCAAATTTTAATCACAAAATAACTCAAGAACACAGTAAAATCAGTAAAATTCTAATATTATCCGCTTTTCATCGCATAAAATGCATAAAGAAAGTTGTATAGATGATTACTTGAAATTAAATTTTTTAGTTTTTATCTATGATTCACAAGTTGCGATGAAGTCCCGACCTCTAGTTTGTGCATACAAACAAATCGTTGCTATAACTTTCCAATATAACTCCATGAACTACTTTGTGAAATCCCACTCCTCATGTACTTGGAATACTTCCTGAGCAAAAATTGAGGAAGGTTAGAAACTAATTTTATCTCGCACACAAATGGTGAATGGCGTAACAGTACCCGTGGAAGAATAGTAGTGGCAGCATTATTCACATCAACATTGTCTCTTTCTTTTAGAACCCTTTCTAGTAATTTGTTCTCAAGACATAATCCTATTTATATTAAGATTCCTAGATTTCACATGTACCTTGAAATTATCCCAAGCTCATCCACCTTTAATTATTAATCTAATTAATAATTATAGTCCATTTGAATTATTTCTTTCAATTTAATTAATCTCACTAATTAAATTGAAGGCCTATTATATTTTCAATTAATAATCTCCATTATTACTAAATACAATAGGTATAAAATAATTCTCTTGTGCTTTATCTCTTTAATTTAATTAACCCAATTAATAAAATTGGAGACTCATCATTAATTAAATTAAAGGCTCATCATATTTTTAATTAATGATCTCATCACTAACAAATATAATGAAGAACAAAGCATTCCAATTTAGTCCAATCTAATCGCAGCTAAATTAAATCCTCCAAGAGACTTCTCAACTCTTATTTATAAGTCTTCTCGAACTTTGTGATCATCACTTTACAATTGCTTCAAATTATTGTCTTGTTCTTATGTATGTAACTCTATAGATTCATTCTTAACTGACAACAAGCATAGCTTAAAAAAATAGGTAACACATAGTTTATAACTCATATTGTAACCTATCAAAAGTAAACTGAATAGATCACAATGAACCCTCATAATTGTCAATACTATGAAGTATAAATCTTTTGTTTTACTTTATCCCAACAAGCAAGAGATATAAATTTAGTCAAACTTACAAAATAGATTATATGACCAATTAACGTTTCTTCATGAGATTAATATTTCTATCGAAAACTCCTTTCCGATCACAAACTACCTTGACGAAAAATTTTCATCTCATAGAACATTAACTATATAGGACAAATGTTTAGCTTACTTACAAGCAGATAAATTCCTTATTAAATATGCACACATGTCTCCATAAGCAGCCGAGCAATGGCAATTTGGACTTATGACCTTATCTCATATTAGGATAGATATTGGTCTTTAATACTTTAATAACACATTAATATTCATGCGCTTGAGATAACCATGCCATATCAAATTTAATGTCCATGTGCATTTAATACAATCACAAAGTAAGAATTTAATAGTAAAAAGTGAATTATATATGTCTGGTTTGTTCTACAAGTCAATGTCCGAATGATTATTCTCCAATGATGCATTTACACATATGTATTTTCAATATTTTATACTGAATATCATGACACTCACTATACGAATATAAAGTCTGCAAGTTATACTAACTTTTTAATACCCTTTAGAATATCTGTAACTCATAAATTGATTTTAGTAATTATGTATCAAAACAACCTTATGTTCATATTTATAACTTCTTATAACTAAGACCTTTTTAATACAATCACATATGCATATACAACACTTTATACCATTCAAGATTTATATATATAAAAACACTATCAGAATATTGATAAAATAATCATCAATATTTTATT
Organism: Avicennia marina; assembly: GCA_019155195.1. Taxonomy (NCBI): domain Eukaryota; kingdom Viridiplantae; phylum Streptophyta; class Magnoliopsida; order Lamiales; family Acanthaceae; genus Avicennia; species Avicennia marina. The sequence continues at coordinate 8,984,877 of CM032782.1, forward strand.
AAATAATAATGATATTATTTACAGCCAATATATCTCAATGTATCCCTCATTGAAAATTTGGCGTTAAATGGCATATCACTAACAAGTATAGCGTTATTTGTATTTCTCTTTGTATTATAATTAATAATTTAATTAATTAATTTGATATTTATATTTATAAATTTTTGGCATATTTATTTATTTTCTATTTATTTGTTGATATAATCCATTCTTATTTTTAAAAGTACAGTTATGCAATTACAATTTAGTTCATTATCAATTTAGGTTTATAATTAGTTTAAGCAATTTAGAATTCTATTAATTTTCTTAATTTATAAATAGTTAGTTTAGATAATTCAAAATTTAATTAGTTTTCTATTAAAAGATTTCTAGTTTACACAATTTAAAAGTACAAAGTAGTTTGATATATCGGAACTCTATTAGTTTTCAAATGCTCAAAGATATTTATTTTAAATAAAATTTTATTTTTACTTTACTATTTTTAAATATAAGTATTTAGTTAAGAATATAAATGCCTTTTTATAATGACAAAAGCGTAAATTTAATATAGATATAGATTAATCTAGACAATGTTATTAAGTGGATCTTATATTTGATAAAACAGTATGAATTATATTGGCGAGGTAATAAATGATATGTTTCGTTTATTAAATGATATTTCTTTTAACGTGGTAAGTATATAATTTTTAAGGATATACATTTAAAATATAATAATAGGAAATTTTCGATTTAAAGTAAAAACAAGTCATTGAAACTCAGTTTTTAAATAGTGAAAAAGAAAACAAAAAATAAAACAAACAGTCACCAATTATTCTCTTGTTATTTATTACGAATTCTATTCTCAAAATCACTCCTTTATTCTCTTTGTGCGTTGTTTGCACTTTGGACTCCTTTGATGACTAACAGAAAGGAACAAGTGAAAATAACCGGAAAAATATTCCCACGTTTGGAAGATATCTTTTACCTTCTCAACAATTTTTCAAACATTACCTCGTGTGAAAGATATTATTCAATAAAAATTTTATTTAATTCAAATTTAAATACATTTTTTACATATAAATAATTAGTTAATTATTTTTCAAACATTTCACAATTAAATTAATACCTTCGTATACACAAATTTATATTTATATCATATAAATTAATCATTATCTTTATATACTATCATATTATCTAATAATTATTATTTATTTTTTATATATATATATATAATTTTTTAAATTATTAAAATTTTACAACCCAATACATCCCTTTCACCGATACAATTTTAGCCAAATACTATCGTTCAATGACACCTCTCTTCCGAACATAGGCAATGCATTCTGTGGGCTGCTAAATTAAATTTATTCCCATTTTATTAAACAAATTTTAAGGAGCATATATAGTTCAAGAGGTAAACGTCAAATTCTTGGATACTGTGTCTTGACAGTTTGCAGTTGTCACTTCATCTCCTATGCAGTGAAATAAATAAATAAATAAAAGAATCGAAGCCACGGTGGTAGCAGCATTCTTTTTATTTATATAATGTACATACATACATATATATATATATATATTGAAATAAATAATGTCACCACCCCAGTTCTTTTTTGTTCTTTCCAAATAATTGTTATTTATATCAAAGTAATTAAAAATATATAACATACTACAGCAAAGAGGACCAGGGATGCTAATCTTTTGTTGGCGACAACCCCACTTTTTCTACGTACGTATCAGTTTTTAGCAAAAAAAAATTATAATGAATAAACGGTCTTCAAATCTAGAAAAAATTAAGCAAAAGTGCACGAAACTTTTTACTAATTTTGGAGAAATTTTGCATAGCTTTGGAATAAAGTTAGAATAAAATACACAAATACATATATAAGTAATTAGATTCTTTACACGGATAATGATCCATAATATTTTGCAGGCAAAATCTGTGCCAAAAATTCCATTATTATGTAATGATTATTAATTAATATGCACCATAAATCAAGCCCCTGGACTCAAATATCCAGTCGTACCATCACCATGCATGCATCTCAATTCTCACACAACACACTGTCCTCCAACATGAACTATATTCCAAGCCCCCAAAAATAACATATGGTTCACAAGAAGAGAGTGAATTTCACTTGTTCTTGATGAGCTTCAAAGATGGTGCAGATTTCTTCCATGACCTAAGGTAAGATTCTTGCTTTACCTTTATCATATGGGTCCATACTTTGGCATAATTCCTCAGTATTCTCTTCAGTTTCAACCCTTCATGTCCATCCTCACCTTTCCTGACCACTATATCTTGCTGCTTTTCCTCCTCCTCCATGAAGTGTTGGGCCAGTGAACATCTTCCTTCAATGAGCTGCTTCAAGCTTTTCTGGTGCTGAATTTCTTCCTCAGATTTGGTGATAGTTCTGTGCTTCTCTTTCTCCTCAAAGCTTTCTTGGGGCTCTATCTTGAGGGTCATGGGCCTTCTTGTCCTTCTTGACATGGTGATGTTGTAATGGGGTTTGAGAGGGCTACTGTCTTTGCCTTGGCTTCCCATTTCCATGTGTGGTTTGATGGTATTGTTGATGATTGCATGTGTTGAGAGGTGAAAGGAAGATTGTGGGTTCGGATTCGTGGGCATGTGATGTGGTAGTATTGTTGCATTTAAGAGATTTATTCCATGTGGTGAAATGTCATTTTTCTTTGGTTGGTCTATTCCAATCTATGGAAACAAAATTGATGAGCCAACTCCTTTAAGCAAGGAAAGATATTGAGTGCAACTCTTCTAGTGTTTTCTTTTTCTTTTCAATAAACAGTGTGTGGATTCTAGTGAAATGTAGATCAAGAGCCTACCTCCCACCATTGATGTGTGAGAGTGTAAAATTTACCTACCTACTGCCTGTTGGTGGAGGGTGAATTGTGCACATGTATTTCAAAGTTATGGGCATTGAAACATAGTGGTCTGTATTTAGTATTATTATTTTAGTCATTATTTATTATTGTTTTAGTCCGTTGCCTTTTTTGAAGCAATTAATCATTCTTTATGAATTTTGAGCATTTTCATGAGCATATTGTGGACATGCCTCAAGGTAATTAGAAATTACAGAATCAGATAAGCAAGAAATTAGAGTGGTGTTATCCAGAGTTCTTACAGGTTTTATTTTTGGTGAAAAAACAATGAGCCTAGGCAAAACTATTGAGTAAGAAGTTTTATTTACCCATATGACAACTTGTTTTTAAAAGAGAGGCAAAATCAATACATGATTCTTGAATCTAGTAAGAGTTAGTCATGTATCCCTCTCCTATAAATTAATATAATTTATGATTGTACACTTTTTTTTTCTTCAAATTATAAATGCCTATCTTGTGAGATTAGAAATAAAATTTTTGTACCACTTTGTATGTATATAAATTAACAACTAGCATCCCTCAAATTTTTAGTTTTTATAACATATTTTTAAAAAATTCTTTTAAGTTGTTGTATTTTATATTTAATTTTGTACCTAATCGACATATACACAGACAGTCCAAGGGCAAGTGTATGCCATCAAGGACTCTTAAATATATGATTAAATTATAAATTTGAAATAAATATTAAAATTTAAAAATATGTGTAAATAATATAAAAAGGTTTTTGTAAATTATAGAAGAAAAGAATTATAATTGGTAATTGCACAATTTAATTAAAATTAATTTGAATCTCATCTTAAACTGGACATAACTAAAATCAAGAGAAAATGATGATGCAATCAATTATGTTTTCAGGTAGTAGTTGTACTTGCCAATAGCGAGTAATCCTTTAATTCTCTGATTTTGCTTAGAGAAAATTGGCCACATGTCTGTTTCTCCATCTACCCATGTCTCATGGGGAAGTATTAGTTTATTTTGAAATGGGATTTCATTTGGATTTAAGAAATTATTTACACTTACAATACATATTTTTCCCTATAATATAATATGTGTAATGTCTATTAAATTGCAAAGCTCCTGAGCCCTGACCAATAGATCTGTACAGGAAGCACTACTATTAATTAACTCTTAATCCCAACTTTTCCCCTCTGGCAGTGTTGTCTTCACTTGCCACTTTCTTGTTTCTTCCCCCAACCCTCTGCATGGAGCAGAGAATTTCTCAGTTGTGTTGGCAGATTTAATTATAAATAGAAAATAGCAAAATTTCTTGGATGAATTTCATGCAATGTGTTCTACTAATCCATTATTGTTGGGCTGATAAGGTGAGTGATTCATTTTACCATCCACCTTTTTCATTGGATGGCCAGAAATTAGTTAGATGTACTCTGGAAAATGATTGTGAGAAGATGTAATTTTGCCTAACTTAATTCATTCAATTTAAGCTAGCTTTTTTGGTATCTTTTCAGAATAAAGTTTCTATATAATTGTGGTGTGACTAAAGACTAACTTTGTTAGTTGATTCAAAATTTGATTAGCAGCTGTTTGAGGATTTATCAACTAATATATGGAGTTGGGTTTGGGTTAGGGTTAGTTCTGAGTGGTTAACCAGCCCATATTATTGCAAGAATGCAAACATGTTTTGGTGATTAGTAATACTAAGCTCTAATAGTGAAATTACAAAATTATTTTTATTTTTTATTTTATTTCCTATCTCCCTCCATCTCCTTTTCCTTTTCACTTATTATTTTTATTTATGTTTTTTTACCAAAATTTTCTCCCTTTCAAATTCTTCAATTTTTTTTTATTTTGTTATTTTAAATATTTATCACAATGTAAGATTACACAATTATCTTTTAATTCCTTTTATTTTTCTGCATTTACCTTTCTCTCTTTTCTTTTAATTTATTATTTATATTTATATTTTTTCTCAAATATTCTTTTTTTTTAAAATTATTTGATTTTTAATTTTATATTAAATATTCTTTATGACTTATGTACTTAACTTTAAATAACTTTATCCTTATTATTTAAAATTTAATAACTATATAATTTATAAATAAATTTGTCTAGTGTCTATCATGTACACAAGGTGCACCTAAACCCAAATGTAAAGTGACCGTCGTTAGTACTGAAATTGATTCTGTCTAAATTTGTGGGCAAGTCCAAATATGATTTTCCCATAACATGAAAAATTGCCGCTCCCAATTTTAACTGTCCACCAACACAGCGCCACCACAGCAAAGTTGCAAACTTTTTGCAGCAGTAGCCACGTGACCCAATCAGACGATTGAATTGACCCAATCAGACGATCAAATCGTCGATTCGTTAAAAGATAGTTGGAATAAACGTTAAAAATTAGAGTATAATAAAATAAATAAAATTACAGTTAAATTATTAAATCAAATGAGTGAATTTTAATTTATAAAAATTAAATGATTTAAATTTATAAATAAGTATATTTTTAAATTTTAACTTTTTTATCATAATTTATTTTTAATTTATTCTATTTTATTAAAAAAATCATAAATCAAATAACTTAATTTTTAAGATATTCAATAATTTTAATTCAAACACAAATTGAACATATAAGGCATAAGATATTATTATATTTTTGTTAAAGATTTTAATAAAATTTATTTTTAAAATATTTTTACATTTATTTGTTGAAATAAAATTTACTATTTTTATAATTGTAGTATATTTATTGTATTAGTACAATAAATTTAATTATTAATAATAATTAAAATTACTTAACAAATATTTTTTTATTAATATTCACTATTTTGTATGTTTTTAATATACTAATAAATATTTATAATATAAATATTACATCAATTTTTATTTACTTGTTCCTGATGAATTTGTGGCTTTACTCCCAAACGCAGACGGAGAAACCTCGTCATCTGGGCCCCTTGTCCTTGCCTGCAACTCTACTCCCCTTGTCCTTGCCTCCAACTTTACTCACTGCCACACTCCCAGAACAGACCATATCTCAACTCGACACGTGTCCCAATGTGACTCTTCCAAGCCCTTTTTGAGATTCGAACTGGTCCCCCCGACCTGCCCTTGTACTGCCTCCGCCTGCCCCCATCCCCATTGCCCATATCGGTTTTCAAGGTTTGCAGTCTTTGCTTGCTTGCTGTGGGAAAGCATTCCTCGCCGCTAAATGCTGCGTGCATTTGCTTCGGAGACATTTTTTTTTAATGTCCATTTGGGAAAACCATGGCCTCTCTTACACCGGGAACGCTTCACAAACTCTTGCAGAATGCTGGTAATAAAGATTACAAGGTGGCCGGGGAACACCGCTCTCCTATTCTCCAGGTCGAAATTTTGACCCTTTCCGTTGTCGTCGAAAGCATTGCTTTCGGACTTGAAGAAGCCATTTGTTCCTGTCACCTGCATTTTTGGCAGTTTCACTATAAGTTTGGTTTTTGTGTTGTTTCCCCTTTCTGGGCTTCTGACCATTAAAGGGAAATGTTATAATGTATGGCATGTATGTCTAGGGATGGAAGGATTATTTTCTTTGTGTTATTTACCTTTGGATGCATCTGTAACTATTTTATACATGTTATTGGTTTTTTCCCTCTTTTGGGGATGATGTTATGCTTGTGCTTAATATATAGGTCATTAGCATTGTGCCTTCTCTAGGAGATGATCCATGGAAGAGTAGTGGCTTCTTTTTGAGGGTTTCAGATTCACTGCACTCAGCCTATGTATCAGTATCAGATGAAGATGTAGAGTTGATACTAAGCGACAATGTCCAGCTGGGGCAGTTCATCCATGTGGCTTGGCTCGACTTGGGCTCCCCTGTTCCGGTGCTTCGGGGCATCAAACCAATCCCCAAGAGAAGGCCTTGTGTGGGAGAACCAAAGGACTTGATTTCCAGTGATTTTCTTAATGCTAAGAAGGTGGAAACTGAGGGGAAATCCAAGGGAAAGGTTAAGAAGGTGGTGAGAAGTGAACAAAGCAACGCTAGAAGGCTTTCTTTTGGAAATGGGAAGGTTGGGGCAGGAGTTGAGGGTAGAAGGTTGAGCTTGGATTCGGCTAGAAAGGGGTGGGATTCCAGTCCCGTTAAAACTGGCGCGAAAGGTGTATCCAAGTCTAAATCAAAAGACAACGCTTCAAACTCCGATTCTGTGAGTTCATGTTTGATTTGTACCTGTGCAGAGTTAGATTATTATCAGTTTGTTCTTAATCTTCATTGTATGAAATCTTGTTCTTGGCTTGCTCCCAAACTTATTGCAGGTTGTCATGAAGGAGGAGTCACCAAAGGGTTCAAAAGTGGCACCTCTTAAAAGCAAGAACATTATGGTTTCACCAAAGCTTCTAATCAAGCCTATAAGAAGTATAAAGTCTTCAGATGATAAAGCGTTTCCCATTCATCTAAATAAGGTTGTTCTGAACTCTGAGAAGTGCTCCAAACAGGACACTTTGTGGGCTGCACTTCCTTCTACCATTCGTGACCTTGGGAAGGTGATACCTTAAACAGATATCAAACATAATCTTTATGCTTTCAATATGCCAGTGCCTGGATTAAAAGTTCCTAGGTGCATTTTTCAGGAAGTTGGAAGATACAAGAATCTTTCGATTGTCTCTGCAGTCCGCGCATTGGAGGAAGCATCTATTTATGAAAGTGTTATTCGGTGCATGAGGTACAGCATCCTTTTCCGTCTTATTCGGTGTTAGTATTATATGCGCTGCCTTTGGTATGTTTTTACATGCTCACTGATGGGTATGGACAGCAAGAAATTTTGAATAGTACATTATTTTACTTGCTCAAATTGTCCGGATAGGTGTTTCATTAGCCCCCAAAGTTTTGAACTGTTTGAAGGGTTCAACGTCACTATCTGACTTCACACGCTCTTTTATGTAGCACATTTGCAGAACTACGTGAGTTATCCCAGAAAGATTCTGCTGGTCCATTGTTAGAACAATTTTTGAACGTTCGTGAGAGCATGAAGAGAGCCTCTGAACGAATAAGTTCACTGATATATGCAAGAAGTTCCAACAATAGAGATAGCAATGACTGTGGTTCTCAATGCTCAAAACCAGGGATTAACTTAACTGGTGTAAATAAGAATGCTTCATCATGGGTTCAAGCTGCAGTCAAAACTGATCTTTCAAAGTTCTCCTTATACACAAAAGGACGTGAAGAGGGCACTACAAATGGCGAAAAGGGTCATTACATTGTGATAGAAAGCACTCCAGAGGAAATTGACACAGAGAACCATTCTCCTAAACCCAAGAAAAACACCATAAGCTCAAGAAAACCAGTTTCGAAAGTGAAAGAAGTGGGATCTCATCCTATTCGGCTTCTGTCCACAGTGAAAGGGACAAATGCTGGACAGGAAGCATGGTTACCAGGATCAGGCCTAAAACATGCGGCTAACTTAGCAGAAAAGTTGCTCTCATCATCGCGCATTTGGTTTTTGGGTTATTTAGAAGATTCTTTGAACAACAGATTTGGATTGAGCAAGGATGATAGTCCTCAGATTGCTGCCCTTCTTGGGCAGCTTAAAAGGGTCAATCATTGGTTGGATGATGTATTTGGGGATGGAGATCATGTTGATGAGAGGATAGGGAAGTTGAAAAAGAAGATATATGGATTTCTACTTGACCATGTTGCAGATTCTACAGTCTCTCGCAAGTAGGTTAGTCGCTTAACTCACCCTATACAGTAATCTGACAGGAGTAATGCTCAATGTGTTGCTGAACTGAATCAGTTTTCAGTTAGACCTGCAGTCTATCCACATTCTAATTTCTGTTGTCCATTCATGATATTCGAATGTGCTGATCGTTACCTAGAGTTATTGACTTAGTGGAACCTCAGAGAGAGGAATTCAGACGAGTAGTCATACGCTCTTGCGGCTAACTATTTTCCTGAGCACTCCAACAAGAGGACAGATGTTAACTTGCATGCTTGTGTAGTTATTGGAAAGTGCTTCTCATTGTTATATGTTTGCACTTAGTGTTTTTCTTCACAAGGCAACTTCAGCCTATTTGCCTTAAAACTGTTGAAACTAATCAAGTCATTGGAGCAACAAATCTGCCGGTTATCTATGCCTCTTTACTTGAAGAAGCTTGCAAGTAGAATTCATGTCTATATGTCTGCGTTCGAAATAGAAAGGTTCTTACAATGAGTGAGTAATGAAATTGCCAGAAACAGAATACTCATTTTTGGATTCTGTTGACACTTTTGATGAATATTCAGTAGCGGCAGATTGCAGGACCTGTATGCCTGGCCAAGGCTTTCATTCCCTTGCAAGATTTCATGTGTGCATGCATTTTTTCTGGCTTGAATGGCATCCCACATTGCCTGCCATCAGAACATTATAACCATCAACTGTCAAGACCGTTCCTTGACTCACATCAACAACAGGTTCTATGAAGAGTGACCAGAAGAACTAGTACAGTGCTGCAAGATTGATCTTTGCTTTTCTTGTGTCTATTCATCTGCTTATCCATATCAAGCATTAATTTAGCATCCATTTCCCTTTTAACAGATTATTAACATGCAATTTAGCGAAAGGGCGCATAAAATTCAATCTAAGAGGGGAAAGAATGATTATGAAAGATTGAATTTAACTAGTAATAATTGTGGTCTTACGAGCAATTTGGCCACATAAGCGGCTTACAAGCGGCTGCCCTTTGCTCTCTTAACTTACCCTTGTTCTTTGCTGAATCCTTCTGCCCAGCACAACTCGTCCTGCCACAGAATTCATGGGCTTCTCATTAGTTTTGCTCTCACTAAATTTGACCCCATAAAGAAGAAAAGAGCAATGTTGTTAATTAGTATAATTATCCATCACTCTATTTAACTATAATTTAATCAATCACCTGCCTATCCACTGATGTTCAGTCCCAAACGTCATGTAAGGCTTCTCCCTTGTGCGCAATTTTTCTGCTGAATGAACAATGTTTCTGTCATCACTTGAGAGCACACTCTTGGTCGTCACCACATGAACTGAATCATCACCATCCACAGCCCTACAAGTGATCAGATTCCGAAGGACATGTGATGCACAAGACCTGTGCTTCTGATTAGGCTTTTCTGGCGATGCATTGGTGTTCTTTGATGTTGTCCCAACGACGATCTCGGAACTTGGTACTTGTTCCTTTCTTTGGTTGACTGTGTCTGAATCTTCCTTGCCCACCTCAAGTTTTCCTAATTCCTCATCATCATCATCATCATTGGTGAATGTAGATGTAACTGCCGATGATTCATGCACGGAGATCATTGATGAAGCGCTTTGCATGTCTGTTTCTTGAATTTGGTGGTCCTTTGCAGCTGCTTGAGGAGGTGATGGCTCCTTGTGCACGGGAATTTTTTGATCTTGAACATGAAAATTTTGGAAATAAATGTAACAGAAATTTAAATTCCAGGAAAATGGTATTTGACTAAATGATCCAAGTTTGATTTACCTGCGTTGGTAATGGTGGGGGAGATCTCTGATCCTTTGAGGATATATTCAGTGTCTGAGAGTGGAGTGATGAGGTCGTCTTCAAGTAAGTCCTGCCACACATATCCTCCCTTGTATCTCCTGTATATACAAAATATATATATATATGTATGTAATAGAGACATTTCATTTCTTGAATTGAAATACTTTTTGATTTATGGTTGTTAGTCCACATCCACATATTTATAATTTACCCAATTGGATTGGGAGAATCTGAGGATTAATTGAAAGAGGCATATTGAAAATTGGAAAGAAAGTAATGAAATTTTAATTGATTGTAAAAGGCGGAGAAAAACAATGGTAAAGAAGGTAAGTAAAGAGTACTAGAAATAATAAAGATTGTAAGAATTTAGTCATTTGACTTAGATGTACATGTTAAATGTATTAAATTATATTATTATCTTTTAAAATTGCATTACAATAATCCTTTTCCGTTAATAGTTAAATCATAATGCATGACAATAAAAAAAAATTAATGTAGTTGTTGGTGTTATAATATTCATGGTCTCATTATTTAACAACTTTATTATAAAAACTTTCCATATTCAGTTAGATTATATTTTTGCCAATTTGAAAAGTTGACCAAATTCTCAAAGAGCCTTGAACTTGATATTTATGCAAACTGTTTACAGGAACAATTATGGAGAAAACTTTCCATAAGCTTGATAGGCATGAAGTTATTTGACCAATCTGTTATAACAAGAAAAGCAACATAGTTTTGGACAGAGATTTGAAGCAAAATCTAAGGAGTTGTTAACATATCATCAACTCTATAATTGAGCTGCTGAAACACGTTCCAATTATCCCTGAGGAGTGTATTCATCATCTTGAGAAAAGAAAAGAAATTTACACATGCATCCTTCGGAAAGACAAGGGAAAAAAAATAAAAGGGAAGGATTTGATACATTCAAGGACTGAATCACATTGTTTTTATTCAAATTCATTCCATCAACGCTAAAGTTTTGATTTTACTTAATTATTGGGAGGAACTTGTGTCGACATTGGATTCTTAACAAAGAGAGAGTCTTGATCCATAAAAAGGCAAGATGATCTTGCTATCAAAGGGAATTATATTAGAAATGCGTTAATAGTTGATGCCAAAGGGATTTTTGGCAAATATGTGTGGTTTGCTGGTGGTGCTTGCTTTGTAAACACTTAAAAATTAAACGGTTATTATTTAGGGCGAGGGTCTACAAATATAGGAGAATAGTTTCTACATTGTGTTAATAATTTTGTACCTTTTTTAATTTGTAATTCATTGTGGTTGTTGTTATAACATTTATTACTTCATAAACTTGCAACCGCTTCAACAATAACAAAATCTTTATTTTAAATATACTTAATTTTGTGATTCTAATTCGATTCAAAATAAATCAAATCATGTAAAATCCAAAAATTTAATTTTTAGTACTATTTAACACACAATAAGATGCTTTACACACCCCCGAATGTATGTACCCAAATTGTTTTCGTCAAATTTGATTTCAAAATTTTTAAAAGTAAATCAAATCCAATTAAATTCATTTTAAGTTACATCTTGTTTAAACTGTTTTCAAGTCAAATTTAAAAAATATACATTCGATACAAAAATATATATGTATATATATATATATATACTTATACTCATATATAGAGATAAAATCATGTTGAACTAAAATCGAGTAACTTGAAACTCCAACACGACTCACAAGAAAATATATACTTCTATAAGTCAATCTTAAATTGAACACACCATGAATTAGCGGAAAAAAAAAAAAAAGAAAGGCTACTTGAGTTTTATTTCAAAAGAAAAAATATGATGCTCAACTCAACCTTGATCTTAAGTCAAACACTCAAATTTAAGTTTGATTTAGAGATCAAGTCAATTTCGAGGTCAATCAAGTTCAGGTTGAATAGATGAAAAAAAAGACGATATTTTAAAATTGAACTTATAATGTTAGGATAAATTGTACAACACTCTTGTCACTTAAATAAATGTTAATTTGAATTAATTTTTGAGTTTTAATTATAAAAAGAAACAAAGAATAAAATTCAAAACTCATACCGCCAAATATTTAAACACATGTCCTTTTTATTTTTATTTTTTTAAAAAAAACTCCCACCAATAAGCCAAGTACATAGTTAATATGTATTTAATTATATTTGAATTTGAGTTGCTCGACAAATATTAAATCGGTCATGCTCAAACTCGACTTTTAGTCAATCGAGTCGAGTACAACAGCAAAATCAATTCCCGCCCACTCATGCTTCCAAAAACCAACTCATTTCAAAGTTCAAAACCATTACTAACCCAAGTTACGTTGACCCGACCCATACCCGTGTGCCCACCAACAGAGACGGATCTCCGTATTAAACAGCACATAATATGCGTACCTCTTGTACGACCAAGCAAACGATTCTGCCACCTCCTTTCCTCGCAATGCTCGCAGCCATCTCTTCACGTCTGCCCCATGCATTCATTCGCAAGCAAGCCTCTCAGACACATATTACAGGACACTTAAATTAGCAGAAATCAACGTACGCGTGCGAAACAACCTCGTAATCTGACGCCGTCCGTGGAGAGATGGTGCACTCGGAAGAGATGAGGGTGTTCCATGCCACCCTTCCGACTGAGATAGTAGACGACGTGAAGTCGCCTCACTTGGGCTGCACCACCACCTTCTGCCTCCATTAATCTCCTGTCGACGTCGATGGAGGAGACGTGACGTCAGCAGTGACGATGAGCCAATGAAAAGTAAGTACAATGGGCCCATCCGTATAGGTGTCTCACCTTTTAACCATGCGTTCGAGCCTGATATCCCTCCTGCGGTCTTCCATTCACTCCACTGCATGGAAGAAAACATTTATTCACAAGAAAGGACAGTAATCGTGGGTAATAAACTGATGAGAATGAACGATCCCTGGATCACCTTTTAGTCTTATTTAAGTCTGTCTTCTCCTCCTCCCAAGATTCTTCCGTCAAACCAACAGTACATATATCTGAGCTTGTTAATATACAAGCATATATTTGCCTGAGGAGTAACGTTTATATGCGTGTCGTTTATATATACAGCGCTCGTGGAAGTCGCTGTTTCCACGTACCCCGGGAATTCAGATGTCGCTGAAATTCTTACAGAAAATTCCAAAAGCGTGCTTGCCGTTTAAGCTAGCTGTGACCGTGACTAGAGCTTTTCCCAGCACCGCTACGATAAACACTATATTCTTACAAAATAACATTCTTGTATACAAAGCCAACAAATCCACATTTAACCATTTCTTCTATTTCGAAGATTTGGACAACAACATTAAAATATATTTTCTTTAAAACACAATATCTATATATATGTTCAAAGGGTGGGAATGATTGTGGGGTTGCGCATGATGGTGAAAAGCCATCTAACTTAACCATAAATTTGATTTTATGCAATATTTGGTTGGGTTGAGTAATAATGTATATATCCATATAGGACTAATAGATGATAATATGGTTGATAATAACATCGCAACAGCTTAACAAGAAGAATAAGCAAAAGAAAATATATCGGAGCTAGGGAAGTTGATGATGAGACATTGTTTCGGTAGTTATGGAAATCCATTATATTATTACTATTTAATTAATTTGGTGTGTAATTAAATATTGTTAAATAACCGCCAGAAAACGAGGGTCTTTGTTTAGGTAATGTTTGGCTACGAGGGCCAGTATTTCTCGTGACGGGCGTTCGAATAAAGTAAGATGTTGTTTTGGATTAATTAGGATCTTGGTTGTTAATCTTGATGACCCCTCTCTTGTATTTTAATCCTTAATTAGTATTGTGTAATTCAAGTTAGCTGTTGTTTCAAAAATTTCTATTTTATTTTAATTTGTTGGAAGATGTGATTTAGAAAAACAGATACAATATAATGCTGCAACACATTGGTTGTCTTGGCTCGAGATAATTGGGCTTTAAGGAGAACAACCATTTGTACAAAATCCACAAGGCTTGCTTGTTTCTTGATTTTCATTCTGTCCAAATTAAGAAAAAAGAATATACTTCAGTTATTATATTTTAATATGTTTATTTTTATTTTTACACATTTTTTTAAAAAAATTAATACCTACAAAAAAAATCAAAACAAATACACCCTTTGCTTTTGTTACAATTAGAATTCACGTGTTATTATATTTTAATATGTTTATTTTTATTTTTACACATTTTTTTTAAAAAATTAATATCTACAAAAAAAATCAAAACAAATACACCCTTTGCTTTTGTTGCAATTAGAATTCACGTGTTGGTCCATCAAACAAAAAGCAGATCCATCAAATGTAACTTTTTCAATCTTTCACTCTCATATGTACTCATGAGAAACACACACGAACTTTAATTACAAAACACACACACAAAAAAACAAAAGGACTTCGTAAATAGTGCTCTATATTTGACGAATTTATGACTTTTTCAATATATAAAAAATAAAATTATTTCATCTCTATTTTTTTTCCATTAACATCCTCTCTTCCCAAACCATAACACGACAGCGTTTCAACTACTATTTTTTTGAATATTAAAGACAATCTTATATACCTGATAATAGTTAAACTATCAAAAACTTTGCATCGACGCATAATATTGAAAGTAAAGGGTGATATATTTAGATAAAAAACAAAAATGGTGTGACATTATGTTCGGATTTACTGAGCTAAAAAGTTTTCTTTTTTCATTTTTTTTATAACAATAACAACGTGTTTAATTTAACATATTTTTCAGAAAATGTTGTCTAGAAACATCTAGAATTGAAATGCTGTTTTCGGACTTGGGCCTTCACTGTCGGTTTTACTTAGTAATATAAACAGAACATCAAATAAATTCAGCGATTACATTATCAACTGTTGCAGTTCACTCATCCAAACCCTTTCTTTTCTCAAAGCATTCCTGGTACATTTTCCAAAAAATATTTAAAGAAAAAT
Source organism: Avicennia marina (assembly GCA_019155195.1). Taxonomy (NCBI): domain Eukaryota; kingdom Viridiplantae; phylum Streptophyta; class Magnoliopsida; order Lamiales; family Acanthaceae; genus Avicennia; species Avicennia marina. The sequence goes on from CM032782.1 coordinate 9,000,138, forward strand.
ATATTGGAATAATTAACATTGAATATTAGGGGTTCGGCAATCAACCAATCAGAAACAGGGTTTAGGTAGGATTTAAAATTGAACTGTACCAAAATAAAAAAAATCGCAATTGAATCATTAAATCAAATGAAAAAGTCATGATTCATAAAATTTAAATGGTTAATAAATGAATTTTCATGTCCTAATTTTTTTTCTTTGTCTTAAAATATTTTTCCTTCTTTATTGTAATATATCTCAATTGCTTCTCTTTCATACCAATATATATATAATATGAATAACGAATCATTGCTGAAAAAATCCAGTCTTTTGATTTAGACACATTGACCTTATTAAAATTTTACTGTATTTTTGTTAAATATTTTAATAATATATCTTTGTTTGTATATTTCTACATTTTTATTTATTGGATTAGTATTTATTATTTTTATATTTATGGTGTTTTTTATTGTGTTAGTGTAATATATTTTACTATAATATTAATTAAAAATTTAAAATTAAATTCAAGTATTTTAATAAATATTTTTTTATATATTTTTAAAATTTCAATTAGCATTTATAATATAATTATGCTATTATTGATGATTTAACTACTAATTGAATCAATGACCATTAAACCGGAAAATTTTATCAGTTAAGTTTCTGAAACAATGCTTGCCTATTTGCCTCCAACAGTATGACTCAAGCCATATCAAGTTATATATGTGAAAAGTATCAAAGGTATACCTAAAATCAAACAATGGCCATGTTTGGAAGAGGGGTTTTTGTTGAGTGCAATATTTGATATGAGTTGTGTTGATGTGTTGAAATGAGTAGTATATTTAGAAAACTATTTTAATAAGAAGAATAGTATAATTTATTTGAAGATATGTATAAAATATATAATAATAATTATATAATGTAATAGTTTATAGAAATAATGATTTTATTATAGGGTATAAATAAAAATAAATGTGAATATATATATATATATATATATTATACATATAAGTGTCGATTTGATTATGTATAGGTTTAATAATTGAAAAATAAGTAATTAGTTTTGCATAAGAGAGAAAAAGAAAAATTTTAAATTTAAATTTAAATAAAAATATCGTTGAATAATATATTTAATTATGTTAAATTTAAAATGTTATATTAGAGCATAAAGTTGGGTTCCAAACATAACCAAGCAATACGATGTGACATGAAATTCAAAACTTCAAAAACCATTGTAATAATATTGCTTCAAGTCATATATTTTTGATTTCACATAATTGTACATATTTTGTCCATTCATACCTGTACGGATAGCACGCCAATTAGGGTTCCGTTTCCTTCGAGTCTCCTCTTGCCGGTGGATGGTTCTTCATTACGCCGCCTTTAGACTTTTCCCGTCCCACATCGTTACAACAAAGCTAAATGCCAGAAACACGTTTGATAAATTGGGCCGCCCATGCCCAATTTCTGTATGCCTTTCTACGCTTTGGGGCTAAGGTCACGTGTTGTATCTGTTCTTATAAGTTTAATTTAATATATGATTGTGGGCCATTGTCTCACACGACATTAAATTAATCTTTTTCTTAGGAGCAGGCCCAGATGGCACATAGCCTACGGCCTTCATGGGTGGCCCATGGATTGCACTATTGTACGGGCCTAGCCCGTCAAGGTAGATGGAGATTGTTGCTGGTGGGCCTGCGAGGTAATTGCTGATTGGGTAAAAGGTCGTTTTTCACGCAGGTTCAATTAATCGGCTACTTGTTCATCCAAATGCATGTTTCCCTCAAAAATATAATTAATGAAAGTTTTCAGTATGTTTCCCAAGAAAAAATGTTTTATGGGAAAAATAACAAAATTAACTTGGAACCAATAATTTTTGGGTTTAATATTAAGCCACCTAACAATGAAAGTGGGTGGGTGTATATAGATTAATGGTTGTTTTTTAAATTTTTAAACATGAAGTTAAGGGTTTAAATTTTTTATTATTTATTAAGTGTCGTGAGTTAGCAGTTAAAAATAAAAACCTCTAGCAATGAATGTTCTTGCCTTTCCATGACTTTTTATCATATTACATATGTAAAATACCATAGTTCAAAAAAAGTGTCCAGCAATGAATGTTCTTGCCCTTTGCGAGCCATGACTTTTTATCACATTACATGTGTAAAATACCAATTATCTACAAGAAGCTCCCTTACACATAAATAAAAATGAAAAAAGAATTTACTATGACATAAGATACCTATATTATGTTTTTATTTTGATTTTTTTGTAAAATAATTGTGTAAAATTAAGAAAAGATATGAAATTTAAAATATTTAATCAGTAGAGTGTGCGTGGTTTTGGTATTAAAATGAAAAAGATCACCGCCCCTGGTAATTTTGAACTTCAACAATTGACTTTTTGACTATAATTTTCCTTAGGCAACGCGTGCATCCATTTGCGTCCACGGACGAATAAACTCTTGCACGTCTCACTGTATTGCATTGTGAAACACTGTTCTTTGCAACTTTCTCAACAGCGGCAAGAAACCAAGTTGTTCAATCAATCTCAAGCAGAAAATTGAAGTAACCCCAATTCTTGTCCAACAGCTGGTCAGTATGTGTGAATAAGTCTCATGTTTACATATCCTCGGTTTTCTTTACTTATTCAGTCATATCATTTTAATGTCTATAGGTGAGACATCCAATTTCTAGGTCGACAAAAGTTTTAGCAATGAGTCCAAAAATCAACCATAATTACTGGAGTGTGGAGTAGGTTTATGTCCAATGCTGCAAGTTAAGCAGTATTGCTGCATTAGCTTAAGCTTCTGATCTTTCCATTCTGTCCTTTAACTTTACCAAAACTTTGACTTTTGCATCATTCACTCTCTTGCACTCAACCACACAACCTTTTTTTTTTTTTTTTGAAACATACTTGTCTGATTTTCTACTATTTGGAGAGCACTCAAACTGGCCTATAAAGAGCACAAGAAACTCGAGCATCAGGGCCATCTCAGATCTGCTCTCTGCTGACACCTTTAGTTCTGATAATGGCGTCTCCGGCCAGTGTAATTTGCGTCGTGGCTGCAGCTTTTGTCGCCGTTTACTTAGCTGCACCTGCCGCTGCAATTACATGCAGCGACGTGGTCAAGGACCTGAAGCCATGCATCAGCTATCTCAAGAGTGGGAGTGGAAAGCCGCCATCAAGTTGCTGCACCGGGGCCTCCAATCTGGCGTCAACTGCCAAGAACAAAGCAGACAAGCAGACTGCATGCAACTGCCTCAAGAATACTGCAAAGAACATCAATCCCAAACCTGCACTAGCAAAATCTCTTCCAGGGAACTGTGGAATCTCCCTGCCATTTGACGTCTCACCCAGTGTTGATTGTTCCAAGTAAATACTTTCCATAATTCTCCCTCAGAAGTAACCTAAACAACATTCAAATACCTGCTACGGCTGAGTTCCTTAATCAACTCAAGTTTTCACTATGATTGTATTCTCTTTGCAGGATCAGTTGAAGTGCTGAAACATGAGGTGGCGGAGCACACTTCTGCCACAAGATCACTATGAAACGCAGCTGCCTTAAGCCAGAATTATATTTTCATATAGAACTTCTACTGTTTGTGGTATTTTGTGTTGAATAAAGTGCATCCTCTCCTCTGTGGAGAATGCAGGTTCAGAGTGAAGTCCTATGTGTTTCTTGTATAATATTTTTGCGGATTAATAGTAGTACTATGTTTTTATGGTTCTACATGCTCTGCAGAGAGAGATGTTCGAGGTTTTTCTCATCACCCCTTGATTCATAGATATACTAACATATGAACAAAAATAACCCATATCAGATACTAAGAAACCCAACCAAATCAAAGAAGACTTAGTTCAGTTCATAAACTAAAACAAATAGAAGTTCACACCTTCAGAATCAAACTTTCCAACCAATTGTAAGAATCAAACATTAACATTTTAACATAGAAGTGGACACTATACAAGACTACAATAATCTGTCCTATAAGAATAAGAGAAGGCTTCACAAGAGTAAAAACCAACCAAAAATCACACATTTCCATGATCGGTTTTCTCATGGAAATAAATATATATATAAGGTACTCGGGGTTTTGGTTAAGGGCACCTGTGGTTTCTACCAGGTCCTCCATAGTAGAAATAATTGCCCCATTCGCCGCTCTTGCCAAGCTTAATATCGTAGCAATGGGACTGGTCAGTGAAAGTGGCAATGTCCCTGGGAGGCCTCAAGTTGTTAGAGGCATCCACAACCTGAATATTCCTGATATAACTGGCCTTGCTGAATCCCTCTCCAGGGAAATGGCCACTGCCCATTTGTGTGGTGGTGTGCTGCCCATCTGAGTCTGAGTTCACAACTTCTCCTCCCCATTCAACCATTGAAGCACTGTCTGATAAGTAGGAAAACAAAAAGGCAGGCCAGTATCCCACTACATGATCATTCCCAAATTGCATCCACCAGTTTCCTTCTGTGGGGTCCTGCCCATGGTGTTAGAAGAAACAATTTGGTTAAACAAATATCAAAAAAAACAGGGGAGAATACCATAGAGCAAAGTCAGAAAAGCAGGCAACAATTCCTTCAAGATTTGAGTAAAGGTCACTCCTGTGTAACATACATAACCTGCTGCCAGATAACATTGTTCAGATCATTAAGCATGTAAGGTGGCGACAGGGTAGATGCTTTCAGTAGCAAAATTACCTTCCAGACAAGTACGCTGATATCATACTGTGGATTGGCATAGCCAGAAATGGGGTAGATGCTGGCCCCCAATGCTATCTCATTGCTGATTTGAATAAAGCCTGAGCACAGCATGTTGTAGCAACCAGTGGCTTGATAAGCATCAGTCTGTCATTTTATTGTTTTGAAAGATTTCAACAAATTTGTGGTTATTAATGATTACATTCTACAGCATATGAGGAAAAAAATGACTGAATGAACCATTTCTTGGCCAAAAGAAAATGAGAACTTACAGTCCAGTAGGTAAACAGCCTGGTGTTGTGATCTCCATACAAATCTGGGCTAACCTGATTTTTTGCCCCAAAATCAACGTTCAACGGAGGCAAGAAAAGTTGGCAGAAGATTGTCAGAGACCACAAGGAGAACTTAAATGCTTGTGAGAAGCAAATACTGTAGTTCTTTTTTCAATCGAAGAAAAAAAGTGAACAAATATTAAATAATATATACCTGCCAGCCTGCTTCAATGCTGTTGAGGTCGGAGGCAAAATAACCTCCAAGAATCCAGAGCTGGGACAAGCTAAATTCATTGGGTTGTTGGATTTTGGGATCCCATACATTTATGGTTGCCCTTGCTCCATAATACTGGTCTCCTTCAACATATGCTATTGCATGCTAAAAAAAACCGAAAAAAGGGAAACGAAAAAAGAAAGAAAAACCACAATTAAACATAAAAAAATGTACTTTAAATAGCAACTTTCTTGAAAGCCAGAACAGTTTTTGAAAATCAATTAAAAGTCCCATTTCAAGATCCCAAATGCATAATCATTTCAGAAACGGCATACACGTGTTGTCAACTTCTGTCATTCCTAATTATTCAGTCCATGTTGCAGAGTGCCCTTATAGAATGCTTTTAGTCTAATATCATTCTGTCATCCGATGTTGTGAAGTCTTTAAAATAGATTTGTACTTTACAAAAAGTGTCACAAGTAGTCAGTAGGAAAATTTTTCAGATTAGATCCTCCATTTCTCTTATCTGTTACACACTACCCTTACCCTGAAACTTGCTACATATCCAAATAAATTTGGACAAATTCTTCTCAAAAAGCCTAACTATGTATAATGATATCAAAAGGGCAGTAAATTAGGAGTACCTGATGCCCATACTGGTTGATAAGGTCAGGTTCAGGAGCTGCAAAACTTGGCATAGGTACACTTTTGTGCTTTTTCTTTCCATAGCTGCTGAAAGAGCTTGCCCTCAGCACATCCTCTTTCTTGGTTCTTCTAATAGGAATTGTTCCCTCTGGGCATCTCCCATTCATGTGCCACATCTGACTAATTGGCCTTGCCTTCATGCCTTCATCATCATTATTCTTGGCCACTTTTTTGCTGTCACTAAATAGCCCTTCTGGATGATAACTAGGCCTCATCTGTAGCAAGTTAATTCAAAAAAACTCAGACATACTAAACGTAGAGAGGCAGAAAATAAAGAACCGGGTGGAAATTAATGCAAGAACCTGAATGGTGTGGTTCATAAAGGATGGGTGATCAAAAGCTGGTTGCTGAGACATACGAACGCAGTCTATGATATCACCATCTGGGCTCTGCTTTTCCCACGCAGAAAACACGTTTAAATTGAGATCAATCCCCTTCTCATAAACACGTATATCTAAAATACATTCACCCACAAAATTTTTTTTGAAAAAAACCCCACAAAATGTATAAATGTAAATTACCTTGATGGACTTGACAGCAGGCTTGTTCAAACGGCTCAAGTGCTTCCCAGCATCAAGATTCCTGTGCCCAGCCACGCTCAGTCTTGCAGCAGCTTCACATAAGGACGCGGCCATCAGAAAAAAGAAGCCAAATTTCACTTTGGCCTTCATATTTGTACACAAATGCTCAGTACACCGAAGAAATAAGCTTAGCCGAGGCAGTTTTATGAATCTTTTGAACGCTACATCAACATATAGCTAAGCGGCGAACAACTTTTTGTGGCTAAACAAAAAAGCAGCTTTTTGTGAGTATAATTGAGAGGAAAAAAAATCCAAGAGAGGCTGCCGACGCTTTTTCTGGGGAAAAGGGGAATGCAGAAGGGCCGGGGAAGGACATTTCATATGCCCCATCAGGCGTTGTTTGAGAAGTGGCCATGCTTGTCGTTTCAGTTGCAGGCCGCGTTGTGTTTGGCATGTGATCATTGGCCTTCATGTCTTTCCCAAAATGTTCATTACTTAACTTCCATATTACGTACATCTATGTGTACATATTTTATATTTATCAATAATCACGTAAATAAATTAATTAAAAATTTTATACCATTGATTTTATAAAATGAGAGCGTTGTAAACGAGGACAATGAAATGAAATCAAGTAAAATTAGAAGAGGAGATTAAAATAAAAAATAAATTCAAATTAAGAAAAAAAAAGAGAGAGAGAATGGAATGGGGAGAAAGATATGAGAAAAAAAATGTATAAAGAAAGATACTTTGATTTCTTTTAATTTTTTAAGTTTCATAGGGTTATTACAATTATTATTATTATTATGACAACTACTGCTACTCTATAATTAGCGAAAAAGGCCATACAAAGTCGACGTAATAATTTTCTTTCCCACGTTTACTAGTCGAGCTTTAACAACATTGGCCACTACTTCATTCGTTTTTCTAAGCCTAAACAGTTCAACAACCTTTTATCATACCATAAAAGGGAACCCTTTTACGACAACAATAATTCATTAATACTAATGATAATATTTGTAATTATTGTCATATCGATACAAAATTTGAATCCATAACACACTTAACAATACTTGTTTGGACCCCCCAAAATTATTCCAAGTAACTTCTGATATAACCGACAAAAGAAATATTAATGTCCTGACACATGTAATAGACCACTTATCCCCAGTTTTATTGTAGTGGATCCCACAAAATAATAATTAAAAAACCCTTAGGCTATGTTGGGGAGAGGGGATCCCACAAAATAATAATTAAAAAACCCCTAGGCTATGTTTGGGAGAGAGGTTTTTGTTGAATATAATATTTGATAAAAGTTGTGTTGAGATGAGTAATATTAGGAGGAATGCTATCATGGGATGAATATCATAATTTATTTGAATATAAGTACAAAACATATAATAATGTTTGGATAATGTAATAGTTCATAAGAATAATAATTATATTATAAAGTATAAATAAAAATAAATGTGAATATATATGTATTAATTTAATTGTAAATATGTGTAATAATTAAAAAATAATTAGTTATTTATATATATGAAAGAGGAAAAATTTAAATGTGAATCGTATATTTGGTAGTATAAAATTTGAGATGATATGATGGAGTTTAAAGTTAGGTTCCAAACATAGCCTTACTGTCCTCACATATAAGAATTAAATTTCCAATTAATCAATTAATCAATGATGAGTTATCCATATATTTTTTACCAATTATATATTGTTCAAATATTTGTATTTCTTTATGTAATGTCGATTCCACTATATTCTATTATTTTTTTCAATTGTTTCATTCTCTCAATTCAATTTTAATTTATTATTTTGTTTTATTTCCACTTTCAGTTTCAATATATTCTTTTCTTTCTCTCCTAGTTTATTTTATAAATGATATAAAAATTTATATTTAAAAATATTATAATTTTATTTATATAGTTAAGCACAAGTATTGAACATGTCTTTTATCATTAATATTTTATCTTATATAATAAGCATGGTATTTGGTGGGAAAACCCTGCGGAAAAGAGAGAAGTAAAAAAAAAAAAAAAAATAGCTCCACTGAGTCGTAAATATTCTTCTAGTCTGTTTGACCATGAGTTCTTGTATCAATATTAAAAATACTCTTAATCATATTTGAGTCAAGTCTTGTGTGGTTAGAATATCTGCATTCCATACATGATTTGATTAGGATATTTGCATTTCTTATTGTATAGGATTTATTTTTGTTAGATAGATTTGATGTACTATACTCTATTTGTTTTCTCCCACTATATATACGGAGTATCTTTCAGACACGATATTAAAATAACGTAAAATTGCCATCCAAACAAATCCTAACCCCAAATCAATTGTCAAAATTACCTACCGCATGGTTGAACTTGTCAAACCAAGCTTTGGACTTTGTTTTAATCGGCGAATAGATTTCTTAAGTTTACATACCATATTTTGTCTTGCCTCTTGGGTGGTATATTGTGAAACTTGCTCCATGAAAACTGTCTTGTGCAAGTCGCCGTAAAGAAAGGCATTCTTTATATTCATCTGATACATAGTCCATCTTAATTAACATTCAAAACGAATAAGACCCTCATAAAGTTGAGACTAACAAGTGGAAAAAGAGTTCAAAGTAGTCTACTCCATATATTTTGGTGAATTCCCAAGAAATGGGGCAAGCTATGTATCAGTCCATAGTCCCATCAGTTTTGTATTTAAGAATGAACACCCATCTATCAGCAACAATATCATAATTTTCAAGTGCTAGCAAACATCTCTTCATCCATGGCTGTTTGCCATTGAGGATGTTGCAGTGCCTCATGGTAGAACTTGGAGATATATGTGGAAGATAGAGAACTAGCAAAAATGCAATAACTAGCACTAAGATGATCAAGAGAAATATAGTTAGATAGTGGATGCATTATGAAGGACCTAGTGCCTCTGTGAAGGGTAGGATCCTTAAGAGCTTCAGGAGAAGAAGGACTTGAAATGGTAGTAGTGTTGGTGGAGCTACCTTTTGTCAACTACAATGGGTATACCCCTTAAGTGGTTGAGTGAGTAAAAGATCTACACTAAGTATTGAAGATGGAAAAAGTAATGGAAGTGATGTATGAGGAAGTGTATGGTGTGTTTCTTTTGAGTAGTGGGGTTAAGATTTGAAAAATGTGAGTATAAAGGAATAAGTATAAAAATGAATGTAGTGTACAATTATAATGTGTTTCTTTTGAGCAGTATGGTTGGGACTTTAAAAATGTGATGTCAACTGAAGTATAGTACCATTGATTTATTGGATCGTGACAACAATATCCATTTTGTGTGTGTAATAGAAAATATGCAATTAACATATTTGGAAGATAGTTTATCAGAACGAAATAATGAATAATGAATAATGAACAATGAACAAAGCACACATATCCAAAAACACACGAAGGAAGATTAAACAAAGGCTTGTTAGAATAAAAACAAGTGAAAGGAAAGTCTTTGTGGAAAATGCCAGATGGCATGCAATTCATAAGGAAGCATGCAGTGAGAACATCACCCTAATATGCTTAGGCACATGCACATGAGCCATTAAGATACAAGCAACATAAAAAATGTATCGATGTTTGCGTTCGGCCACACCATTTTTTTGGGAGTTGTATGGACAAGAAGTTTGATGAATTATTCCATTAGACTCACAAAAAAAAGAGACACCTCTCTATGAAAAACTTCAAGGCATCATCGATACAAAGAGTACACAAGAGAATAGAAAATAGGGTATTAACTTTATTGTAGAACAAGGAAATCATATGCACAGTTTGTACTCTATCTTTGAGGAGATACATCTAGGTCATTCGAGAATAATCTTCAACAAAAATGACAAAATGACAAAATCCCCCACAAGACTCAACATGACCAGGCTCTTAAATATCACAATGCACGAGTTTAAAGGGTTATATGACTCCTAGAAGGAAAAGTGGAACAATGATGTTCACCCAATTCACAAGACTTGTGTTCTAACTTAGAGACAAAGGAGTCTAGAGGGCAAAATTACTTTAACTTTTGTAAAAAAGGGTGATCGAGTCGATACTGCCACTAGAAAGAAGAAATGGATGAGAACTTAGCATTAGCATTTACAGGATAACAATATCAAGATAGTAAAACCCACCATGTTCATGACTACTTCCAAGTTTCCTTCCCATCTGTAAATCTTGAGGATACCATAAGAAGAAAAGAATGTTACAGAAAAATTTTATGATTCTATTAGGTGCTTACAGATAATGGGCTTATCAAAAAACGAGAAGTGTACAACATGTCAAAGGTAAGATTTTAAATAACTCGAACTATACCAAATACACAAAATGAAGAATATGTAACATTAGCAGCCCATACTGGTGAAAATGATTCAAAATATGTTAAAAAGGAAAAAAGAGATTTATTACTTGTAATATGAATAGTAGTGCCAAAGTCTGATAGCCAAGACTTACCATGAGTACCTAAACATGAATAATTAGTAGGGATAATATTTTTGGCAGTTTTCCCATAAGTAGAAGTCATTTTGGACGAATCCCTCAAGTGACAACAATTTTTATTTTTATGTTTTTTGGTATGCAGCTAAAATCCATGACTAGGGCCTACATAAATGAACTCCATAGATTAAATTTCAAGCCTAAATTGAAAGTCTACTAATGCCAACTGTTGCACCACTATGTTTAACGCTTCTAGTGGTGCCAACTTTAAATAAGAAGGAGGTAGCTCTAGAGTTGAGCAAGTAAATCAAGAAGTATATTGATGTTGTTCCTATTTTAGCTGCACATAGAGACAACAAATTAAAACTAAGTCTTAGAACTTGGTTTGACAAGTTCAGTCGTGTGGTTGGTGATTTTGGTTGACAATATCAATCAGATCACTCAATTTTTGTGCGACAAGGGCAATATAATATTGTTATTCTTATTGTTTATGTTGATACCATCCTGCTAGGAGTGACATTGATGCGATTAAAAAGATTAAGGAATATTTGCTACAACACCTTGTCACTAAAGATCTTGGGCAACATAAATATTTTTAAGGCATTGAGATTGCTCATAATAAATGTAGAATCTCACTTTCTCTAAGAAAAATATGCTCGTGACTTACTTCAAGAAATTGGTTTATTGATTTCAATCCTAATTTCTAGAATGATGATGGCAATTATTCAGAAGACGAAAAAATTCTGACACCTTATAGGAAAATTGATCTACTTAACTGTGACCAGGCTTGATATCTCCTTTACAGTGAGAGTAGTTAGTCAATTCATGAACATGTCTCGATGCATTCACTACTTTAAGAATTTTAAAATATCTCCTTTATTCTAATGTTGATCAAGTTGGTTTTATAGATGATATAAAGTCAACTGTTGAATACTGTACATATGTTGCCGGAAATTTTGTAATATGGCACAGTAAGAAGCAAATGACAAGTGTAGAAGTTGAATATAAAGCCATAGCACACATTAGCAGCAAAATATTAAAAAACTCACTAAAGGAATTGGAATATGTGTACAAGAAACCATTGCGAAATCAGGTAGCAATTCACTAGGCATGGCCATGGCTTCAATTGGAACCAGGAACCAAAACCGTCGATTTAGGTCTGGTTCAAGAACCTCCAAAAAATAAAAATATATAATAATATTTTTTTTACTCAAAATGTTTGTTAATTGACAATGTAATGTTTTTTATAAAATTTGTATCATTTATTCTTTGCTTCATAGAACAACAATAAAATTGAACTACAATTTTTTTCATTTTTTAAAATTTTACACTTATTAAAAGTATTAAATATTTTGTCACATTACCTTTACATTAAAATTAATAAGAACAATCAATTAAAAAAAATGTATAAAACTAATACCTTGAAGAACTAAAATCGGAACTATTGAGGAACCAGAACCAAAACCACTACACATAATTTGGTTCTAGTTCTTCATTTTTATGGAACCAAAACTAGTGGTTCTACCATAACCATGCCTACAATCTACATTGTTGCTGATCCAGTCTTTAATGAGAGAACCAAACATTTAGAAGTTGATTGTCATTTTGCTCGTGATGTAATATTGGTGTATAAAATTTTCACATTCACCCCTTTTTCAAAGCAAGTTGCTAATGTATTTACTAAGACATTGGAACCAAGTGTGGCAAGTTAGACATGATTGATATGTTGTCTCCAATTAGGGATGTATTAGAATGTCTACATTACTTATATGATTTGATTAGGATACTTACATCCCTGTCCATTATCATTGCAGAGGATTTATTTTATTACATAGATTTTGATGTCCTGTAGTCTACCTGTCTTCTCACTCTACGTATACTTATCTCACTGTGCACACGGGACTGTAATTATTATGTGCGTAAATTGGTGCAACCGGTCCTCATCAATTTTGCCACACATTTAATTGCGTCTGTGCATTTATAGATAATACAAATTATATTATAATTTGAAGATACAAAAGATGATGGGAATATTAAAGGACTTGTTTGGCTGTATGGTCCTGATGACTTTTGTCTAAGCTTAGACAAAAGAAATGTGAGGAATATCATCTATTTCTAATAGTAGATTGGCAGTCGCCAACGCATCATCCATAATTAATGAACTAATTACTCAATCATGAAATTAAAAATATCTGCATTTTTAAATTCATGACCTTATACCAATGATTACTAGTCTTGTCATACTTCATGATAATCATGCCAGTTCCTGACCCTCCCACTTAATGAAAAAGTAGACACAGAAGTTGATAAATCAGCCAAAAAAAAAAGGGTCCCCCGTGTAGTGAATCACGAACGCACTACAACACAGATTAAATGTCTTATTAAGCAAAAGTTTGCCATAATTATCATTGGGATTTGGATTCAAAATAATTTAAGGTGTCATCAACCTGCAAGTGCTAAAACCTGTGGACCGCACATGACAGATCTGATTAGAACTTTTTTTCTACCTCTTGTTCGTGAGTTGTCAACAATCCCATCATTGGATTACTTATGGCGAAAAAGTAGCCACTTCACTTGGAAATTGTTTTTAATAAGTAAAATTATGACAATGTGGGTGTACTTATATGTGGTGTGTCGTGTTGTGTATATTTTGAAAATTAGTATAAGAACAATGGCTTTCTTGGATGCAAATTTAGATGGAGGTGGAAGTCGATGCAAAATTTTAAAACTAATGGAGGTGGAAGTCGATGCAAAATTTTAAAACTAATGTAAAAATAAGAGAAATAAATAAATAAATAAAATATTTTATTAGATAGTATGTTGAGAAGTAAAAATATTGATAAGATGAAAATGAAAACAAATTTGCGTCCAAACACAGCCAATAAATAAATATCTAATTCATTTATTTTTGTATATTTATGTGTCTGTAATATTATATTACAAATGGATGACATAATAATGTGTGCAAATAATAATTCTTTTTAAAAATATAACACGTACTGATATGCACATACACATTTGATATATAAAATTAATAATCATTCATTTTAATTTTTTTATGACAAACTAGACATTAAAAAAACATTTTACTGCCATAAAAAATATATAATTAAATTTAATAAAATAATTTATCCACTCTAACAATTCAAAGTAAGCACGGTCCATAAAGATGAAAGCTGGCGACAAGTTAAAGTTCAGTATAACATAAATACATGATAAATAATAATAGTATCCATTATTCTTAAGGAGACGCCTAGTGGCTTTGAGGACAAGATGTCATTCACGAGATCATTGGCTTAGAACACTGAGTAGGTGTGTGAATTGTGGGGATATGTGAGTATAAAAAATAATCATACCCAGCACAAGTGAAAAATAATCCAACAAAACAATTTTTTTTTTTTACCTCTTATCCTATCTATTGAATTGATCAGAGGCTAGAGGAATAATTTAGTAACAGTAACCTGGACCAAGAAAAACCAAATGCTGGTACAAAATGACAACCTTCAGTATCAAACAAATCAACCCAAACAAGAGAAGGACGAGGAGCAAAGAGGAAAAAAATAATAATTATAATACATCATTACTTGGATGACAACTCAAACAAGTCAATATGTGAGGGTAAAATTGATACACAGAACCTGAACACACAAGGATATCAAATTTTTGTTTGTCATATGCTCCAGCTCATATCTATCTGCCCACATTCCTATAGAATTCTGCCGCTATAAATTACAATACTATACATGGAGGAATACAACATGCCGATTCTGCTGCTGCGTTTGTGCACTTGGTTGGGTTAACTCGGATGGTATCGTAAATGTTTCTCATAGAAGTCTATAAGCTGCATAACGATCAGAAAGGAGGTTAATGCATTGATACGTGGAAGGCAGGCTTCAGTAACTCGTTCGGTTATAAGTGCATTGATGGTAAGAAGAAATTAGCCGAAAAAACCTAAAGAGTGTAAGATTGAGGAAACGCTCACCAAAAGTGGATTGTTGGCTTTCAAGAATTTGTTATCCACTGTAACTTTGGTTCCATCAGACCTGCAGCCACCATGAAATTCATCCAATCGAAAAAACGAATCATGACGCATGCATGAACTTGTCGACAACCTAAAACCATGAAAGAATCAAACGAGAACTAAAATTATATCCTAGCATGAGAAGAATTGAAACTTGAGGCTTCACACTAGCCCCAAGGTTAGAAACAATAAGAAAATCAAGGGAAATTGGGCAACTATCGAACCAAAGTTTATACCCTCATTTTATATACACACAAATATGAGGGGTATTGAAGAACATCAAGATATATTTTAACCAAAAGAATTAATCAAACTTAAATTAAGTTGCTTACCATTTTATGCCAAAAAGTTTATATAAATCATAAATTTTCTTCGACAATATTCATCAACTGACATTCCTATGCTACCAATTTGAAAGATGGGCCCTCACAAAGCCAAAGGCGAACTTAAAAAGTCAGGCTTTAAAATTAAAATTTAGAGATTCTTTCAGGGAAATAGAGGTGATTCTTTCTTTACACCATTCTAACATTGTTGATAAAAAATTAGTAACTGCCCTCAAGTAGCCAATTGCTAAGCATGTCTCTGGAGAGATGAAACTAAAGGCAATTTATGGGATCCTTGGAATATGAACATAATACATACTGATGTGTGAATATGTAACGACAAGAGTTGATAGCATGTAAAATTTCATCTTAATACTCAGTCGAAGTCAAAAACTCCTAGTGGGCACAGTAATTCATCATTCCAAACGAACTCTAAGAATAATTTCCTTATGCTGAACTTCCTCTGGTCTATTCAAATAGACCTAGTCTGACCTAACATAGAGTTGAAGATGAATGTCTGGGGTTATGAAATTTTTTAACTAGTAACAGTGGTACTAGTTATTTATTGATAAATTACAAAAAGTCAGTTATAGTAAAAAATTATAATAAAAATTATTTTAAAATAAAAATATCGAAAGGAGAATTGGAAACTCAAATTATGAAAGAAAAAGCATATAATTGTAATGGAGAAAGAAAGAAAAATACAACATACTAAAATAAGGGCCTTATAATATTTTGACACTTTGCAACCAAAATTAGACCCTTAGTCTTAACATATAGAATTACCCTGAAGAGCGGAGGATGAAACTTAGTCAGGCCACATGACATTTCGATAAGAGTTGTAAAACGGGGAGAAAGTTAGGCTAGCTCTTAACTTCAGAGATTCCTTAATGGACTCATTCAGGTAGCTCGAGTTTATCTTTTGCTAAAGTTTGTACAGAAGAGAGAGAAACCGTAACCTTCAGAATGCCGAAATTTGAATTAGCCATAAGTGTTTGAAAATGTTGTCACAACAAACCTAGGCAACAGATCACCATACTTCAGGATGGCCACAGATCACCATACCTGTTGGTGAGTCTACTCCATTCTTCAAATTTGTTAAATGAAATGCATTTCATAGTTATTTCTTTAAGTGTATCAACTCTAGGTTAGAAGAACATAAAAGCAAGTTCCATCTTCTCACAACTAAGCCAAATATTGCAGCTTTTTCTCCTTTTTTTTTTTGGTTCAATAGCATATAATTATGTGATAAGTGATGGACCAGTGGTGTGACAGAAGACTCACAGTAACCATATTAAAACTTGAGTCATAGGAATTAGAAAATGTTTGGATGCAGAAACAGACAGGCAACAATTGTCAAAGCCAAAATTCCAAGCAACACGATAAAGTTTGGAAGGGAATTAGTTGTCTGGAGATATTTTATCTAAATTAAAGACTGAAAGCACAAAAAAAAACTTGTCACGCATGACATCATAATGTAAGGTGAAACTTTTAACACAAGCAAACTACTTCTCCACGAGATTATCATGCTCTGTCGAAAGCAAGGTTTTAAAATCCAGACCAGGCTGGCCGGTTCAATTGGTTTGACTAGGAGCATGCTTGTTTTCAGGTCCAATTTCACCCTAAAACCATTTTGTTATTTCAACTAGTAGGAACCGGTCAAACCCAATCAAAAACCACTAAAAACTGGTTTTTACTATTTTTCTTCATAAAAGATTTAAAAACAAAAATGGACCTTTTAAAGATAAAAATAAATTAAATAACATTTTATATTTGCTTTTGATTTCATTTTTACCTCCTAAACAATTTATTAGTATGTATATAATTTTCACTATCTATTTTTTTGACTTGTATTTATTTTATTATTTATATCTATATATTTTTCTAATTGAATAATTAAAAATTAAAATATTGAATCTTGAAATTACAATTTTTCTATTAATTGTGTTGTTTTTATTTTCCAAAAATCATTTTTCAATATTTATATTTTGCCTTGAATTTAATTTAGTTTCTTTTGTATTTTTCTAATATTTTTTTATTCTTGTTAAATTTTTATATTTCTAATGTTACATTTAAAATTTATCATTTAATAAATTAATTGATGGACTTGAATTAGTTTTATAAAATTATTTTAATAATATTACATATGTATACATAATATTATATATAATTTAAAACAACTGATAGTTTGAAAATGGTTGAACCAGTCTAACCGGCGGTGCAGTAATCCAATTGATTCTCAAGTTCAATTACTAGTCCATTTTTAAAAACATTGGTGGGAAGGTATTTTCCCAAATTACAGCATCCACAGATACAAGCAATAATGAAATTAGAAACTCAGGTTCGCACACACGTGACACCAAAAAAAAAACAGCGAGAGAAAGTAAGTGCATTGGGATTTACACACCTCACAGCGTCAAAGGTGAGTACAACTTCTTGGATGTTGTTTGATGTGGAAGCTTTGTAGCTTATGGGCTTGACAATTTGAGTTATGGTGCACATGCCTTTCGAATCTTCATACTTGTTCTTGCAATTTGTTTCGTTTCCAAGAAAATCCAGATACTGAACACTTACAGGTACGAGGGAAGCACATGAAGAATCTTCATTTGGTAAATCATCCACAGAGCACAATGTTGGGTCTTTCTTGAACCTCTTGACAGAACCAGATTTCCGCCTTTTAGCTCCAGTGCAACGACCTAATAGCATAGGGTTCACTCCACCAGTCTTACTTAGTCCATTTTCCAAGGTATCCCTTCCTGTTGGTTGCACTTCTTGGGATGTTAGAACAAACCTGCCAGCATCTTCTTTGCTGATCATCGTTGCACCCTTTAATTCACAGAGCTTCAAGTCCAACTCGCTTCGCTCCTTTTCTTCTTCTCCCACAACAGAAAACATTTTCACACCATTCTCGTTTACCTTCTTTGAGGTTTCTACATTCTTTGTGCCATTGACAATAGCATCTCCACTCGGATTTCTACGGGACAAGTCTTTTAACAGAGGAGAGGATATTGGCTCCTCTGCAATCCTGATCATGTGAGACGGCACGCTATAAGTGGCGGCAGCGGGAGATCGTTGCTGCTGCTGGTGGTGTTTTTTCTTGGTTTGAACGTGAGTTATGCCAGTCTTGCGCTTTCTTCTGCGAGTCGACCTACTTTTCCCAGCTTTCAGACTTCAGATCGAACAAAACAGGGTAAGCCAAAACCAAAAGATAGAAACAGGAAAAACATGAGTCGCAGCTCGCAAATTACATACTCGTTATTCTAATTTGTACTATTCACAAGCACACTAGCTGACAATTGAAGCATAAATAAAAACCTCTCTTCAAATGCATCAATAATATCCGAACACTGCAACAGATTTCCCAGAGGCTCCCAAGTATTTTCTGCCTCCGACCAGCCTCTCCTTTCCAAAGATAGCCAGTACAACAATCAGCAAAAAATCGTATCCACCTTATTTAAACACATATCAATTCCCACCATTTTCTATTCAACAATAAACAAACGCATACATAAATAGGGCTTGAGTTCTACATTACTCACCATTTGATGAGATACTGCAGTTTGCCCTTTAATTTTGGCCGCATTCCAACAGTCGCCAAAAGAACGAGATATCCACCAATCAAGGGTAAGTAAGTTCAGAAAAAGCATCATTATGCAAATCTCCATTTACAATTTCTTCCGAGGAAATAGAAGAAGAAATTAACAAAAAAAGATTCACCTTTCTGACGCGCTTTCTCCGTACGGCCTCAATTTCATAGTATCCTTCAGCAAGCTTCGTCCTCTCGCCCTCAGTCTCCTCCGCCTCTCCAATTTGTACGTCTTCCAACTGCCCGTACACTTTCTCAGCTTCCGATTGCTCCTCTCCTCCTTCCCCTTCTTCCTCTACGGTAGCCTCTTTTGTAGCTTCGAGCTTTTCGCTCTTCCGCCGTTCTTCACCCAGCACATCTCCGCCGCCATTGACGGATTTCACGTCGGAGGTGGAGTCGGAAGGCCGAGGCGCGGATTGTTTTACGGTGTGCAGGTTTGTACGCCTCTTTTTCCCTCCTTTCATCTCTTCCCTCTCTCTAAAGTCCGCCCTGCTACTGAGGGCTACAGAGGGCTACAGCCTTTTCCAAATTTTCAGGGATTTTCTCCGATTTTGGTCCTTCGCATGCCTTCACAATACATATATAAATAGAGAGAGAAAGAGAGAGAGAGATTAGTAATTGTGGCACGCGAATTTTTTAAAAAATAAATAAAAATTTAATTATTATAACATAACATATGATAACCGAAACAAATTAATTTTTAATTAAATGTGTATGGAAAAAATCTAGAAAACACAAAAAAAAAATAAATTGAAAGATGTAGAAAACATATCGAAAATATATAGAATTATACTAATGCAGTATGGAGAACGGACAAAAAATACAAAATATTAAAATAGAAATATTACAATAATCTAACTTTGTGCAGCTAAGATTGGATCTGTATCCTCAATATATGGTACAAATAGATATTATCTAATAAGAGGAATATCATTTGGAAATAAATTTATAATATTATAATATAAAAATTTTAATTTTAATTATCAATAAAATTTAGAATTATTTGTCAAGAATTACATCTTTATGCTCTTCGATTATTATGGACTCACCTATATGATTTAGATTTTTCGTACATTTTATTCAGTCAAAAAGAATTAATTAAAATTTATTTAAAGACTGAGATATTTTTAAAAATTTTTGTAAAACTTTTAAACTACTTTTTTATCATTTGGAAGAAGAAGATTGTGAGTCTTACAAATTGTAAATTTTAAACTCTTTTCAATTAAGTAGAGAATATTTTGGATTAAACTTCGTAGAAAAGAAAAGTAATATTAATACATATTATTACCATATTTCAGTTGCATAATTTTTATAACGAAATAAGATATTTAAATTTAATTAAAAAATCGTTTACAGACTAACCGAATATTACACTAGAATAGTTTCATACGTATGCTTTTCACAAACATACAATAAAACATAATACATTATTCAACTTTAAAACAATGTTTTAAAAACTGGATCGGTGATTGAATTAGAAAATCTATTAGGTCACTGGATCATTAGTCCAACCGATTGAACTGTTGAAAAAACTGGTTATTTTAATTATATAATATTATATATATTATTATAAAAAGAATTTACAAAATAAATGTAATCCAATATAACAATAGATTATAAAATAAATTTTAGATGTAATGTTAAAAATTAAATAATTTAATTAAAATAAAAATTTATTACACAAATTAAAAAACATATTAAATTCAAAATGATTAAAAGTATAAAATTGAAAAAATAGTTTTGAAAAATAAACAGATTAATTAATATGACCCATTTTAATTTTAAGATACAATAATTTAATTTTCAAAATATTAATTAGAAAAATAAAAGGATAAAAATTATTAAAAACAAAAGTCAAAATAAAAATTGTATATTTAACTAATATTAAAGAGTTGTAAATGTAAGAAAATTTTGAAAAAGTCTAAAAATTTATTTTGTAATTTTTTCAAAAAAAATTGCTAAAAAATTCTTTTTTTTTTAATTTTTTAGATAAAACCGATTTTTAGTCAATTTTGACCGATTCAAGCCGTTTTTGACCGATTTTTGACCTGTTTTGACTGGTTCTTGACTAGTTTTATACATGTTTTATTTTTATACCTTAACCGAACCGGAAAACGACTGATTCCCAGTCAAACCGGTTGAACCGACCGATCCGGTCCAATTTTAAAAACATTGCTTTAAAGCTAAAATTTAGATCCATTTTTCTTGAGGAATTGTCAAACCTTTAATGGTATAAAGCCAACGACTCTGCACTTATCACTGAAATACAAAGGTCACGTTGGTTTTGATTTTTTGGTGTAAGTTTCGATGTACTTTTATAAAATATGTAAAAATAGAAGTAAAATAAAAATAAATTTTAAAAAATATAATTATTATAAAATATATTTTTTGGGTGAAAAAAGTAAAAATAAACATGGCCAAAGTGTTTGATTGTTATTCTCCGTTTTGTATTGAATTAGAATATTTGTCTAAGAACTTATTTTTTTTATGTATGTCTCTCTATTTTCACCACTATTAAATTGTAACGTGTATTATTTATTTGCACGCAACAACTCTGAAAATATATGATCATTGTCTATCTATTAGTAAAAAAAAGAGAAGAAGGAGGTCAAAAAAGGAAAAATTGATAAATAAATTGATTGTAAATATCGGTGTTTCTCAAGTCTTCCATTTTGGGGTTGGTTTAATCACAGCCGTCTAGAAACCCTTGGCTAATATTGGAAGGCCATGAACCGGTAAGAGAGTCCGGAGAGCATTGCTCCGAGTCTCATCCTGGTTGAGATAGTACGCGCGTGTGCGTGTTTATATATATACATATATTGAATAGCGTAATATCATATAAGAATAATAATTAATTTTTAAAATATAAATATAATTATATGTTATATATATTGATTAGTATGAAAGTATATAAGAATAATAATTAATTTTTAAAATATAAATATATAAAAATGTAACTATGTTATATATATTTATTAACATATATTTATTAATTTAATTGTAAATAAATTTAATGATTAAAAATAATTAATTAATTATAAAAATTTAACTTTAAATTTAAATGAAATGATGTGTTTGGTTGTTTAAAATTTAATGAAGTATTGATAGATCTAGAATTGTGTTCCAAACGTAGCCTTCTATGACATAGAACTAACTGCCCTCAGTCTCAATTTTGACCTTTGTAAATTACCATTGTCTATTTCTTTCTAACCCCCCTTCCGTTTTACCACGCGTGTGTTTGTCTTGGAATTTGATTGCATGTTTTTTTTTAAAAAAGAAATATATATATATATACTTATACACATATATATTTTAAATTATATAAAATAAGAAAGAGAGAAACAAATTTTAAAGATAGAATGACTGAAGTATGTATTTTTTTAGAAGAGTGACAATAAACATAGCCTATATTCAATTCAATTTTACGATGGGGGAGATATGAAATTGGATCCAATTATGCCACATTTAAAATAATACATGCACTTGAATTGTTAGTTTTCCTAATTTTTATTTTTTCTATCTTTTACTTTTACTCAATTTTATAAAAAAATATACATATAAAAATACACACCAAAAACCAAAACAAATATAACTATTAGCATTAGGAAAAAAATTTTCTAAGAATAGTATAATAGTGAGCAAGATAAAAATCAGTAAAAAATATATTTTGATTCGTAGAATTAAGGTCCTCAAGTTTATTTTGAATGACAAATTAATTATGAGATAATTTAATGTTATGGTTAATATATAAGATAACTTAATCATAAGTACATTCAATGGGCTAACGTGTTTAGATTATTTAATTACATCTAATAAATTAGACTATTTATTTAATATTTTATTAAATTAATATCAAGTTGATATTTTATTATAAATTTTTATCACTTAAAGTAAATATTTAATTAAATTTGATAAATTAATTTATTAAGTCTAATCCTCCAAAAAGAACAAGCCCTCAGTTGAAAAAAAAATGATCAAACTATAAAAGAAAGGTGAATAATATGCAAGGTCTTGAGATGCTGATTGATCTGTGTATGAAGTGTTACATCGTGACACGGAATAATTATTGAGGTTATGTTTAATTTTTCTCTTTTCTTCTTATATTGTTTTACGAATTTCACATTACAATACCCAAATTTTATTCCAACAAAATTTTAATCCAAAATCGTAAAACACTTGTGCACACGTGTTACAATTTAATACAATGAATGAGTGAAACATTTTATTAAACTTTAGTTTATATTATTAATATATATACTATATTATTAGTTCAATAAAAATTTGTAATTTTACAAAATGAATTTTCACAACTATCTTTATATTAAATTCTTTTATTATTATTTTTCGTTTTTTCTTTCTTTTCGTCTTACAATTATATTCATGTTTTCACTCAATTGTTTTTATTTTTTATATTCTTTTGATCTTTCTCAATTTTTTATTTTAATTAATCATTATTTTTATACAATCTAAAATCTCAAATTTTCTTTATTTTTATTAATCAAATACGATAATTATGTGCAATTTTTTACTAATTATTAAGAGCTCAAAGCAATTTGGTTATACATTCTGAATTTACAATATTAACTTTAATTAATAAATTTGAACCATTATCCTTATTTAAAATAACTAATTACACTCAAATATAATTAATAGCATACCACTACTTCTTTTCTTTACTATATAATTTATACTTATATTATTCTAAAGACATTTTAGTTAGACATTATAAAATTATACATAAAACCATATATCTTTAATTTATTTATTTATTCTTTTTAATATTTTCTCATTTCTTTTAACCTATTAATTTTATTTTTCTCTCAAATTTTTATCTTTTTTCAAAAATTTTATGTTAAATATTCTTTATACTTTTGATCTAAATCTATACTATGTTATTAATACTAGTATGCCCCAATCAAAAAGCATTACTAAACTAGTTAATAATCCTACTCATTATTTGGATTACGTTAGAGAAATGAATTCAATGTCATGGCTAATTTTGACACCAATCATGAACCTTTCAAGTATTATTATATTATTTTATTTTTACTATTTTAATGTAAAATTCCACATGTACTAAACTTAATGTGTGCTAATGGAGGGAATATAAAATTAACAGGCAATACAAGATATTTAAGGCAAATTCCAAACCGCGTTGCAAAATAATTAATGGGAGTTATGTTATCGGAAAGGAAGGAATGTGAATTTATTAAGGACAAAAACTTCAACTAATTAGGAATCGAGGGCATTTAAGTCAATTCGCCTTGGGGTCGTTGATTGCTCGGCACGCTTAGGACTTGGAGTCCAAGAGTATATCCATTACCCTCTTTTTTCACAGGATATGCGTTGCACAGATTCTTCTCCATAGTCCGTTGCTTTTTCTCTCCTTTCTTCTTCGCGACTGTGTTTCACCGTCGATACCTCTCTTGTAATATACATTCGTTCTGAAAAATGGTCAACGATCGTTTGCCTCGTGTTGCAATTGTCAACCCTGATCGCTGCAGGCCAAGAAAATGCCGCCAAGAATGTAAAAAGAGTTGCCCGGTTGTTCGAACAGGTGTTTTTTTTTTCTAATTGTTATTATTTTTTTGTTTTCGTTTTGCACGATTCTATCACGTCAATGGATTTTGGAACACTATTGTGCGCCTACTTTATCGTGCGCTCTG
Source organism: Avicennia marina (assembly GCA_019155195.1). Lineage (NCBI taxonomy): Eukaryota > Viridiplantae > Streptophyta > Magnoliopsida > Lamiales > Acanthaceae > Avicennia > Avicennia marina. The sequence goes on from CM032782.1 coordinate 9,024,554, forward strand.
GTGCGAGCGTGTGGTTGCTTTTCTTAGCCTTCTTCGGTTGTAATGCTGATTCAATTTCGGAAGGATTTGTTTGTTTCTACTAGGTTATGTTGATTTTCTGTTATTGTTTGATCCAGATTATGTTTTGTTTTAAGAAGCAGTATGTTGAAAAGAAATTGTACATTAAAAAGTTTCATGTTCGTGACATAACAATGTTTCAGCATGCAAATTGTGCAATTCGTGTATACGGCGGTGCATGGCATAATTTTGGCCTTCTAAATTTACTCAGATATTAAAAGTCCTTTGAATATTGTTTATTTTCGTAACTAGTTTTTTGTAATATTAAAATTATTCTATAATATTATTTAATTTTCCGTAGTATCAGAACTAGAAAAACAAATTTAAAAAATACGTGTTCCTTGTTATTGAATGTGGGAGGGGACATTCGTTAGAATATTAATCTCTAATTATTGGATCTGAAACCATATAAATTGTGCTTAATCTAGACATTGAAGGGAAACAAAAATTATGCATAAAATCTTACATTGCTCAAATGATAAATTTTCGTTGATGTATTAGACTTTAATGAGCATCCAAGAAAATTGTAATATTTGGTCTAGTTAAGCTCAAAACCATCTGCTATTTAGAAAATATGTGAACCTCCCAAAACTTCTTTTTAAGAGAGTGATGCTACTTAAAAATTAATCAGAAAGTCATCTTCCAACTTATTATGGAGCATCATCATTGCAGTTCTCAAAGATGAATATGAGCCTGTTTTCATGGAAATAATACTAGTATTTCAGTTCGCGAATTAGATGATGTTTATCTTGGGACTAACTTAAGTTCTCAAATCCAGATTACATTAATTTCCAAGTGGTCCAATTAATATTCAAAATTTTAAACTCTTTGGAAGAGTGAACGCTGCATTGCCAAAGTGTTTTTCAATGACGGTACACATATAACTGATGGAGGGATAATTAATTTTGACAGAAAATTTTAACGGCCAGACTTGTTGGTAGGAAAAAAGTTACCCATATTTTTGTTTGGGAATTACCCTGACAAACCCCTCTTGATTTATCATCATCCTCTCTCTTTTTTTCACTTTTTTTTTGCCCCTGAATTTGGGAATTTTTTAAGATAGAATATCACAACTCTTTACGAGGCAAAGTTTTCACTCTTTGCATTTATTTTATCTGACGTGCTCTTTCTAAATTATTTACGAATAAATTAATCAATCTCATTCTTTTCACCAGGAAATATGTTTCACTGAACAGTCTTCAATGTCTAGACGTAGGGTCACTAGTATTTGTAAGGATATCCATCTTTCTGTTTCGCTTATAGCTACTGCGGATAAATTTCACAGCTCCTTGTTTGTTATTTTGACTTTTGCTGATTATTGTATATATACCCTGATTAAAAACACTGTAATTTCCAATGTATTAGAGAATTCTATTGCCTTTGTTTATCTGCAGGTAAACTTTGTATTGAGGTTGCACCTTCCTCCAAGATCTCATTCATATCAGAAGAACTCTGTATTGGCTGTGGAATATGTGTTAAGGTTTGTATTCTATTTTTTAGTCATTAATGATTGTTCCAAGTAGATCAGGGATGATATTCTTCTATCTACTGTAGAAATGTCCTTTTGGTGCAATTGAGATCATTAATCTGCCAAAAGATTTAGATAAAGACACAACTCATCGCTATGGTGCAAACTCCTTCAAGCTACATAGGTAAATGTCCTTCCCATACCGCGTTGGAGTATTTTGGATTTCACAGTGAGAATTGTTGACACCTGAAGCTAATAACTTAATGCGCAGGTTACCTGTGCCACGCCCAGGACAAGTTCTTGGTCTAGTTGGGAAAAATGGGATCGGAAAATCCACTGCTGTTAAGATATTGGCGGGAAACCTGAAGCCAAACTTGGGGCGCCATAATGTAATAGTCAATCAATGATATTAACAACCTCTTCAAAATTGAATCACTTTAATATTTTGTGTTTCCCTTCTGCAGAATTCTCCTGATTGGCAGGAAATATTGACTCACTTTAGGGGATCTGAGCTGCAGAATTACTTTACCCGATTCCTCGAGGAAAATCTAAAGGTGGATTTTGATTCTTGCGTTAAAAAATATCCTTTTCTTCTAGATCAAGATGGATCCTAGAAGGGGCATAAGACAGATGACACGATATATTTTAGAAAATTATACCCATTGAACGATTGTAGTTTCTAATTGTAATTTTTAATAAGATATGAAATGTTGAGTATATTTTCCTACTGAGTATTTCAATGTACATCTTGCATTTATTTTTCTTTGGGAATGATCATAGTAATCTGCTCAAGGGTATAGATGTTTTAAAACCTACATTTCTGAGTTGGCTCACCAAGAGAAGTCTGCAGGGCTAATGAGCATGAAATAAACTACAAAGAGTCTCTCTTAAAGTGAATTTGGTTTAATTGCCTTAATCAAATCTGGTAAGCCTTCGTTTATGAATTTTGCAGGCAATCATCAAGCCCCAGTATGTTGATGGCATACAAAAGTCAGTGGACGGCTGCCTTGGTCAGTTGCTTGATAATAAAGATGAAAAGGGAGTCAAGGAAGAATTATGCCAGAAACTTGATCTTAAAATGCTTGTGGATCGCAATGTGAAGGATCTGTCCGGTGGGGAGCTTCAGAGATTTGCCATAGCAGAGCGTGCTGTTCAGGATGCAGACATCTACATGTTTGATGAACCTTCCAGTTATCTAGATGTGAAACAGAGGTTGAAAGCTGCACAAGTTATCAGATCATTGCTCACGCCTGAAAGGTTATTTTAGTAGCTCTAGTCAACACTAATACTACCATTGTTGCATTTTCAAATTGTTGAGAGCCTAATAACTGTGTTCACTTTTCACATAATAATGCACAAACAAAGATAATATCACCATTTATGTGATGTTGGAATCTTTGAAGCATCTGGTGATCGATTTCTCAGCTTCATATTCCATACATTTTGCATTAGTTATCAATATGAAATAAGAATATAAAAACATGTTTGATACACATATATTTGCATTGCTTTAAATTTCCATTTTTCGGTTTCCGGATCTCAGTTACATCATTGTGGTGGAGCATGACCTCAGTATCCTAGATTATCTATCGGACTTTATCTGCTGCTTATATGGAAAGGAAGGAGTATTTGGAGTTGTTACGCTACCTTTTTCTGTTCGAGAAGGCATCAACGTGTTCTTGTCTGGTTATATCCCAACCGAGAATCTACGATTTCGAGAGGAGTCATTTACTTTTAAGGTTGGTTGCAGTTTATTATTTTAGTTCTAGGCGCTAATCTTTGCACTTTATTGCTAATTTCAATCTCTAAATTTAAGGTGTCTGAGTCGTTAGAAGATGCAGAAGAATGGCAGGCTTTTGCCAGCTATCAGTACCCATCAATGAGTATAACTTTGGGAAATTTCAAGCTCCAAGTAGTTGAAGGTGAATTTACGGAGTCACAAATCATTGTAATGCTGGGCGAGAATGGAACTGGGAAGTCAACATTTATCCGAATGCTAGTAAGATGATATATTCTTCTGTACTGCATGTCATGTTTCTGTTCTGAAATCCTTTACTAATGGAACATCTTATTACACTGCAGCCACATTGTATATGAGATGATTGCAACAAAGAGAACCATTTAATTTATTCGTTTCTATGTTTCAGGCTGGTAAACTCCCGCCTGATTCCATTGAAGGTTTTAAAGCAAGTATACCTGAACTCAATGTCTCATATAAGCCTCAGAAGATTAACAGTAAATCTCAGTCCACAGTTAGAGACCTGCTACAGCGAAGAATCCCCCAGTACTATATGGACCCTCAGTTTGTCTCAGATGTTGTGAAACCTCTCACCATCGAGCAATTAATGGATCGGAAAATCGAGGATCTCTCTGGTGGGGAGTTGCAAAGAGTTGCCTTATGCCTGTGTCTTGGAAAGGTAGGTGTTACGTTCTAGAAGTAAATACAATTTCTAAGTATTTTGGTTTTCTTCAGTAGCTCTTTAGTAGTATGCATGTTTTATCGAATTATACCCAAAATAATATGAGATTTCGCAACTGAAGATGCTGGATATTGGCTAATTTAGAGAGTAAATGTCGTTTCTTTACTTTGATTAGCACCCACGGTAGTCAAAATATATTATAGTCGAGAAGTTACAAATATATTATAGTCAAAATGTTGAACAGGAAGTAGCAAAACTTATGTGTGGTCAAGAAGCGAAGTGGTTGAGAAATTTTAGATGAAGACGACTTCTAGACCTTGCCATTTTAACTTCCCATATTCATATATTCTAAAAGGAATTTATAATATTGTAACAAGATTCAGTTACTTAAATTTTTAGAAATGCCTAAACCAGATGATGCATAAGTCAACATGCACACAGTGAAAAAGCTCGTCGAATTATTCGCACCGAGACATACGATACAGTTTTTTGGGAAAAGGAAATGTTGATTTTCCCTCCGAGCTTTGCATAAATTAGTTAGCTTTCCACATGAGTAGAAACTTTTGTAGTTTTCCTATTATTTTTATTTGCAGGATCAATTTTCTTTACAATTTACTAAAAAATAATGCTACTCTTCCGGTCTTTTGCAGCCTGCAGATATTTATTTGATAGACGAACCCAGTGCTTATCTTGATTCTGAGCAGCGTATTATAGCTTCAAAAGTCATCAAAAGGTTTATTTTCCACTCCAAGAAAACTGCTTTTGTGGTCGAGCATGACTTCATCATGGCAACATATCTGGCCGACAAAGTAATTGTCTTCGACGGAAAAGCATCCGTCAGTTGTCAAGCAAATTCTCCACAATCCTTACTAACTGGGATGAACATGTTTTTATCGGTATTTCTCAATTTCTACCTTTGTAATTTAATATCTGTTGTCTCTGTCTCCCAGTTAAGTTTTCACGGGAAAAATTTTTCCACGGAGTTCACGACGGGTTGCTTAGCAAAAGTTTATTTAGGATGTCTAGCGATATTGATTTTAGGCTTAAATTTTGTTTCTCGTTATTCCCTTAAATTCTTGGGCATTTATTTGTCTCGTCTGCAGCATCTTGATATTACATTTCGACGGGATCCAACCAACTATCGGCCACGCATAAACAAGATGGACTCGGCAAAGGATAGGGAGCAAAAATCCGCAGGAACCTATTATTATCTTGACAACTAAGGCACCCCAACTCAAGAATTCCATATCTTTGAGTTGGTTTGTTTCAAACTTTTCGTCCAATGCTTTTGCCCTCCACCAAGGTGAGATCTAGCAACACTACTAAATTGCTGGAGACTACAACAAAATGCCGACCTCAAAAATAATTTAATACACACCTTTAGATTTGCTTGTCCTGATTACCAAATTTTTCCCATACCCAATATTTTATCGAATCCTTTGCAAACTATTGCATGATAAGGTATATTCTTTTGGCTAGGGCGGCCAGTAATTCGGCCACAGGCAATGCAAGCAGGTGTTACTCCTCTAGGCTTTAGAGGTTTCCCCTCTGCCATCTACATTTCAAGATGAGGTGAGTAGCAGTGAAACATTATATCCATCAGTAAGCATTTCAGGTCCAGATAAGAATCATTTCTAGTGGCATGCCAAAGGTTTGAAGTCGTCATCATCATCTTTGGACATGTACTAATTTTTGTATTTCACTTGGTATCAGCAGTGTCGCTTTCCTCCTTAGGTGCCAACGTGAAGTCCATGCCCTTGGAAACACTTCAAAATCAAAATCAAAATCTTCCATGCGCTGATGTGTCTCCTCACCATGGTTCTTTAATTTGTTTTCAGGGGAAATCCATCTGGATATCGTGGATTCAGGTTGTGCACTGATTTGATCCCCACAGGGGTTTTTAATACGCTTTCATACTGTTAACAAGCTTTGGAATGTTTTTGGGTGATACACTATATGTTGATGATTTAAACCGCGACATTTTGTTTTAAGTATTTTAGCTTGATGCCTCTTCAATCTTACTTCACTTGGGTTACTTCTTGGTAGAGCCATCGTTGGACGAAATTTAGTGCAACACCAGGACCGATGGTCTGCCACACTAAGCTTCCCACGCAAGTGGCCTCTTATCACACAGGCTCGCAATTTGTGCACATTTAATGCGTATACATCTAAAACTTAAAAATATAGTTTATTATGCACATATATAAACGTCCATCTTTATTATATAAATATGTCTTATCTATTCTAGAGTTTGTACTGAATTTGATTGCAAAATATAAATTTACAACAATATGATTAATAAATTTATACTCTTGACCTTAATTAAAAAGACCTAACATGCTAAAATATAATTATCAATATACCATTACTTACTTTTTTTGCACAGCATATCTAGACTTATCTATTTATAATCTATACTATATATTAAGTTAACAAGGCTTTGAAATTGCATGATATAAAATTATCGTAATTGTCTTCGTTTTAAACTCTTTTAATTCTTTTTTTATCATTATCTTACTTTCTTTTCTTTTAATTACCCATTTTAATTTATGTTTTATCTCAACTTCTCTCATTTCAAATTCTTTCAATGCTTCTTTAATTTTATTGTAAATATTTTTTGCACTTTTAATTTTTTTAAAAAATTATTTATATTACTTAAAATACAATAATTTTATAATTTATAAATAAATTTACACAGTGCTCCTTTTACTAGTATATTATTAAGTTGACAAGGTATTTTAATTGCACTATAAAATTACATAATTAACCTTTTTTTGATGTATTTGATTTTTCTACCATTTTTCTTCCTTCTTTTCCTTTTAACTTATTACTTGTATTTATATTTTCTTCAAAAAGTTATCTCCTTTTAAATTCTTTTGATCTTTCTTATTTTCTTATTTTAAATCTTTTTATACTTTTATTTTTAAATATTTTTATTTATATCATTTAAAATGCATAACATTATAATTTATGAATTAATTTACACATACATAGAGTGTGCAACTTTTTACTTGTATAATATTAATGCTTAACCCCTTATGATAACTACTTTTGGTTTTCTAATATTTTGTCAATTATATCTTTAATTGTTTGTTTTAACATTATGACTATCCTATATACTAAAAACTAACAACTAACACCACATTTTTCTTTTCAAATTCACATAGAAAGTTAATAGCTTTCACTTTTTTAATGTATTGTTATGTCATTTTTATTATTAAGACCCCAAAATTATTTATCATTCTCACACACATTGTATAATAAAAATATAAAATGCTAAATTTAGTTAATTTTATGTTTTTATTTATATAACAAAAATTATGAGATAAACTCTTTGTGTTTATATTAAAGTTTGAACATTATTTATCTTAAATTAGTATTATAATTTTATTCTTTTAAATTAATTTTTTATTTAATTTTCGCATGTACACAGAGAGTGCACAATTTCTAGTTTTGAGTTTGAGGTTTTTTTTTCTTAATTTATCATCTAAAAAATCATTTATATCAAATATAATATAATTATATAATTTTATTAAAGATAATAAAATACAAATTGCTATGTTTAAAAATGTATCAGAAATTTATATAAAGCGAGAGGAAAAATAAAAAATATGTGAGAAGAAATAAATTAAATGAAAATTATTGGAAATGATTAGAAAGAGAAAATATAAAAAAAATGATGAAAAAAATGCATAAAATAAATAAATAGAAGAGATGTGTTTTAGTTTCTTTGTTTGAAGTACTAAAGTTGTTATACCGTGTTTAATTATAATATATACTACAATAGGATTGCTTAGACCAATGGGCTGTTACTCGGTTTGACATAATGTTGAATTGGTGGATTGCGTCAGCTTCAATCATAGCCGTTGGATTGGAAATGAACGATGATGCACCAATCACTCCTGCAAAATTTTTGTCTTGTCACAACTCAAAAGTAGCTTATTTTTCCCTCAAATTTTAATGTAGAAAATTACTTTTTAAGCCAAATTACAGTCATTTTCTTTCAAATTTATTCATCATGTTTCTTATGGAACTCTTTCATAAAAGTAATATTCTCAATTATAAGAGAGTCACATCATTACTAACTCTCATTTACTCCTTTAAATAAAAACCATTTGCAAAAATACAAAATAAATAAATAAATAATACAATTCCAACGTTTGTCTATTCAGTGTTGATCAAATGAAACCTTTAAATTTGTGATCAATGAAGTATATTGTTAATATATATTGTCCATCATTATTTAACTCATACACAATAATAGCATAAAAGGAAAACACATACATTTTTAAATTTTATAAACAAATAAGATAAAATTAAAAATCAAGTAACTATAATCCGCCCTTCTATTTAGGTTTGAAATCTATACCTGTATTATATTATTAAAGAAATAAAGTTTTTTTTTATTGACTAACGTAAAATTGCACGAGCACCCCTATTTAAATTTTTATATTTTTTCTATCCTTGTTACTTCTTTATTTCCTTTTAACTTATTATTATTAATAATATTATTTATATTTTCTCTACATATTCACTCTTTTCAAATTATATTGATCATTTTTTTTTTATTTTCGTACTTTAACCTACACTATATTATTATAAAAATAAGGCTTATTATTATTATGAAAAAACCTGTACTATGGTTGATAAAATGAACATTAAAGTATAAGAGCGAATAAATTTTTTGTACTACTATGATCAAAATAATAGCCTAAGTAATTAATTTTCAAATTAATCAAATATACAAATTGAATATTTAACATTACACGTTATTAACTAATAGTTTATAACTTATTAAATACATACATATACACATACATACATACATATATATATATAGATACATACATACATATATATATATATATATATATATATATTGTTTAGTTGATACGAGGGATGAGATGCAATGTTATGAAAATCAGACCGATCATCTAGTGGAACCCGTAAACCGCAAACCAGTCACAAGACCGGTCCGTCGTGCCCAAAAACCGAATCTACTTTGAACTCGGATCTACAGTTTCATTCAATTGCAGCAGTTGTGTTGTTTTTGTAATTTTATTGGACCAAAGTAACAATGGGCAACAAAACATTTATCCATTCGAATGAGAGAGAATTTTATGTTTTATTGGTGAAGATATTGGGGTCAGTTGGCTCACGGTCTCAAAAGGTATTTGTGAGTGGGATATTTTTATTTTTATTTTGTGATTAACAAATAATAAAGATGTTCTCTTCTGTTGTTAAAAAAAAGAGTTTATGTAAATGGAGATTTGGGCATGTTTGATGATTAGGCAAAGAGAGGAAAGAATAAGAACCCTAGGAAGTGGGGATGAAGAGGGGGTGTTGAAGCAAAAAATGGGTCCTTGTTTTTACACTTTCTAGCATTAAAAGTGGGAAGAGTTGTGTCATTAAAAATTCCCCCTATAATGGAAGAGGTATGCCACAATAGAGCAATCTTGAGCATTAAAAATTCTATATGTGAAGGACACTTGTCAATGTTCCAAATCAAACAGTAGCATCTAATTTTGGGTTTTGTATTTTAATCTCCCTTTTTGATAATTTAAAATAATGGAAAGAGATAACTGAAAGTTGCCAAAGAGAGTAGCGGAGTTTAACAACAATGATATAGCGAAGAAATGTGAATGCTAAAAATAACAAAATTTTATAGATATGGAAGAAAGAGAAAATTATAACATTTTTATTTTACTCAATTAGAAGGGAAGCACACGTTAATAAATTTATCTAAATTCTACTAGATGAAAAAATTAATGAATCTGTGCCTATTAGTTTAATAACAAAAATGAAAGGTTAAGTCAATGTGTATTTAGACATATCATATTTTGTTTTGTGGATTCACTAGTTGTAAATTGGTCGGATCACTGACTAAATGAACCAATTGATCATCCAATTTGATCACCAATTTAATTTTAAAACATTGAGACAAGGGCAACTGATCTCCCCGTTTCTATACTATTGTAATATAGGGAAAAAAAATTATCCAACCTCCATCATGACCTACTTCATCTCTTCCCTTGTAGGGTTGGTGACCCACCCTCATTGTCACAAGTCATTCACGTCTAAGAGATGATATGTGTCATACTTTAAATCAAACTCAAAATTAAACAAAATAATTATTCAAATGAAATTAAAATAACCATCGAAAATTAAAAATGAAATAATGAAGTAAGAAATAATGTAAGTTTTTTTTGTCAAGTTTAAGATGAATAAATTTTAGTATTTCCAAAGTATGTTTTAATTTTACATTTTATTGATAAAATTTGATTCTAAATAATTTTTTTGGTGCAAATATGTGCTTAATTCATCTATTATTTTAATATAACAAAAAAAATTATAAAAATTGAACTACTTTACTAAACAGCATTTTCACATGTCATTTTCAAAATAAATGAATATATAGATGCTCTCTGAAATGTTTAATATAAACACATCTAAACATTTTCATAGTATTTTATTTATAAAGTTAAAATGAAAAACATATTATGAAAATAGTTATCTTAAATATTCCAGACTTTTAATATTATGTATTTATTTAGTTATCTACTTTTACCATTCTTTATTTCTTTTGAAGTGTGAGTCATAATCATTGTCTTAATCGAACCATTATAAGGAAAGAAAGGTTAAATAACCCACTCGAATAGTGGGTTCTTTTTGCCCAAAATAGAGTGAAACAGTTTCAGCCATGTATCATGATTTATTGAAAATTTTGTGGGAGAAAACCATGGAAATGTCCACAACTACTCTCGTTTAAAATTCTTTTCAATTTTCTATTTTATGATTTCACACATTCTATTTAATTTATTATATAAAGAGCATGTCATTACAAGTGTAAAAGAGTACTCATTTAATATGACACAGGGTAAATACAAAATTGTGAAGAACACTCATGAGCTGTGGAAAGTACAATGCAAGTGTAGCACAAATAAGAAGGGTGCAAGTGAGAATTGCGGGCTATCTTAAAATCAATGTTAAGTGATCAAAAGATTACTATATACGTGGGTCCACACACTTGTTTCCCTAACTCGATATCCATGTACTATAGGAATTTAGATATGAACATAATAAAAAAGTTATTTGTGGCAATGATCCAGCGAAACCTGTCATATGTGACAAAATTTATAATGTAAACAATTAAAGATAGGTACGGATTTGAATATTCTTGTGCTTAGGTGTTGCATGAGGTAAGGCAGGCTTTGGAGATGGTTTATAAGATGTGGAAGAGCTTAATGCAAAAATTGCGTGCATGTATGGCTATGCTCCAAAAGTATAATCTGGGGACCATCGTCGAGTGGTAGCATGTAGAACATGTGGCACGGAGCAATTACACATTGGGATATGTATTTTGGCCCTTTAAACTGTGCATGAATAGATTCCAGCACTACCACAAAATCATAAGTGTTGATGGAACACATTTATGTACCAAATACCAATATAAGATGCTTATTGCCATGGCCTTAAATGCGAATCATAAGATGTTGCCCTTGGCATTTGCCATTGTTAGTAAGAATAGCACAGACTCCTAGTTCTAATTTCTTACTCTATTGAGTCGACATGTTGGATGACAAAGGACCCCTACTTGTTTGATAACTGATCGGAATGCTGGTCTACTAACTATTATAGAACGTATTTCTAAGTTTCGACCACCTCATGGGGTTAACTGATTTTACTTGAGACACATATGTGCCAACTTCACTAAGAGCTTTTGCAGTCAAACTTTGAAGGACTTATGTTGGAAGGTAGGCTCAATGCACAAGCTCATCAAGTTTGATAAGTGCATGGTTGAAATTAACAAATTAAATCCTACTGCATATAACTAGTTGATAGCAATTTACCATAAAAAGTGAGCTCTTGTATATGACGGTGGATATAGAGTAGGAATACCAACAACTAATATCTCAGAGTCCTTGAATGGAGTATTGAAATGTGCATAGCGGCTCTCAATTTCTATCATTGTGTAGCTCACATTTGAGCATGTCGTTGCATTCGCTCTGGATAGATTAATTGAGGCCACGGGCATACAGGCAAATGGTTAGGATTGACCCACATGACTAGCTAAGATATATAGGGATACAAAGTAAGAATTTGTTCGTCACACATCATAATTGATTGACCAACACACATTGTTAGCAGATGTGCACACAGTGTACCAGGGGGGCCGTTGCAAGACTAACTATTTTATGAGTATCACCCAATAAATGTGCAGCTATGAGAAGTGGAGAGCATATGAGATTCCATGCTTACATTTTTCTAAAAGGTACAATGTGAATCTCAAAGACATTGCGAGCCTTTCTTACTCTATTGATCAGTGGGTGGCAACATATTTGAGCCAATTCACGGCCATATGGAGTGAGGAATATTGAGACCCTTTACCATTTGCACTAATGCACAATACAGAGCATCGACAGTGGCAACGACGAGGCTAGGTTTGGACAACACATATACATAATGAGATAAATCATGGTGAAGTGCGAGCCAGACAAAGATTACAACGTGGAGATATTGATCTTGGGCCATTAAGTTTCCAACATTTATAAGCTTACTTCTTGCTTTTATGTATGTCTATCTGTGTAAAATATGTCATATATTTCAGCTATTTCAAGTTAGGATAATTATATGACATCTATAGGCCTACTCCTCACTTTCGTGTTTGATACTATTATATGTATTTTATGTATTTCCTTTGGTATATGTAACTTGACATGGTTTGCTCATCAGTTCTTCATCATTGGTCATATAGCTATAAATCCTCCATAAATTTTCCTTGTTGTGCAATACTATAATAGTTCACTATATTGGCTAAGATAATCAATCATTCAATTAACCCAATGTCCATTGACCCTTAATTTTTTTTTTCTTGTTGTACATTTGACAAATAATGCAATAGTTCACTGTATGGTTTATCACAATCGAACATTGTTTGACCAACAAGATGCTCGCTAGCCCTTATATGCACCCTACCTAATTGATGGATCGTTGCTTCGGTTGTAGTCAAAGCACTGCTCAAAAGACGTGTGGACATGACAGATTGATGATACAATGACACCGGCCACACTCGATAGTTATTGGATGAGGTTTCGTGAGGTTAGCAATTCATGTGCTGGACATTTTGCACTACATTGGCTAGTATGGTGTCGACAGATGTGCTACCATGCCATTGGATCATTACTACATTACTGTTCTTATTGAGAGATGGCATCGGGAGATGCATACGTTCCATTTCATACCAGGTGAGGTAACTGTTACTCTCGAGAATGCAGTCATTTGGCATTTGCCGATTATTATAAGCCAGTGACAGGTTGATAATTTGAGTGTGCATAATTTGATTGGCAAACCTAGTGCGAGGATGCTCTGGGATGGCATCTAGATGTCAGGCATTTCAATGGTTCCTCTATATCCTTAAGGATGATTTACAACCACCTTCATGATCATCATATATGCATGGATAACTCTCAAATAGAGGTTAAGCAATGGGCACGAGGATTTGCTCTGTTTATTTTGGGTGGTACTATATTCCTTGATGCGTCACAAGCTCAGGTCCACTTGTTGTATTTGAGTCATATTATACAATGGGATTATGAGCCATTATAGAGTTCGAGAAGTGTGGCTTTAGCATGTCTTTACTAAGGCCTATCTGCAGTATGCCTGTGCAAAGGTCAACACTTACGGGGTCAGTTTTACTACTACAAGTAAATTTACATATAATGATATGCATACTATTACTACTTTTAACATCATTTATATAAAAATATATTGAAATTCTGCATGCATATTTATGTGTAGATATAGGCTTGGTCACGCATTTTGGGGGTATGCTCACATCTATCAATACAACGCTTCAACATAGAGTCTTTGGAGATGGACGGAGGTGTTGCACTTCTAGCCACATCTTATGGCTCCGTGTAAGCTACTGAATTAAAATGTCTTACATACTAAATTGTAATCATTAATAGATTTTATGCACGCATACAAAATTGCACCTTTTCTTTTCTTTTCCAGTAGACGAGTCATAGGCGGTAGTTTACAAAGACTGGGAATAATAACGTACACATACACCGAGAAATTTTAGACTCTGAGGCCTGAATTGAGGTATTACAGTAATTACCATTCAATAGTACTTCTGTTACACTTATTGTCTAGAATTTTCACAATTTGCAATTGCCTAATTTGAGTAGTAGCCTTACACCCCTAAGACGTAAGCATCATTGCCACCGTGGACCGGTCGCAATTTGTGGACATACTGAGGATCATTGATATTTTACGATTTAGTGGAGATACATTACGTAGATAGAGTGCTACGACAGTTCGAGATGCTGTAGAACATCTTAAATGATCCCCATTTTTAATAGGACAGTCTACACATGATTGACTGTAAAGGAACTCATGAAAAAGATTGGAAAATATAGAATTGCAAATACATTTCTATTGGAAAGGTAGAGCCAGTAATCATGAGGGTATCCATTATGACGATTGCGTACCTCACATGGTACACAAATACCTAGATTGCTATCATCGGGTCACTCAATGCATCATCGGCCCCTATACTCTACATGTTCACAGTAGTTTTCAATAGGAAGAGCAAAGTTTTTTGCAATATGTGGTACGTGCATGTTAATTCCCTTACATATTTTATGTCATATGTATAAAGGCAAATAATCATATTTTCATATTTTATCATTATTACAATGTCATAAATTGCAAGATGCTGATTTGATAGACTTATTGATGACCGTTTGATTAGATCCTTCAATTAGTAAGTACAGACGGATGCTCTAGCCCTAAAATTATTGACTAGCATACCCAGACCATCGTCGCAGCTATAGAACATGCCATTGTCCTCGTACCATCTAACTCCAAATGATGTCTACATTCTTATGCCTTCAAACCCAATCATACTCACCACATACACTGTATACATATACAATAGAGATTTCATACGCTAAAAGACACAAAGTGAGCTCCCCAATATAATAATTGAGAATACACATGTCGCACATATGGCCATTTTACCTTTCGCCCATCCCAAGAACATATGAGGTATTAGATATTGAATAGCATAATGTAAGCCAACTTTTACAGGTACAGTCACCTCAACATAATTTAAATGTCATGCATAATTGTGATGAGCTCCCCATGATCTCGTCTAACAATGCACCACCATCGATGTGGGTTTGGTGATCGTCTTTCTTAAAATACACATTTCTTGTTACATATGTTAAAATTAATATTTCTTTGTTTTTTTTTAATTTATTATCTTATTTTACATGTATAAATCAAGATTTCTGTAATAATTCGTTTCATAACTTTTCTACTCAATTCATTAGCTACATTATTCGTGCATATATATTTTAAATTCAACATATATCAAAATCATTTCACAAATAATACAATTTATAACATATAAATATAAATTCAATGATTTGATAAAATGATCAAAAAGAACTGAAAAAGAAAAATAATTAAGACGAATAATTATATAAATTGAGAGTCAAAAACTTCATATTTTTTTTAAAAAAATTATGCAATCTCACATTTTTTTAAAAAATAAAGCTTTATGAATATATATATATATATATACATATATATATATATATATATTTAAGATAAATTATTAATATTTTTCTTTTACTATTAATATTTTTCTTTTACTTTTTCTTCAGGTTCTTTTTTTAAAAATCCCAGAAAAATCCACACCCGTGCTTTCGCCCCCAAGTGTGCGCGCGTTAAACATGAACATGACCCGACAATGCTGTAAACAAACTCTGCAAGGAAATGCCGTGTGCACATTCATAGATTTAATAATTTTGAAACGGAGGCCACTGAGGCATCAGACGCAATGCACAAGGCAAGAACAAACTTCTTCCAATTAAGGCATCAAACCATAAGAGTGCATAATTTGACACACTAACCGAATCGAACTAAAACCTAAATCCAGAATAAAATGCCTCATATACTTGCGCATGGCAATTCAGGGGACATTCATTACAATCTATACTGCTCGCGAAAATAATACATAAAGCTGACAGCACATATTTTACATGTACAAACCAAATAACCTGCTAGTGTTTGCGCTCCCATTTTCCTTCGCGCCTGCCATCCCGTTCTTTCCTCTCAATAATCTGCCTAGATTTGCTACCTCTGGATCCGTGACGCTGAGCAGATCCAAAACTAACAGACTGCCCCTCAAGGGCTGAGACATCAGGATCCCCAACACTGCCCGTGTCACCCGAGTCCTTGCTTCCTTCAAAGTTCTCCTCATAGCTGCTGCCACATTCGTCTGATCTCTCTCGTGACTGCAGAATAGTGGGGAGTTGGCCTGAGAACGACCTAGTCCCTGGTAACACAACTGTTGTGGTAGTGTTTGAAAGAGTATCAGGCTGAGCACGAGTGTTTGTTCTCAGGCTGCTTTCATTACCTTCCCTGCTGCTTTCCCTTTCACGGTACCTGTCTCGTGCTCTGTTGGTAAAAGAGCCACAAACAGCATCAGAAGGAGAGGAATCTAAGTTAAATAGGCTTGTGTCATGGTCCTGATTGGGAATATATTGGCTAAAGTGCTAAGCATCATTCTGCTCTTAAGTAAATAATTAGACCACAGTGATTCTCAGGCCACTTACACTTCGTTTGGTTCTAGAAATTGAGAGAAGAAAAGAAAAAAAATACTAAGGAAAATGTTTTTAGTTCTTTAGTTAAGAAGGAAACCCTATGAAAAAGAAAATTAGAAGAAAATTGAAGTTCAATGAAAAAAAATTATTTTTCCCAGATAAAAATGGAAAGAAAACTATTTTAACTCTTAGTCCTCTTCCAAAAATTTTCACCAATTCTATTTCTTTCATTTATTTCTTCAAGCATGCTGTTAAGCACGGGTTAGTAAAATTGTCAAGCATAATACAAGAACCTTTATGGGAAATAAGTTGAAATTGTTTATGCACAGCCATTTTTATGGTCAAAGACCATGATCTAACTATTTGATACAACGATCTATAAACACCGTGATGCAATCATATAACATCTCAACTGGGCATGTATATTTCTGGGCTCTCACAATTTTGGTTTGTATGTATTCTTTTTGGATTCAAACAAAATCACAAATAAAATAGGTTTGATACCCTATCTAAACAAAAGCCTACATAGCAGTTCCAATGCTACGCCTTGAACCACTCGGCCATCTCTCCTACATAATGATTATGAACCAAAAACCGAATGAATAGCGAGTTCTTCATATTCCATTCTAGATTATTGGATAGGTACGGCCAGTCCATTTTAACTATAATTTTACCCCTTCCAAGCAGGTTAGGGGCTTACAACTTAAACCAAAGAGCATTTTTGTTGCTCCAAAATGGTCAAATCGATAAAAATCTCATTCCTTCCTGTGGAAGGACAATTTCGTAAAATAAAAAAGAAAAAAGTGAAAAGGAAAAAAATAGGAAACCATTGTGGAAAATGATTTTTCTGACACCAATCATTTACAAATGAGTATTATGACAAGAATTGACACAAAGAAAGTAAATTAGTTCACAATGTTAGATGTAGCAAATCTCAAGGGTGTAAATACAGTATTAGGTCTAATGATGGGGTATTATCATGTCAAACCAGAGGGGTGTGCATGCAATTTAATCATAATTTTAAAGTAAAACCTGGTGCTTCACATAAATTGACTTCATTAGAAGTCCAAAGAGAGTAAAACTCAGCAGACCCCACCTCCCCCCAAAGCATCACATAAGGATTTGTTAAGCAGATCACAGCATAAAAAAGAGAACCAAGAAAAAAAGTCAACCACCATGCATATTACTACCAAACTGAATCAGCCACATCAAATAGAGATGATACTTCTTCGAAATCTTCAAATTTTCATTTTGACCGGCTGTTGCAGATAATATGCTTGCATCCTTCCCCACTAGTTTTACTAAATATTTGTGATCTCAGCAGTGATCAATTATGTTAGTACCATATTATTTATAAATCACAATATTTTCTTCCATAGCTAACATCAGAATTTTGAACACAGAATTAATCAAAAGACTCTTAAATAAATTCTAACGATATTCAAAAGTTCTATTTATATATCCAAAATATATATTCTAGCTATATTCAACCATTTTATCTAGAATTCTTAATTTTAATCATGAATCCAGCTGGCAATTGAACTCAAACCAAACAGAAAACTGTTAACTATTACATTTCAGCCTTTAATAGATAGAAATTAGTTCAGGTAGGATGCCCAAATTTATTACTCCAAAAAATTAGAAAAGAAAGAAAGAAAAGAGCTTTTGTGGCCCTTTGATAAAGACAATATTATGGCAATAAATGTGACTATCTAAATCCAGTGTCAGAAGTAATATTTGTTAATAATATTTTCTTATATTATATTTTTTAGTTTATAGGTCGAGATATCATTTTTGTTTATCAATTTACAGAATTAGTATTATGTCGACTTCAAAGTATATAATGCATTTTCGTATTTCTTAACCCTGATCTCTCACTAGCAATTAAGATGGATTTTTATCAGTAAAACACAATTTCATTATTTCAATCTCCAACATGATACCAGAGAGAGCATTTTTCGTTAAAACATTCCTCTAAGCCTAATGTAGTAGGCTACCGTCAACTCACAACTATGCCAAGTGGCAGCACCACAGTCAAAAATAAAAATAAAAAATTGTCTCCAATTGTCAATACTATTAAGCATGATGGGGAATTTATTTGACAAATAATGACAGTTTTACTGACAATGGCTATCTACCATTTCAGTCAGTAAAAGAAAATGTCTCCAATTCCCTCACTACTATTAAGCATGACAGGCCATTTATTTGACAAATAATGACACTTTTAGCCAACAATGGTTGTCTACTGTTTCCGTGACAATAACTGTCTGGTTGGTTATATCTTTTGCCAATCTTCTAATTTATTTTTGTGCACCTATCTATCTTTCAATGAAGCATTGCACTCAATTCTATCGGTCTTTTGATCGATGATATGCCTATATAGTTGTTATGAATGTTACGTCTCCTTTACAAATTGACTGCATTGATTTCTTTGAACTTCAAGCTGAGTTATCACTAATGACACTATTGACCTATTAACCTCTGTCAAGCCTGGGTTCACAGAATTGCAGACAAGAAAAACAATTCACCGCAGTGATGATCAACTATAGACAACCTCATCTACATTCGATAATGCATGGAACTTTTTTTTGGTTTGCCAACTGCTTCTCCTCTGCAGATCAATGCTTTGATTCCTTCACACACCATCACTCATGAATGACAGCATTAGTCTCTCTAATGATGTCTATCAACTGTTTGATAACTACCTATCTACAATTATTGTATGGAAGTGTTAATAGTTCAATTTGACTTCAATCTAAAATTCCCATGTTCATTTTGAGGAGAGTTTAGGGAGAGTGTTAGAAGTAATATTTAATTAGAATAATGTTATATACTTTATTTCCTAATTTATAGGTCAAAATATCTTTTGTTTCCTATTTTACAGGACTATAATTATGTTAACTTTAGAATTATATTTGATATTGTTCGTATTTCTCAACCTTAATAATAAGGATTCTTCAATAATAAGAATTAATTCTTCCAATTTTCAACATCCAAAATATGTACAGGTGCATGGTGGGATAGGTGAAGAAGATTTATTTATTTACACAGGGAAAAGCACATTAAGGCAAATGAAATATAATAGACACCAACAAATAATAAAGAATAACTTTAAGCAAGTTGTTATTCACTACATACAACCATAGAGTAATTAAAAGCACATGAAAATGACATCGACCAACAAAAATGCCAATTCTCCAATTTTCTAGAGGTCTTTAAAACTAAACAAGCTACTATTTGTGAATTTTATTATGAAGATAGACAACACAAGAATTTAGTGTGATTTGGCAATTAGGCTTACATACAAGGGCAAATGCCAAAATGGCTTAATCACATACTATTCTCTTAATTTCATAGTATAACAATCACCTATTTACGTAGATGATTGCATGTGATAAATAAAAAATAATATCATATAAAATCATACTAGATTAATGTAACTTACTAATATTTAATCTAAACATTTAGGTACAACAAACCTAGACAAATTATCACATAGTGCTGATCATGTAATTATAGTAAGAAATCAATCTTTAATTCTCAAACTCTCTTTAAGTTGAACATAAGAATCCTCATAAAGTGTTCAATTTGCACTATTGAGACTGTAATGATGGTAAATGCAGACAAGTAGCTATTGTGGAGGCAATAATTAGCTCACTATCGTAAGGCAACATTCAAGTAGCTTTAGTAAAAAGTTAAGTAGTTGTTGTAATACCACATTTAGACAATTGTCATACGGGGACGTTTAGGTAGTTGTCATTGTTAGAGAGAAATTGCAGGAATAATTGTTACATTTTCATTACTTAAAATGTTCCAACTTATAGAAAGGACAAATATAATCATAAAAAAAATTATGAAACAACTTAACAAAAAAACGAAGGAAAGTAAATATCCTAAAACTCTACTAAGTAACTAAATAATTAAAATATCGAATTAAATATTCCCAAATATGCATCTTTGATTGAAGCATTCAACTTGCACTTTTTGTCCAATCTTTCTTGTTTGTAGTCCAAAGCTAGAATGTTAAAATACAACAGTAATTCTTTTCCATTCGCAATGGGCGCTACAACTCTCTTTCGTGCATAATCGGCGCGGTTTATCTCTTTCATGTGCAATAGGCTTGATAACTCTCTTTTGCATGTAATGGGTGAGGCGACTCTCTTTCACAAATGGATGCCGCAGCTCTCTTCAACAATGGGCAAGCACGCATCAAGAGGACTACCGATAATGGTGTTGGAAGATTCTATAGACTTGGACTATCAAAAAGGGGTGTTTTAGACTTGGTTCAACAACCCTAATTCATCCTGTCCATGATCATAATCCAACTATTCAGCCTAATTATTTTTCTTAACTTAAGCCCACACAACTGTGGTTGGCCCAAGAAATCATTTCCCCACCCCCCTTTTTTTAACCCAAAAACTTTAATAAGCCTAATAAATCAACTTCTTTCATTTCCAAGACACTAAACTAGGGCCTGATTATTTTGCATCAGCCGTTTATTCTCCTTCTGCCGCTCACAGTAGTGGCAAGGCAACCACCCCCCCCCCCCGGTTATTTTTTTCTTCTTGCTTGTGCTTGTCTCTTCTCTAGAGTCACAGAGACAATGGTGAGTGAAGTTTGTCAGCAGGCAGTGCTAGTATTTCGAATAGGCTAGGCAATGATCAGGGGTTTTGGAATTCCCTTTTTCCATCCTCCTTCCTTCTCCTTTTTTACTTTACTTATGTCACTTGTCTGTTTCGAAGAGCTCAGAGGAGGGTCCGGCAATAGGCAATGCATCAATTGTTTGTTTGCTTGTGTCTTCCACAACTCTAGCTCAAGAAAGGCCCACAGTGATGCAATGGCGCAGAGGGCGAGCTCAGAGGCAGCAATGATTTTGGAATTTCAGGAGGCAACACAGGTGACAGAGATGGTGTGCTTGCATTGATGATTTTCTAGTGGAAAACAAGCTCAGGGTATGGTAATGTGATTTGTGCTATTAGAGCCTGTTTGGTTGATGGGCTAAAAGAAGTTGCTCTAATATATAGATTTGTAGATTAAAAGGCTGCCACGTGTTTGTCAATGGCGCATTAAGGCGCGCCAAACGCCAAAATTGTCTACAGCCCCTTTCGAAAGCACTGCACGCAATTTATGCAATAAAAAGAATATTATTATATCAACAGTAATTTTCTAGAAAATAAAT
The DNA here is from genome assembly GCA_019155195.1 of Avicennia marina. Lineage (NCBI taxonomy): Eukaryota > Viridiplantae > Streptophyta > Magnoliopsida > Lamiales > Acanthaceae > Avicennia > Avicennia marina. Next base: position 9,046,295 of record CM032782.1, read on the forward strand.
ATAAATACATTATAAATACGAAAACCAAGGGAAGAGCCTAATTTGAAAATTTTGTGTGGTTCACAGCACAGTACTAAAATAGTCACCTTATATACACAACCAGCCCTCTAATCATAAATCTGAAGGTGATGTGATGAAGTAATATACATAACATGTAAAATAGCCTTGTATTCATAGTATGTAAAGCAGTCATAAAATAAACAGTGGGCAGCAAAATAAAAATTAAATTGCAAACTGTACGGGTGGCAGGGGGGTTGAGTGGAACCCAAAAACCAAGGAACAAAACAGCCTTATCTTTAAGCTAAAACAAATTGTGGGCAGCAAAATGAAAATCAAATTTTAGCCCCTGCCTAAAAGAGGACAAAAATAGAAGAATAAAAAAGAAAAGATTAACATAACTGAGTCCTGACTCAGTTGCACAGCTATAGAGAAGGATAGGTGGATTGCAGGTAGCAAGAAAATGAAGAAAGGGAGGATGGCAGAGGTGTAATGGAAATGAGAAGCATGGGCTGTGTGATTTGCGCAAGATTAAGGCGAGATCAGGTCTCGCCATTTGTGTTCTGTCTGTGAAGGTAGGGTTTACTCTTCTTTTCAGTGTTTTCTATTATTTCACTATTGAAAACACATTCAATGTAAAAAAGGGGCTGCTTTCACATTTTTTCAGTGGGTGCCAAGTGCGTGCAGCTTTGAAGGCTTGCCACAGATTAAGAATGGCAATTCAACTGCGCCTTTGACAACTATGTGTGGCAAGGCATGGCAGTGCCAGTAAACAGCTTGACATAAGGGTCACTACCATAACAAGCCTTTAGAAAAGAACCCGATACCATGTTAGAAAGAAATTGGAGGAATAATTATTGTATCTTCATTACTAGATATGTCGTAATTCATAGCAGGGACAAATACAATCATGCCAAAATTATAAAACAACATAAAAACAACCTTATAAATTAGGAAAGTAAATATTCCTAAAACTCTAATAGGCAACTAAATAATTGAAATATCAAATTAAATATTCCTAAATATTTAACAGTCAAAAGACAATAGTCAAGCAGTTTATCATAAGGCAACCGTTCAAGTTATTTGGAGTAAAACAGAAGCAAAATTAATCTGCTCTGATATTGTGTTGAAATTCTCATTAGTGGTCAAAAGAGATACAATTAAGCATAACCCAAGAATTATGTGGTTTGGCCATTAGGCTTACATACATGAACAAAAGCTCAAATGGCTGAATCATATAGGTAATTAAATGAGATATTATAATATCACATAAAGTCATTAAGTCCTACCAAATTTATGAACCTAACTAATATTTAGCCTAAATATTTATTAGTGACCTTATAATTATGGTAAGGATTTGATTCTCAACAGAACTAAGTTCATATACAATAAATGTTAAATGATTTTATTCAAAATTGAACAATTTCATGTTTGAATGATAAGAAGAAATTGTGGAAGAAAATTATTGTCAAGTGATGTATGGTGAGGTATAGTGATGAACAATGGCAAGTATGCCTCACCTAACAATTTGATAATAGTTTAATTTCATTAGTTACCAATTGAAAGAGTAAAAGAACACTTAATTTGTTGATCAGTCTTTCCCAAAAATTTCTCGCCCTCCTAGTTTTCAAGGATAAACTAGACTAACACAATTAGGTTGCTAAACAAGTACGGGGAGTAATTTTTGACCTAAACCTAACCTAAAATTAGAGGGTTCAAGTCAAGCTTTCATGGGTTCAGGTCAAACCCGCAAAGTCAAAAAGATAAATGAGTCAACTTCGGATAACCCAACAGATTGACCCGCGAACTTGCAAATATATTTTAAATTATTTAATAAATATTCATACAAATTTTAAAAATTAATTAAATTAAATTAAATGGTAAAATTATAAATATTTAAAAATCAAGCGTTAATTTTAATTAAAAAAAATTAATTTTTTTTCATTGGTGGGTCAGATTTCGTTAACCCGCAAAATTGATGGATTGGGTTTGGGTCAAAATTCTGATCCCCAAAAATAATCGAGTCAGATTTGAGTCAATAAGTCACATGTGACACTCGAGTCTTAACCTGACTTGCCAACCCACCAACTGGACCCATGGCCACCCTTATAAACAAGCCAAATCCCACCTATAGAGTTAGGTTCTAACCCAAGTCGAGGACATGATTCCCATTTACTATGTGACTATTTTAAAGATTGAACCATGCATCCCAAAATTGACAAATACGCTCATAATCAGCTTACTCATCAATTTTGTAAAGATTGGCATACTGGCAAAAGAATAGAACTTTGAATGGGGTACTGATGTAGCAGCATGAGAAATATCAGTTTTCTTCTCATTTTGGTCCAGGCTTTAAGAGCCATTTACACTTCCACCATACCACAGATTTTTCATTTAATGGTGTAATTATCCAACCATGTAAACCTTCAATGTACAATCTAGGTCCTAAATGGCCTCAAAGTTGCCTTTAAAAACCATGAACCGGTCAGACTTTGAACCTTTACTTCCAACCCACACTGAAATACAGGAGAAAAAAATAATAATCTGCACACAAATGAATTTAATATAATCCTAAGAGAATTAAGCATATATCTATCGTGTTACTAGAAGACAAAATTTCCTTCAACTAGAGCAAATTTACATATAAGTATCATGTTGCAAAATTTAAATTCGATGATACAATTCTGGTAGTAATAACAACTCACCTACTATGACTAGAGGATTGAAATTCTCGTCTTGATGGTCGGATCCCAGATTCCACTTGCTCTAGTTCCCTTTGGAGATCTCTCTACATAAGATTTCATTTCCAAAAATTAAAAAAGCATCTTCAAGAATATATAAATAATGAATGCAATATTTCCCCATTAGCAAGAAAATAAAAACTTGTATTGAAATTTTATTCAGATGAACTAAAAATATAAGATCAGGGAGAAGGGATTCACGCAAAAACAAGTCTTTGAAGGTTCAGAACTAATGATCAAGTTGCAAAACAAATACATTTATTTTAAGTTCAAAAGGAAAATATGTTAGATAAGCGGAGAACCACAACACATTCAGGTGCACTTAAAAAGAGACTTTTGGATGGTGATATAATTTAAAGCTCAATCCTATCAGAGGGATAATCAACCCAAGCCTTTTCTTTTTTGGCATATACAATCAAACAAAGGAAGGCTTCATGTTCAAGGATAATTCAGAGAAGGTGCATTTAGATGAAAGGGATTAAGATGTAACTACAAGCTTGATCTGTTACTATCTTTACAATTCCGATTTATTGATGCAATCATCAAACCAGAGTGCACAATCATTCTCTGAGCAACCAGTTACTATAATAAGTCTTGCCTGCGCTTGCTTTTCTTTCTCCAAATCAATATTGTGCCGCAACTCCCTAGTTTTTGCTCGCTCAAGCTCCAGCAACTGCTGTCTCTCATGCTCCTTTTCTACTTCATCTGCCCTTGCTCTGGAAAAAGCAAAACGCATGACTTTCAGCAAATAACATAAACTTATTTCATAATGCAGATAAGATAATTCAGGGAAAACCTATCTAGTTTCTGAATGAGTTCTGCTTCACGTAAAGCAGCCTCTTCTAAAAATTGTCGGCGAGCACGTCTTGCAAGAAGCTTTTGTTGTCTGCGGGCTACCATTTCTTCCCTGAGTTTAGCCTTTTCACTGATGAAAGAGGCCAGGAAATCAGGATTTAGACTTAGAATGCCAAACTCAGTAACACACCCAGAAGTAAATCAACCAGTTAAAACACAATAGCCATAGAAACCCTAAAAATGATTTAGCAAAGATTCCAGGACATAAATATAAGCAGAAACATATATGATTCCACCCAGCAACAAAGTCAATTACTCTGTACGGGTTAGGGGTGCAGTATATGGCTTTCTGTTATTGGACGCCATTGACTGCTGCAGGCAAAATCATAATCTAAATGACTCACTCTATCAGCCGCCCTCCACAAGCAATGTAATTATGACGGATGTAATCAAACAATGAACCACGCTTACATGGATCTTATTTCATCTTTGATCTGCTGCAATCGCTGATCATCCCTTGCATAGGCTGCAAGGAATAAAGTGAATATGATATCTAAATCAACTAAAGAGACTCATAAAAGAAACTGGCTAGTAGCAACCCATCAAATGAGAAAATCACTCTTGGGCTTCGATGGTAATGCAAGAAGATAACGTTTAATCAATTAATAAAATAGCTTAATATTTAGGGTCATTTTTATAGTAAGGAAAAGATAGGGCAAGATCTTATCACTGGACAAAAATGGCAACTGGCACCAATCTTGCAAATCAAAAGATGGATCTGATAGTGGCTGCTCTCTTTGTAGAAGTTCCATTTCCATTTCAGCCTCTTCTAATTCCTAGCGGAAATATAAGAAACTATTACACAATTGACTAGACTAAAATAAGCAGCCACAAGGGTGCAAAGACTTACCAAGATCTTTTGATCAGCTTCCTTTGAGAAGAAATCAAAATAGGATCTCGTAGAGGTTAAATTTCCAATAACCTGCAAACAAATGAACGGTTGATGTAAGGAAGTGGCATAAAACAATATGAAGAACAATGAAGAATCCGTCTTCCATTTAAATACTGCAGGAGACTCCTGGTTTATCATATATGCCAGTAATCAAAACAAATCAAAAAACATAACATAAGAAGTTCCGTCAACTTAGCAAGAAGTTCCAGAAAAGCATAAATTAGAATCTACAACTAGGGGAAAGCAAACCTTTCTCCAAAATAGAACAAGCAAAACAAATATCACCAACATTAAGTGCAACAATTAATCATAGTGAGTGGAGAAGATGGAAAAGTTGATCTCAAATGCTAGGTTATCAGATCCCAGATATTTTAACAGATCATCCCACATGACCACATGCAGTAAAATGTTGATCTTTTCAAATTTGCTTTTTCAAACTGGAAAAGTCACTTTCCACAAACAAACATCTACAAGGTATAAAGCAGCCTCAAGCACAGACAACAGGAAGGAATGTAAAAATATAGACATTCACAACACCTGAAGAATCGATTCTCGTGTAGTTACAAAATCAGGGATTTGTTGCTTCTCAGAACTTGAAGAAAGCACCTCCTTTAAAATCTACACCCAGAGTACATAAAATTACAAATAAGGCATTCAAAATTTGGAAAAGATAATAGAGATGTACCAAAGAAGAAAAACACAAAGAACTAAGGGTAAAGAACCATATACCAGTAATTCGTTTAAGGCCACAGCACATTACAGTTCACAATATAATCTCAAATTATCTGGCATACAGTAACACATTTGAAACTGCGTATTTGACTGTCATACCTGTTTAGCCTCTTTTCCATCATTTTTAAGTCTATGTAGTGCCTCACAAGCCTTTTTCTCGAGGCTGGTACAATACCTACCTACAAGAACAAGCGCAAGGAAGAAATTCAAGCATCTAAGATATTAAACATTACAAGTAACAATTACATAATTATCTTTCTGGCAGCGACATGCAAAAAATACCATTTCTAGACATTCCAAAAGTTTCAATATTTCTCCAGATGCTTTCAGGAATTAGTGAAATATCTTCAGCAGGAGAATAAAGGCACACACTAGCAATTAGAGCTAAAGAAAATTGTGTCAGTGGGCCATCACAAGTAGATTGTGCAAGAGTTGTTAAACATTGAAGAATACTGTCTGCGGCTGCAAGAAATGACTGCAATTTACACCTCTCAGCAAATGGTATGAAACTGATAAGAAGTGCCATTGCATGGGTTCTTAGTAGCAGTGATGTGTCAGTTGACGCAATCAGGGCCACATGATCCCAGGTAGCCGATACCAAAGGGGATAAATTTGGTTCAGAAGCAGGGATAAGTAAATCGGATGAAGCTGTCATAGATTCGGTTGTTGAAGACAAAAGTAACCTTCCACCATCAACATCTTGGCCAACAAGTCTGCCCAAGTGCTTTATAGCAATATAACGTTGTTCAGGCTCAGGATGCCCAAGAATGGCACAGAACAGATCAATCAGAGGAGATTCCTTCTGACAGAAGTTATGAACACCTCTTGCCAATAATAAAGATAACATCTTATCGATCTGTAGTCTCCAAGAGACATTTGGTGCACTGTTAGAAAAGTTCTTGAATACCAAGCATATGTTACCAATCATGTTATCCAGACAAAAATATTGAGGCACTCCAAGAAGAGAGTCAAGTAATACAGATGCAACCTCCCAACAATGTTTTTCCTGGAGCAGCAAGATCATTTCAGAAAGTCCTTCCAGACTGGTCCTCCAAAACTCTGGGAACTCATTGACAAATTTGCTTGGGAGATCATTTTCTCCTCCTGACGAGGCAGAAACCCTTTCTGCAGCCAAACACAGGCACCTCGAGTAAATGAAGCACTCAGCACATGTGAGTGCCAGTTTCCTGGTCAATTTATGATGAAGTTTCCAGCATTGTTCTAAGGTTGGAATAAGTTTTGAAACGAGAGCCTCTAGGAGTTCAGAAAAACACTTCATTTCTTCCAAATTCAATTGGCAAACCTTTTGATCAATATCAGCAACTGCATTTTTGTCATCTTGGTGCTTCTCTGACACCTCTGAAAGAGAGGGATTGCATATATCTTGAAGAAACCATGAGGATGACTCATAATTATCACCACCAGGACAAATGGCAGTATTAGACTCTGCAGAAATTTTAAGTGGAATGATACCCCAGACTTTTGAAGTACCAACCAGTAAGTCTCTACAGTTTTCCATGAGAACCTGATAGGAACAAATATAATCACGAAAAGAATTTGTCCCCTCAAACGAAGCAAACTCTGCCCATAATATGGTGGACTGTATTAGTTCTTTTTTCCAAGTGAAGGACAAATTACCAAAAATAGAAGCCCAAACATATATGGTCAATGCTTGGCATTTTCCTTTTTCTATCGGAGCACCTTGATCACTATACTTGATATTTTTGAAAAGCTCACCAAAGCACAATGATTCAAAATTGTCACATGAATCGGCTGCTAATGAATTTTCTACATCAGGCACCTTACTTAAGGAATATGCTATGATAGGCTTCAACAAACACAATATGGAATCAAGAAACGACACATCACAGTATGAAGTCCTGCACAGGGATGCAAGCACTTGCACCACTCTAGGTATTTCTGGAATCATTGCTTCCATGTGCTCAACTACAATGGCTTCAAGTGTATAGAGGATAACAGCTTTTGCATTCTTAGCAACAAATCCTTTGAAATTATCAGGCTTCTGTTGAAACAACATTTGAGCATGTTCACTTTGAAAAAATGGCCATGAGCATAAATCAGAAAACCAACACATCAGATCTGGCACAATAGAGGAAGAAAGAAATCTCAATTGCAATCCAACTGCTTCTAGTATAGTTTCACCAAATGCTATAAATTCTTTCTTCAAATTAGAAAAAAATTTACTGATATCAGGATATAAAGCATGAAAAGATTGCAACCCATCCTGATGGCTTAGACTTTTGTGATCATCCTCAATATTAGCAGTTCGACAAATACTCAAATTTTCCATCTGCTTGTCAGTATCTTTCTGCACAACAATGTTATCTATTAGAGAGAGGTCATCTGAAAATATAGATAATAGATATGTTAACTGTGGAAAATCAGAAACAAGGAAGAGCCGATCTTTCAGAAATTGCTTGGCATTGTGCGCAACAGCCATCCAACCAAAATACCTAACCAGAGGGAAAGCAGAAGCAGAAAAGACAGGTACTTTTTGCAGCCAGGCTGATGAAGGAACCAAATTTGAAAACCGAAAACCATTTCTAATGTTGATTGAATGTACAGATCTTTCATCGCCGCCACTTGAAGCAATGACCAATCTGTGAAGAAGAATCCATCGGCGCTGTACCTCATACTGCTTAAAATGGTTTGACCGTGAATTTCCTTCCTTAAGTTGGTAATAAAGTGATTTCGACTGCCTGTTCAATGATTCGGCAAAATTTAATATTATATTAACCACATGCTCGGGGGCACAAAATAGTTTAGTTGCTGAGTGCAACAGAAACAGAAGACACCACATCAGAACCTCATGCACGGGCTGTTGCTCTTCACGTGAATCCCTAAGCAAACGCTGTATCAAAAAATTGCATAATAGAGACTGATTCTGCCGAACCAATGTAATTGCATCTGCAGAATGCATATCCTGCTGGGACAGATTTACAACATCTTCACCCCCTTCAACAAACATCTGAGAGATCTCCCCCTCAGATGCTGCTTTGTGATATTTCTTATCTAACTCAGCTGCCTCAATCAGGATTTCAAGAACAACTCGATCCCTTTTCCTCTCAATCTCAGCCAAAACTTTCATGTCATTTTCTTTTTGTCTGAAAAGTCTCTCTATATCTGCAGGTCCACAGTTCTTACTGGAACTTTTGGGGTATGCTTCGCCTACATCAGGTATAATGTCCTTGAAAGACATCATAAAGCAGGGATTAACATAACACTCTGCCGCCAGAAGCAAAGCATCTATGGCTACGTCATGACTCTCCTGAGTTATCCCATTCAGAGAATTCAAGTCAAAAGCCAAACGCCTGAATTCAGAGGCCCTCAGCTCACAATCTCGATAATTCATAAGTTGTGAATAATCAGCCAACAAGTTATAGAATTCAATACCCTGACCAGCATCTACTGAAACATCATTAAAATTTTTATGAATGACATCGTTGGCCTCAAAATTGACTTTTAAATGGCTTGAATCAGAAATCTTAATGTCTGTGGTGGCAGTAACATGAGTAAGAGACATCCTATTCAATTCAGGTGGGGCAAAGAGAAGACTGGAATCTTCAGAAACCTCCATTTTACCATTAATGTCGGCATCAATCTTCATATCAGCAGTCTCTTGGTTATTTGATCGGAAAGTGGTCACTCCATTGCAAGAGGAAAGGGGAAGAGCAGCTGCTGTTTGTGGCTCCACCATTTCAGGAGAAGAAAACTTGCAATTATCAATATCTGGAGGTAACTGCAACCGAGCATCCAAAACGGAAAGAAGTACACTGCATATAGAGCACTTACAAGGTATTAACAATGTCCCAATGTAAGGGTATATAATAATTAGCTGAATCAGATTTTCATAGCCAAGGCAATTGACTAGTTATTTATAAAATACTGAACTAGAATGCAGTTCTTTGATGCATTCATTCCTCTACTTTGTATTTTAATCAGAATATATTGTTGTCAAATCAAACATAATTAGCAAATAACACCACATCATATTGCTGCAAATGTTTTCAATTGTGAATCACTATCCTATGTGATCACATGCCATTTCTACATCATAAAAGGAACTTCACTTTTGTCTCACCCTTTTCTATTAGTAAAATTTAGCTATCCATATGGAACTGAAAGGATGTAACCATAACTTTACAAAGAGTAGTAATGTCTAGCTAAATATATTTTCTCCACAACCATGGCAATGGAGCTAACCACTTCTATTAGAATGAAAAAACAACTAAGCCTACTGGAAATACAACATTGAGAAATATTGACTGTTGTAGTGTGAGCAAATTAACTGTTGAATGAAACAGCCAAAATTTGGATAAAGACCCCAAAACCTCAGATCAGATGACCATTATAAGTGGACAGGAAACTTACGAACTAATGTCACAAAACACTAGTTTTTTCCCCCACCATTGCTCTGCTGTGATGTTAATGTACATTCAATTTAAAACTGAAGTTTTACAATCAATGTCTTCATCGCCATATAGATGCTTTCTCACTCTCCCTCCGCCCCCCGACCCCCACCCCCCACATCAGATCTCTTTACACTAGGCAATCTAAATGATCCTAGACATATGAACTGCAAGGTGTACATAATTTGAAATCGAAAATCAGAACATCTACCAGGATGCACTAACTCTAGTCCATATTTGGTGCAAATGGATGGTCCTGACAAAATATGTTACACATAACAGTTTGGGTTGGCTTTCATGCAAGAGGAATATCACAAGTCTTAACAACATTTTACATTTTTCTTGACAAGTGATTACAAAGCAAAATCCCATATACAATGTTCTCATAGTTTTTGTCACTTCTCAAAGTTGTTCATACGAATAGAATGGCTAAAAAATTACAACGATAAAGTACTAGAATTAACCCAGGAAAAAAATTGATATCCAAATATGGGTTAAGAAGCTTCTTACATTTAGTAAAGATTCCAGAATCTAAATATAAATATGAAAAGAAAACAACTATCTATTGATGTAGAGGCAATATATTATAAAAAATAATAATTTTATGTGAGTTTTTACTTCATAGTGCAAAAGATAACATATGACTGTTAGAAAGAAAGGAAGAAACTGCACAAAAAAGATTGACAGCAGAATGACAGCACAAAAAATAGCAGAGAAACATAACACTGCAAAAAGAAAGGCTCAATAAGATTATGGAGTTAATAAACTAGAGAAATAAATTACAAAAAAAATTTACAATTTTTTATAAAATTATAAGCAGCACTACAGGATCATGTTCCAATAATCAGCACAATCAAACATCAGATACCATAACAAAATATTACCACAAGCTAAAAAGGCACCAACAATAACAATATGAAATTTAAAAACAACATTTCGTTCCAGGAACTCATTTCAGAACCAAAAAAGTTGCAAATGAATGATTTACTTGATGTGATTGAAGGGCTGCTGTCTTATAAGCATAATGCCCGGCCTCTAGGAGAGAACATTATTAAAGAAATGCCATGATAAAAATTTTGATTAACAAAAAAGAAACTTATTTTTTCAAAGAAAACAGAAGTCCAGGTAGGAGGAATTTGAGTTCAAATGTAATTCTAGTAACACATTACCTAGGAGCAACTGACCCACGCCTCCACTCAGCCTCCAATGATGGAAGCACAGTAGATTTTCTTATGGCAGTACAAATGACATTGAGTGCTATGGCACAATTTTGTTCCTGGCTTTCACTAAAAATAGAAGACACAGCTCCAAAGGATATCATGCCCTTTAAGGGGGTTAAGGAAGGATCCAGAAAAGGTTCTAGCATCTCCACCAAGAAAAGTATCTGGTGCTTAGCCTCCTGAAACACACCATTAAAAAGTTAACCAGGAACCAAAACAGTTGAAGATGGGTGATGCAAATTTTTGTGTTAAAAATTTTTCACCCTTTGCTTTACCTTATATTTTGCCATAATATCATCCATGTTGCCAGACAATGCCAGGACAATGTATTTGAGGGCAGCACGCGCACGAGAAGGTGAAAGGCGAGCACCCTGTCAATAAATGATAGAGAGGGAAGTTTTAAGATTAAAAAGGAATGCAGAGCTGCAATATTAAAGGCATGTATCATGTCAAAGAGTCCTTTCATAACCTTTAAAAATTGCAGTTAATACTAAAGGAAGAAACATTTTACCCTGATCCATAATTTGAACTACCCTACAACGGCCTACTCTGCTACGGATCTCTAGCAAAGTGGAATGTGCATGAGCAAAAATTATAAACAGGCACCAAAATTAGCTCAAAATAATAGGTTAAGTACCCTGGTTCAAATGTGCTACAGATAAGACAAAAAAACCACATAAAACACTTCATGCATGAACTGTCATCTATACTAAATAGATTTTTGTTAGACCTGTATTGTAGTTCGAGCACCACCCACTGGTTAAAGCAAAAATTTAACCAAAATGCACCACAAATCCATCTACTTCCTTTTTCTACCACTTGTTTTTCAAGCACAAACAAATTTTGAAACATAAAAGAAGAGCAAGCGAACATTCAACAGGACTTATGCAACACTAATAGCATAGAGTTGAGTTCACAAGATGGCCTCAGATATAGAGTAGCAAAAGCTGTGAGGGAAAGTTACAAGCCAAGAAATTATTATCCCTAAGAAGAATTCAATATACCTGGATTACACCTAAAAGGTCTTCCAAAAGCTCCACAGACAAGTCTACCTACAATCAAGAGCATCACAAAGTGCGATGAGTAAAAAATGGTATACCACAGAAAGCTAAAATCTATATAGCAAAATTGTTTCATGATAAAATCATATGACCTTTGCAATTACTTGAGCCATCCATGGTGCCAACACACCAGAGCACAAATCAATAAGAACACATGCTGCCTTTGCCTGCAGAGTGAGGTAAGTTCGAAGCAGATTATTTGTCAATGCAGTTCATTAAATGACTACAGCTCAACTCAGAATAGATCTTGATACCATGGTGAAATGCATTCCATTTCCCATTCCAGGATGTATATATCCATTTTATTGTCATTATATTAAGATATAAACTTTTATAACATCCATGAGTTCAGTAACCAACTTGTCTAAGATATGATGAAAATTTTGACGTAAATGAAGTTACAATTCTAAAACCTAGTAGCTATCCTTCATTCCTTTGGACATCAGCACAAAAACCAAGTAGATAGTAATCTAGATATCAGAAGGACAGGGTAATAATCATGTGACAAATTGTTCTAATCAAATTGAAACAGACTAGATGAAACAAAATTATGAGGTGTACTATTCAAGAAGCATAGGGAGTTAAGAAAGTACGCAACAACCAGCAAGCACGATTTTCTAGACTTAGAGTGCCTGCCAATATCAAACACCATATAATATAAATACACACACACACACAAGGATTTAGATTATTGAATTTCAACTACATTCACATTTTCAAGGAAAATCAGTGCACATAATGGACCAAGGTCTGCCCAAAATGGATGACATTCTCCTCAGTGCTTAAGCTATGTAATGGCATATACTTCATTTAGGTGAGAGTATGAGAGGGTTGGAGATCACACTAACGAATGTACCTAGCTTGCAAAGCATTCAAACGTAAACATAATCACTCTTAATCAAAAGATAGGAAGCATCAGCAACCAACATGTGAAAGTGAGAAAGATGCTAAATAACCAGCACAAGCACGCAGTAGAGGTCGGTAAATGGCTGAAGAAGAAGTTGCCACAATCTGCAATTGCAATTACAATTACCAAGGTCAAAGCATATACCAAAATTAGATACAACCTTCAGTAAAATCATGTACAGTCCACATTAATACCTGAGAAAGTGCATTTTGTACAAATGTTTGCTTCCATAAAGAGAAGTTCTCATCTATTTGGTAAGGACTGCTGACATTTGGACGAAGTGCTATATCATACCAAAAGAGATAGGAGCGTCAACTAAGGTTTTTGAATTATAAAACATGCTTCAATGACCAGATAAAGACACTAATACTTAAAGATTTACTATTTTCTACTCAACATAAAGGGCTCCATTTGGTTCAATTTTTGTGTTAATTTAAAAATATATTTTGCAACAGGTAAAGCATTCCCTACCTGTGTGTGTAAAGTAAATTAAATTAAATTTGGATGAGTTGATATAATGTAAATACCTTATATTTTACTTTACAAAATAAAAATAGTTAAGATTGTGATTTCACGTTATGTTTAAAGTAGGGTCAAAATGATGTGGGTAGCATCGATGATGTAGTTAGTTATGTGCAAACAAATGGAACCTTTAAAATTATGTGGATAATGTGGTTCACATGACGGTGATTGGCACGTGTATTGCAAGATGAGATGTCTGGCAAACTCACAGGGTACTTGGATTTGTATTGAAAAAGTCTTCGAAATCTGTATCAAATTCAAAGTTTGACTTTCAAATTTTGATTTGACATTGAGGAGTAATTACCAATGGGACCATCTTATATTCAACAGAAAAGAGTTTATTAATAACATTCTAATTCCAACAGAAATAAAAAGTCCTAGTTACATCATTAAATTAGAAAATTTGAAACGTTGATGATGTTTTGAAATTAAATTATAGGAACACACGTAAATGATTTGAAATCCTTCCAAGTAGCATCAAAGAGCCAAAATATTGTTCTGGTTACTTCATATTATGACCCTTCAAACCCAAACTAAGCTTTTCAAAAGTCCAAAAAATTAAGAAATGTTGACCCAATGATACTAGTCTTGAAAATACATTGGGTACTTGAAGCAACACTTATAGTCATATGCATAGCTTATGCCCATCAGTCACAGGAATTAACATTATAGGTCAAAGGAAAAGGCAGGTAAACATGTCTTGGTTGTAGGTGATACTGGAGATAGATATTGAACACACTTGTGCTTGTATGTATTGCTTACATCTATTATATCATCCCATGCATAGTTATGGACTTATGGGTAAACCAAGACAGAGCACAAATAATTTCATATGAGATGAAATATTACCCGGATGTAACCTGAAATACATTAACCAGAACAGCATGCAGTCAAGCTTCAACAAGAAAATGCGGATTCTCAAAAAAATTATTATGAGAACAATGAAACTTGATTAGTTTTTACTTTTTATGAAATATTTTAGCAAAGATGTTTGACATTGCTAAACGAAAAATTATGAAACAAAAGATGGATTTTCCTAGGAAGAGATAAAAAAATATACTCAGTGTCAGTGTTTTCAGTTAGTTTAGCACGCTACCAATATAAAATGGGCATAGAAATGAAAAAAAAAATACTCGATGTCAGCGTTTTCAGTTAGTTTAGCACACTACCAATATAAAATAGGCATAGAACTGAAACCTGGAAGTAATGCTTGAACTAATGGTAGTGCCAACCAAAATTCAGAAGTGTTCTCAGCCAGCTTGCTACAGTGCAAAGGCTGAAACAAAAACAAAGAAATAGTTGTTTGCTATGGTGAATACACCATTATGTGCAAAGCATCACTACAGCAGATTTTAGGAGAAATGCAATCAGTTTGCAGGTCACAGACCTGGGAAGCAGAAGCATAAAGAACATGCATCATTCCTTCTTCAACAGCTGCAGAATCTAAGATGTTAAGGTTTGCGGGATCATAATAATCATCTGATATTTGAAATTCCTCCCCAAACAAACTCGAATAATCAGGTACAGAAGTAGGATCACAAGGATCAGATTTAGGACGCTCCCCCATTAGAGTAGATGTTATATCAGAAGGTAGAGTAGATACTTCATGCATTGTCACAGGCTCCACAAGCTTCATAAGAACTCTTGATACCTATAATATACCATATGTCTCAGATAAATAAAACCAGAAGAGAAAAGTAAACTAACTCAAATGATTCCGACACTCCTTTGTTTCATACACTAGCCAAAAAGATTATGAAAAACAGATAGTATATAAGAAACAGCAAGCATGTCTCACCATTCTGCACACATCCCCCAAATTAGATTCTTTACAAGCCTTTCTAAGCAGTAGAAAGATTGCATCAGGACGGAATACCACGTGCATGGACATAGGTACAGAAATGGATGGTGTGTTCCTTGATCTCCTAGGCTGAGCACAGCAGAAGAGAGAATGTACAATTAATCATAATTGCTAGCCCAGTGAACAACAAAAGGAAGTCCAGTTACTATCATCAAAACAATAAAAAGAACAAGAAACCCAGATAAGTTATTTAACTAATTTCACATGAAAGTTTCCTCGTCCTTCTGTATTACAGCTCAGGATTTCAGAAGTATCTCAATATTTTAGCACACACTAGAAAATGGCCACAGGAGGCAAATCTCATTGTCTTGGTGAAAGGCTTTCAACCATAGTTAAACTTGTATCAGATGACAAACTTGAATGGTTTCAATGGACCATATTATAAAAAAACAGTTCCTACTAATAAAGTTAGATTGTAGATAACTTGATGTCAAAAATCATGAAATCGAATATTTGATGTAACAATCTATCTGAAACAACACTTTACCAGTGAAATAACTAGCAGCACATTTTTTTGTATTCTACTTTCCCTCTTTTCACATATCAAATTACTTAACAAATATAATTGCAATGTCATTCTTATTATATCTCAGCAGCATTGTTTCCAAAGTTATGTCTAAATTCACTTGGGATGCACACACATTAGATGTAGGGAAACCAATTATTGAAAAAACAAAATTTGCCATGAAGGACAATACATGGTACCATGTAGATAAACCAAACTAAAGTTGCTGCATGCTCAATGCAGGTGCATAAGTATTTAAAATGTATCCTTTAATATCAATTTCTTTTTCATATAAAACAGTGCTTTTAAATTATTCTGTCTCAATAATGATTCCACAAAGCCAAAGGCAAAATAAATTAAAATTAAAATAAGAAATAATGAAACTAATACAACAAATATAATAAATTAAAGCTGATTGATGAAAGGACACAAAGAAAATATAATAAATGAAAGCTTAGGGTAGATACTGGCGATAAAATATAAAAGATTATGAATAGAATAAATTAAAGTGAAGGGTGAAGAATATAAACAAAGTATAATAAATAAAAGCTTGGGGATAAAAGTGAAAGTTAAATAGAAGTGAAGGGCATTTAGTCATTTTATTTGAGAACCACAAGTGGCTACTCTAGCGCCCTTACGCTTAATAAATAGTATACATAATGCACAGATGTTCCTCTTTCATGTTATTGATGTGTTCAAAGTTATTGGACCAAAGCAAACTGCCTTTTTCAGATTCAGAAATGTCCAGGAGGATTAACCAAAAGAAAGAGGAAAATGGAAAAAGTAACATTGATCACCAATAAGATAGTAAATAATAGAACTACAATATCCACATAAAGTTCAACCTAAATTCAAGAAACAGACACAAATGCAGTACCTCAAAATTTGAGGAGACCAACAAAGCTGTTGATGACGACGGATTGATCTTAGAAGCTTCATAATCAGAAATATTAAGAGCCAACCTTTCAGTTTCTCTGTCATGCCAAAGAGAAGACTGGTCTGAGAACATTTTATACTAGGGCCATGTTATAAATAATAATATAGGATAAATTATTTAATCAATGTTAATCAAATGTTCTTTTTGTTTGATTAAAGTCCTTGATATATTAATGGCAATAAATTATCTAACTTAGAAGTTGTGATAAAACAAGGTATTAAGGATTTTTATGAATAATTCAAAAGACTACTTTAAACTTATATCATAAATTGAATTATTTGCATAATAATGTTATAATTGAAAATAAATACACTCACCTTAAATAGTCAAGCTTAGTAAACATAATTATCAAAGATTAATTAATCAATCCAATTTTTATTATTTAAATAATCCTTTAGATTATAATCCTATCCAACAAAGTGAACATGTCCTAGATGTTTAGAATAAGATGAGTTGATGGAAACGGAAATAAATCAAGGCATTAAGCATAACCAAAATGTTAAGTTAATTCAGCTCAAAATTTTTAAGACCTTTACAAATTGCCACCGAAAAAAAATCTTAAAGGCCTTCTCCTTGAGAAAGATGCATGAAAGAACCTCATTGACTGCCTTCAGATGCATCCTTTAGGAAGGGCCTATAAGATCTGAAAGCAACAATCACCGAAATTTTGTTATTAAGCGTGAGCGGCAGAGAAATTGATGGGCTACACATGGAACCATCTTTCCATCTTGGGCACATTAACAACATAGGGACAAAAGGAGTTCTGAAGGAGTCAATCTCTACAAAAGGGATATTTACCCTTCTTGGAGCTATACACTGTCATATGGACTGGGATATTGGTAGAAATAATTCAAAGTTTGCCTTTGTTGCAGTAAAGCCGTGGCACACTTGTTTATTATTATATGTGCACGTAGGGAAGCGAACGCACACCCTAAAGGGTGGTTCCAAGCCATTTTGAAGTCTGTTTTCAATAGAGATATTAATGCCAGACAAGTATCCTTCTCTGAATTTTTTTTAAAATGAAAAGGACTCAAGTATAGCTTTTTATGTAGAAGTTTTCCGGTAGATTAGCCATAAAACTTAAGATCTTTCTCTTCTTTCTTTTCTTTTTCATTTACAACATCATATAGGCCGAAATAACTCTGCAGTGGATGCAGTGGCAGACATAAAAGGTAACTGATTAAGGAGGCATGAAAATATATGTACTTATCTTATTGATGGCAGCAAAAGTGTAACTCTCAATCATGTTTCCTCTCAATAACCATACCCATTATCTGATACACTTTACACTTACTCGCCAACTCAAAATAGTAGAATTTTCAAAAATTTATAATGAAAACTACCATAAGGGAAAATTAATTTGTAGTTTTGCTTATAATTCAAACATTTAAACATGTTCTCACTACAAGTGCACGCTGCTCCGTTCTCACTCACAAAAGTCATATTCCCAGTGTCACGACATCCATAATGTAGTTGTAATGACACAAGCTTCTTGTACAACAAGCAAATAGCAACATGGAAGCTGCAAACAACTAATAATTTAAGGGTGTAATGCAGAATGAGAGGATAAAATGCTAAAACAGCTGCAAAGGACATCAAACACAGCCTTTCCAACCTAATGTTGGAGCGCCATCCATTTGTTCATGGCATGGTAAACAATTTATGCACCCTCAGACTTTCTAAGTACACTTAGTAAGAGAAATCAAGGCACGTCAATGGGTTCCCCATGGACAACTATGCCCTGTGATGCTAGATTCACCAACCTTTCGCTTACAATCTGAAGGATGGGATAAAATGGACCGGCAAGCATGGCTAGAAAACGCACAGTTGATTCAGAAGATTCAGCAAAATTATTAAGATCAGCCTGCGCCATAATAACTAATATGTAAGCATAACATTGATACCAATTTCCTGGGATGAAGTGGACCAAAATGTATACCTCGAGGTGAGGAAGAAACCTGGCCAACCGCTTGGTCACATCTTGAAGTAACTACAAATGAACAGTTAGAAAAGGGAACAGCTAAGATAGCTAAAATAAATCTCCTTTTGAAATTATTAATTGTAAATAGTCTTACTCACATTTGTTAACATACAGTTACTTTACCTGAAGATGTAAATCAATGGCATCTTGTTTGTGTGATATTATGTGTGGCAGCAAGTAGTTAGCAACAGCTTGAAATTCAGGTTCCAAACCAGGAACTGGAATCCCAATCAGCTGCAATAGAGAATATAAAATATAATTACAGGGATAGCATGTAGGTGAGACCTTGTGAGCAGCCAAAGATTTCAAAGGCATTGTAATAGTTGAAATTGATATGTACTGGAAGAAGTGCAGAAATAGAAACGGCCATAAAGCTTAATAAGCAACCGAAATTTATATACCTATAAATTATACAAGATCCAAATCATGAAAATTTTCAAGTCAAGCAGAAAAACAAAACCAAACTAGTCCTAGGAAGAGTTTATATAACAGAAAATTAACAGAAAATATGTAAGTCAACTACTGACAGTAGAATGATGCTATCACCCAGAAGCAAGAGATGCAATACAAATGACAGATATTACCTGAATAAAAAATACAGCTATTGGGTTTCCACGCATACAAGATACCCGAACGTAGCGGCAGGGAGTGTAATGCATTGGATACATCATGTCACGTCGAGGAGCCTCACAGCGAGGACGAATTTTAGCAAATGCCTCTGGCTGTTAAGAGAAAATGTGGAGAGAACACAAATGATTGTATTAAAAATAACTATGAGATAGTAATCTTACTTTATTAAAAAAAATCAAGCTATGTCAAGGGGGCGCAAAAGATTGTAATACAGAAAAATGTAAGATGCCACTCTCACTTCTGAAAATAAAGCAATGCTTCAGTTAATAAAAATAGTATGTGAAACTATACAACAATAAATGAGGGGAAAGAGCCACATAATGGAGAGATACAAGATATTTAAGACAGAAGCCCTTGAAAGTTGAAAATTAGAAATGCAAACCAGAAGATGTCAGAATCAACATTTAAAACAGATTCTACTAATTTTCAAACAGGGGAAATAGGAGCCCGACTATCAACATTCACCAAAAAGGACCATAGTAATTAATATAGATATATAATAGTGTTGGATTCTAAAACAAAGAAGACCTAATTTTCAATGTTATATGTTCGCAGAAAATTAAAAGAAAAACGAAATGTCCATAATAAGAAAATTAAAGCCAACGACATCCATAATATATCCTCTTGTTCTTGAAAACAATTAATTACAAGTACAGCACAGACACAGCCTTGTAAAAATTTTAAAGCTTTGCCAAATTGTTAAAGAGAAATAAATTTCTTATACTTGATGTAGCCCTTACATCTGTCACAGACAAAAGAAAACAAAAAAAAAAAAATTTGTGCATGGAATAAAAAATGCATTAACGTAAATATGTATTTACTTAATGGAGCAATGTCAAGTTTTCTCTGCAGGGCCCTAAGAATCTAGTGCCTCTTCCATTCAATAAAAGCTCAACAATTTCAAAGAAAACCTTTATATTACAAGATAACACCATCTAGAATAAACCCCCTGACACCCTTTTATGTCTACAAAGTTAAAATTGGATCAATCATAACAATTGTAATTAAAACATAATGAAAAGAAGAAGTGAAAACAAACTAATATTTCACAAGAATCAATTAATAATGCCCATAGATAAGAGCAGCATGAAAGAAACTAGAAGTAAAAAGTCATATTCTGATTATTTATTGAACAACTGAATACATATTTTGTCAAAACTCTAGTTTCACAAACCTTATAGCGCAATCCACCTGATATTTCCCATTCCAAAACAGATTTATTATATATCCTTATGTGTGATAGGAGACATGGTTCCTGTAATGAACAAAACAAAAGAAAGTATTAGGTGGCATTGAATGGATGGCATTTAATCAGTATGAGATGGAAAAAACTTACTCAATAACAAAATTCAGCTTAATTACTGAATTTAAAAATTGCAGATGAATAAATGGTGTACTAAATTAGCCTTTGAGTTGTTTATTTTCAGCCTATAAATACAAAGATGATTTTCACGAATGAATCCAGCCCTGCTACAAGTCATTTATTATCAATTTCCTGCTTCTTATTGCTTTCAAAGCTTAGCTTAACAATACACACGTGATGGAATCTTCACAACTTTTGCAAAAATAACAGTGCCATCCTTCTACTAGTACAACTCCACTGGGAAGATGTATTTAGACATATCATAGTGAATTACTGATCTGGCAAACAATATATTGTGTCCCAAATCCACAAGCAGCGGTCAGAATGGATTTTAGGGGCCCATGGTGTAACACCTCTTCAATGGCTTGTAGCAATGATTAGCCTACTTGTTTGCATGAAAACCCACACAGTCACTTCTAGTAGGTCTTGCACCTTCACTTTTAATGTACCAGCAAAGCAGACACTTGATATTGAATTTGCCATGATATGAATCACCAGTCCCTCAAAAGTCCAAATCAACTTAACGTCGAAAACAACAAACAAAAATAGACACGGAGTATTTATGCAAGTTGATGAACAACTACTTGATCAGAGCTTCGAGCTCATAATGAATGATCAGTTCTTATACAAATGCTATCCAAACTTCCGACATGCCATCACCGACAAAATGACCAGTTAATTAACAAAAGAAAAACAAAAACGTTGAGCTATCCGTTTTTAACCAATTCAAATTGTAACTCCGGCCCCCGTTCCCCTTCTTCTTGAAGACCGAAAAAAGCTATCAATGTGGACTATTCTGAGCGATCAAATTTCACCGCTTGCTCATATTTCTCAAACAAACAACTCCAATTCCAATTAAAACAATTGTACTTAAACCAAGAACACAACAAGAATCCCAGTGAAATTTAACCAGAAGCACCGAAACGCACCAGTTCCACCCAAAACACCAAAACGAAATATGAGAAAGCGTAAACAATTTGTACGAGTCCGTATACATACGTCCAATTCCAGTAAGATCCATTCTTTGGTGTTCGTGCCGGTAGACCAGTGGCTGCGGAGGTCAGTGTCGAGCACGTGCGCTGCCTTCTGGGCGGGGGACTCCCTAGACATGGCCTTCACTTTGTAAGCCAATGGCTTCACCCTTGGCTCCAACTCCACCTCCATCACGCTCCCTCTCTTCCTCGTGTTAGGAATCTATATTAAGCTGAATACACAAAACAGTGAATACATAGCTCTGTAAACCCTTGTGTCCGAGCGAGGGTGAGTTGGCAAGAATTCTGGAAATTCGGGATTCCGTGGTCTTTTCACATTGGGAGAGAATTTCCGGAGGCAATCCCTCAATTTTGAATATTCGGGAAAAATACCCCAATCCGTTACTGGTGGATTTAGAGAAGCTTGAGATGAATGTTTTTAAAATTAGAGTGGTCATTAAACCCAATAACTAATTACGTCATTAATTATTTATTTAACTTGTTCAATTATTTAAAAAAAATTGATTATTTTATATTATATATATGCACAAAATAATATTAAATCATCTTATAAAAAAAATTTAGGTCTATTTATTAATATGCTAAATAATAAGTTTTAAATATAAAATTGAAATTTAAAAATTCAATAAAAATAAAAAATATATTATAAAAATACAAAAAATTAAATTAAGTTCAAATTCAAAAATATAAATGTTGAAAATTTTAATTTGGTAAAAAAAATTATTAATATGAGAAAATTTGATTGTAAGATTCAATATTTAATGTTTCAATAACTCAATTAAAATAATATATAGTTAAAAGATAATTAAATAAAATTAAAAATAAAAATAGTTAGTGAAAATTATACATAAAATTAAATTTTTTATGGGAAAATTTTATAAAACATAAAATTTTATTTATTTTTATTTTAAATAAGGTGATTTTTAATTTTTTTTATTAATAAAAACATAAAACTAGTTTTTGACCTGTTTAACCAATTCTTGATCACGTTTGAGCAATTCCAGACAAGTTAGACAGTGGTCCAATTTTGTGATGAGCTCGGATTGGAAAATTAACTGATTCTCATCAGATATAATTAATTTTTTGAGATTTAGTGAGTTTTAATTCTTGAAATTAAAGAGTAACAGTTTTGTGTAATCAAATAAGTTTTGTGAAAAAATTTAATGACAGATATTTTTTTAGGATAGTGAAGGAAGTTATTTGATGTGACAATCACTGTGGCTATTTTTGGAACCTAACTTTCAACTCTAATATATTATCTCAAATTTTATACTTTTAAACATATTATTCACTAATATTTTTATTTAAATTTATAATCAAAATTTTTTCTCTCTTATAAATATAACTAGCTAATTATTTTTTAATTATTACACCTATTCACAGTCAAATCAATACCTATATGTACCACATATATACTTATATTGATATTTATTTATATCCTATAATATAATTATTATTTTTACAAACTATTACATCGTTTATTCATTATTATATATTTTATACACATATTCAAATAAATTATAAAATTCATCCCTTTAAAATATTTCTTCCAAAATATATTATTTATTTCAACAAAACTCTTACTAAATATTATATTCAACTAAAACCCTATCCCAAACATAGCCTATGTATTTACAAAAGTAATCTAATCTAATATATGAATAAAATATTATAATGTAATGTGTTTGTAAGGATAATGAAATAGGATAATTGAATAAAATATTGTTAGAAAGTGAATGAAATAGAAAGACAAGCTTAAGATAAAAAAGTAGAGTAAAAAAATTGTTGTAAATTTTTTAGAAAACTAAACAAATGGGCCAATTTTAATGAACAAATAGTTTGAGGTGCAATTTTCTAGAAAATAGTATGCCAAACAAGCATGAAGTTGTTTTGATTCAATTGCAATATCTCATTGAGACATTGCAGGGTTTTATGACTTGCATTGACACTTGATTTTTAAACTGATGTCTTTATTTTAAAAAATGAACTTTGTTATATTGATGAATTCTAAGATAATAAAATTTGGGTTAGCCCTTTTTATGAGTTGTATTTTATTAGTTTGAAAGATAAACAAATTGTATAGCCATTAATGGAATTGTCTCAAGTAATATATTATGAGTAATAATATTAATCACACAAGGTGTATAGGAGTATCAAGATAGTTTGGTTCTAATTTATTTAGGATGACTAAACAACATCGCGCGAGTAATATATAACAACCACAAGATGTAGTAGGAGTGCCAAGATGGTTTGATTTTTATTCAAGACAATTGAATTGAGAAAAATAAAGATGTTGAAATTATTGAAAAAAGTGAATAATACAACGAAAGACCAAACTGTGAGTCGAGCAAATTGACTTCAAATAAATTTTGTTAAGGGAATTTTGTATGAAAATAATTATTTTGAATCTCATGTTAATAATCAATATTACTATTCTTTATTTAAAATGTTGTTTCAAATATTCTTAATAGGTTTGAAGAGATACCATATTTAAATTATATGTATACTTGTAAATGACAAATAAAATTTAAAGGAAAATTCAAGTGCTGCAACAACATGAATTTCTCATGCAACCTATATTTCATTCCTAACATTTTTTTGAATTATGTACTCTTATTTTCTAATTTCTAATTTCCAAAAATTTTACTCCCATTATTATTTCTAGATCGATATATTAATTTATTATATCTAATGTTCTTAATGCATTAAGCATGCCAACAAGTAAAATAAAGATAAAAAGAATTAATCAAAAGAATTTTATATAATTAAACCTGATCATTCGAATATAAGAGTGTAATTGCTCATGTGCAATGTAAAAAAACAAATCATAGTCAAAATTTAATAATAAAAAATTTGAGAAAACTACAGGCTTATTCTAATTTTGCATTTTTCAAACATTAAAGAAAAATTTTGGGCCTCAACAAAAGGAAAAAGTGGCAAAAGATGCTAGCAACACCTTAATCACAACCAATTTATACAATATTTCAAATATGTAAATTTTCTACTCTAATTTTCAAGTTCAGGTTTCTGTTGAAGGCTATGTATTTTGTATTCCATCATTTTTGTCCACTGCTATGGCAATGGCTTATGGTGGTAATATCCATTTTTTTATTCTTCAATGTCAGTACTCCATTTTTGCTACAACTAATCAATACCTCCATCATCTTGGTTATGACCTACGACTATGAAGGATACTTCTCCATCTTGCATTTGAACACTCCAATATTACAATTAAAACACATAACATGAATAAAAAACCACAATTATTAGATAAAATCAAACAACAGTTAACACAATTTTACAAACACTCGAATACACAAAACAAATTACAAAAACACCCAATAACTAGTTATGATCCACAGAAATTAAAGCATAGACAACTCCATTTAGTAGAATTATTAGCTATGTAAATAACAACACAAATAGTATTCTTTATATTGAGGTTAATGCTTCAATAGAAAATATAAATTCCTTTCAAAATGTACCATAAAACTAAAATACATATTATGCATGTGCTTGGATGTGAAAATCTAAGCAAAACTCAAAAGAGTTGAATTTAAGCCTGAGATCTTGTGGGTCTTGGCAAGCTAATTAAATACATTCAAAATATGCGAATTGAGTA
Source organism: Avicennia marina (assembly GCA_019155195.1). Taxonomy (NCBI): domain Eukaryota; kingdom Viridiplantae; phylum Streptophyta; class Magnoliopsida; order Lamiales; family Acanthaceae; genus Avicennia; species Avicennia marina. The sequence continues at coordinate 9,071,543 of CM032782.1, forward strand.
TGAGAAGTTCTTGAAGTTTTGATGGAGAATAGTCAATTGCACGAGTCCTCAATTGATACATCTCTAGAATTTGGTATAAAAGATGACTGATTAAGTATTTGTTCATATGACAAGAAGTAACAAATTAGTCAATCTAGAGAGTGCCTAATTGATAAGTCTTTGAAAATAGTCTTGTCTCTGAAATTTGGTTAGGTCTTCTTGTACATGAATTTCTTTGCATATATAGATGAATTAAGAGTCAAGACAAGTAAGAAAAAAAAATAATAAGCAGAATCAAGGGAAAAAAGGGCTAACAAAGGAGAATTCGTGAAAAAAGGAGCAAGAGTGTGCCTTTTTAAATCTTTTATGAAAGGAGTGAAGTGTTCTTTACAGAGTCTTAAAGTGACAAGTTAAAAGAACGATCATTCAAGGACATACACATAGTGTCGAACCTTGTTAAATTTGATTTATACTTTAATTGTTTGTTTTCTTTCTTTTGCTAACTTCATTTTGGCTTATTGTTACATAGTATTTAGTGCAAAATGTAAACAAAAATAAGTTTTTTCCATTCAAACGTTTTCATGGAGGAGCATTGATATGATTAGTCTTCAATATATATAAAATATAGTGAGAGAATGAGAATATCTAAGAAATTATTTTCCAATGTGAACATAGCAGTTGTTGAAAATAGGCTATGAAGATTTGGTGATTGAATTTACTAACTTACCACAAGAATGAGATGCCAACTTATATGCAAAGAGTTTTCACAAGTTTATATTTAATTAAAACAAAAAATCTAGAGTTGAATATAGAGTTTATGCACCTATTTCTTTGAGTAGGTTGAAACACAAGTTATAGGCTAGAAGTTCAAAAATTACAACCCAAAATTCCAACACAAACTTCCAATATAATTAAGCCAAAGAAAAGCAAATAGAAAATGGTGAATAAAATGAACACGCTGATAGAATAACAATAACCATACATTTGGTTTGTTATTAAAGTGGGTAAGAAAATTTTAATAATTTAAGTAGGAGGATAATTTCTATTTAGTTTATAAGATTTGAGTGGGCAGAAAAATTATTTTTATACATATTTAATATGTAATAAGGATTAAATAATGTAATAATATATAAGCTTATAAGGTAATAAAAAAGACTATGGGCAAAAAATTATAGGAATAATTATTAATTTAATTGCGAATATGTATAATAATTGAAAAAACATTAGTTAGTGCAAATTGGGTTGAAGTTGACAACACACTCACAAATGGTACAGTGAGATTAAGAACATATACAACCACATAAATATGGAATAAAGTAAATAGAGTGAGACACAAAATTAGTAACACAGTTCGGAATAATGGCTCCTATGTCTGTAAAGCTTCGCCTAATTAAAATGTTTTCACTAATCTCAATAGGTAAAGAATTAATCACAAAATTTCTCACCTAATTCACTATTTTAATTATAGGGTTCTCAACTTATTGATAATATAATCACAATACAAACTTGATTGTGTTAACATAAACTCACTTTAGGTTCAATATTACATTATAATGAATTCATCTTAAGAGATTTTGTCTCTTAAATTCTTTACACACTCACTCAAACTAAGTCAATGACAATGTAATACAAAGGCTTAAAGATATAAACTCTCTCAAGTTAAAACTTAGACTATTTTTAGCTTTTCTTTTCTCTTTTTCTTTGATGCTTCTTTGTATATTTAGCATCCTTTATGTAGCATCCTTCATATTTTCTCCATTGGCGTGTATTTGTCAATAACCATTTATCAATATCAATCTAGACTCTTCACAATTCTCATCCATGTAAACTTCCAGCTTTGTGAATATCTCTATTGAATTTCTTGGAGTAATTTGAAACTTTTCAAATATTTCATCTAGAATTTGTTAGGTGCCTCAAACAAACATATTAATTTTTAAGACTCCAACAAGTTACGACAAGCTAGTCAAACTAATTGTGGTGAACAATGTGCTAACAATTCAACTCATAAGCTGACAATCTTTCTCTTTGATACATTATGGTACAACACTAAAGTTCCTAACTTGTTTCCAAACAATTGATCAACAAGACATTTAAAATGAATTGCATTCATTCATTCATTTAGTCATGCATGGCATCTAAGCATCGACTACAAAAGTGTAAGTACAATGTTTTGTTACATGCTGAATTATTACAAAAGTAAAGGATAATAGACGTTCTCAACATCTAACAAAACATTGTAGATAATAGACCATTGCAAACTTCCAAAATATGAGGCAAACATCAGCATCCTTTAAACTTCAATAAATTCTAGCAAAATTTCACCAATATTCACCACCAAGCACATAGATTCAACATCAATTCCAACAATTTTACTTTTACCTCCCCTCTCCCTTTGTTCACCTTTACTTCTCCCTTGTGCCAACAATTTGCCAAGGTAAACAAATGTGGAGGGATGATCGTCAACAATTCAACATTTTAAGCGTTTAACTTCCTCTGAAGCCAGCAAGAAAAGTGCATTTGTTTTAGGTGCTGGAAAGTTATCCACTGACATTATTGTTGTTTTTAGGTTAGCAACCTGCAACTGAACATTGTGATGTTAGATCACAATCTAGTCATCCAAATGACATCTCACGCTAGCCAAATTGTAGATCACTTCTTGAATTCGTCCTCTTGACTCCTCAGAATAGGTAGTGTGTTCCACATGGTCGCGAATCATCCACTTTGCCTAACTTTTCAATCTTTTTCCCATGGTGTAGGACATCAACCACTCTCACATATTCATTTTCCTCTATGGCAACTTTTACCTTTCTTCCTTTGGAGCAACTTGGAGATCAAATAAGGATAAGGAACATAACTAGTTGGTTTTGATTCAATGTGATTTACAATAACTTAAAAAATTAAATGTACAAGATTCACACACTGCTTTGTTCCTAACTTGTATAACAATGTTGTTGTACTTGTCATTACTAATGTTGCGTTGGTTATTAGTAACAGTTGATAGTTCCCGACTTGTACAACAGAAAGTACTTTAGAGAAAGTAAAGAGAATTGTAGGCAGAACCTTAGCACTTGTATCCAACTTGTAACCAGTCAATACACGTGCTATCTTATCAAAGTTAACCACATGCCCGGTGGAGTACACAATCAAAATCTGGTGTGATCCATTTCAGTACTTTGTTGATAACATTGAGAGATAACTTCACTAACTAGCCTCTGACATACTTTTTATGAAATTAATTAGAATTCTCCATGGTAACCTTACTCATCAAATTAGAGTAAAATTCATAGGCAAAGTTAGGATATAAAATCTTAAACCTAAACATGGCCTTAAGCAACCTAATGTCATCCAAGACAACAATAAATTCTTTTCTTTCAAATGTACCAGGCACAACGACTTTTTCAACAACAAAATAATGCGATTTTATGTACCTGTATCTCTAATTGGCCTTTTTGTTGTATAATTTCCTTGAGTATGCTTTCTATAAATCAACTTTGCCAACATCGAATTCTTCTTCAAACTCTTCTTCAATTTTGCCTTTATTTGCCCTAGTTCTTAGATGGAGTCATTGACTCGCCTCAAGAATGTCCTTTGTTGGTAGTCTTTTCCTTGACGTGGCCTTGGTGGGATTTTTTCGGCTTGGAGTTGTTTTTCTTCAATTGTTGCTTCAATTGTCATGACATACTCCTCTTCAACTTTAGAGATAGTTTTCTTTTCAGATGATTCTCCAATTTTTACTCTAATCGTCTTTTTTTCAGGGACATTGATAGTTTCTTGAATATTATGTTCTCCTTCAATTGTGACATTTATGATTGGTTCTGATAAAGCCTCTTCCTCGTTAATTACATTCCTTTTTCTTGTTTTCCCTTTTTTCATGGGTTTTCTGTTTCTTATAGTCCTTTTTAAAGCAGGTTCCGCAAGTTGTTTCGAAATCTATTCACTTATATCTTATATAAAATTTTTGTCTGTCTCTCTCTCTACATATATATATATATGTGTGTGTGTGTGTGTGTGTGTGTATAAAGGTCTTTGATGGGAAAATCTTAAAACAATTTATCTTGTTTTGCAATAAGGTTGTGGTAAGCATGTTATGTATGAAGAGTTTGACAAGATGAGTTTGGTGTCTGTGATTCCATTATTTAGTATAAATAAATTTATTATTTAAGTATTAAATAATATTTAAATTGAAAAAAAAAATCTATGAATTGTTTTTCAATTGTAGGATTATTTTTATTGTTTTGTAGGTCTTTTATCTTGACAAGAAAAATAAGATGATGGACAAGTGAAAAATGAGAGAAATAAGATGATGGGCAAGTGAAAAATGTCTTCCATTTATGATGAAAGTGGAAAGGTTTGGGTAGGCGACATTGCGAGTGGATACGATGAAAAAAAAAGTGATTATGCTACTGAAAAATGCGTGGCTAACGACAGTATGGCATTGAGGATTTTCACATGAATGACGTCACTAATGTTGGAATGATTCAAAACTATCTGAACCTAATAATCATTTTGATATCGTCTGCGATGTTAACATTTCAGTAAATCCTCAAACTGAAGTGAAATAAAAACTTCAATTACATATCAAAATGGAAGAAAAATATTGGTAACATCACTTGTATAAAAAATTCGGGTTATTGGATACTTCCCAGATCCTTGCTCTTTGACCCCAATTTCACATATGGTCATCTTTTTCCATGTTTGTATGGGAACTGTAATCTACGCACAACAATCTCATCCATTTTTCTTATTTTGAAATCAAGAAAATAATTGTGGGCACACAACATTTGACACCTTGAAGAAATTAAAATCCAGATAATAGGCAGATTTTTTGGTTAGGCGATCTTCCCAAAGCAAGCAAGATATATATATATATAGACACACACACACACAGTAAACGCGAATTTTCACACAAAGAAATCCTCCTCTTCCTTCCCTCTTTTACAGCATTATCATCCTCCCAAGAAACTCAAACTTCATCAAACAAGATCACGCCATTGCACACTGTCCGTGTGTAATGGGAGGGGAATCAAGAAAATGGATGATGCTGGTGGCCATAACATGGATTCAAGCGTTTACAGGAACAAACTTGGACTTCTCGTCGTATTCTACCGTTCTAAAATCGGTTCTAGGCATATCACAGGTACAGCTGAGCTATGTAGGGGTGGCTTCTGACATGGGGAAGGCCTTAGGGTGGTGTTCAGGGGTTTGTCTTCTGTATTTCCCTACATGGGTTGTCATGTTCATTGCTGCTTTCATGGGACTCACCGGTTACGGCATCCAATGGCTGGTCATTCAGAAGGTCATCACCTTACCTTATTTTCTGGTGTGTCTGCGTCTCTCTCTCTCTCTCTCTGAATCCAGCTACTTCATCTCGAATTGTTCAAGAGTTGCATTTTTTGCAAGGCTTTTTGGATGCATGTTTTGGAATATTTTCCTTTGATTTTGATAGTTCCCTGCATGTTTCTGTGTGTATTTGTTCTTGCTATTCTTCATGTGTGTGCACTTTGGTGGCACCGTTTGACTTTCATTCTCACTAAAATAAGCAATTTCAAAGTAACCATTACTTTAGAGAGTGCAATCTGTTTAGCTTTCTGCTGCTCTTCTGGTTTCATATTTTCTGGGCAGTAATAGGCACAGCAACCACATGCTTCACAATTTGTGCTTTCTTCTTCTTAGTTTGAGTGGGTGGAAAAGGGTATGGGGAAGAGGATGACCCAACCCAACCACTCAGTAAACCCACTCTAATTCTTTTCCTAAGTGTTTGGTTTTGAATCAGCCTAACAGCAAATTTGCAAACTGCTTTCCGTTAAGGGTTGGTGCACTGTCATCATGTATCTGATCCACCCACCAAAATGCACCAACTTCCCAGAATTAAACAAACATAGAGTAGTTATATTTATGTGGAGTGGGCCATAATTGAGAAAAGAAAACAGTGCCCATTATCTGTAACAAAATATACAATCATAACCAAGTTTGCTTCTGATGTTTTGCCCCCTAAGGGAAGCAATGGTGGTTGAAATCGTAAACAAACTCCATATAGATAAACACACACGCACATCTGACATCATATGTTTCAGTTTTCTACTGAAATTTTGGTAAGCTAGCAATCCTGACAGAATCCATTTTAACACATCTGGTCTTCCAAACATTCAAACACAACTACTAAAATTCTGCACGGATGGCATATCTCCAAACAATGGTAAGAAATCATAAGTTCTATAAGGATAATGTCATTGTCTAGTTATTACACAGGTGGTGTGAATTTTATACACCCCTTGTGTATATAGTAAATGCAAACTATATTGTGGTGTTAATTTACAATAAAGAACAGAATCGGCATTTTCAGCAAAATATTTGTGCTCACACAGTTTTTCTTAAAATCATGTTGCAAGTGGCACGAGACAATGCACTTTGGATCTCAGAGAAAGGAAGTACTTTGATGCACTGTTCTAATCTTCTGCAGATACTAGTGCTGTCTTTGTTGGCTGGTTGTAGCATCTGCTGGTTCAACACAGTATGTTGTGTTCTCTGCATCAAGCATTTTCCAGGAAACAGAGCTCTGGCTCTGTCACTGAGCATCAGTTTCAGTGGTCTGAGCGCTGCCATATACAATCTCATTGCTAACTCTATTGATCCCAACGACAGTAAATTGTATCTCCTTCTCAATGCCACTGTACCCCTTATCACCTCCATTGTGGCTCTTCCCCTAATTATCCATCAGTCTCCTTCAGAAGCCCTTCCACCTGATGGCTCCCATCATGATTCTTCCAACTTTCTCTTTTTAACTGCAATGGCCACCATTACAGGCCTACATCTCCTCCTCCAAAGCTCAATATCACCGGATACATCTATTGCCCGTTCTGTCTTATCAGGGGCTATATTGTTGTTGGTACTCCCCTTACTTACACCTGGGCTGGTCTATGCCTGGAAATGGGCAAGAAATTTCATCAACCCTAGCTTCCAATTTGAAGGTTCAATATTCACTTTGGTGGATGATGATGACTATGATACTCGTAAAGAGCTTAAGGAGACTGAGACATCAACCTGGAATGACTTCTTTAACAGCGACTTGAGAGAGGAGGATTTTTATGACGATGGGCTATTCCAAGATGATCCGATGGTGGTGCTAGGAGAAGAACACTCAGCTTCATTGCTCATTCTTCGGTGTGAATTTTGGCTGTACTATGTTGCATATTTCTGTGGAGGAACAATAGGACTGGTTTACAGTAACAACCTGGGCCAAATTTCTGAATCATTAGGCTATCAAACAGATACTAAAGCCCTTGTGGCTCTCTACTCTGCATGCTCATTCTTTGGTCGTCTGCTTTCGACTTTACCAGACTTACTGCACAAGTAAGTATCTCAACAGACAACTAACAAGGACATTTTAGCAAGAATGCAATTTTGATGTGTTAAGTTTATACTGAATGGCCTTTCAAACAATGCAGCATGATGTGCTACGCAAGGACAGTTTGGCTTGTGCTGGCGATTGTTCCTACCCCAGTTGCATTCTTCCTGCTTATTTTGTCAGACAGCAAGGCTACATTGATTACGGCTACTGTCCTGATTGGGATAAGCTCAGGCTTCGTATTTTCAGCAGCAGTGTCCATAACATCAGAGCTTTTTGGCCCTAACAGTGCTGGAGTCAATCACAATATTCTCATTACAAACATACCAGTTGGATCACTACTCTACAGTCTTCTTGCAGCTATAGTATATGAAGCTAACATAAGAAAATCAAACAAGGTTGTTTCCAGAGATGGATCAATGGTATGCGTTGGCAAGGATTGCTACCATGAAACTTTTGTATGGTGGTGGCTGATCTCATTGCTAGGTCTAGTTTCTAGTTCACTGCTTTCTCACAGAACTAAGGCTGCCTACAACTGGTTGGAGAAACAAAAACATAGATCCAAGATTAGGCTGTTGAGATCCATTTCCAAATGATAGGTAGGTGTTTAGTGCTCAACTTTCAGTTGTTTTAGGGCAAACCCAAGGCAAAGAGAAGGTTCAGTACTGCACACAGTTGCATGGGACCCAATTTCAAGTCTGATTCCTATCAGCAATCAAACTAAACAACACAGTTAGACAGAATGATTACACTGAAGCTGAAAGTGCTTCAACTATGTAGGAGATTAGAGCAGTTTGGTGCCTTTAGTTTCTTCTTACATAAAAAGACTAGAGTGTATGTTTTCAGCCATAAGAGACTTCTATTTTTTTCAATTTTCCTATACAAACTGTTCTCCAGCAATAACTCAGAGAAAGCACATACAGCATAAGAGTCTTATAAACCCAACATGTTTTTGGAAACTATTCATGCACAAAGTCAAAAGCAACCAGATCCTAATAAGCTATGTTGTTCCTTATAAACTTATTGGACATATTTGGGTTGCCGTTTTCTCTTCATAATTTCAACTTACAAATCCTTTCTTCTGGATTGGAATGTTAACTTGAACTATTACAACTACTCCATTTCTCTATTCCTAATAAACTGAAGCTTGAAATAAAAATTTCACATGCAGAGTATACTCAGGCACTAAGCTGAAGAGCAATCATGCTGATGCTAAAACAGTAGCGCCAGGAAAAAGTTCAGGCACAAGGAATGTAGAATAAGACATAAAGCATGTTGATTGTTTACGTACCAAGGTTTAATAGCAATAACATATCCATTAAAGCCAACGGCTTCAAATGAGATTTTTCAACATACTTCAGAGTCAAACAGTAATATATTGCAAGTGACAGCATTTTCCAGTTTTATAGCAACATAAAATTCATGAAATCATAGTGTGCATGTTTCAGCCCGATCCCCAAATATTTTCCACCATGACTGCAGTGTTAAGCAAAAAAGGCGACTAACATTTGAAAGTTCCACGAGTAATAATAGAAAGCAATTAGCAAAACAAAAATCGATAACAGCTCATGATGAAGTGAAAGAGCATAGTTCTATTTCAATGAGGAAAAGAGAATACATAAGAATTAGAAGACTATCCTCTAATCCTTCTTTTCACTCCTTCCAGTCTTTGGTTTTTTAGCTGTTGCCTGCGAATACAAGAAAGTTCCTAGAATTGCAATGGCAGATCCTAGTGCATTCAGTGGTCTTACTGGATTCCTGAAAACCAAGACAGTAGCAATAATGACCACAACTCTCTTCATCGTGTTGCCGACAGAGAATGTAAGCGGGCTGATGTCATCGAGCGCTTCGTATGAGGACTGGTTGTAGAGATGATAGAATAATCCAGATAGCATCACCCACAGGTAAAATGTGGATGGCTTTCCAACGGTTGCTATAGCCTTATGGTACCCGGCAACCCACTGAGACCCTTCCACAAAGACAGCCACCGGAAACAGATACAAAAGTGAGATTATACTAATCCAACCATACAAATTCAACCCATTAACTTCTTTGAAACTCTGCAAGCTCTTTTTCGAGTAAATGTTCCGAAGCACAAATCCAACATTACTAATCATGGCACCCCACAGGCCTTCAAAATTGAAGGAAACTTCAGTTATGGCAGCCAATGAGCAACCAAAGACAATGGGGAGAATGGAGAGCCACACTTTGAGCGGATATGAATCACCAAGAAACGACGAAAACACAACTGAAAAAACAGGCTCCGCAGATTTTATGACATGAGTGAAAGAAACAGCCACTTTAGAGAATGAAACACATGCCGAGATGTGGCCTATGGTGTGGAAAAGTGCGGGTCCAAGAAGAGCAACAACGAATGATTTATCAATTTTTGGACAAGGTTGGAGCTTCAAAGACCAGAGAATGAACATCCAAACAGATCCACAAAATAACTGAAAGGATGCAAGCAGCCATGGATACGGAAATACATTCAGGGCTTTCTTGTTATAAATATTGAAAACAATATTCTGAAAATACCAGAGGCCAAAAACAACGGCTAGCTTCAGATTCTTGTTTGGCTTCGAGACTTGAATTTCACCATCCGGACTGGATTCTTGTGGGGTTCCCGAGGCTGCCCTAAGCGTGTTTGATGAAAGTCTTGAAGACAATCCCAGAGGGTGCCACAGTAGTTTTCCAAAATCCAATCTTGATTTAGAGATCAGGCAATTAGGGCCTTCAGGGGACCCAAGTGAGAATCCTTGGCCAAAACCTGAGGAGGAATTTCTGAATGCGAGAGCGGAATTTCTGTGATTCAGAGACCTTTTCCCAACATTTGGATCCCAAGGAGAAAGGCAACCAACACCGGATTTGGCGAAAGACACATTTGATGATGGAAGAAGATTTAAAGACATCATCTTTCTAAGGGGGTTCAAAGAATTCTTTTTTCGTTTTTCCCCTTTTCGACTGAAAAAATCTAAAAGGATTGGGGTAGGTTCGTCAGTTCAGGATTCTCCCTCCTGGACACTCATAAACCTAAACTACAGAAACCATGAAACTCAAATCTAGCTAGCTGCGCCTACCAACCATTCAACATTGGGCATTGGATTTGCACAACCATTTTTGGAAAATTCCGTTTGACTGCACGCCAATCAAGACAGTAACCGCCAAAGACGGCGCTTTTTAGCGTACCGGCAACAGCTGGCCCTAGGAGCCGTTGTGGGTTAATTAATTTTATAAGTATAAATTAATCAAAAAAGTAATAAAATATGTTTTTTGTTTTTACATTTTTAACGAGTCGCGAAGAATCAAATCATGCAAATTAAGTTGTGAAATTGAATTTTCATTATTATATTTTTACTAGTTTTAAATTTTTTAAAACTTTGTAGGAAATTGAATTTTCATATATGGACTCCATAATTTTTCTTTTAGAAGTATGTGTGTATTTTTTTTCCCTATTATGTCTGATTTTAAGTAATGTGTCAAGCACTGAGTAAAACACTAAATAATATGTGAAAATAATAAACAGCCAATATATAGTTAATTTAATTTGAATAAGAATATATAATCTGGTTAATTGTTCGATAACTACAAAGTATATGTGCGTGTTAATTTAATAAATACATTATAATCAGTAAAATTGACATGTTCTGTGCAAAATTATTTATATATCATAAAGTTATGATATTATAAATAATAAAAATTAAACTATTTAACATTAAAAATATAAAAAGATACATATTTAATACAAAGAAATGATAAAATGAGTTAAAAAGAAAGAAAGTTTATGAGAAAGTACAAGTGAAAATTAGCTAATGGAAAAATAGGAGAAAGAACAAAAAAAAAAAAAAACTAAAAGAAAAACCAAAAAAAAAAAAAATTGTGTAATTTCATATCATGCAATTAAAATAAACTTATATTTTTAATGAGATAGTATAGATAAATAAAATGCACTATAGACTAAAATTATTATATATTTCTATGTCTTGATAATTTTAAAATGGAATTATTACCCACCTCATATAGATTTTACATAATAAAAGTTGGAAATTGGTTTCTAATGACTTTTCCTCAGGTTTTCAAAACATATAATGTATATTATATAGAATATGGCAAGAGTAGACAATAATTACCTCTGTCTTCAAGTTAATTTATTAAATTGTCCTTGTCTCTTAAATTTCCTTTTTCAGCTTTTAATATCTTCTCTTTTTGTTTTTTACTATTTATTTTGTTATCTCTTCATTTTTTATTTTTCTCATTTTATAAAATTACCCAATACAATTTTAAGTTTGTGATAACTTATTTTTAATATTAAAATTTATTATATTTAAGTTTTATTTATCATAATTGTAATTTTAATAATTCATTTTCACTATTTAAAATTTTAAAATATGATTAATTTAACTTTACTACCATTAAACTATTAATCTATACTATATAAAATGTGGGAATAGTAGATAGCAACTACCTGTGTTTTCAATATTAATTTACTAAATTGTCCTTTTCTCTTAAATTTCATTTTTTCAACTTTTAATATCTTCTCTTTTTGGTTTTTTAACTATTTATTTTGTTATCTCCTCATTTTTTCTTTCTCTTATTTTAAAAAAATTACCTAATATTATTTTATTTTTTGATAACTTTTTTATATATTAAAATTTAATAGATTTAATTTTGATAATTCATTTTTGTTATCAAAAATTATAAAATATGATTAATTTAACTTTATTATCATTAATAAAAAATTAATACACATGTAGAGTAAATAACTTTTACCAAATAATATATTATAAAGGAAGATCTACATGTAATGTATTTCAATATATTTTGTCCAATAAAAACAGAATGTTATTTGTGATCAAAATGTTATATTTTTAATTAAGAAACATATGCAACGTGACGTGATCTATAGATTCGTCGAATTTTATTTAAATAATAATTATTTTTTATTTTTATTTATTAATAGATTTTATTTACAAATTAGGTTATATAGACTTTTTAGATTAAGATAGATTTAATATAAATAGTTATTTCATTCAATTCAAAAGACCAAGAGATCTTTGATTATTATTATTATTTTTTGAATTTAAGAGTTATGAAACTACTCAATTTTCTTCAGAGATGAGAATATTCAAATTGATTCAATAGAAGTGATTTTTAAATGAGTTGTGATGTATCAATCGATCTCGGTATATCAATTATGGCCGTACTATCACGCCAATTATTAATTTTGAATTCAATTTTGATTTCATTAAGTTGAGTCAGGCACTCTAATATAGGTTCACATTCTTGGGATTCATAATTAGGTTCAAGTAACTTTTATTCTTCTACTACTCTCTCTCTCTCTAATTATGTGCAATTGTAGCTAGTGTCTATTAAACTAAGATGTGTGTGTATATATTGTATACAACAGAGGATACACACATCATTGTATATATATACACACACAAATAAGGCTCTACATGTTTCTTAATTAGGAAGGGGGAGAAAATTTTGGATAATTTGAGTAGTGATGAAAATTATATTTGATTTATAAGATTTAGATGAATAGAAAATTTATTTTTATACATATTTAATATGTAATAATAATTGGATGATTAGATAGAATAACAATATATGTGTTTATAGATTAATAAAAATGAATATAAGTATAAAATTAATAGGTATTGGTTTGATTGTAAATATGTATAATGATTGAAAAATAATTAGTTACTTATAAAAGTAAGTGAGAAAAAATTTTAAATTTAAATTTGAATAAAATTTGTATAGTAAGATATTGATCTGTAAGATTTTTAAGTATCGATAAATCGTTTTAAATTTGGAAACAAACATAGCCTGAGGGAGCGCGAGCCTACCAAAAATAGAAACACGCATTTAATTGATGTTGTAGAACAAATTTGACGATGATTCGGCGCAAGCTGGAAGACATGCAACTACGTACTTTTTGGGTGCAAAATATGAGTTAGAAAAGAGTTATTGTCTGAAGGAGAATGGAAACTTAACTTTTACATTAGTAAATATGACATATTCTATGTAAGATTATTCACCCCAGATATCAGGTCCATTTATCATAGAGGAATTGAAGTGAATTTTAGATTTGTTAATAGAAAAAGAAATGAACTAGTGCATGCTTAAGCAAGGATGGCTGGAGGTGATTATAGGTTTATGGTTGAATATCAGTTGATATCAGACTCCCTACATGTAATTTATAATTGTTCTTCGTGACAGTGAATATCGGTTTACCCCGCAAGAAAATATTATTTATAAATAATAAAAATATTATATTTTAAATAATAAACTTTATTATAATTTAAAATATAAACAATATTCAAAATAAGAATAATTTAAAGATAAAAATATTTGAAAAGACAGAACATTTGAAATACGACCTACTAAAATTATTATGTTAAAAGACAAGAGAAAAAGAAAATGATAAAAATTGTGAACTGATTCCAATTTCCCCAAAGTTGCTTAATTTCTAGGTCTAATATAGTTATGTAAATTGGCTCTTCGATCTCCCTAAGTGAAAACAACATTGCCATCAAAATCAGGCTACTTTTTAATGGGTGCCTGCATCAACATTCAAACGCAATTCTCGCAATTCCATTTTGCCTTCTTCTAATAAGGACAACTTTGATATTCCAAGTAAAATATTCCTACAAAATTAGCCTAACTTTCACAACACGTGTTCTGAATGGTTAGTAACATTGTAACTTAATGTTTTAATTTGGGCCAATGTAACAGTCATCAGAAACCCATTCACGAGGAAACATTCTATACAATGGCCAATGAGTCGCATAAAGGTATCCCCTCAGCCTATGGCTTCCACAAATCATTTACTCCAATAAGTCATTCATAAAAATCTCAACAATTTGGTCGTATCTATATGCAATCGCATACGACTCACGTAAATGATAGAAAAACTCTTTAGCTTTTTTTATGACCACAAACACATCACAACTCATGCACTCATGTAAAATATGTGCAAGACTTTTACTACTTTGTCCACGAGTATGGGTAGTCATTGGGAATATAGCTAACCTTGAACTAAAGGTACCAATTTGCATTTTGTATGATTTCTGGTTGAACAACTTTCATGTTGGGGCCTCGTAGCCAATGTGTGTGGTGCATCACAGACTGTGTGTACGTGTCTACTTATAGTTTCTAGTGATCATTGGAAGTGCTCTGCAACACCTCTGTTTGCGGCGGTGCATGATATATCATTGCATGGAAGACGAAAAGGCATGTCTTGAAATGCTAAGGGATGTATCCCCCTCTCTTATTTTTGCACATAGGAAATGAAAGATGATTTAATTTGTTCATCTTCGGGGTTTTGTAGCACTGCTAATCACTGCCTACAAGGAATTCATTCAGTCAATTTATCAAGTGCAAGGTGAAATACGTCTTCCAAGAACAAGTACATAAATATGACATATCCGATACAGATCCTTGTCCATAGTAGTACATAACAAGAGAACCAGCAAAGGACATAAAGAAGAGAAGGCCATGATGGCAGCCAGAATTGCACAGTTTAAGTGAGGGAGGAAATGCGTGCGCTGCAGGGAGGCCACGCCCTCTACCTTTAGTCAAGGCTTTCAATGTAACCACATTGGAGCTCTGGTGGCATACAAAGGAACATGCAACGTGATGTGGGATCCCCTAATGCCTGACAAGCACGGTATCATAGACACGCTGGCAAGTCGGGAATCTCCCTCAGTGCATCCAGACATATCTTAACAGTGATGATGGTGTTGGGGTCAGACTGTGTAGCTACGTGCTTATTTGCTGGCTCCCATGAGCTCAAGCCAAAAAGCACAGTTGTTCCTCCTCCTTCCATTGCGTCCTTGGCTACCAGAAGATATGCGAGTGGATGAGGAACACGATGTCCATGCCAACTCTTGCGAAGAAATTTTCTATGGTACAACGTAGTCTGCCTCATCGTCATCGTGCTCGCGCGCACGTTGCTGCCTACTGGTGTGTGTCAATGAGACCTGTGACGAGGCCACTATGATGGTGGTGCATTCGCGCGTGCTATTGGCACTAATATGAACTTTGTTCTAACATAGCCTACTATTGAAGTTAGACAAGTACAGGTCAGTTTGTAATGTCGACACGAGGCTGTTGTGGTTAAGTAAGATTCGACTATATTGTCATTATGAGCTTCAACCCGTACTTAAACAACGGTTGAACAACAACTAATAAAGCTAGTTAATTAGGTGACTACGAAGTTCAAATTTAAATAACAATCTTTATGAATAGTAGTCCAATAGGATAATTACTTATCTAACTTATAAATAAATGATATCTTAGAAATTACGAAAAGTTAATGAGCCAGAATAATATTAAATTCGTTGGATCATAAATACAAAAATGAATTAATTGATTGAAAATCTGAAAATATAGACGACAGGTAAATGATGATACAACATCGGAAATATGTTATAAGCGATATCTCTATTTTTTTAATCTATTAATATGTTAGAAAATATTTAGAACGCGCATAATTTTTGCAATATTATCTTTAGAAGCTGAAATGTGGTTTTTGTACATAATATTAGTTTATTTCGAAATTTAATCGTCTAAAACAAAACTTTGGCTATTTACACCTTTGAAGATATAAGCTTTTTCATTTAATGAAAAATTTTCATTACACCAGTAAGAATATAATCTTAGAAAAAAAATGTATAAATTATAAATTTAGTGTAAAAGTAACAATCACAACACAGAAAATCTACTGCAAATTCTAAATTTAACAATGTCTTATAGAAAACTAATGAGTAAAAACGAACTAGACTGATATAAATTGATCTTAATTAAAATATTTATATCGCTCCTCAATTTTGAAAAGTGAATTGTGAAACTCCAAACATGTTTCGAAATCTCAAAAAATAAATTACAGAAATGATATCAACTCTATAACTTATCAACAATTGTTTGGATAATAAGTGTAAACTTGTGTCTCTCATCTATTCTGGGCAAATCACTATAAATGCGATATTTTACATTGTATTTATTAACCTCACTGAATTGCTGTGAGTTAAATATATGCGACTAAACACCGTTATGATTAACACCGTTAGTTTAAGCATGGTTAATTATCCTTGCATAATACCATCAATCTAAGTTGAGACTAAGAGGATGTTTGGCTAACCTTATTTTTAAAAGTTTATAAGACGATACAACTTATAAGATATTTTTGTAGTTTATAAACTCATGACTCTTATTTTAAAAATAAGCTAAAAAGTATTTGATAAGATTATTTTATAAGAGTTTATTGAAATCTATAATTATAATTGATTATAATTTTTTTGATGTCATAGTAGTGAAAATAACATAAATACTACTAATAAAATGTAATTCAAGGATACTTATATTATTTTTAACATATAAAATAAACTTATTTATAAGATATTTGAAAATAAGTTGAAAATGACCTATTTATTTTTAAAGGATTTTGAAACTTTAAATATAAGCTTATAAATTTCAAATATCTTATTTTTAAAACTTATAAATTTTTTTTTTATCAAAATATTATCAAATACTCATAGGAAATTTATAAACTCACCTAAACATGCTCAAAATTTATGTATAACTATGTTACTATTAGGGCAGCTAATGTAGTTCAAACACACCAAAATGTCATTGATCCAACCATCCATTATGCTAGTGAGATTCAAGCGAATACACACACACACACACTAACTCGAAGAATGAGCAGTGATGTGAACAGCCCATTTCCTTTTACTTTTTACTATATTCCTAGTACTTGAAAAGTTACACATCCAAACAGTTACTCTACAAAAATGTGAAAAGCATCCCCAAATACGGTGATAAAAGGTTGGTAATTAATGATACATGATGGCAGATGTTTGCCCTCTTGTCCTCAATTCCAATTCGGAGGGGACCACTAAACATAAAACAAGTCAATGCACAAGACTACAGGGCAGCATTAGGAAGTGTTTGGGTGAGTCACAAGGTCTTTAAAAATATTTGATAAATTTTAAGTTGAAAGAACTTGTAAATTTCTAAAATTACATGTTTAAGACTTATAAACTCTTTAAAATAAGTTGAATTTTTTCAACTTATTTTTAAATAATTTATAAACCACTTCATTATATATATTAAAAATAACATAAATATCTTTAATTATGTTATATTAGTAATATATAACTTATTTTTATCATTAATAAATCAAAAAACTTATAATTAACTGTAATTATAAATTTTAACAAAATCTTATAAGATAATCTTACCAAACACTTTATTAGCTTATTTTTAAAGTAAAATTTACAAACTTATAAGCTACATAATCTTATAAGTTTAAAAAAAAAAAAAAAAAAACTTAGCCAAACACCCTCTAAATAAATTTAGCTTCTAACATTTAGCCATTCTATCCTATCTAAACAACAATCAAGCGTTCTTCTTTCCTTTTTCTAGTTGGCCTTGAGCATATAAATGGTGCTACCCTTTTTCTAATAAGTAGAAACCAACCCTTGGTTCCTTTTTCCTATCTGAAATTTGTAACAATGTATACATAATGGTAAAATACAACCAATCCTTACCCAAACAGGTACATACACCGAGCAACTACACCGGGAGCACGAGTGCCACAATATAGAGTACAACAAACCCACGGCAGAAACTAGAAGCAACCCGAAACACATATCAAGAACACAATACAGGAAATAATTGCATGACAATGCTAGCACCAAACAATGACATACCTATAAGCAAGACAGCTGAAGATAATTGTTTCCAAATGCCAACTGCACTAAAATCAGTCACATGTAGATGTGCAATGTCTGTTTTGATAACACTTGTGGGGAGTCAAAAATGGTGAGAATAGTATGCCTTATACATGGATCAAAGGCCAACAAACCAACAATTTAACAAACAGTTGTTAAAAGTTATCACATTCTGCAACCTAACGATATAGCAAACAAATGAAAGCTTCTAGATAATGAACATGTATATCCATAAGGTGACATACAATAGATACGTGTCAATAGACAAGTTGCATCATCTTTTGCAGTCGAGCAAACCCACACCATTTAGAAGTATGTATTCATGCCAGCTACTCCTATGTAGCAACGGTGAACCAGAGAATTTGTCTACGCCAACTACCATTTAAGTTCATTCTTATTTTTCTTCGTATTTACAAAAAGATTCAACCGTCGTGAATGCAATATTTTTTGCAGTTCATTTACTTCTCTCAATTGATTTCTTCTTCTTCCTCATCTTTCTTTTATAATTATATGCAATATATATGTTTAGAGAGAGAGAGATTCGTTGCTTTATAGGTTGCTACGTACTGCTTTAGACAGTTTTCCACTTTTACAATAATTTTTGATCATATTTTTATTTATTAAATGAATAAATTATGTAATATTTTTACTCATAATTTAAAATGTTAATATAGTATTTGATATACATTTTTAAAATTATTTCTACAATTGTTACGAGACACACTAGTACTTAAAAACCACTCATTAACATGCGTGCCAAAAAGCAAATAAAGGAGATCATTTTTCCCTTTTTACTTTTTATTTACGCCGGCAAGAGATAGTTAGAAGAATGAGCAAAACAATTTATGTTTATAGCCAACTCTAAACATTTTATTATTTTACCAAACTTCACAAAATTAAATATCTGACATCCCAAAAATTTTATAAAAATTCCAATTCAAATTATCTTTTTTTTATATATATATAGTTAACTAATTATTTTTAAATTATTGTACATATTTATAATCAAATCAAATTTATACATAGAGACACGTACACTCATATTTTATATATATATATATATATATATTCTAAAAATTAATTATTATAGTTACATAATGTCACATCATTTAATCATTTATATTTATTTTATATATTTATAAATAAATAAATTTAAATAAATAATATTATTTATTCTTTAAAAATTTTCTTTTAAATATATTATATACTTCTCCCCAAATATTGTTTATTACCAAAATACCCTTTTTAAATACAGCCTTAAAAACTAAAGTTGCAATAAATTGCAATGATAGCCTATTAATATATGATTATTTTAGGAAATAGATAAAATAATCAAATAAGTCTATGGCTATGTTTTCATACTGTAGGGTTTTTGAATTGAAAATGAGAATGAATCCATGATTGTTCTCTGGATTACTATTATAAGAATTAATATTTGAGATTTATATTTAAAAATTTGGTATCCACCAAACTTAAATTTAGTAGAAGTGTTTTATACAAAACCCAAATTTGATTCCCAATTTCTCTAGCTTATTTAAAATATTTATATGTCAATAATTTAATAAATATAATACACACACTAATTTATTTTTCTTTGATGTTTTTTTTTTCCTTTCAACTCATTTTTATATTTATTTTTATTTTCTAGTATTATTTAATTTTTGAATAATTTTATTATAAGCGAATCACACAAAATTTATTTTCAGTTATTTATTTTTAAATATTATACAAGTTAAAATTAAAATTAAAATTTTTTCATATTCTATTTTAAAAGAATTAGCGAACAAAATACAAATTATAATAATGATACATATTTCATATATTAAATTTTGTATTAGATTAAATGATCCTATTCCAAATTTGATGGGGACGTTTTCAAATCCTAATCAAATTCTAATGTATAATAATGTATAAATCAAACGTAACTTTATTATTCATAATATTCAATTTAATTTTAAATATATTATCTATAAAAATAATACTTTTTATCTAATTTTTTCTTAATTTTATCCTATTCTTGAATTTGGATGCCAATTTACCAACATGGCGTGGGGTGTAGATAGGGTGATGCAAGAAACAATCGACCCCAATCGACATAATGTTAATTATTTCTTAATATTGTAAAATCACGAACGAAATTCTTGTTAATGTAATTATAATTCACAATTGGTAATACTAAAATTATTTATATTCCTCTTATTTCCCATCATTTAATAGACAAAGCAGAGAATTTGCCGACACCAATTACTTTTTAAGTTCGTTCTTATTTTCCTTCGTTTTTACGAAAAGATCAAACCGTCATATGTCTTATATATCTGATCCATGCTTGTAAAATTCAAAAGTAGGCTATCCATTGGCAAGAATTTCAGTAACGCCAACTTCTTGCTTCGGTTTTTTAGGCTCGAATCAAACTCTGTATTCCAATGGAATTCAAAAATCAGTGGGTTCTTCAAGAAACACGATGTCAATAATGCACGAAAATTGTTTGACGAAATGCCCCACAAGAATGTAGTCACGTGGAACTGCATGATTTCCGGGTACGTTAAGAATGGGATGATTCGTGAGGCCCGCGAAGTTTTTGATTCAATGCCGATTAAAAATGTAGTTTCTTGGACTGCGATGTTAAGTGGGTATGCGAAGAACGGAAGGTTGGATGAGGCTAGGGGCTTATTCGATATGGTAGAAAATAAGAACGTGGCTTGTTGGAATGCTATGATTTCAGGATATGTGAGCAGCGGAAGAATGAAGGAAGGGAGAACGCTCTTTGATGCAATGCCCGTGAAGAATGATGTTTCTTGGGCTACTATGATTGATGGATATTTCTGGTCTGGGGGTGTGAATGAAGCGGAGGATTTGTTTGATAAATCTTCAGGTAAAAGTCTGCTGCTTTGTAATTCTATGTTGGCAGGATATGGTGAAATAAAGCACATTGACAAATCATACGATTTGTTTATGAGAATGTCTAAACGTGATGTTGCTTCTTGGACTTGTATGATAAAGTGTTTTGTGAGAGTGGGGGCGGTGGAGAGTGCTAGGAGATTGTTTGAGGAAATGCCCCAGAAGGACACCGTTGCTTGGACTGTGATGATTGATGGTTATCTTGATCATGGAAGAATAGAGTTGGCCAGAGAATTATTTGATAAAATGCCCTACAAAGATATCATTGCTTGGAACTCCATGCTTGCTGGTTGTGTTCATAACGGGAAAGTAGAAGATGCTCTTGATATATTTAAAAGAATGCAACAGAGGAATGTAGTTTCCTGGAACCTAATGCTACAGGGATATCTGCAGCAAGATGATATGACTGGTGCTCGCAAGTTTTTTGAGGGGATGCCTAACAAAGATGAGATCTCATGGAACACTTTAATTTCTGGATATAACAGTGAAGAGGCATTGTTTTTATTTGTACAAATGTTATCAGATGGATTAAAGCCTGATCAAGGGACCTTAACCAGTGTGATATCCCTCTGTGGAACCCTTGCAATGCAGAGTTGGGGAAAGGCTATGCATGTTTTTGTTGTCAAGACTGGTTATGAAAATGATAGAATGGTTATGAGTTCATTGATATCCATGTATTCTAGATGTGGCTTCATAAAAGATGCCTCATTGGTATTTAAAACAATGCAGAATCACGATATTGTAGCATGGAATGCCATGATTGTGGCACAAGCTCATCATTGTTCTTCCCAGGATGCTATTGATCTTTTTCACTCTATGGTTCATACTGGATGCCAACCCAACCATGTGACTTTCTTGGTCCTCTTGACTGCCTGTGCTCATTCTGGATTAGTCAGCGATGGTTGGAAATATTTAAAATTGATGAAGTGGTGGAATCTGATTCCCAAACCTGAACACTATGCATCCATGGTTGATCTCCTCAGTAGATCAGGCTTGCTTTCTGAAGCTTTTGAATTAGTAAATCAAATTCCTTTGAATCTTCCAGCATATGCCTGGGAAACATTGCTCAGTGCATGTAGACTACATGAAAATTATGAATTAAGCGATTTAATTGCTGAAAAAATTTTAGGCTGTCAACAATTTGATGTAGGGATGTGTATACTTCAATCAAATATATATTCTGCACGTGGAATGTGGAAGGATGCAGCACAGATCAGGGAAAAACTAAAACAAAACCAATTAAAGAAAGAACAGGGGTGTAGTTGGATTGATGTAAATGGAAATGTTTCTTGTTTCTCATACAATGATAAATCACATATTCGAACCAGAGACATATACAAAGAGTTAGAGGGGCTTTCTGTACTGATTGAGGATGTTGGGGTGGAGATGCACTGACTTTTTATTTCAGCTCTTGCTGTCCATCCAACAAAGCATACAGTGCTGCATTGTCAGAAGTTCCAGAATTGACTGTAGCCCATATTAACTCTACGACTACTAAAGTTGGTCTTACATATCTCATTGAAATGATATATGTTACAAAACTAAGTGGTGACAAGTGAAAAAGAAAGTTTCTGTGTATTTTCAAGGGAAAGGCAGATAGTTTCTTGTGCGGGTTATGTCTGCTTGGTGCTTCAATGAAATTTCGTTGTTCATGTGTCCATGCACACAAGTGAAGATGTAAATGCCAATTTTCTGATGTATAAACTAGTATCGAATAGTTTTTTTTGGTAAGTTACTATAAATTGTCTTTTAATTATGTGAATAGTTCAATCCTTTTTTACCGAGAACAACAAAAGCACAGAGTGTAATTATCATTGCACATGATTGAGGTGTATGCATGTCTAGGAAAAGGAACATTATAAACCATAGCATGAGATTGTTGCAAGGCACAAATACATCCTTACTGCAGCATTAGTCAGTTTTTGCATCTTCCCTTAGGTCCTCTTGAGTTGCCAAGGTTGTTCAATAATAAGGCGTATCACGTTGTTATAATGCATGATATCACTTGTTTCTTTCAGTTGAGAGTGATAGAGAAGAACTTTACGTTAGAAATTCTTAGTGTTAGAATAGGACTTTATCATGTTCATCCAATTTTGTGAGATTAGAAGCATATTTGGAATATAACTCTTCTTCATAGGATTAGAAGTATATTTGTTTTCTAATGCTAATCTTATAGGATATATTAAGGTCTGGATTTTTTGATACACATAATTTAATCCTTCCAATCAACAGGTAAAAGAGCAGTAATGCACTGCTTGTCTATAGTTTGCCTTACTGTCACTTATAATATGTGACTTCTGACTGTCTGCTTGTTACTTGTCAATGATAATGCATGATTTCTCTTTGTCTATCTGCTACATAGACATGTGATTTATGTCTACCATCTGCTATCTACTTATCTACTGTTATGGTAACTGTGATTTTTGTCTGCTACTTGCTTGTATGGATGACAGTGGATTTCTTTAATGGTCCAAGTTGAATGCTACAATTATGATTCCATGATCCTCGTGTTCATTTGATGGTCCAAGTTGAATGCTACAATCTAGATACCAAAATTTTCTTTTCAACTTGTGGGTCAATGTTAGAGTAAGACTTCATGTTAGAATAGGACTTTATCATGCTTTTTGTTTTGGTGTTATAACAAGACTTCATCATATTCTTCAAATTTTATAGATTATAGGTATCCTTAGAATGTGTCTTCTATTTCGTATGATTAGAAGTGTGTTTGTGTTCTAATTTAATTTCATATTATATATTGAGGTCTAAGTTCTTTCATTTAATCCTCCTTTCTACAGCTAGAAAGTGAGTAATTCATATATTTTGCCGCAGAAGTTAACGAGTTTGTCTCTTCTGATCTGATATGGTATCTAGCGCTAGATTTCTGTCTTAATGTCTTTGATGGTGAACGGGGAAGCTATTTTTGATATCATTGCTTACTGTTTTCAAATATTTTTTTCTGCTGGCACAATTTAGTCTAGATATAAGTAAGGCAATTCACAATTTAGTTACTTGAGGGCTTCTCGGTCTTCAGGAGGTCATGGAATAGAACTTCAGCTAAAAGTACTTTGATTATGGAATCATATCAAATCTTGAAGAGCTCATGCTGTTAATAAATTTTAGACCGCTATAAAGAAAATAGAATATCCAATCCATGGGAGAAAAAGGTCAAGTATTAAAGGAAAACTAGACTGGCATCTTGGGGCACAGCAAGTAAAGTAATCTAATTCCTTAGTTCAACTTTTAATGTGTCTAGACATGGATTCTTCTTGTGTAATCAAATAAACGAGGGTTAGAAATGCAGTGCTTGATGGTCAAGGTAACTTTATATAAGATGGCCACATGTTATTGATTGAGTGTGGAAAAGAAGATTTTGACATAAAATAGAAATATATGCTGCAGCTGTATTGAAAACTTCAAAATGAACCACCAATCAACACATTTCCTGTTAAAAAGTGAATTCAAGAATGGTGTCACATGCACATGTGTCTTACAATGCTGTCCAATTTCTTGGTAGATGAAACACTGGATTTATACACCACCAATTCACGCATAGAATTTATTAAGACCTTTCCAGGTTCTTTTACCCAAAAGTTTAAGGATTCTGCTTCAGCTTTTAGGTGCCTTTCTTGGATGAGTAAATAAGACAGACAAAGAAAACATTTGATTGGTTTGAGTTTTGATAACCTCAATAGATATATTATAATTTCCAACGAGAAAATAGAAGGAGTAGTTTGAGGAGGATAAATAAGTCTGGAGTTGTTAAAATGTTTTCAGTAAAATTGTTCACAAGAAATGGAAAACTTTTGCTAATGGCTTCTAAGACCACTGGCTTTGGCATATTCCAATTGGAAGGTTTCATCTTGGCATTTTATTGATTGTTATTATTTACCCTAATATTTTTCTATTCATATCTGTAGGCCCATTTGTTCCATCTTAAACATTCTGTCTTTATTTCTGCCAGGGCTAATATTAGGCAATACAATGCAGGATTCAGGAAATTCTCCTTTTTGGCCTGCACTTAGCTTTTTACGAAAGGTAGATCTTAACAAGTAGTGCAGACCCTTGGTTTGAAACAGAAGATAGGGATGGTTGTTGAGTTCTTCACAAAATGTGTGGTCCAGTCAAGTAGAAGGATATTCATACTTTTCAGCTAAAGCGAAAGCTACTCCTTGGTTCATTGAATCCTTTACTCATTGAATTATTTCACAAATTACTGTTGTTGATCCAGTCTAGTAGAAGAATATTCATGATTTTCAGCTAAACTTAAGGCTACTCAATTGGCACACTTATCATATACTTTCTATACATAAAATCCTTGATTTATTGAATTATTTCACAAATTATTATTATTGCTGAGTATATGTAGTTTGATCTTCGATTGGAAATAAACTTGAAAGAAACTAGTCTATAAACAATAAATTGTAACAGATGCCTGATGTATGTTCTTGTGGATTTACATACCATTGCAATCCACTGAATGGAGGTATTTTACAGCAAAAAGCTGTTTTTTTAGATTTCATATTGTCCTATTAACTTAAAATTTAACTTTGAAATCTTTTTACTGTTGATTACTGCACATATTGGTTAGCATAGAAGATATATCAATGATCTCAGACAGGCCTGACCTTTGTCAATATGCTGCTAGCTATTACTGTATCTCTTTATTTGCTTTTCAAGATTATTCATACTGAAAATTTGACTTATTTCCTACCCAATTAAACACAGAGATGCTCAAAATTCAATAATTGAATGTCAGGGGTAGCAAAATAACAGTTGTTCACTATTATGCAGCAGTACAGGGAACCTGATTCATGCATTATTATATGATTGATGTTGGTAAAAGAGGATATTTTCTACTCAGCTTTCAATCCGGCAGACCTCCCTGCATGAGCACTGTCTAAAGTGGAGGTTTTTTTAATTGTCTCTTGGTACATTTATCCAATAGAAAGAAATAATAATAATAAGCTGATGGTGTGGATTTTACTCTTAGATGAGGCGGTAATTGCAGTACCACCAAACTCAATAGCTGCAGCAAGGAATGTCCCTCATATTTTTACCATTCTTTTGGGGAGCAAACTGGAATATAAAAACATTCGATGTTGTGCTAAGTAGCTAGAACCTGCAACTGGTAGTCAACCTGTTGGGAGCCTTGAGGCATTTTTCTGGTATTAGCTTAATGTTGAAAATCTTTGACATAACACAAAAAGTTGCTATGAACGCGGAGGACTTATGCCTAACTTATCACTGTCGTAAAGTTTAATTCATTTCCTGTGGCTAACTAAGCTAATTATCTTGATATCCAAATACCTTTCTGATACTTTAAGGAGCATTCAGCTATTTCTGGAGGTTATTACCCAAATACATTATACGAATTTATGACGTCATCGTGTTATTTCTATTTTCATGATATCATGGATACTATCTAGCCTTGTTTACTTAATTTCAAGGAAGCCAAGTTAAGTTGTGACAGCAAGCATAAAAATCATGTGCACTTCGTCTGATTTTTTGAAGCCTTTACTCGCTGAAGATTCTGTATTAGAAGTATAACAGTTGAGAACTTGTGTAAGAGAAGACAGGAGAATATCATTTATTCCTATAACTATCCGAGATTAAGTCAATCTTTTAGTATATCTTGCTTGTCATGGAAAGTGGATTTTTTTTTTTGGATATGGTTAAATGTGCTCTCACTTTGTTGTAGGGTTTGGAGATATCTATCAGAATTTTGATCAGTATTCTGCAAGGCTCATCCTTGGTAATATATGGACAGCAATGACTTCCTTTCCTTCTGGGGAATCTGATATCCAAGCCTTAGGTGGCCTTGCAACAATATCCACCACTACAATTTTCTCACCGTCGGCAGATGTAGCACAGACTTTCCGGCCACTTGCTGATATCTGCTCAGCCCCTTTCAGATGCTCTGAAGGCTCAATCAACTCTTCCCAGCAATCATTATCAGGATCATACAGGCTCAGTGATCCACAACTAAAGGTGAGATCGAGTCGAGTCGAGCTCGAGTAGTGGTATACTCGAGCTCGACTCGACAATGTAACGGTGGAGCTCGAGCTCGAGCTCGAGTTGAGCAAATGAGCTCAGCTCGAGTTCGAGACTGGATCGAGCTCTCAAGCTCGAGTAGGTGAAGTCAATTAATCGGAAATGTATTTATAAAATAACAAATATCCAAAATGCCATGGGATGAAGACTTATTTACAAAATTACCATCGAGTCAAGTTACTCGAAACTCGTCGAGTCGACACAAAGTTAATTCGAGCTCGACTCGATAAGCCACTCGAGTAGCTAGAGCTCGGTTCGAGCTCGACTCGATAAGCCACTCGAGTAGAGCTCGAGCTCAACAATGCTCGAGCTCGAACCGAGCTTTGAGTCGAGCTGCTCGACGAGTCGAGTCGAGTAGCTCGACTAACTCACAGCCCTATCCACGACATACATAACATTGTCATCCGCAGTTGCTGGCCACTTCCATCCCCTCATGGCATTTCTTCCTTTTGATGCGTTTCAACATCATAAATAGCCCCTCTTTTTACTGCTTTGCCCTTTACATTTACCATGCAAAGTTTATGCCTCAATGGCTTCTCTGCTAAACCTTCCATCACTGAATGGCACCCTCTTTTCCCAATTCCAATTCTTTTGCTCCTCTCACCTGCCCCATCTCTCAAGACTACATAGCTATCGAATTGAGCTGCTGTACCACTGGCCGCGTAAACTGCAGCATGTAATGAGCTGGTAATGCACGGCCTCTGAGGAGTGGAAAATGGGGGTCCGAAGCTCCACTTGCTGGATAAAGTGTTGAACACTAAAGGACGAGTGAGGTGTCCATTTCTAGGTTTAAGGCAATACATACATACATACATATATATATACATATATATACATATATGAGGGTGTAAATAAGCTCATTATGGAAATTTGGGTTCCTCATAATTTTGGGAAGAATTTAACACAAATTTTCGAAAATTCCCTTTTGAGCATTATATTCCACCAAAATTTGGAAGGGTTGGACTTGCAAAAAATTGTGTATACCACCTTCCATACCCACCTAATATTTTCATAAAAATCTTAGACGAAAATTAGCAGTCATTCACCTCCAATTTTGGTCCTTATGGTTATAGAAATTGCTTCCCCATTACTCTACTAAAATTTAGTAAGGTTTGACTTGTGGAATTTTGTGTATCTTGCATTCCATCTCTATTTGATATAACCTTAGGCAATCTACACGAAAATAAAGAATGAAAATAAAATAGGCACTTAAATAAATAGTTCATCCATCAAAATTCCTCTAATAATATTTTTATAACTATTATTATTGTACCTTAAAAAAATTTTGGGGCATTACACTTTTTATCCTTTTTTCATTTTTTAACTTTTTCATATACATTTAATTATAAATTAATTTTCATTTTAACTATAATTTGTTAAATGAATAAGAAATTATAAGTTATAAGTGAAATTTACACACAATAAGTTTATCGCTATTACTAATGTAATTAATGAAAAAAATTTGTATAAATTGTTATTGTTGAACATTACTTGTCAACGTCTCCCAACAACTCAAATGAAATTTTGCTGCCATCTAGATAGCATTTTTTCTTTTATTGAAAAAGTTTTCAGAGAGGTTTCATTTGGCTTAAATAAATTTAGACACGTATCATCACATTATTATTATCACAAAGTGAAAAATTATTAATTATTAGTAAAGAATATTACCCTTGTCTATTAAAATTTGGCATATTTGCACGATTGCAACATTTTAAAAACTTTTCGAACATGTCTTAGTTTAACATGCTCCAAACTCTCATCCCATAGGTTCTGTTGGGCAACATATTTCATTTCATTTTCCCCCAAAAAATGATACAAAAAAAATTAAACATAAAATATTTCAAAAATTAACTCTCTCTTATATAAACACACAAATATTTAATATTTAATCATTGTTACAAGAATTTATGAACTAACAAAAAGAATTTCTAATATCACATGAATTCAAGATCAAAAAACAAAAACAAAAAAAATTTGGCTAGTTTAAAAAATATTTAAGATTAGACTATCGAATAGACTAATATTTAAATTGTGTTGGAATTTAGAATTGGGATGAAGAAATTGAAATTCTATTTTGCCATATAAATTATTTTGTTCTGTAATATTTAATATTTATTGAGAATTATAGATTCTATTCTTTTTGATTTTCTAGAGACACACTATTATAGTGTATTGAATTCCAATTCACAAACCTTTTTTTGTTACGTGGGCTCCCTTAGCTCAAAGGTTAGACCATTGTGTTTGTAATGTGATGATCAATTGTATGATTTCAGTAGCCACCATTTTCTTATTTGAAACCTTTGTAGCATAGTATGATCTACAATTTCAGTAGCCACCATTTTCTTATTTGAAACCTTTGCGGCATAGTATGATTTAGATATGTTGGCATTGCATGGTACAAGGTGAAGTTGCAGTAACCAAGATGACAACTAATAAGTTGCATATTACAACAAGATTGAAAAGACTGAATTTGACGAGAATTGACTTTTCATAACCAATGGAATTTTCTTTAATTTGCAAGGATGAATGCATAATCTAAAGATTATATGGATGAATTCAAATTGAATAAATTAAAGGAAAGTCAAAATCGAAACAATATCAATGTAAGATATGAGAAGGTTGAATATGAAAAGAAGATGACTGTCAATAAAAGAAAAGTCAAATATATTTTGGTTGGCGTATAGATAAGAGGTGTATTTAAGAGATACTTTACTAATTTAGCGTCATTAAGTCGAGTTACATTGGTATGTTGTAGCAAGTGAATTTATTATGAGAGAGTTTTTTGTAATAACTCTACAATTTTAGTGAAACTTTTATATAGGGTATGGTTTTGCAAGTATAGGTGTAGTTGAGAGACTTTAAGTTGTATGAACAATTTGTGTATTGCTCCCTTTTTGTTTGTATTTTGTCATGTGTGTATTACAATAAATAACATAATAGATTTCAGCTGTATTATATTAGGCCAGTTGGAGCTTACACTATTTTTTTTTATTCAAATCTTAAAAAATTAATATCCTCCTTTTGAAATAAAAAATATCAAAGAAGTGTCTTCCCTTTTCCTATAAATTGATGAAGAACCTTCATTTGCATTCATTGATCTTCAATGTCATTTTTATCTGTTGGGGCTATTGAAGATCTAAACAAACATCCAACGAATAAAACAATGATATAGCACAAACAGTATCAATTTTTGGAAAACCTTAAAGAGGGAGGAATGCAGAATGTGGGTTGGCCGCTGCAACATCGACAGTGCTAGTAAAGAGAAATGTGGGTGTGTTCATGTGCTGAAAACGTGTGTTGGGGCAATTGCTTTAGGGTTGCCTTTGTGAAGCAACAATGGTGGGATATGTGCTGTGTGCGATTGCATGTGCAAGTGTGTGAGGACAAAGTGCATGTGCCATAGTTAGTTTATTGTATAATATACCATGGTTTGTTATACTTTTAAGGCGTAGTTCAGTACTATTCTTATACGGTACATCAGGGGCACCATTGCTTGAGGTGTGTGGCACGTGTCATGTACTTTTTTGTAATTCTTCTATTAGATTTATCCTTTTCAGGAAATAAAAGATAAAAATTGTTACTGTGACTTTATATCTTTTTCTTGTTTTATTTTTTAATTATTGGTCAATTTTTTCTTTAATTATTTCTTTCCTTTTTAATAATTTTTGGGTTAATTATCCATTCTTTTCTCCAATTCTAGGTTAGATTCTTCTCTTTTTTGGTAGTAAATCCTTTTGATCAATTTCAAGTGAGATTCTTTATTGTTTTACCTTTTTAGTAAATTTTTCAGTTTTTTACAAGTTTCTTTTTCTTTATTTAATGTATCTATGGTTAATATATATCAATTTTTATGGGGAAAAAATATGTTCAAAGTGGTTTTTTTTTTTAAAATTCTTATGGCTACTAATTTATAAAAATCTATACTATTTAAATACATCAGGCTTTTTGTGTTTTCATTTTTCTTTAAGGATGTTTATAAACATGTTTTTTTTATTTATTAATTATTTACCCTTTTTTGATAAATAGACACTAATATGTTGTCTGTATTTTTATACAAAATTCGAAGTTAAAAATATTTGTATTTGTTATTTATTACATAAAATTTAAATTTGTTTGATTTTTGTGAAAAATTTAAGAACAAATATATATATATATTTATATAATTTTGCCATATTTCAATAAGACACTCAATACCATATGCTATTATTTTAGAAATTTTTGTGCTATAGGCACAACGATCATGATAAGAATAACAATGAGGTGGGGATTTCTTACTCGTCCCTTGCCCTATAACTAAATATTTACCTCCATCCTCACCTCGACCCTTCACGTGTGCCGTGGGAAAGAAAAATATATAATTTTTATTTTAAAGTTACAAACAAAAAAAATGATCTTGCTTCTTTATGTGTAAACCAGCAAAAGTTTAAAAAATCACCTCATTTCACAAAAATAATAAATATGAAAATTACCTTCCTATAGTTGATATAGAAGTATTAAAATATATGAGCAAACATTTTTTTTTTTATTTTCTTGTGTTATCATGATCAAACTAAGAGTTTAACTTAACTAATTTTTAAATTAATCAAGTATAAAACTATATACAAAATTAATAACTATTGTCTATACATTATACATAGTTGAAAGCTAGTTTGTAATTTATTCTAACTAATAAAACTTGTGCACTCTTTGTGTGTGTACAATTATTAAGTTATTGCCTCTTAAATAATAAAACAATATTATTTAAAATTAAAAGTTTAATAATATTTAAATATAAAAAAGAAATATTAAAAAATTTCAAAAACAAGAGAAATATTGAGAAAAAAATATAAATAAAATAAATCAAAAGAAAATGATGAAAGAAAAGATTAAAAATAAAATAAAAGAATATAAGATAAGAGTAATTATATAATTTCATATTAAAAAAAATATCTGTATACATAGATATATATTTATACTTACATTTATTTAACAAATAAAAGGGTTAGGGTTGGGGCAAGGGATTGGGTGAAGGATTGTTCCCATTTAAAGTAGAGGAAAAAAAAATTCTGTCCATCTCCTATTGTCATTTCCAAGTGCATAAACAGATGGATGCGTCGAGACGAAGGGATATTTTTCGTTATATTTTGTTGAATTTAATATGATTTTAAATAAATGTATATTGAAATTGTAGTAAAATTCCTTGATTAACAGCATTTATGTTTAGTATAATTTAATTTGAAAATTTTAATTTCCTATTATTTTAAATATAATTTCAAAAATTATTTTGTTCTGCTGATTTTATTTATTTGTTTAGCCACAATATTATAATTTATTTTATTTTCATTTTTTATAAACGTTCGTTTTGAATTATTCTCCAACAAGTTAAAAAAAAAAAAAAAAGCTACCACTACATCAGCATCTTAGATTAATATTACATGATCAAAATGGCACAGCAACAGGCATATACTTAAACTAAACAAACACATGCTTTTCTAAGGATTCAAACATTTCTTGAAATTAAATTAAAAATAAGAGAAAATTAAACATTTTCAATTAATGTAACATAACATAAACTGTGTCAATTAAAAATTTCATTAATCGAAATTCCAATATGAGTTTATTCAAACTATATTAAATTAAACGAAATGTAATATTATTTAAAATTAAATTATAGTAAATTAAACCCATCTATGAACTTAATTACATTAAATTAAATCCCAAAAACAAGCCCAATAAAAATTCCTTTCCAATCCAAATCCAAGAGGCGGCCCATTTCTGTCATCCTCATGTTCCAACTCAAAGACCCACCCAAGACACCCCTCAACACAAACCCCACTGGCCGCAGCCACCTGCAGTGGTCGCCCCTCCATCAGCCGCCGTCGCGCCGCATCTCTCGTTGTGTAAGGCCACCGTTATCGCCCCGAGCCTACCAACACCACCTTGCCCTACGGAAGCGCCGAAGTACTACAGCCCCACGCGCGTGCCGCAGCGCCTCTTCCACCGGCGCCGCCGTGTGGCAGGTAGATTGCCAGTTAATAATTTTTCCCTCTTTTTCAAATTATTGCACAAAGTAATGTATTGTGTATTTTTTTTTGTAATTTCT
The DNA here is from genome assembly GCA_019155195.1 of Avicennia marina. Classification (NCBI taxonomy): domain Eukaryota; kingdom Viridiplantae; phylum Streptophyta; class Magnoliopsida; order Lamiales; family Acanthaceae; genus Avicennia; species Avicennia marina. Next base: position 9,104,634 of record CM032782.1, read on the forward strand.
TGTATTTCGCAGCAGCAACTTTCGCAAGGTAGCAATTTTTCCCCCCTACTGGTAGATAATGGCGGAGTTTTACTTGGACGACATAATGAAGGTCCTGAAGCTCGATAACCAAGTAGTTTATGACAAAGGTAAATTTGTTTATGCCTACATTTTAAAATTTAAAGAGGTTTTCCACCTTTTCTCTCTTTGTCAATAATTTATGATTTGTTTAAGTAAAACCTAGATCATGGTATTAGTTGAAAAGGCTTTGTGGATGTTTTTCAGTTTCTCGAATAAATGCCAAGAGCGAAGAGGATGACATTTATTTCGAATTAGACGTGCACACGGAGCTCTATCCTATGCTTCCTGGTGAGAAATATAGGATGGTGATTTCTAATACACTACTTATGGATGGTTCAGCTGTTTCTGGCTACTTACCCGAGGTACAGTTTAGTTCCTCTCTCTTCCCTCCTGATTTGTCTAATTTTTATTAGATGCTCTGTTTGATTTCACGAATAAGGGCTGTTGAATATATTTAAAAGAGCACTCAGGGACATTTTTTTTTCTTTGTTTTTATATATGAAGTAGCAAGTAATATATGATTGTATAATGCTTGACAACCTTTTTATGGAACACAAAGATAGCCTAGTATTCATCTGCACATTCGAAGTGATATGTTGAAGAAAATTGGCTATGTTTTCTGGATTCGATAGATGTAATCAATCATTAGCGGTGATTTGTTGAAGAAATAGGCTATCTGGATTTGTTAGATGCAATCAATAACCCAGAGTTTACTGTTCATGTTTACATTAATGTTCTAGCAGATCTAAATATTAAGTGATAATACTCATTCTTCGATACTAATGCTTTCTCTCCTACAGTAATTTAAATATAAAAGTAAGAGAATAAAAAGTTAGTTTTCAGTGAAGTGATGAGCATGTCCAGTAGAGCATTTACAGAATGTTAGATTTTCGAGGGATACGCCTTATCTAATGTTTTTCTTTGCATAATCAACTGTGTAAAAGCTGAAGTAATGAATATAAAGTATTCTTCTGATTTAACAAACATGAGTTCAAGTGAGAATCTGTGATAATGTAGTACAATTGGAGACCTGAGACTCGAGCTAACTCATCGTCATTTTCCTTTGATAGCAGGAAAAACAAAAATCACTTGCTGACAAATTTGAGTATGTCATGCATGGTCTTCTTTATAAGATGTCAGAATCCAAGGAAAAGACTAATGATGGAAAAGACAATGTTAAAGTGTAAGTGTATGCACCCCTTTTGTTAATGAAATTTGTTGCTGTTATTTTGTGATTGTATTGCAAATACATTTTCTGTTTCTGTTGTTGCAACATCCAGTTTGTGGTACCATTGCTGTCTTATTAAGGATATCTGGAGCCAAATTCCTACCTTGAGGCCCAATTTTTGTTTAAGGAATTATTCTGGCACACTACATCCTTAACAATTGTTTGGCTCTTAGTTATTGACGTGTGTTTCTTTATTTCTGACAGTGTGGTTTATATTTCATTTGGAGGACTTCAGCTGATGTTAAAAGGTGATCCTCTGAAGATGAACAAGTTTAAAGTTGATCAAAGGTTGTTTCTTCTCTTGAGGAAGATCTGACGTGAAACTAAACCTCTTGGAGCTGCATTTATGTCAAATGATGTTGTAATGACCGGAATTTAGACTTGATATTACATCCTTGTAAGGTTGAATGAAAATTAATGACCCTGGCAGGAAAACTTGTGCAAGGCTGATAATGCATGTTCATAGAGTATATGCTTTAATGGCATCCTGATCTTATCTTTTAGCTATTCTGATTTTATTGTGATTGCCTTGCGCTTCTCTGGATGAATATGAAGTTGAATATACTGGTTTCAAAACTCTTATCTTGTCCCTTCATTTCATGTCATTCGGTGACAAATGCCAACATTATGAGTAACATCTTATGGGTTTTATGAATTTATTATATTTTTGAATGGCTGACATTGGGAAGCCTTCCTAGAACCTTCTTGCATGCCAGGCTTGATCAGTAGTTTCCGTTGTGCCAAAATGTCATAGCACAACACAGAATGTATTTGCAGCCATTCACGAGGTACTAACAACCTATGGGAATCATCGTCAGGCTAGATTGGTTGCAGTCGATTATTAGTTGTATTTTTTTTTCCGTATTTGTGTCCTACAAGCACTGCATTCTTACCTCTTAGCATAAACTACTCTGATATTTAGCAGTTTTCACTGATTGCCTGTACGCAAAAGTTCTTTCTTGAACAAAGACAGAAGAATAAGAATGGAGCACACAACAATTTTGTTCCCTAGAAAGAGTCGAGTTTGATGCCTGCAAAACTTGTTGCTCTAGGCTTTGGTGAGTTACTTTTCCAACAAGCTATTGATGCTTAGATGCGTGCAGGTAATTGATTCCTAGGACGTTGGAAAACCAACCATTCTTACAATATAGGAAGTGTATCAGCATAAATTTTGAGCAGAGGTTGAGAAAAGAAAATGTATTTAGGAGAACGAAAAACGTCGGATGGACCATGCATACCCAAAATCCCATGTTCTCTGTTTTGAAAGAACTATTGATCCATATTAAAGGTTTCTTGCCATGACTAGCAACTCAACCTTTCAACTGCTACTGAATTTGTTTTGTTTTATTTCTGAATGGGGCATTTTCATCTTCTGTATCCTTTATAGTCTGAATGAATTACTTTCTGCATTATCACTTGCAACTGCAATTGCTCAAGCAATGGATATATAAATACATACACATATACATTTACGTATACATATGCACACACACTTTTGGTTAACTTTACGAAGACTGAGAAATTCATAGTTGGTTTTATGTTGATAATCACAATTGATTCCCCTTTTCAGCTTTTGTAGGGATGTGCCACTTTCAGTTAGTCTTTCTACCACTACAATTGCTTGTGGCACACCTGATTCCAAATTATTTATTTTACTTAAAGAAGAAGATAATCATGCAAAGTTCTTAGAAGGCATTTTTCCTACGCTCATGGGGTCCTTGATGTGCCTTCTCTACAAAAGCTCTTAATTCCTGCACACGTGTGGTCGCGCTCTCACAGAGAGAGAGAGAGAGAGAGAGAGAGAGAGTTGCGAGGCATGTTCAGCATTTCTCAACCTCTGCATTTAAGTGGAAACATGACTTACCTTAGTATATGTTTGAGTTGAAATTATGGTGTCTTAATGATCCTCATAGACCCCTTCCTCACATTGCCACTGATGAATACAGAGATTTTATCACATGAATTTTCTTACTCATCAGCTGGCATTTCAAAATTCAAATGGAGCAAATTACTAGTTAATAACCTACGTACTGTGTACACTATTTGTACCAAAAGGGGAATGAAAGAAATATTAAAATAAAATAAGTGATTCTTGATTATTTGGTTGGGTAAGTTTGGAGCAGCCATAAAATACATATTAATGCATTTTATTTTATTTTACAATAGTAATGAACACCATCCTTCATCTCTGCTGCTTCCCCATCACAGCAATTGTGTGGGCTACCTCTTATTCTTCAATGATTGTTCACAGCCTAGAGATATGATGGGAAGTTCAGTTCCAATTTCTGGTTCTGGCTATTCAATGTGCACAATTGGGAATAGATAGTATAAAGATAGGCTGGAAATTAGGCATAAAGTTCCTTGAACACCAGCTTTACATGAGTGAATTGTCTAAATTGTTAATTGCTATAAATCGATAGGAGTTTTCCCCCCTTAATTTTTAATCTCTGCAGCTTAAATAGAAAAATATATGCTATATATATATGTATATATATTCTATCTTTATTGTGTAATGAATATAGGGTTACTAATGTGGAGTTACTAATTTACTCTTCATTTTTTTTATATGTTTTTCAAATTTCATTTATGTCTTTCACTTCCCTTTTTTTTAATTTATGTTTAGGTTCTTTTATTTCTTTTATCATTTTATAGATGACATAAAATTTATATTAAAAAGATATTATTATTTATTTATTTGCACAAGCATTGTGTGCTCTTTAATTTTAATATATTACGTATTTTTTGTGGTTTTTTTCTCTCAATTTTAAAGTATTTTATTTTTTAAATTATATTTTCATTATTATAAATGATATAAAATATTATTTATTTATATAAATATGTATTAAGTGTGACTTTTAAAACTTATTTGTAGTATTTTATTAAGTGTTTGGGTCCATTTTGGTTTCACAAGGTAGAATTCCATATTTACCCCATTTAGATGCACAATGTAAAATCATACATTTATCCTTATATTTAATTTCTTTTCCTTTTCTATCTACAACTCTTTTAATTTATTTATACTATATTATTAATTGTTTGATGGCGTTTTGATAACATAAAGTAAAATTATATATTTATCATTTTTAGTTACATAATGGAAAATCACACACTTATCATTATTTTTAATTCTTTATCCTTTTTTATTCTTTATGATACTTTTTTCTTTTAATTTATCTTTATTTGTATTTTCCTTTCAAAATTATCAGTTTCAATTTCTTTTGATCTTTATTTATATTCTTATTTTTAATATTTTTTTAATATTTTAAATAATATTATTTCTACTTTTTTCAATTTTACACACTCATTATGTCAATTTTTCTAGTAATAATTAAAATAGTGAAGCTGATTGTGAAATGGTTGTTTTAGTTAGTTAGGATGCCCAGATTGCATGGAGAGAACTACGGACAAGCTAGTGGGCCCACACAAAGTCTGTAATGGCAATTCTGGAATTTTGAAGAACTTAGCAAGTTAATGACAAACAACCCTCTCTTCTCTTTAACTTATATAGACTAGCTAGTAAAACTTTCAACTCTGAGTGTATGCTAATAAAAAAATTATATAATTTCATCAATTATACAAATTATAAAATAAAAATATTTTAATGACTTAATAGTAAAAAAAAAAATTACTTAATTATATATTTTCTGGAAAGATAAAAATAAGTTAGAGGTAATAAAGAAGGTTGAGGAAGGAAAAAGTTAAATGTTAATTAAAAAAGAGAAAAAGAATTTTAAATGATAGCAATGAAAAGAAAAATGAAAAAAATGAAGATATTTCATTTCATTTATATTTAAAACTAAAAATAGTTAATAAATGGCAAAGAATTTATCAAGAAGTTTAAGTTGGGAATTCTATTAAAATGACCAAAAACAGGTAAAGCCATAATATATAGTAAATATATATATATATAATGACCAACAACATGGGGAAGAGCAATAATAATCTGATTTTGTTAATACGTTTATAAAAAGTAATTCTAGAACTTTTAAGGCTCCTGTAGTTTCAAAAATGTCTCCCTTATAAGAAATCCAGGGTTGGAGATTATGCAACATAGCACTTCATCAAATATTCAATTGACACAATGTGCTTTACAGATTTAATATGTACTCATATTTCTTCAACACAAAACTGCTTAAAACAATGCATGTTCAGTACAGTCTAGGAAGTAGGAAATTATACATCCATTATATTTACAATGGCTGGACATTCACTGCTAACATTGGACAACTTACATCATAGATGTCTCGTTAAATTCATGATTCATGACTGCAATCTTATACCAATTGTTAAAAACACATTACAATTAGCTCTCTTACCTTTCAAACAAAACTTAGAATATATATAAATATATATTTAAAACACAAAAAGGAAATTTAAAGCATCAATTTCCTACATTAAAAGGGAAAGAATGGCGAAAAGAATAATTGGTCAGTGCAAATCATTGAGAAATAAGAAGATCATGAGTGGGCCCCATGGCATGGGATTCTCAGGATAACAAAATTTCCCTTGCAAGGGAACACAGAGCGAAAAGAGAAAAGGGTGAAGCGAAAAGCTTTGCCAGTGTAGCAAAATAAATAGTATGTCTTTAGTCCTCATTAGGCCCCTTCTAACCCTCACCATAACCAACCCACCCATCATTTCCTTCTTTTGCAAATCCCCAAAGCCTCTCCTTTTCTTCCCTTTTAATGCCGCTAATCCTTTTTGCCACTCTTGAAACTGCATCCATGGAATTCTAGCTGCTTGTCCTCTTATAATGGTGATCAAGTTTTGTGGGGCTACCATAAGAGCAGTTTCTTGACAGAAAAGATCAAGTCTTTTTAGAGAAGCCCACATGAGAGATGGCCCTTTCAGTTATTTGAATCCGAGAAAAGGAAAAAAGGTTAGGGTTTTGTGGAGTTGGTTTTTGTTGCAGGAACCCATGATCTTTTCTTTGTAGTACTGCAGTTTTCAATTATGAATTCTTGTACTTGTGCTGTCCGACAGTTTTTTGTTCCTTTCTTGAAGGTATACAGACAAAACATTTCAAAGCTGGTGAATCGCAGAAAAAGATGTATGATGAAAGAAGTTCTGGTTTTGATCAAAGCAGTTTGCACGGAGGAGGATTGATTCAGCCTGAGGATGGTTTCTCCCAGACCCATATTCCAAATTGCAATAGCAACCAGAGTTTTTCTATGGAGGAGCACTCAAATGTCCCTCAGAATCCACTGTCCCAACCAGATGTCGCAGGTGCAGTTGCTGCAGCGTCCGCCCTGGAGATGGAGCTTCAGCAGCATCTCAATGCAGAAATGGAGCACTGTTACAATAACATCAACAACGGCAACGGTATTCAAGGGATTGTGAATGACTCCAACTGGCAAGAAATGACCGGTTTTGATGGTGAAAATCAGTACCACCAACAGCAAAATGCTGCTAACTATGTACAGAATGGTCCTCACCACCACTACCAAAGTGTTACTAATGGTTCAATGCCTGACAACCCATATCTCACCACACCGGATTTACTCAACATGTTTCCTTTGCCAAGATGTTCACCGTCTTCTTTGCTTCCGAATCCACCAATTGCCTTCCCTAACTCAGCCCAGAAATCTCCCAGTTTCTTGGCTTCACTTGGGTTATTGGGGGAGCTTAATCCTGTGGCAGATGGCTCGTCGTCCACTAGTGTTGTCTATGACCCTTTGTTGCCTTTGAATCTCCCCCCACAGCCTCCCTTTTTGAGAGAGTTGTTTCATTCTTTACCACAAGGGAGCTATACCCTTGGAGGGGCAAGGAATGGATCCTTGTTTAGTGGGGTTGATGAGAGGGATGGGAGTGGGGGGTTGTATCAAAATGGTGATGGGAGGGCCTTCGATAATGGGAATTTTGAGTTCACTGCTGGAGAAATGGATGGCATAGGGAAAAATAGGGACGGCAAGGATACTAAACATTTTGCCACTGAGAGACACAGAAGAGTGCTGTTGAATGACAAGTACCAGGCCTTGAGAAGATTGGTTCCCAATCCTACCAAGGTAATAACGACTTGCTATATTGGGTAAAGCGATTTTAAAGCCCTTATAATTAGTGAAATTCTTGTTTTTGTTATGTTAAATTACACATTTTTTGTTTCTTGTATTTAGTCTTCTAATTTTTTTGTAAAAATTGGGTATCTTTGTCTATATGTTCTTTTTCTTTCTGCATCATTTTAACAAATTGAAGGATTTTTTCTGGGTGAGAACAATCTAAGAATGATAGAGCCTCAATTGTGGGGGACGCTATAGACTACATCAAGGAGCTAAAGAGGACAGTGACTGAGCTCAACGTTCTGGTGGAGAGGAAGAGATGCACAAAAGAAAGGCTCAAGAGGCTCAAAACAGAAGATGATTCCATGGAGGGGAATGAATCAAAGTCTCTAGGTGACATGGACCATCCTTCCAGTGGCTCATCACTCAGAAGCTCATGGCTGCACAGGAAGTCCAAACACACCGAGGTTGATGTTAGGATCATCGACGACGAAGTCACAGTTAAGCTTGTCCAACAGAAGAGAATCAACAGCCTACTCTTTGTATCAAAGGTTCTTGATGAGTTGCAGCTGGATCTCCGCCATGTTGCTGGGGGGCTCATTGGAGATTACTATAGCTTTCTGTTCAATTCCAAGGTGCTCAATGTTCATTTTCTAAGTGAATGATCAGTTGCAATTAGTGAATGTATACTTAGATTTTTTTTTTATTATATGTCTTGCAGATTTGTGAAGGTTGCATTGTGTATGCAAGTGCAGTAGCCAACAAGCTTATTGAAGTTGTGGATAATCAGTATGCCAGCATCCTACCAACTAATAGCTATTAGGTATGTAAAAGCCTTGTCCTCTTGCAATCTTACACAAGTAGATGATCAGTCAAGTATCTGAACAATCTCATGCTCAGAAGCATAGAGTTATATTAATGTCTGAAAATTGCAAATTGGGATGCATTAGGTGCAATACTCATTAGTGCTTCAGGCCTTGATGGTAAAGACAAAATATGCATGAGCAGTAAGTTTCTGCTTTTTCACAGAAGAGTAAGGAGCAAAAGTTACTGAGTCAAACTTTTGGACACATTTTCTCATTATGGCCAAGCAGTAGTACATGCAGTTTTCCTACCAGCAGAAAGGTACCGATGAGTAACCTTTAGTGGCATCTGGGCTCTATTCTAGGTCTGGCTATCCACTGCAGTCATTCATATCGAAACAACTTATCTCATATTTTGTAAATGAATGAGAAAATAAATATAGATAATGACTCCATCACATAAAAAAATTAATATGCTATTGCGGTCTTAACCCACACAAAAATTCTAGTCCAGTTTCAAAACTGGTTTACATGGCAAGTATACTGTCACTTGCTTTGTTATTGACCACTGTTAGATGTGGTAGTCTTCATGACCTTACAAATGAAGAAATGATCCGAGAGTTAATAATGAAAATATCGGTACAGATTTAATGAATTTTGTAGTGAACAAATGCATGGTGAAACATGGTAGTCTTCATGACCTTATGGCATGATAGACAATATGAGGTCACTAATTATTTTCCAGCAAATTAATATTTAATAATGGCCAAGAACACTAATCTTTTGATTATCTTTAGCCTCCTTTTATATTTGTTGTTCCCATTGGAATGGTGATGACTTAATTTCATGATGCTTTTGCTTGCTTTGTTTAACTGCTGAAATCCATTTTGTTTCTTCATGTTTTGCAGAATATTTGGAGGCCCCCTTTTCTCCTACATATATATATGTGTGTGTGTGTGTATATAAATGATTAATACAGATTGCAAGTGTGATATGACAGACATGTAACAAGATTTTCCATGGACAAATAGAATTGAATGTTGGAGAAACATACTTATATATAGTAGCAAATTAATGTTGGGGTACTTTGAGTTGTGATGCAACACCATCAACAATTCTGGTCTCTGGTGATTGTGCTCTGCTGTTGTATCCTGGGTTCAGGTTTGCTCCAACCTTGTTTCCACCTCCCTACCTTTAATTCCACCATTAAAATTCTAGAATTAGTATTTTAAATTAAGCATACAATATATTAACTATAATCATCAATGAATTGTCCTTAAATGGTTAAAAATCTTTTGGAAACATTATCCATTGATAACAAGTAAACCCAATATGGCATGCCTGATTCACTGTAAAATCATCCCAATCTCAGCACCAATAGATAAGAGGTTGCATGATTTGTACAATTTGTTAGGTGTAAGGCATGTTTGCCTCATGCACAACACCACCACACCTGAAGGAAAAGTTTTTTAATTATCTAAAATACTCCCCCCCCCCCCCCCCCCCCCACACACACACACAAATCCATACTAACCTAATTAAGTTCAGAGAAGTTTACTATTTTGACCTATGGTGTCATCTGATATGGCTGTCCAAAAAAGGGAAAGTGCAGCCAATGCCAGTGTTGATGCAGCAAATAATTCGCGCGTACTGTGTATCCTAAACTTCATAGGATTAGGATGGATAATTTTATATGTATTAATACCGTTTCACTTTAAAGGTTGAAAATCCTTGATCAATTAAAAGTCCTATATAATACAATTAAAGTGTACAATAAATTATTCTATCCAACAAATGTAATAAAATAATCCATCAAAATAATCTTTTTGGGGACATGTTCACTTCACTTGACAGAATTAAAGTCTTACGGATTAGTTTGAATGTTAAGTTAATCATAAGATAATTTAATGATATATTCACTAAGTTGAATAATTTAATGTGACTATTTTTATTTTTCTAAAATACACTTACTTTAATTTTTTTAAAAAACCTATACATCTTTTATTATTTCTTATATCTTCTCAAAAATTAATGTAGTAATATCTACTATATAATTCTATTTGATATTTATTCAACAAAACTAATTTATTGTAAATTATGTTTATTTTTCTACACTTATAAATATCAAAAAATTATATTTAGTTTTAAATGTTGTAAAAAATATTAGTCATTATCATATTGAGGGACAAAAATGTCTTTTAAATAACATATCAAATGGGTCAACTAATTATGATTGTTTTATCACATATAATATGATGGATTATTTATCCAAGATTTTAGTCATTTAGTACTGAACCTATATTTTATCACGAGTCTTATCTCTCTAAATAAATATATGGTTAATATAGATAAATCAATTAATCAAATCCAATTACCTAAAGTGAACAAGCGCTTGGATTTTTGTATCATCATTAAAGTGAACATGGCAAGAGTGTATTTTAAGGTATGCTTGTGGGCTTTCGTTCCATCTATTAAAATGAACATGACAAGAGTGTATTTCAAGGTGTGTTATGATCAAGACAAGGGGCTTCAACAATCCATTAACACAGGTTCCTCATCACAGATGTATGTTGATTGTTAAAGATGTGATAAATACTCACTTTTTTTTTTTAATCAATTTCAGAAATTACAAAATAAAAAAAAGGTCTTCCTATAGTATTATTATCTATTTCTTGAACTAATTACAACTTATCGACCCTCACTGCAAACCCGCGTTTTTTGTCTTTAATAATATCCAACTCTTTTCATTTTACTTTAAATTCTCTCCATGGTCCTCTCTGTTTTAGGGCAAGTAGACAAAATCTTGTTAGATGTTATTGGATGCATTTTTCATTGCTGAGACAAAATGTTCTTGGGATAAAGTGAGAAAAAATAAAATAAAATGTTTTAAAAATATGAAATATAAAAAATGAAATTTTATATGTGAAAAGATGGCGTTTGAAAAAAAGTGTAATAATTGTGATAATGTGACAAGTAGTAAATTAATAGAAATTTATATTCATTTGATAGGTAAGTACTTATATAAAAGTAAATATTTTTTAATTAATATAATAAATGAATATATGTAATATATTATAATATATATTATATACATGTTGGTGGGAGAAAGGAGAAGGAGAGATAGGCAAAGAGAGAAGGGTGCCTTGGGAAGAGAAATTAGGGTGTGGGTGAATACTATTAGAACATGTTAGAATAAATGAGAGAGAGAAAAAAGCCATAAATTGCATAGACATGACCCAAAGCCATGTCTTTGGAAAAAAATGTTCTTGGGACATGGAAAATGCAACATGGACCATTGTCCAATCCGAGACATCATGTTTCTATTTTTCTCTTCCAAAGACCTTAAACTTATTAAATTTCATTTCTATAAAAATACATTTTAAAATATTAATCTAAAAATAAAAACAATATAACCTTTTTATGTTGAGAAATGTCGCTGTTTAGGGGTGGTGCCGTGACGGGCTGCTTGTATTTAGTGAAGTGCGGGGTTAGGAAATTCAAGAAAATTAGGAAACTAATTTATTATATAAAATTTTATGACTGTTTTTTGTGCTTGGAATCAGTGAAACTAATTACTTGGGGTAACTTTGTTTCCATTTTACAAATTATTCATCCTTACTTAAAAACCTTACTAATTAGATAATTTATCATACAAATTTTATTTAAATTCAAATTCAAAAATTTTTCTTTTTGATATTTCCTAACTAACTAATAATTTTTTAATTATTATATCAACACCTATTCCTATATTTTTTTGACTCCCATTCAATTTTTTTATTACAATATTAATTTATATACTATCACATTATTCAATAATTATTACATATTAAATATATATAAAAATAATTTTTATACCCACTCTAATCTTACAAAATAAATATAATTTTTATCCCCACTCAAATCACCCAAAATTTCCTCATCCACTCTAATTTGAAAACAATCAATTTAGTTAATTAATTTACTATCTATCTAATTAATAATTTAAAACATTAAGAAACAAAATAGAGCTAATAAAATAATAAGTTAGATAAATATGTTAAAATTATTAGTTAAAAAAAATATTTATTAAATTATTTTAAATTTATAAACAAGTTAACGAATTAACAGGTTTATACGTAGGCAATATAAAATCAACTTGTTTAGCATTTTGGATTCATTAAATCCAACTCAATTTTGATGAACATTTGCAAAAGAACATCCCAAATTTATTTGTTTCATTATTTCACAGTAGCTTTCGATTATGGGCCTATAACCCAAAAAAGTCGAGGCCCCAAAGCCCAACCTTCAAGGTCTGTCATGACCCTTTAAATTACTCCAAACCACAAAGCCTGAACCATTAAGATCATAATAATTAAACTAAACCATATTTGGGGGGCAACAAATAGGGGGATTTTGAAACTAAATTGGTAATGCACTTGCACAATCCAGAGATCGTTTAAACGAAAGAATTTTGAGATTAGTGTTAATTCTTCAAGTTTTGTCTAAGAGAGTCCTGTGTGCTGAAGCAATATCTAAAATTTATTTGAAGTTAGAATCAAACAAACTGGGAAAACCTGCTTGAGTTTGATCCACCTCGTTTGGAAGAGTTTAAATTGAGACATTGAATTCAAGAACTTATGATGGTTATTCAAACATAAAAACGAATATTCTTGTCCATGGCGCGTTACCTCCGGACTGTTGGGAAACAAATATGAGTTAGAAAAATTGGCATCCCACATTGGTAGAAAAAGAGGAAAGTGACTTGTATATAAAGTGGATACTTGACCCATAACTCACAGCCTTAAGGTTTTGGGTTAATATATGGTGTCAAGCCCACTTATATACGTGTCCACGTACAGGCCCATGAACGGTTCTCCCCGATCTTGTTGGGCTCCGCTCCAGGCCCAACATACGTTGTTCATGGGTGATGCTCCCAATTTAATTGGGCTTCTCCTCTGGCCCAATAATGTTCAATCAGAGTTTGTAATTGGGCCCGCCGCACTCCCAACACGGACAAGCTTCTATTCTGAAACTCAGGATTTTGGTCTTAACACTCGGAAAGTTTGGCAGAATGAATCCCAAATTCCAGAGCTACAGTGCTGGTGCACTGCAATTTTATATCATCGTTCAACACCCTTTGACCCCACTTTGGCCAAAAATTTCAGAATTAGAAGGGCTTAGAAACTGCATCGCCAATTCTCAAGCCAAAAGTGTTTGTGAGTCTATTTTGATGGATACATACAACCACCCCACGAGTGACGTCTCACTTGTTAGGCAAAACTCCATTTTCGACACGTTTACAGCTGATTTGGACTGTTGACCTTATCGCATATCTGGGCATAATACAAAGTCTTGAGGCGTCACCAACCCTCCCTGAAAGATGGTGTCCAGTCGGCTGCATTTGGAATTATTTTAACTATAGCAGTATAAGCCTTTACAACCAACTAAAAAAAAAAAACAAAGAAAAAAAGGAAAAACGTAGCCCAATTTTCCCTCAGTGAGACGTGCATGCATCATGCTCTGATTTCAATGGAGATGGAGACATATGAAAGATTAAAGGCTCGGGGGCTGCTGGTAGATGGCAAACCTTGCTTGCACTCATAAGTTTATCAACCAACGGGAAGAAGTAGGCATACCAGATCAGTTTTTTTTTTTTTTAAATTTTCTTGTACGTAAAAATTGACAATGTGCGTAGAGAAATGGATCGATTTGATGGTTCATCTGATCACAGTATTAAACTATTCAGAAATCTGCAACTGTTGCCATGTCGTTCTCAGATAACCTCTTAAGATGGATTCCGTGGGAATTTTTTTCACAGGGATATTGACTTTAGCAATCCCTCCGTCAGAAGAAGAAGAAAGCGAGGAAAAAGAAGAACTTAGAACTTATGTGATGCATATAATTCCTTGCTCTCATATCGTAAGGGTTAATGATTTGTAACAGAATAGCCTGTAGAAAGACGAGGACTGTTGTATCATGGCACATGCACCAGCAATTTCCCCAAGAAAGTGCATGAACCCCATAGATAATTAAATACTTATTCTCAATCTCCATGCCGATTTAGAATTTAATTAATATTTGTTATTCGTTTGAGCTAATCACCAAGAAAATGAAAGAGTTTGATTTTATTCAAGTGCTCACCTTCAGTCTGACGAGAGGGACGTGCAAGTCACGACATTAATTTTCTTTCAGTTGGTAAAAGTATTAATGTACAAAGTAAGGATTTTGTATGCACAAGAGCAGTCTATTCAACTGGGGAGTAAAGAATTCTTGCCTTTGTCATGGACTGTGAACATTAGTCTGCCAGTGGAAACAGACCTCTTCACTGCAAACCCGTTTGAGGAACCAATGCCTCTCCAATACTGATCTTTTCCCGCTTCCAAATCTTCTTCAGTTTTCAGGACATCATCAGAGATCAATAGCTGGCGCTGACGGTGAAATGTCCCTAAAGAAATCGATCTTCTAAATTGCTTAACACCCTCTTGATCACTTCCAGCATTGACAGGCCTTGTTTCTGTATCGGTGGCATTTCCGTTGTCTCGAACGGGGCTCTTTGGAGCTGCATCATCATCGTCATCATCTCCAACTAGACCGACGGCCATCGGTTCATGACAACTTCTGTCTTGATCTTCCACCACCAAAATCAATTCATCGGACTGCTGAATCTCATATGAATCCGTATCAAGAGGTGATGAAGGTTGAGAACTAGGCACCGGAGGAGGCGACGGTTGGCCTAAGACGACGACGTTTGCACGACACAAGGGGCAGTTCGACTGGGACTGCAGCCACGTATCGATGCAAGGCAGGTGAAATGCATGGCTGCACTTGGGCAGAAGTCTCAGGGACTCATTTTCCTGGAACTCATTGAGGCACACGGCGCATTCAGTGCCTTCAATCAGCCCATCCCCTCTCCGATACCTGCAAACAGTGATGGTCTTGATGAGCGCATCGTCCAGTCCGGCTGAGGCAACTTGCCATTGGCCATGGGCTGTTCCATCAAGATTTTCTTCAGCTTCTACGCTGGTATTCTGATTCCTTCTCCGGCAGTATCTCGTGACAATGGCGTAGTAACTCACCAGGATGAAAGCGCTGGCCAGGACGGCGATGACGGCTATGATGAGAGGGGAGAAAGGGGTGTTGGAATCATCTTCCGGCGGCGGAGGGAAGATGAAGTAGCAGAACTGTGGGCAGTATATGGTGCAAATTCCTTGTGAGCAGTCTCGGTAGCCATCGTATGGTGCCCAAGGGTTTTGATTCCCAACAGAGCCCATGTTCATAAATCTATATGGTTGGCTATGACCTGTAATTATCTAATTCTCTGCATTACTTTCCTTCTCCTTCAAGAGTAGTTGGAGCGTTGGGAAGGGTGCAAGACGACGAGGGATTAGAAGTGAAGGAATTAGCAAAGCAAGCAGGTTTGAAGTTGAGGTGCCTTTTTTTATTATTCAAGAGGGAATATTTTACCAAAAAAAAAAAGGGCTTGTGAGTAGGACAGATACGAATAAAAAAATGCAAATGCATGTATGTCCGAAGGCTAATAATACTCCGTAAAACAGCTAGCAGAGAGGAAAACAATTCAAACTCTGTACACTATTTACTTTCATAGTCTTGTAGACCGTGCACATTTGAATAGTACATTGAGTGTTTAATTGCGTAACATAGGTCCGTCATAACTACATGTTAGAAATCGAGGAATTATGATTGACAAGTAGAATGACATTTGTATTCAGTACGCTATTTACAAAACCTGCCTTCTTCCATTACAGAATGGTCCTCATCTGCTTTTTCTTCTTCTCATTATGGGTGTGCTTTTAAAGTCTCTATTGCCAATCCATGATTTTGTTTACCAAAAGGGGTGTTGTCGGTCGGATTGGTGAAGAAAAAACCTCAACCAGTTTTTGAGTACAGAACAAGTAGGTGAATGTGATCATGTTGAGTGCACCTTACTTGCCACCCCCACCATGGCCCACCACTACCGCCGCATGAAGGAAAACAAAGGGCAAGTTTGCAAATATAGGCTGAGCCAGTGACACGTGTCTCTGGTTAACCTATTTTGCTGAAGTTGGTGGCACCAAGACGGGAGCCCGAGACGCAATCTGTATTTATTAAGCTTTTGCTTAAAATAATTGGGCAGTTTTAGATGAGAATCCAGTACATAGCCTCCCAAGCAAAATTATAATTTATAAACAGTTAAGATGACTTGTTTTTCTCCCGTTTGTTGCACCTTTCAAGGACGGGGAACTCCCCACAGTGAATATTAAAAGAAAAGGGCCATGCTTGTGTACTACCTTAAGTGGTTTTAGAAAAATAATAATGCAAGGTGAAAGGAGTTCCTTATGTGGATCAACCTCACTCCATGTGGTCTTCTCTGAAACAGAGCTATTTAGCTTTAATTTATCGTATTCCCTTAGGAAGAACGCCCCAAGACGTGAAGCTTGAAATCATTAACTTTATGGAGTTTTAATCTTTGAATGTCATCATTTCATCCTTTTTTGGGCATTTCACATATGGTGAGTTAGTTTAGCCAACAAAATCAGTAAAATAGGGAATCGTGACCGAGGAGTAGCCAACAAGGATAAAAAGGATTCTTTTTCTTTCCTTTCTTCTTTCAAACGAGGAAAATGACAGATAAAAAAATTATTGATGTGTTCTGCAACGTCCTATGGCAATCTTTTATTTCTTTTCAAATTTTTTAGCAAAATGAACAGAGAAGATCAACTTAGAGAAAACAAGGACCATAATAAAATTCAAGACGTAAACTAAAAATAAATGGATATAAATGGTTGAGGTTGAGGGGTCATGGAGTGTCTGGGGGCCAGTGGATGTCTCGAGAGAAGGTACCAAGTATAGGGAGGATGAGTGGAACAAGTTTGGCCTATTAAATTTTAAATAATATATATATCTATCCATGACATGTATATGTTTAATTTTTTTGCAAAAACTTTACTACTGTATTTATTTATTTAACTATACTATTTAATTAACATTTAAATCCTTGAATAACATCTTCGAATGCCATATATTTATTTCCTAAAATACCATCATTGTAATTTATTTTTATATTTTTCTTGTTCATTATTTTTCTTTTTCATTGTCAATATATTTTTAAGTTTCTTCTTATTTTTTTCTTTTCTACCAACTTCATTTTCATCTTTTTATTTATTTATTTATTATTATTATTTTATAGCATTTTTTAAATTTTTGAATGACTTTATTTTCATTATTAAACATGTAATAACATTATAAGTTGGATTGCAACTCATTTGGAAAATATTTTTGCAAACCTATTTCAAGAAGACAAGCCACTTGAAAGCCCACTAGAAACTCATTTACTTGAAAGTAGATAGGTAGAATTTATTAACAAACATGCCTAGATCTATAAAGTTGGTGACCGTCAATCTCATCCATTAGATATTTTTAATTTTGACCATTAATTCCTAAAAAAAATTATTATAAATAGGGAGTGGTGCATTTGTCTTAATCAAGTTAGAGATTGAGAATAAAGAATTGAGCGAGTGAGTTCTAGAAGTGTCATAATGCCTCCTTAGAGTGTGCTGGGAGAAAAAAGGTTGCCCCTAAAAAGATTTTGATATTGAAATCAAGTATTTATAATATATACACATTTTCACATTGATAGAGGATTTGTAGATCATAAGAATTGTAATTTCTTTTATTTCTATAATCGTTGCACATGTCATTAAGAAAATATTAACTGATCTTTATTTCTGTAATTTGTTGATCCATTTCTATGATTTTATAATGTCCACAATGAAAAAGTACTAGTTGTTATTTGGAGAATCCAAACACCATATGATGATTCTTATCCATTCCTTAAATATTGAAAGAAAGATTAGGCTATAATAGAAATAATCTCGTCTAGAAGATAAGGATGACTACTGTTATAACATTAGCTGTAGAGTCTGCGCAAAAAATCTTGCATTTAAATGTTGTGTAGTTGTTTTGTGATCTGCCCTCCAAAACTTAAGGGATTTATTGGCCCATGATATCTATGAAGTTTGGAGGCTGCATAAAGTTTTGCAGACTTGTTCACCTTGAGTTTGAGAGTTAAAGATTATCCCTTTTTGGTTTTATTATTTCTTATGTTAAGTAATCAAATATTGTGTGAATTTAAAATTGTCCAATTCGACCTAAAGATAGGACCAGTTGGGTTGGTTGTCTATGCTTTCACAAGAGTCAGATTGCATGATTGCCAAAGTGGTTGGAGTCAAAAGAGAGTTGGTGTCTCTAAGTTTGAGAATTTGAGAATGGGAGGGGATAAAAACATTTCCGCCTTCAACAACAAGTCAAGAGACATTACAAACTAGGTGTATTAGCTGGGTAGAAATTCAAAAGCAAAACTCATTGGTATGGTAAAACATTGAGGTTTTTGCCAAAAAATTTTTTAGCTAAGGTGAATGCGATGAAGAAGCTAGGGATGTGAAAAATATGAGGTTAGCCAAAGTCATAAGCTCCTTAAAGATGTATAAAATGAATTAGCTACATGCTAAAAGGGAGAAGGAACTAGTTTAAGATTGAACGAGCTTTAGAATGAGAAGTGTTTCAACATCGAAGAATAACTCACTTCAGTTGTCCAAAGGGTCAAGAAATTGATATAGAATAGCAAAAGAGGCACCTTGAACAAATTGAGCAACAATCTTGGAAAGTCAGGGGACAACTTTTCAAACTAAAATAAAAAGAAACAAGGGTTGATGCACAATGAGGAGGTGTCCAATGATATGAGTGCATGGATTTTGACATATTCAAGCAAAATGTGTAAGATTTGTAAAAGACTTTGGAGGTGAACCCAGAAGTCAAATTTGTAAAAGACTCTATAAAGGATGTTCCAACATTGGTTTATCAAAAATACTATTGATACAACACCTACATTGGACTTAAACTATAATACTCCTAAGCTAGTTGATCTAAACACTGTGATTGTCAAGATAACACCCAAATGTTGCAAGGTTGGGCTAGTAAGGAGCAAGTATAACTATGAACATTGTTTGAGACGTGAACATTTCCTAACTACTTATTTTCTTATTTCAAAAATCTAATGAATGTGAGACAAGGATCCATTTTGTAAAATTAAAGAAGAAAGATAATTAGAAAACTATGTGTAAGGACGTTGGATTTGAGGTGTTATGCATCTCATGTTACACTAAAGGAGTACTCAAACACCATTTGGTATTGATAGTAGGCGTTCAAGGCATGTGACTGGTGATAAAACAATACTACGAAGGTTACATCGATGGCTTCAATATGTTCAAAGATATATAAAAAGAAAGAATCATGGGTAAAAGTATTCTAAATGCAACTACATGATAATGTATTCTATGTTGAGGGATTTAAAGCAAATCTGATCAATATTTGTCAATTATATGACCAAAATCTTTTTATTAGATTTACCAAAAACTAGTTGTGTGTATATGATGAAAAAGAAAAACTTGTACTAATAGGAACCATTTCGTTTAACAATTACTATTTGTTAGATGATGTTGTAACATGTTTCAAGGTAGGGACAAACGATAGTAAGATTTGGCTTTAATGTCTTCGGCATAATAATTATCATGATCTCGCGCCAAAATCTCTAACTTTATAGAAGTCAAAGGGCTATCATAGTTAATGGATTTGAAGATTGAGATAAGTAAGCTGTGTCAACATGGTAAACGACAAAGCAATACTCACACAATGTTGTAACTTCTATAGACTTCTAGAACAATGGACACATGGATCTAATGGTTGATGGTTTTCATAAGTGTGAGAGAAAAGTATTACACATGTATGTGTTGATGATTATTCTAGGTATACATGGATTGAGTTCCTCAAGGAAAAGGCGTACCAAGGTTCCAAAAATTAGGAGTGGCCATCATCAAGAATTTGAAAATAAATAACGTGTAGAATTTTGTGAAGAACATGGGCTTGTTCATAATTTTCCTTATTAAAAATACCTCAACAGAATGGTGTTATGAAAAAAAAAAAATCTAAGTATCCAAGAAATGGCTTAGAGTTAACATTGATGTAGAAGGAGTTAATCTAAACAGTAGGCTAAAAAGGTAAATACAATATTTTACATCATCAATTGAGTTTATCTAAGGCCTGTTCTTGAGAAGACTCCTTGTGAAATTTGGAAAGTGAGATGATCAAGTATAAAATATTTTTATGAATTTGAGAATAAATCTTCTATACTTAAGGATTGAGAGCAATGAAGGAAATTTGACACCAAAAGTGATGATGGAATGTTCTTTGGATGTTCAACCAGGAGCCAAGCCTACAGGGTATATAACCTTTGGGCTATTGTTTTCATGAAAACCATTAACGTTGCTGTTGTGGATGAGGGGAGAAGGATTAGAACGGAGACACCAGTGGAAGCCTCTAAAAATAGTAAAAAGGTTGACTCCTCATAAAATGAGGATGGTTTAGAGGAGATTAGCGAAGAAGGAAACAAGGATTCTGAGGTCCCAATACTAGGGGTAATTGTTGAGGATTTAAATGAACGTAGATGGACTAGGGATGTAAGTCTGATCAACTATAGAGACCTAGTAAGATATCCTTACTTTATGTCAATTGTGGACCTGAGAATGTCAAGGAGGCCTTAAACACAAGCATTGGATTGCTATGATATAGGAAAAACTAAATCAATTTGCTTACAATGATGTTTGGACATTAATTGAATGACCACAAAATGTGAATTTTATCGACACCAATTGGGTTTTCAAAAAGAAGACATGTTAATAGGGTACTATAATTCGTAACGAGGCAATATTGGTTGGGCAAGGATACATGAAAGTAGAGAAAGTTGATTTCGATGGGACTTTTGCACTATAGTGTGACTAAATGCAATTAGACTCTTTATATCTATTGCTTGTTATCTCAACATCAAACTTTGTTAGATGGACATTAAAGTGCACTTCTTAATGGTGCACTAGATGAAGAAGTATATGCCAACAACCAAAAGGGTTAGAAACCTAAGTACCCTCGTCATGGTTTTAGACTTAACATGACACTCTATGGACTATAGTAAGCAGCTCAAGTATGGTGAGAGGTTTTCCAAATTTCTATTAAAAAAGGGATATGTAAGAGAGACACTTGATAAACTCTCTTCACTCAACAGTGCAACACCAATATACTTGTTGCACAAATTTATGTGAGTGATATTTTCCTCAACTTAAACTTAAAACAGCTCATTGATCATTCAGTAAATCTAATGTAGTGGAAATTTGAGATAAATATGTTGCAACAGTTGAACTATCTTTTGGATTTCAAGTCAGGTAGGAGGCAAATGGGATATCGTTATACAAAGTATGCCAAAAACCTTGTAAAATGACCTAGACTTGAGTTATCCAAACATATGAAAATACTGATGTTGGTTGATATAAAAAAAAATTAATGATAACATTGGGCATCAGAGAGTGAGAGCCTATATTGAAGTTTGATTGGTAACCATTTTACATCATTTTCAGTAGTTTAGATATCTACTATCATGTGGGGGCTTCTACTAGATTTCAGTGCTCTCCCAAAAAAGGTATCTTAGCGTTATAAAAACAATTATTCACCACATCAACGAGAGTTGTGAACTTGAGTTGTGGTATTTAAAGAGATCAAACCTTAATTTGATTGACTTGAGCAATGTTGATTGGCTAGAAAATATAGATGGCCAAAAGAGTACAATTGTAGGATTATTCTACACTTGGGACAATCTTGTCTCATAGTTTAGTAAAAGGTAAAAATTCCATTTTATTATCTATTGCGTTAGCCAAATATATTGAGATAGGGATATGTTTTGCCCAATTGTTATGGATGCAGCAAATGCTTCAAGACTATGAAATATGAAAAAGTATAATGGTGGTAAAATGTGACAATTAAAGTGCAATCGACATCACACAGAATCTAGAACAACATTCTTGGACCAAGCAAATTGGCATAAAACACCATTCATTAGGGAACTTGTTAAGACAAGTGGAATATGTAGCAATAGAGCACAACAGGTAGATATCTTGTCAAAGTTACTAGACCTGAGAAAATTATATGAATTATGACTTAAGTTAGAAATATGATTAGTTTGAAATCAAGCCCATGAAGGGCCTAGCTCGGATGGAAGGAGGTGGGAAAAAAGTGGAAGGAAAAATCCTTGAGAATCTCAGCAATATTTATTTCCTCCAATGATAGGACTCCTCTTTGATAAGTGTCTTTCTTCATTAAAACTTTGGAGTCCAAAATCTTTTTTGATTTTCTTGAATTTATGGCTTTTGAAGATTGTTCTCTAACTTCTCCATGTATTTATCATTCAATAAGCTTTTTCCTAGGGTTTCTTTTAATCAATAACCAAAAAAAAAAAAAAGTGAAAGAAGAAATGGTGCCACCGAGAAGTAAGGTCATATTGGAACTTCATCATCACAATAACTACAAGTAGGAAGTGCTCCAACACAAGAAGAAAATGAGATATCACAAACTTAAGCTCATCCTGATGCACACGAACATAGTCTCGAAAAGGAGCTTGTGGAGGTGACGCCTATCACCATTGTTCACCTAGCTGGAGTTTCTCAACCTACAGTTGGCAATTTAACTAGAGAAGAAGAATATGACTAAGATGATAAAGGTCGTAATGTTGTAATCATTGTGTAACTAGCAAATGCCACAAATAAATAGCACACATGAGCTCTTATTGGACACTAGATCGAGGTTCAAGGGGATTTCACCCCTCATAAATCAAAATGGGAGACTCCTTTGACTGAACTTGATAGATCTTCTCAACCGCAACATAAGAAAAAAGAAGAACAAGACTACCTCATCTAAATAAAAACATATTGATGTATCCAAGGCCTTTAATTTATTCTTTTACACTAAGAAAAATGAGGACCACAAACGGTTTATTTCGACTCATGGGTTTGCTTTTGAGAAGAGTGTTGACCTAGGAAAACACGAGGACTTGCTCATAGATATCTTAAGGGATATTGGGGATTTATGATGTTGCAACATGTTTTCAATTTTATTATATAAAATTAGTCCAATAGTTTTTTTGCAACATCATGAAAAGAGTGCTAATCTAGAGTCTAAATGGGAGCATTGGGTTTATATATGTGGAAACATTGTTCACGTTTTCCCTAATATGGTTGATGAGGTGTTGGGATACCAAACTATAATTTATTAAGGTTTATCTTAAAGACTGTTGTGGACTATGATGAAATTACCAGGGTAATCATAGATCACAAACATGGAATATGGCCACTAACCTTTGCACTTCAATCCTTACCTCGGAGTTTGAAATATTTTTTACTTTTCAAGCTTGCTATTGTGAATATATTGCTTACTGCAAACTCTACTAAGGTATCCAAAGATATTGCCACTATTCTTTACCTTCTTAGGACTAAGAGGAAATTCAACATGGGAACATGATCTTCAATACTATATTAAGTAATGTAGAGTTTGAGAACACCATAAAGAAAGTACCACATTTGGCATTTATCTCGAAGGTTCTTACCACAATGGTAGCTATAGAGGAATTTGAGCTCATGTGTGGATTAATGTGATGTAGCATTGTGCCCATTTGTTGCAGCTAGGTGAAGTTAATGATCTTCATGGTGTTGAAACCTTAGAATCTTTGGATACCTTTTCCTGTTAGATAGATAAATCTTGCCAAGAGAGCACCATTGCTCACTCAAAGGCTATCAAAAGGGGAATGGATGCTCAACTCAATTAGTTACACTTGCAAAAATGTGACCTAGATTTGCCCTTTGAAAACTTTGCAAGCCTCTTTACCATTTGAATCTCCTATTGGTATTCTGACATTAGCTCCCTTAGAGCTAAATTGTCACATTCCTAGGCACCTTATAGGGTCCATGTTTCAAAGGCAAAGTAGATTGAGGAGGGGTAAGTAGTAAGGAAAAGTGTAATGAAAAGTGTAAGGAAGAGTGTAATGAAAAGTGTTCTGCTTGGTATTTAGATGATTTGATTAGTTAGGTTACAAGGGAGTGTTAGTGTTGGTTGATGCCGATTGGCTGTCTTTGTTATTAGCCTGCATTACTCTAATACAAACATTGCTTATTGCTACTTGCTATTGTTACTATTGTCTGCTCGATGCTGAAATTTAATTATCTTTATCTTTTGTTAATAACTTTGTTTACTGATGCTAGAACATTACCGATACTATTTTTATATATTAGATTTTTTCATCATATTTTGGTTTCTGTTTCTTATTGGTACTTTTAGATGTTGCAACCATGGGATAATGCAAATAAATTTATGATCTTCCATTATTGCCTAATATCTCTACTCAAATTTGGAGTACCAGTCTTACAACACAATAATAAATTGAGATTAGCACTTTAGGGATATCTTTGTGATAATTAGTTGTGGATACTTGCTGACTAATGGAGTTGGAGTAGTGAAAGGAGAAAATTGGCACTGATGTGTTGGCATGATGCTTTTGATGCAAGAAAATTTGAAAAATATGGTTGTAATTACCTTGTCATAAAGAAAATATTTTGCAATCCTTATTTCTACAATTTATTGATCAATTTCCATGAATTTTGGATGTCCACAACAGATAAGCACCTGTTGTGATTTGGAGAATTTGAACATGATATATGATTCTTATACATTCCTTAAATATAGGAAAAAATACTAGCTTGGAATGGAAAGAATTTCATCTAGAAGGAAAGGATGATCATTGTCATAATATTCGTTATAGAATTTAGGCAGAAAAATCTTGCATTTGAAATAGTGCATAGATGTTCGGTGATCTAGCCTCTAAAGCTCAAGGGATTTACAGGTCAACAATGTATGTAAAGTTTGAAGGCTACATAAAGTTATGCAGATTTTTTCACCTAGAGTTCAAGAGATAAAGATTGCCCCTTTGTGATTTTTTCATTATGTCTTCCTCACGTTGAGCGAAGTAAGCAAGTATTGTGTGAGTTTGACAATATTGTCCAATTCAACCTAGAGACGAACCACTTGGGTCAGTTGTCTATGCTCTTGCAAGTGTGAGATTGCATAAGTGCTTTAGAGATTGAAATTAAGGGAGAGTTTTGTTGGAGCTTACTCACTTTACTATTTGTATTTTTGAAATATATAAATTAGTGAAGAAATTTTCCAGGCCGAAGCCCTATGGATGTAGGAGGAATTCTTCAAAATGCATTAACAAATATTGAGTTCACTTTTTTTTGTTTCTTATGTTTTATATTTGGTGTTCCCACTTAACAATTACTCAAAATACGTGGTATTGCATTAGTTAATTTGAACTAACATAGAACATGATAATAACTTTTAAGATGCATTATATGTATTGCTACACCTCACATATAGAACTTATTAAATCTATAGCATAATAACAAAAGTACTTAGGAGTGTTAAATTAGACATGAAAAAAACCTTAATACATCAAACTACAAACAATATTAATATTTCTGTCAAATAATCTTTACTTGTCCACATTAATTTTTAGCATGTTTTAATTTTCTTAAGATTTGCATAAGTTTTATAAAAAAGCATGCATTGGAAATAAATTTTAAAAAAAGAGAAAGCAAAAAATATTCTACTTGGTACTTTATTTAAATAATCCAAAAGAAGTGCCAGCATGCAAGGAAAGTGCAACTTTTGTGTTTCCAGTTAACACAAGATTCATATTCCTACGTAATTCATGCGAACTGTCCTAAACAGAAATGCTAAAATCAAGATTATAGCTACATATAGTAACGTAGAGAAGATTTTAAAACTGTTAGACTTATGCATTACAGTACAACAACATTATGTCAACTTTACTTAATGTCAAATTCACTCATTTTACTCCAAGCATAATTCCTCGGGGAGTCATAACAAGAATTTTCTGATCATCTGTTGCTTATGTTATTGGTTAGGGAATCGTTAAGAATAACTACTTAGGGAGACACAACAAGAGTTTTTTGATCATCAGTTGCTTACGTTGTGGTTAGGACATCATTATCCTCATTTATATAAATCTATAAGTTGTGTAGGAACAACGAAAGCTAGTTATCACGTGTTCCTGTCATTTTTCTAACCTTGTTATTCTAAAGTAAGTGAGCTTTTCCTAGTTTGACTAATTAAGAAAATGGGAGAAAATGAACATGTTGTGTACATGGAGGGCGGGGGGGGGGGGGAAGAAATGTTGTTGATTTGAAAAATGAGTTCAACAAAATAGCAAAACCCTTAAAGGAGTAGCTGATGAAACAATCCATCTACAGAGTTCTTGTGGATGGTCTGAAGGAGAAGGCGTACAAGCCAGTGATAGTGTCTATTAGGCCCTATCATCATGGCAATTAAAACTTGAAGGCAATGGAGAATCACAAACGTCGAGCTCTCCTTCACTTTCGGGTAAGAGTTGATAGACTAGTTAAGTCCTTCTTTAATGCCTTGGCTAAAGTAGCATAGGATATCAAAGATGCTTTGATCAATTAGACCCAAGTGTGAAGACAACCATGAATTCCTCAAGCTAATGACTTTGGATGGCTGCTTCATCTTAGAGTTGTTGAATCAAACTTAGCCCCAGCAACAGCCTCAAAACTCCAACTGTTCCAACTTCAAGTCACAGAGCTTATGCAGACAATGATCCTTGTTGTCCAATAGTAATGTAACAAGAATATTGTATGGTATACGTTGAATGACTAGCCATTCTCTACATAATGAAATTTCCTTAATACTTATTAATAATTAACTAACAAGTTCTGCATGTCACGCAATATATAAGAAGTAACTAAAGTAGACATCGAATAGCTTAAAAGGTAAGGTTTTCATTGTTTCATTGTACTATTGCTAAACATCACAATTTAACCTCCTCATGTCATGGACAAGTCATTATTCTTGTCCTCACTAACCCTTTCCTTCTTGCCCCACTCCTAACTCCTACTACCTATATTTCGCTTGATTAGACCTTTTGTTATTACTGTCTGTAGTAGACCTTAAGCATTGTTTAAGCACTTCAGGGCCTTGTGGCCCTATCAGCCATATCTAACATAGGCTCCTATTGCCCAGTGACACACTCTCCCAAGCTTACAGTGAATCATGGAACACCTTACTAGCTAAGGTGGGGCTGTGCCATTTCTGGTTTGGTTGGGCCTTTTAGTGGCCAATGGTAGGTTCTAGTTTCCTTGGTACTAGTTTCATGAGCTAGGACCCAGCTTGTGTCTCCTTAGATCATTTCAGGTTTCTCTCTGATCTTTGTGTTCAGTTTTAACTTTTTCATGCTTCCTCTTGATCTCACCATATGCCTCACAAAGCTATCCAATTCTTCTCTTAGCATTTTGTTTTCAACCTTGCTTTTACCTCCAAGGCATGAAGTAAGGCCTATATGCTTATGTCCTCTAGACTCACTAGTCCCTTCCATTACTAGTATATGTTCCTAAAGTTAAGTCCTGGGTTTAGATGTCTTGTGTATTCTAGGATTGAATCCTAAACTCAATCTAAATTTAAAAGTCATAGAACTTAGGCTCATTCCAAGTCATTGCTTACGGCTAAGAATTTATGCTGTGTCTTTGCATAGGGAAGGACTTAGGCTTTGTCCAATCACATACATCACACAGCTCAAGATTGAAAACTATGCTCAATCTCACTCTTTGACTAAGATCTTATGTACAAATAACATCTCAATCATCAAATCGTATACTTTATGCCCAAATGATTTAGAACCCTATGGTCAACATCTAAATTCAAATATCTTATGTGTCTAGGACCATAACTTATGCTCTGATACTACTTCTATCATGCCCCCAAACTCGGGAAGCAAACTAGGGAAGCAACATGGTGGTACTTCTAAGTTTTCAACTTGAGAATGCCAAAGTCCAAATCATCAGAACATTTAATTCAAACATAGAATTCATAATCCATATAGTACCAATAAGTCTGATACATGTATAATCACAATATAATTTTCCTTCCATACTTTTCTTGTAGCAAAAATTTAAATACATTGTTTTAAGAGTTTAAATAAACAAAAAAATTCAAAATTTTTCAATATTGAAGGTGACTCTACCATCCCCACATGAAATCTTCAACAGCTTTGTCCTTTGAAAAATTTAAATCCATTCTTTGTGAGTGAAATGTCGCTCACTAAGGGATATATCTATTTTTATGGGATGTGAATAAGATGAAAAACAATTTAACATATCATAAAATAATTTTTGTTTTAAAAATGTTTTTGGTGTTCTTGTCATTTCAAACTATTCTTTTTCTCTCATATCTGTTTGCTTATAGTTTGGACATTTTGCGTACCAATCCACTGATTAGAACCTTAGCCTACAACCTTAACTAAGGAGGGTCACGTGCAATTGAAACAATCATTAAATTGAACCGGTTGTCTCAATTTATAACCTAAATTGAGAGGGTCACTTGATTCTCAACCTTTAGACCCAATTGACATACTTTTGCATAGAAGAAAAAATTTCAGCATACTTTTCCAATAGATATTTTGCAGCTATTTCAGTACTTGCTTACATCTAAGACGTACTTTAGAAATAATTTTAATTCAACATAACATAGTTCTTTTAGAAATAAACAAAACTACTTCACAAGTATTCAAAGATAATCTTTCAAAATAATTTGTAATTTATAAAAGTTGTGAAAAATTCAGGTGATCCACTTATGAACTTTAACTTGCTTGGTTTTGTGCCTCACTTGGTGTGAATCCTCTTGTCCCTATTCAGTCAAAGTAAACCTCAATTCAATCCTGGATTTGATGTAATTTCATAATTGATGCAAATCCCGTAAATCATGTCCTTATGTCGTTTCTCTAATAAAATTACTATGAAAAGAAATTCCAAAATTCTTCTAAGTCATCACTTATGATTCTTCATACTCTCAAATGTCTCATATTATTATTCTGGATCCAAAAATCTAATTAAAGTTGAAAAAAAAATACCAATCATATAAATTCTATTTATTTCTACACTTAGAACCTACAGTTCACTTATAAAAATAAACTTGATTAATCTAAAAATATTTCTGCTATGTGATATATATATAGACACACACACACACATTTATATATGGTTGGAAATTTTTATGAGTCTACTTTAATATACAACAAATCATGATTAATTTCGAGCCTCCTATAGAAAGTGATGATAGTTACTCTAAAGTTGTGCAAAATTAATCCGGTAGTCTAGAAGCTGTTTTCCATCCAAATTAAAGAATTAAATTGCTTTAATCTAGACTGAAGATTGAGGTGGTCTATATAAATATGGAAATATCTATGAGTCTAGCTTAATATGTTGTGAACCATTTATAATGTGGAGCTTTCTCAAAATGTTATGGTCCTCATACTAACATTGTGCAGAATTAAATCTGCACGTGCAGTATGGTTTGTTTGGTCTTTCTTGCTTTGTTTTCCCATTTTCCTTCAATTTCTTGCTAGGAATCCAATCCTAAACATGTTTTAGGCCTATTTCTTGCTTTGTTCTTTCCCTTTTCTAGCTGTTTTATGAATTCAAGCATGTATGAAAGGATTTTCTAGTGTTCATGTGGTTCATTTGTGTGTGTGTGTGAGCATATTTATTAATGTATCCTTGTATTCTATCCTACTATAGCAACATGCTCACTGTGTAAAATCATAAAATCTCTACACATGCTCTTGCTATCTCAATCCTAAATTGCTTTCCACAAAATAACATTCCTATTCTCCAATATCCATGAATCATTTAAACATATGAAATCTCTACGTTTATATATGTTGGGAGAAATAGACTCTAAAAACAGAAAGGGGCTTTTAAAAACGTAGCACTTTATATTTGAGTGTGTATATTACACAAAAGAAAGAAAGCAAACAACAAAGGCAATGGAGGAATTTAAACTCTCTAAAAATAATTTCACAAGGAACACTCTTTTTACACACTTATATACTCAATTCTTGAATTTGAACTGATCCAGAAGCTTACCAAAACCTCCTCTCTTTATAGTTGAAAGCTCTGCATCTAATTGGTTATGTTTGGAGGCACCTATTCTTAGATCTGATTGTTTAAGAATGGAGGCACCTTCTCCTGTATTTGATTGGCCAAGTTTGGAGGCACCTACCTTTGTACCTGATTGGTTATGTTTAGAGGCATCTACCTCTGCACCTAATTGGTTACAATCTTTGACTTATTCTTTTTAGTTGAAACAGATGACTCTTGGTATATAAATAGTCACAAACCTTAATATTTCTCCCCTTTTGTTGCTATTTATAGACTTTCTTGTAACCCAACGACTTCTTTGCACGTGTCAGTATTCTCTCTAGACAACGCCTTATTTAACATGTTTGCTCCATTGTCGTCTGTATGGATCTTTTGTAAACTTACTTCCTTTTCTTCCAAGGCTTGTTGAATCCAATGATAACGAACATCAATATACTTGGACCGAGAATAGAATGTTGAATTCTTGCTTAGATGGATCGCACTTTGACTATCACAGTTAATGGCATATTTCTCTTGGCTCCATCTTAACCCTTAAAAGAATTTTTTCAACCAAATTAATTCTTTGCACGCCTCGATTAGTGCAATGTGTTCTGCCTCTGTGCTTGAAAGTGCAATAAATTTCTAGAGTTTACTTTGTCAAGACATAGTAGCACCTGCAAAGGCTATTAAATAACCAGAAGTAGATTTTCTTAAATCAATATCACCAACCATGTCTATATCAGAATATCCTTCCAGAACAGGCTTATTCCTTTCTCGAGTATAGCAAAGTCTAAGTTTGATTGTTCCTTTTAAGTATCTCAGAATCCATTTGATAGCATTTCAATGTTCCTTTCTAGGATTTGACATGTAATGACTTACTTGGCTAATTGCATTAGCTAGGTCTGGTCGGGTGCAAACCATTGCATACATCAAGCTTCTAATAGCTTTGGCATGTGGTATCTTACTCATATACTTTTTTTCATTTTCATTGCTTGGGCACTGCTTCGAATTCAACTTGAACTATCTGCCTAGTGGAGTTGCCATCGGCTTTGCATTTTCTATCCTAAACTTTCTAATCATGTTTTTGATGTAGCTTTCTTGAGATAGCCAAATCTTACCATTTAGCCTATCTCGTAGAATATATATGCTCAAGAGTTTCTTTCCTGTTACTAAGTCCTTAAGGTCAAAGGACTTATTCAATGTCCTTTTCAACTTGTTGATCTTGTTTAGATCATGACTAATAATAAGTATATCATCAACATACAACAAAAGAATGATAAAATCATCATCAAAATTCTTAATGTATAGACAATGATCACCACTTGTTTTTCTCAAACTGTAATTAGCCATAAAGGAGTCAAATTTTTTGTACTGCTGCCTCAGGGCTACTTTAGTCCATAAAGGCTTTTCTTAAGCCAATAGAATAAATTTTCTTTACCTTTCACCTAGAAGCCTTCTGGTTGCTTCATAAAATTTTTTTCTTCAAATTCTCCATTTAAGAATGCTGTTTTCACATCAAGCTATTCTATTTCCAAGTCCAGACTTGCAGCTAATCTAAGGACAACTTGAATAGAATTCATTTCACAGTAGAAGAGAAGATTTCATCAACATCAATGCCAAATTTTTGGTGAAAGCCTTTAACTACTAACCTAGCTTTGTTTTTGGTGAAAGCCTTTAACTACTAACCATCTTTAACTTTAATATCCATTTGTTTTTGAGTGTCTTTCTTCTTAGAGGTAGACTTATCAAATCATAAGTCTGATTCTCATGGATGGACTTCATTTCTTCTTGCATTGCCTTCCACCATTCTTTGCTATCTTTATCAACTACTACTTCTTCAAAGGACTTCGATTCACCATTTTCTGTTAGTATTAGGTATTCAGTTGGATTATACCTTATTGATGGCCTTCTTTCTTGCTCAGATCTCTTTGCAGGTTGAGGTGGAGTTAGAGTGATTTCATCTTCATGCCTTTCTTTTATGTTTTCCTGTGGAACTTCAACTCTTTGTTGAACTTGCAAGGAGGGACGATCCTTTATTGAAATTTTTTCAGTAGTCTTGTTCTTATTTTCTTTCTTTATGCCTTCAATAGTTTGATTTTCAAAGAAAATAACACCCGACTTCTTATTGTTTTCTTTTCATTGGGGTCCAACAATCTACAACCAAATTCTTCATGCCCACATCCTAAAAAGATGCAATCTCTTGATTTAGGATCAAATTTATTCTTTTTATCCTTTGGGATATGAACAAATGTCTGACACCCAAAGACTTTTAAATGCTGCAAATTGATAGACTTACTGAACTATACTTTTTTTGGAACATCTCTATTCAAAGGAACTAAAAGGCGAAAGATTGATCAAATTAACACCTATCCTCATAGCCTCCCCAAAAAATAGGTTTGACAGCTTTGCATGTGATAGTATAGCTCGAATCCTTTTAGTAATGGTCCGATTCATTCTTTTAGCAATGTTATTTTACTACGGGGTCTTAGAAACGGTCTTCTTTAATCGGATCCCATGACTGTTACAATATTCTTTGAACAGTCCTCGATATTCTTCCCATTATCAACCTCAACACATTTTAATTTAAAGCCCATTTCTCGTTCAACCCTTTTATGAAAATTTTTGAAAAACTCCAAAATTTGATCATTTGATTTTAATGCATAGGACCAAACTTTTATAGAAAAATCATCAATAGAAGTCACTAAATACAAAGCACCACCAAGAGTTCTTTTATTCATTTAACAAACATTAGTGTGTACAAGCTCAAGAAGTTTTTCTCTCCTTGTAGTGGAATAATTTTTAAAAGCAATTCTTTTTTATTTACTTTTTATATAGTCGGTATAAAGTACAAAATCCAAATTTTTAAATTTTGTCAAATAATTATTTTTAACTAAAATTGACATACTTTTTTCACTCATATACCCTAGCCTTTTGTGCCACAGCTCCATTGATAATTCCACCACTGCACAAGCATTACTATTAATTTTTGCATCAATAATGTAAATGGTATTTACCTTTCTCCCTTTGACAATAATCAAATTGTTCTTTGTTAACTTCTAAATTCCACCAGTAAAATGACTAGAGAACCCTTTATCATCCAATTTTCCTGTAAAAATTAAATTCATCCTCAAGTCTGATACATGCCTCACATCTTTCAACTTTAATTTGCATTCTAAGGCAGAAGTTATCAAAACATCACCAAAACCATGAATTTTACAGGTGCCACTATCACTCATTTTAACAAAACCATTTTTTACCGAATGGTAAGAAGAGAATAACTCTTTATGTGGAGTAACATGATAGGAAGCTCTTGAGTCAATCACCCAATAGAAATCTCGAAGGTAAAGTTAGAGGAATTTTCATCACTTACAATTATCACATCTCTATCTAAAGTTGTGACTATTGTTTCATCGAGCATGTTCTCTTGCTTCTTTTGCTCCTCTTTTCCTTTGTTAAAATCCCATTTCCAATTCCAATAATCCCTTTTGATCTTTTTATAATAAAAGCATTCAATACACTTACCTCTTGAGTGTCTTCTTCCTCGATTTGGTCCTCGGCTTTGGCTTCGTCCACGTCTTCCATGTCTTTCAAACACCAAGGCCTGACTTTCAATTTCTTATCCAAACTCTTTCCTCCTTGTTTCTTTGTTGAGTAGGGCTTCCTTCACCATATCCAAAGTTAAAACTCCATTTAGACTAGAGTTAGAAATAGGGAAAAACAAGATTTTCCAACTATCAGGAAATGAACTAAACAATAAAAGAGTTTAAATGTCATCATCCAAATTTAATTGCAAGGTTGTACAATAATTAATTAACCCTTGAAAATCATTTAAATGCTTTGACATACTAGAGTCCTCCTTATAACAAAGATGAGTAATTTTCTTTAATAGTGAAACTTTGTTTAAACCATGTTTCTTTTCATACATAGCTTCAAGTTTCTTCCACAAAACATCAGCCCTTGTTTCTTTAGAAATATGATTAAAAACACTTTGATCAATTCAAGCACGAATTTGGCCTATCATTTTTCTGTGAATCCTTTCCCACTCAGCATCAGACTTATCTTTGGGTTTTGCAGCATCTCTAAGCACTGGATCTCACTAGTCTTATATGATCAAGTGGTCCTCCATTTAAGGCTTCCAAATAGCATAATTGTTAGGATTTAACTTGATCATGGTGTCGGTTGGTTTCTCCATTGCTCTTTGAATTAAAAAAATGACAGAACCTCGACTTTGATACGACTTGTTTGGAGAAATGGACTCTAAAAACAGAAATGAGCTTTTAAAAACATAGCACTTTATATTTGAGTGTGTATAATATGCAAAAAAGAAAGAAAACAAACAACAAAGGAAAGGGAGGAAATTAAACTCTTCAAAAACAACCTTACAAAGAACAATCTTTTTGCACACACTCACACACTCAATTTTTGAACTTAAATTAATGTAGAAGCTTGCCAAAACCTCCTATATTTATAGTTGAAAGTTCTGCACCTGATTGACCATGTTTGGAGGCATCTACCCCTATACTTGATTGGTCATGTTAGGAGTCACTTACCCCTACATCCGATTTTTCACAGTTTTTGATTTATTCTTATTGATTGAAATGGACAGCTCTTACTATATAAATAACCACAAACTTCAACAATATACTCAAACTTCATCTCTTGTGAATGTAAATTCACAATTCCACTGTTGAAATCTATAACTCCAATGAATTATAAGGTGCGATTATATTTGAAACCTACCTACTAATGGATTTATAAGAAAATCGCCTCCTTTTCTTTAGGCTTAGAACTTTAGCAGCAGCAGCAACCTTCCCCCTGGTTTTTCTAGCCTCTCCTCTCTTTACCCCCAACCCTTTTTCCTCCTTCCCCGTGGCAACAGACAATAGCAGCGGTGGCCCTCAATTGACAACAGTAGCGGCCGGTCCTCTCTTCCTTTCTCGAGAAACCAGCCATTGCAGCGGCAGCCTCAATTCCCCCACAATGCAATGGCAACGGTAAGATAATGGTTCCACTCTTTCTTTCCCTCTTTCCAAGAGAACACGGCAGCAGCTGTGGCAGAAAGAGAGGGACGCTTTTCTCCTTGTTAAGTCCCACTCTCCCCGTTAATCTCCTCCATAATCCACTCATTATCCCAGGATTACGGCTCCATAATTTTCTTTCGCCTTTTCCCTTTCCCTGCCGTTCCATGTATTGAAGGAGAGAACTGTTGCTCTCGAGCGTTTTGCTGGAAAAATGCTAACTCCTCTTAGGGGCTATTTGGTTGTCTGCTATATATATATATATATATATTTTTTTTTTTTCTTTCTTTCTTTTTCTTTCTTTTTTTTTATATATATTTTTTCTTTCTTTCTTTTTCTTCTTCTTTTTTTTTTTTCTGAAATTTGGGGTTGCTTAAGAGGTTGAAATTAAAGAAGAGTTGATTTTGTTGGTGCATCACTCACTTCTTGTATTTTTGACTTATTTAAGTTAGTGAAGTCATTTTTTTAGGTAGGAGCCTCTCACATGTTGGGGTAATTCCCCAAAATGCTCGTTAACAAACTTTGTCTTCACCCTTTTTGCTACTTGCATTTTATATATGGTGTTCCAACATAACAATTATTCAGGATGTGCGATGTTGCATCCTTTAATCAAAACTAACATAGAACATGATAATAACTTTTAGGATGCATTATTTGTATTGGTATACATAAACACTCAACTGTTTAACTATATACTGTAATAATAAAAGTATTTACAAGTGTAAATTTAGACATGAAACAAATCTTAATACATCAAAATATGAACAATATTAATATTTTTTATTTCTCAAATAATCTTTACTCGTTTACATTAATTTTGCCGTTGTTTTAATTTTCTTAAGACTTCCATAAGTTTTACAATAAAGCGAGCATTTAAAATAATTTTTGAAAAAAGAAAGAAAAGTAATGTTCTAATTGGTGCTATACTTAAACAATTCAAAAAGAAGCGCAAGCATGCAAGGAAAGTAGAAGTGCAACTTTTGTGTTTGCAGTTAACACAAGAATCATATTCCAGCGTGATTCATGCGAGCTGTCCTAAAGAGAAATGCCAAAATCCAGATAGCTCCATGTAGTAATGCAGAGAAGATTTCAGAAATGTTGGACTTATATATCACCGTACAGCAGCATTATGTCAACCTAATGTGGAATTCACACATTTGACTCCAAGAATAACTCCTCGGGGAGTCGCAATAAGAATCTTCTGATTATCAGTTGCTTATGTTGTGGTTAGGGAATCGTTAAGAATTAACTCCTCAGGGAGACACAACAAGAATCTTCTGGTCATCAGTTGCTTATGTTGTGGTTAGGGCATCATTATCCTCATTATACAAATCTATAAGCTGTGTGGAAACAACAAAAGCCAGTACTCACATTTGCTTGTATCATTTTCTATCCTTGTTATTCTAAAGCAAGTGAGCTTGTTCTGGTCTGACCAATTAAGAAAATGAGAGAAAATGAACATGTTATAGATATAGGAGAGAAAAATGTCATTAATGATTAGAAAAATGAGTTGAACAAAATAGCAAAACCCTCTAAGAGCGAGAACGGCAGAATACACTGTTGTGTGGTGGGCTTATAAAACAACTTAGAAAAACAAAAATTAGAAGAGGAGAAAATGGAGAGAAGAATACTCAAAAATTTTTATATTTCTCAACTCAATCAATACTTTATAAACTCACTTCTCTATAACTTTTTCAACTCTATATTTTTCTTTCTTCTTCTTCTTTTGAATTGTAAATGACTTGCAAGATTTTCCTATTTATATTATTTTCTATCAAGAATGGATGATGGTAATTAAGAAAATTAAATCGTTCAAATTATTCACCACCTAACTATTTCACCTATCCCTACCTAACTTACCAACCATATGAATATAGACACACACATTATTTAAGTACATCACCAACTCTATGTATCTAAATGTTATTTCAATCTTTACATATACACATCCTAAAAGAAACAATTTTTAATACAAAACTAATTTATTTTTGATAGAAATACTAAAAAATTAAGCTAATTTCTAGCATAAACAATCCATCTACAGAGTTCCGGTAGATGATCCGAAGGAGAAGGCGTACAAGATTATATGACTTGTACTGATACTCTCTTACAGAACCAAGAATCTTTTATTTGTAATCTAGAGGTGCAAATGGGATAGCCTGCAAAAGAAATAGCTTCTAGACCTTATGGGTGCTCATTCGATAAAACTGAACCGAACTAAATTGAATTTTTTTGTTTCTGCTCGGCCTTGTACCAAAATTAATTTGGTTAGTTAAGTTCAGTATTTTGGTTACTGAATTTTCTTTAAAAAATAAAAAATAAAAAATAAAAAATAAAATGACAAGGAGGAAAAAAATAAAAAATGAAAAATTAATAAAAAAGTTCAAAATTAAAATTAACATATTAATAAAAATGAAAATCATAGTAAAAAAAATAATAATATTAATAAAAAAATCATGTTATTAATGAAAAAATAAAAATAAAATTTGATATTTGGTTCGATATGGTATACCGAACCTAAATATCAAATCAAACCAAAAACTGAAATTTCAAAAAATATCATACTAAATATCAAACAAAAAGAAGAGGCAAAAGAGGAGCCACCTACTGTCTAAGAAGGGGATAGGAAGGAGGAAACTAAGCCAGCAACATACAAACTGAAGATCCCTTATCCCTGGAGGCTTCTACCAACAAAAAAAAAGGAGTAGGTAAGCAAATTCCTTGTTGATTTTGAGAAATTAAATGTAAATACTCCGTTAATTGTAGAGATTAAAAAGAACCCAAATGCGGTCAAGTGCTTGCAAGATGTAGCAAGTAGAAAAAGGAAGTTCGATGACATTGACAATATCCCGAGTGATGAAAGGATTCTGCCATAAAAACTGGAAGACCAGAGAGTTTTAACATTCTATACACCATAGGGAGTACTTTGTTTAATAATGTGTTATGTGATTCATGTACTAGTGTGAATGTAATGTCTTTTTCTATTTTTCAAGCACATGGTATAGATTCAGTGAAACCCACACATATGAGAATGAAGTTGGTGGATAAGTTAATGACAAGGCCACATAGGTTTGTAGAGGATGTTTTGAAAATGATGAGTGATTTCATAGTGCCTTTAGATTTTATTGTAATAGATATAGAGGGAGAAAAAGAGTAGAGTATAATCTTGGGTACCCTTTTTTGGCTACCACCAAAGTTATTAAAGACATGGAAAAAGGTAGCTTAACATTGCATGTAGACCTTGAAAATGTAACATTTTTTGTGTACCCTCAAGCACTCACACACACAAGAAAGAAGAAGACATTTTAATGTTGCTTAAGTTAATGATTTTACTAATGAGTTTAGTGAAAAAGCAAATGCAAAGGAGAGTGAGGTGTAGATACTAGATAAGGAGCAAGAGCAAAGTGTGGGGAAGCTTCAGTGAGAGTAGAGAGGAGCTAATACATGGGAGGAAAGCAAAGAAGAGAAGGAAGAAGTGAGGAAAAATAATGAAGACAAGTGCTGCTTAGGGGAGTTGAGGACATCCAAAGTCACAATTAATCCACCCCAGGCCTTAAGCATCATGTCAGGCTATAGACTTTAAATACAGTACTTCTTGGGAGGCAACCTAAGCTACTTTTATTGTTTTTAGTTTGTTTGTTTAGTATTCGTGCTTACTTTGTTTTGGGTTGCATGGAGTATCTTTAGTTGTTTAACTATGGTGTAGGAAATGCAAGAATGAAAGAGATAAGCGTGCATGAGATAAGCCTCACGGACAAAGAAGAAGAATGTACACCACCCAACCAGGTTGTCTCACTCTCTATTGCCTGGCCTTACATGTTGATCATATGATTAATATAGACAACAAACTAAATGTGGGGGCGGGCATAAGTACCAAAATTTTTTTTAGTGAGAATAGCATGATTACATGTGTGCTATAAGTGCTGAAATTTTTATACATGTAATTATGTGATTTACATTATTAATTTGATAGCATAATCATATCATGAATTGAGTGGCCACTGTACTTAATTCATGAATTTTGTTGCTTAGTTTTTTAATTGCTCTTGAGATTAGCATCCTAGTCTAGTGTTAAAGACATGATTCCTATTTTATTGAATGTACACTCTTCACTTTAGATTATTAGATTGTTTGAAAAGTTCTATGGTGAAGATGAGATAATTGAATTAAGGACATAAGTCTTACCTTAAGTTTTGGTGAATTCTCTAGAAAATGAGGGAGATTAATTAAAAAGTAAAAGAGAGAGTGAGTATTCAAACAAACAGAGTGAAAGTTTTGAGAAAAAAATGAGGAAAGACAAATGCGAGCATGCAAAAATTTTTAAAAAAATTCTACTTTACTAATTGGAGCAACTGAATAATTGAGATTGTGCACAAACTTCTATTCATTCTCACGTAAAAAGGTTGTCTAATTATGAGTATATAAAACTTCTTGAGTTAAGTTGTGAGTTGAGTAATTGGTGGTGTGCAATGACTCTTATTTACCTTCGCGAAAAAAGGCTCACAATAGCTTTAGAAAGAATTTAAAGATCACAAGATATGACGTAAAATAGCATGGGGGAAAAGAAAAAAAATAAATTAGCCTACATTAGTCCTTTAGTTAGAATTGATGTTAATTGAATTTTATCAAAAGGGAATAAGTTAATGCATAAAGTTAGCAGTTCAGGATTTCTCTTTGAATTGCCATAGGATCATCAAGTGGTTGAAGTAATTAGGGGTTGAAAAGAGGCACACACATGAGAATTCATGTTGTAATTATCTGGGTCGAAGGTACTGGGATCTTGAATAATTTTGAACTAAGAAACTTGTGTGTACATTTGATTTCTGAAATTAAGAAGGGTAGCTTAGTTTATAAGTTACATATATCTATGCATTAATTAATCAATTGAAATAGAAAGTGCTTGTTTGGGGATAAGCAAATGAGTAAGTATGGGGGTGTGATACTGTGTGAAATTATAGCATATTTATATCCCATTTGGGTTTAATTTAAGCATGCATGTGAGCTAAACTAATTCAATGATGTTATCATGCATGAATTATTGTAGTTTTGGTGAATTGGGCATGCATGAGTGTAGTTTTATGGTTAACTGATTAATTTTGAACAAATTCTATACTAAATTGTAATTTTTATCCATATACCAGGTTCGTCGCCTCAAAGAGGGAAGTTGTGGCTATGGATGGTGGAGTAGTAGTCAGGGAGAGAACTGCAGCCTATTTTGGAATTTTCTGTGTTCATCAGTCACAATTGTAGAAGAAGATCGCGAGAGTGAGATCTAGAATTGCGGATAAAATGTAATTTTTATCCATATACTAGGTTTGCCACCTCTAAGAGGGAAGTTGTGGCTATTGATGGTGGAGTAGTAGTTGTGGAGAGCAACTGCAGCCTATTTTGGAATTTTTTGTGTTCATCAGTCACAAATGCAAAAGAAGATCGCGAGAGTGAGATCTAAAGTTGCATATGTGAGAGGAATTGCAGAGTACACTCGAGCATAAAGTAGAATGTCTTGTGATTTGAGTCATAACACAGGGTAACTGGAGCTAAGGAATAAAGCACCGTAGTTGAGATCACAACCGCAATGGTACGAGGCATGATTGTAAGGTAGTTTGCCAAGAGTGCTAAAATTTAGAGGTGTTAGGTTATGCAAACCTGTGCTTGGGTTCGTGGGAATGGGCAAGGGTGTCAAGATTGTAGAGCTAAGTTTTGTGGCTGTGAAGCACAGTGCGGAACATGGTTGAATGCAATCCTACATGATTTTTTTAGGGTTTTTTTTATCTTTTCTCACATGTACACAAACCCTAGACACTTTCTACCCATAAATACATGTTCTTCACACTTTTTTAGGTTCTCTAGCTTAGTTTTACACATTATAACACTTAGAACTTTAGAGATACCAGATTGAAGGGCTTGGAGAAGAGGAATTCACACTAAGGCTTGGAGTGCATTCACTTTCCACATGAAGCAACGTTTATAAACTAATTTTTTATACTTTTCTCTATGGACTTAACGTTTGTTTGGATGATGAATAACTTAGAATTGGTTTGGTTGAATTTATCATGAGTTTCTAAGTTTCTTTCTAGTTTCTTGTGTTTATGCTTGGTGAAATATGTATGCATGAGTTGCGATTGATTCTTCTTACTTGATTTATTAGCTATTGTTGAATTGGATGGTAGTTTGGGGAATCGGCTAATGCATTAATTCACTGAGTAGGAAATAATAGAAGTGAAACTCGTATGCTAGACATACAATTAGTGAACACTAATTTTGTTGGAATAATGGGAGTGAAATCATAGAGTTAGTGTGGATAAATATTGTTAATTACAAAACTTGAATTCTTGACTCAATTTAGCTTAGAATAACCCGCAAGAATCTTAAGTCAAGGCTACAAGAAAATTCGAGAGAATATCTTGTAGATTTTAGAATTAACAATTCGTAACTAATGCAATTAAACTGACAATTAACGTAACTAATATACATAGGAAACCAACATAACACAAGTGGCTAGCTTTAGTTATTGGTACTTCATCCCTTTGATTTTGTGTTTCTACTTTTTGAGTGTGTTTTTTTTTTATTTAGTTCCTTTTTTTTCACTACATTCATGCGGCCTAACTAATAGAAGCTTAGTTGCATCAATAGAGACACCCCTCTCCGTAGACATGACACCCATACTCACTACAGTACTAGTCTTCTTGAAAATATACTTTTGGTGTGGTGAAGACACTTGTCACTATAATCATAGGAGGATTCAACTAGTCCTAAGTACTTGCTGCAAGTTCTATTGAAATCCAACACACAAGTTGTCAACAATCTTTAAGTGTCAAAATTATCCTTTCTGACTATGTATTAGTTTAGAAGTGATAGGCTATACTCAAGTTTACTCTTGTCTCCATGGCCTTTTGGAAACTTTTCTAGAACATTGACACAAATCAATGGTCCCCCAATCTAGCATGTTGCTGGTTAGAGTCCATGTAGTCTCACTATATTATCAATGTATACCTTGGTTAACTTGTCTAGGGTGTATGTTAATCAGATTGGAAGGAAATGTGCTAACTCAGCTGATCTATTGAACACCACCCATACAGAATCATAACTTTATGGGTTCAAGACAATCCCACCACAAAGTTCATTGTGATGTTCTCCCATTTTCTTTCGAGTATCTCCCATATTTGGAGATACCTCCTAGTCTTTGGTGTTCAACTTTGATCCTCTAGCATGTTATATACCTTGTCATGAAGTCAACCACATCTCTTTACATTCCACACTACCAAAAATTTCCCTTTAAGTCTTTGTACATTTTCGTAGTCCCAAGGGGTACTAAATACTTGGATAGATACACCATCTATATAATTTTATTTATGATCTCCACCACATTCAACACACATAGCTTGTCTCATGTATAGATCACTACAATCTCATACTAGGAACTGTTACACCTATCCTTCTTTGGTCACCTATCCTTCTTTGGCCTTCGCTTTAAGTCACTTTAACTCAAAATCCAAATCTTGAGACCTCCTAACTTTTTCATAAATTGGAGGCTCAACAATTAAGGCAACAAATACTATCTCAGTCGACTACATAACTTCCAAAGGTCGCGAGGCCTTACTTGGGTGGTAATTAATGACTAAAATTATAGTCCTTGATCAATTCTAACCACCATCTTTACCTCACATTTAGCTTTTTCTGAGTGAAAAGATATTTGATCCTTTTATGATTTGTATATACTTTACACTTTTCTCTATACAATTTGTGCCTCCAAATCCTCAAGGCAAAAACCATTGCCGCTAATTATAAGTCATGAGTAAGTAATTAAGTTCATACAGCTTCAATTTTACAAAGTGTAAGCTATTACCCTACCATTTTGTGTCAGCAGACATCCCAACTCATTCTTACTAACATCACAGTAGATGGTGAATCCTCAATTTCCATTAGGTAGTGCTAGCATAGGTGCCGAAGCTACTTCTCTTTTAGCTCTGTGAAACTTCTTTTGCATTTTGGACTCCACACTTTTTCTACTTCTGAGAATGCTTGGCTACAGGTGTTTCTTTCTCAGCGAATCCTTTGTCAAACTTTCTATAATACCCCTGCGAGCCCCAAAAAGCTTTTTACCTCCATCACGGTTGTGGGTCCCAGCTACAATATAATTGTCTCTATTTTCTTGCGATCTACTAACACCCCATCTTTAGCCAAGATTTATATTTATTGAATTTGGCATACAACTATTTCTCACTATGCATTTGTAACACTATTCTCAAGTGTTTCTGGTATTCTTCCTCACTAAGGAAGAAGACCAAGATGTCATCAATGAAAACTATTGCAAAATTATCTAGATATAGTCTAAACATTGTATTCATATAGTCTATAAAAGTTGTTAGGGCATTTGTTAACCTAAATGGGAGCATTAGGAACTTGTAGTGGCTATATCTCATTCCAAAAGCTGTATTATGTATGTCCTTAGCTTTGCTCTTCAGCTAGTGATATCCCAATCTCAAATTGATCTTGGACAATACCTTGGGAAATGACATTAGTTCTCCACCATAACTTTGTTAAGTTTCCTATGGTCCATGCACAGTCGTAAACATCCATTCTTCTTCTTCACAAATAGTGCAAGACCTTCCTAAGGTGAAACACCAGATCGAATTTGCTTCTTGCCCACCTATTCTTGAAATTGAACCATCAATTCCTTTAGTTCTACTAGAGCTATTCTATAGGGTGCCTTTGATATAGATGCAACTCCCAGTACTAGATTGATTGTGAGCCCAATCTCCCTATCTCAAGGTGGTCTAGGTAAATCATCTGGGAACTCCTTAAGTATCAAGATGTCTTCTAGCTTCACTTTCCTTCCCTGAAAGTCAACCACACATGATGGATATGCTTAACAACCCTTTAGATTGTTTTCTCTGCTTAGATTGCATAGATTATTAGACTAGCCTTATTGGCCCGGTCCCTCATGTCCCTACAAAAATAAATTTCCTTGCTTGCAGGTGATTAAAAGTTAACCACCTTACTGCAAAACTCCTTGTTATCCTATTGATCCTAAAAATAATATCAAAATGAACCATATTAGATCAACTCTTAACTCCCTCAATCCTGCTACCATACCCTCTGCATTATCAGCCTCCTCTTGAGTTAGAGCAAACACCTTGGCATTCCCCATCTATTTTATGTTTGCTTGATTAAGCATGGGGTTGCCATTATTGTTATTGTTGGTGATGGTGGTGGTTGGAGGCCTTATGGTGTTATTTGGGCAATCTGCAACCTGATGACACTACTGGTGGCATCCAGAACAAGCACTCGTCGGTAAGCAAAATACTCTATTATGCTTGCAGTGGCATAAATTATATTCAATCAATGGTTGTAATGAAGCCTTAGTATTTCCAAGCTAGTTAGGCCTTCCATTAGTTGGTGGTTCGATCTATTGATCATACTATTTACCTCCCAAACTAAAGCCTAGCCTGGGTTGTTTTAGCTTGTTCTTAGACTCTTTTCAATTTATGTTCGTCTCTACCCAAATGGTGGCACCCAATAGTTCATCAAATGTCCTGGTCTCATACAAGGCTAATGTGGTCTATAACTAGCTCTTCAAACCTTTGGTTAATTTATCATCATTGGATTCGCCATTATCATGGACAAATACTTTCCCAAGGTCTGGAACTTAGCTGAATATTCCACCACAAACATGTTCTACCCTTGAACTAGATTATCGAACTCAACCATTTTCTACAACCTAATAGCGTTTGGGAAGTAGTTGAGGAGCACTTCCTAAAATGATCCCATTTTATTGTCCCTTCTTCTAGAAGTGTAGGGGAAACTCCTTCCCACCACAACGCCACCTCACCCACCAAGAACGGTACTAGTCCTTTAGGCTACACCTCAACT
The DNA here is from genome assembly GCA_019155195.1 of Avicennia marina. Classification (NCBI taxonomy): domain Eukaryota; kingdom Viridiplantae; phylum Streptophyta; class Magnoliopsida; order Lamiales; family Acanthaceae; genus Avicennia; species Avicennia marina. The sequence goes on from CM032782.1 coordinate 9,149,466, forward strand.
GACACTTTCTTGAGCTCAAAGTTATCCTTTATTTCCTTAAGCCATTTCTAAACTGTCTCAAGGTTGTGCAACCCATCAAAGGTGGGTACATGGGCTCTCTTGAGAACCTTGTAGTGGGCCTTTGTTCTCGACAAGGTTGAGTTAGAGTTGGAGTTGGGGTCTGTTGCTGGACTCTAACTACTTGGGCTACCACCGTAGCTATAGCTATCAAATCCTCAATTCATAGCCCAATTTGGCCTTAAGGAGGATATGGTTGCAATTGTATAGGGGGCGGAGGTGTTGGGTAGTTGAATGGGTATTCATCGTTATTGTCCATGTATGTGGTGTATCGGGGTTTTTTGGTGGTTTATGGTGGTCTTCCAACTATTTCTTACATTGGGGATCATTTGGTGTTTAGTAGTAGCTAATGTCAAATATCTCAAGATTGCATAACAAACAAGAGACAATTAACATAAATAAATATTCCATAGAAAAGACAATTTATTGTTATCTACTTAAAGAAAATTACACAGACACAATTCTTGCTTATTCGGACCATGCTATCATTTACAAAGTATCATTTTATTCATTTTTCTCTCCTAACTCTGAACCCTCATTCTGCACTAGAGGCCTAACCCTTTTCCTTCAATTCTTCATCTGAATCCTCTTCCGGGTCATCTTTTAAGTTTTTTTTTGGTTCACCTTTGGCCCTGACATTGGCAACATGTTGTCATTTTCTATAAAGAGGGTGTGAACATGATACGTCAAGGCCTACTAGGTTCTCTTTAGAGAATTAATCTTGAACTCATAATCCACCTTGTTGCTTTGAAATCTCTCCTGCAGCTTTCAGTACTTGGTTTCCCATTCCATATACTTCATTTTAAACCTATCGTGTGTCTCCTTTATTGTTAGCCTGCTTCTCTCTTAGTTCCTTATTCTTCATCTTAACTTTGTCATAGCATCTTTGTGTCTCAACTAGCACAACTACTACTTTCCCTAATTAGCTTAACATGGTAAGGTCCATAACCTCCTTAGAGACGTTGTTTCTACTTGATGGTGCATAGTCTCTCGATGAACCAGCTCCATCCATGATCTACGCCCTAAGTTAAACTAGGCTAGTGTCTATTCACAAATATCTCAGAGGTACATAAAACAATGATCTAATATTTTGATGACTTACATCTCCGTAATCTTAAGGTCAATGTCCAGTTCAAAAGCCTTATGTGTCTAAGTTCTGATCAACATCTTATATGGACCTAAAGTCGTGATAGTCAGACCTTATGCTTTAACAGTTCAAATCTTATGGTCCAAATTTAAGTTAGACATCTTATGCTTTTATGATTAAGCCTTTGCTTTGATACTACTCTTTGTCACACCCCAACTCAGGAATACAATATAACAGTACCCTTAAGATAATCACCCCAAAGGGCATCAAATCCCATTTCATTAGAGTGTCTAAACCAAAATGATCATTACGTTACAATTAAAATTCTTCAATTTCAAGATAATCATTCTTAAACAAATGTAAAATACATCATCGCAGTGGAAGTCCTCAATTTACATCATTATGTCCTTAACAAATAATATAAACAAAATCAAGGCCCTTATTTCTCTATTTTGGTTTGTCATCAACACACATGTAATCGACTTCAACGTTACTATCTGCAAAAAGGGTTTTACTTTTGTGAGCAATTAATCACCTAATAAAGATTTTACCTGTCTTTTTGAAATGTAAACATAGTAAAATATTTAAAATTCTATAATGACTTGAATAATATTTTGAAACAGTAATAAAATGTCATTCTGAGTATTAATTTCAATTTCATTTCACATCTTGTCCTTCTGTTCATAACTTCGAGCATTTCGTGTACCATTTCATTGATCAAGGCCTTCTTTTATAACCCTAACTAAGGTCACATACAGCCATACTAGCTATCTTAGTCTTTAATCTTGACTAAGAGGGACCTGTACTCAATCTTTAACTTCAATTAAGAAGTTCACATGTAGCTTTTCAGTTGTCTCAATTTTTAGCTCTAATTAAGAGGGTCAGCTTAATCCAGGCTGAAGGGCCCAACACTTCTACTCCGCTTGGGAAGGTCAGAACTAATTCCTTTGCATTAGTGTTCATTCCAATGAGCATCATAAAATAAAATATTTCATAAATTAACTAGTTAAATATGAAATTTAGTTTAAATTAGCCTAGCATACTTGTTCAAATAAAAATCTTTTGTAGTAAAAGAGATTTGAATTGGCATGTATTAGTCTCACTTGAGAACAATAAAGTTTTGGAAAAAGTCGAGAAACTCCTTTGAGAACCATAGTGAATTTAAAAACAAAAATTTTTGCGAACAGTTGTATAAATTTTTAGGTAACCCACTTACTTGGTGTTAGCTTGCTTGATTCAATTGCTTGCTAGTCTCAGCATATTGGGTATCTATTCAATCAGAATAATCCTCAAATTAATCCCAATTCAATAAAAATTCACAATATATGTTTGTCTTGAATGTAATCTAAGTCTTTGAATCATGACATAATTATTCCCTGCGTGGTCTTATACTAATTCACATTTAATTTAGTTGATCTTTCAACTGTTGAATGAGGTTTTCTATCCTTGATTTGAATAGTTGATGTTTTCTACATGTCTCAAATGCACACATGTGGTTGAGCAACAATTAAAAAAACCTTGGTTGGTTGGAAAATTCATGAAAATAGTTTTCTAGATCATCTCAAGGTTAAGTCCAATCGACTTGCCCGAGTTCTACATAGATTAGGATTACTTGCAATCAATCGGACCATGTTGGGATCAACCAAAAGAAATTTTGGAGTTACAATCCGACATGCCCAGGATCGATCTCTAGCGATAGTGCATTACAGATTGATATAGTGATCGATTGCATTAGGCGGACTGTCGATCCAGGCTTACCGGGTTACGATTGCTAACGCACAATCGATCACGTTGGTGGGTTGGTCAATCCATAGAGGCCTTTACAATTGAGCTATGTGCAATTGAACCCTATTGACTACAATGTTTGGATCGAAAGGGATCGATCTAGATTTTGCCCGATCATTTGGGCAGCCTAAATTCTCTAAATTTTTCCACTTTCTTGGAGATTTTGTGGTCTAAAAATATGTCTAACGCCATTTTATGAGAAATTATATCATTATTCAAGTCCATCACCTATGATTTTCAAAGTTGGTAAAATCACAAAAATCAAGGATCATGTATGGTTTAACAATATAAAATTTATATCATTTCCCACATATAAGTATATGTGCTTAATTCCTAGTTATATGTTCATGAAACTCATCATGTATACACATAAAATTTACATACACGTGCTCTTGTAATTGAAATCCTAGCTTTTCTCTACATAACCTAAATTTAATGACAGAATTCAATCCATAATGTTTACCTAAACAATGAGTTTGCAAAGTCCCTTCTCTTTTTTCCTTGTTGCAACCTATTCCAACAGCCTTTTTAGTGCACAAATTGCATTGTTGCTTCATCCTCTCCCTTAATTTTCCTTGGTTTTCATAACATACTTGTTTAAACTCCCCATTAATTACCATTTCTCCCCATAATATGCACTTAATCTCTTAGTAATCCATTCCCCTAAAGACTCTCCCACCTTGATGATTTGTTTGATCATCAAAAAATCTATCTACCAGCCATCACTCCATCGAGTCTAGCCCCCCAAGTTGACCCACCCCCTTCAATGCATTGTTTTGACCAACACTCCTCACTCATCAACACCAAAACTTTTCCTTAGCCTTAATTGTGCTATTTTGACCAGCCATCAAAATCATCCATAACCAGTGATGATGTTATTAATGTTGTGCCCAAAGTCTTTGTCATTACATTAGCCACTTATAATATTGAACATCACATAAAGAATTTTTTCAATCATCATCATAAAGTAAAAATTCAATAACACAAAGATAAGGGCAAAAGAAATCTTACTCAAACAATGTGTCTTGAATACATTCACTTCACAATGTTCAATTCTTGTAGTTCTAAGCCTTAAAAGTCTTGTAAAATTAACATAGAACAATTTTTTTGAGAGGAAACTAAAAAGGTTCTTAGTCTCTATTAAAACCCGAGATGTAAATATTTACATGTAGCAAGAAAAGGGTAGAAAAAGACTAATCCTATATTAGGTTTTTGCGTCTATCTGCCTCAGCTCTAGCAGGATGCAATCTTTTGCTTGTTCTTTCTGGTCTAATATCCAATTGACCTCTCTTTGTGTTTTTTGAAATTTAATTCATTCTTCTTTTATTCCAGAAAATTTCAGCTTAATTGGAAACTCCATCAAAATGTGGTAGCCTTTCCAAAGTAACTAATGAATCTTTCCTTCTTAATTGCTTATTTTCCAAGTTTGATCCACTTCGTCAAGTCTACCTTACCTAAAGATTTTCCCACCTATAAACTAACCATAAAAACACCTCCTTCAATCATAATTATGCATGAATTAAATAAATTAATCTCAATTCTCCTTAATTGCACAAAAAAATTATAAATGATAATACAAAGTATCCATAAGTTTAAGAATTCTAGCCTAAAGCACACAAAATGCATAATACAAATGACTCCTTTTGTGGCACATAAAAACACCACCATACTTAAAGGATTGTTTGTCCTCATGCAAACAAAACAATGAAACCAACCAAGGCAAATGCAACCATCCTCCTCATTTCAAAGCACAAATAAATAAATTCTCTCCTTGCCTCACTTTAAGCAGTAACATGATAAAGTCAAGGCCTCAAATATCACAATCACAATGCAACTCAAGTAATTTATCAATAACACACTCACTTAAAAATCATCAACATGTCTCCTTCATGCATCAAATTCCTTGTGTGTGTGAATAGCCCATCTTGCATATTCAAGTGCCCCTAAATGGGGTTATATAAACAATCAAGAGAGATCAATAGGACTTTATCAAGCTAGTAATGTTAAATTGGGGTAATGGTTTCAAAAGAAGGATAGGGACAAACAAAAATATAAACTTGAGCCTTCTTTTCTTCACATCCCCCACACTTTTTCTTTTATATATTCTTTCTCTCTCTTTTTTTCCACCCCTTCTTTCTTTCTTTTGGGCTTTTCTAATATTTCCTTAAAATGTTTTGAGCCTTTTTACGTGAGTATAAACATGGGTGGTATGTACCCCTAATTATTAGGCAATTCAAACTAGTGGAGTAGTACAAATTTTACAAGCTCAAATTTTACTCTCATTGTTAGTTTTTTCAACCACCCATCAATCACAAATATGTCCAACTCTTTTTTCTTCTTATATATTTTTTTCATCCCATGTGCAACCAAGTTTTGATACAGTGGATTGGTTAAGTGTGTCAAGGTTTAGCATAAGGTAGGTTAATGTAGGGACTAAGGAAAATAATAATGAAGGGTGGTCCTCTCCCTTCTTACTCAATTAAGCTTAAAAAGGGAACCAATGGATAAATTTTAAATTTTCAAGTGGTTTAATAGGCTAATCATCGGATTTTAGGAAGATGGCCTAAATTTTTTCACTCTCAACTCCTTACTTAGAATTTCGCCTTAGACAATAACCAACCTAAGTTCTAGAGTGGGAAAGGTCACCCAAAGTTAAGTAATCTACATAAACTTTCTTTAGTATGGCTACTATCCTACATATTCAAGCTAAGTGCTCAAAAATATAAGGAATCTAATACACTAGGGATTCACAATCAACAATTTAAGGGGAAGCTTGTGTGATCACTAACTTTTCACTTAAGCATATTATTTTTAATCATCTATTTTCATTGACCTAAAACAGCACCGTACCGATACTCAAGTACGAGAATTGACAATAATTCCACAATTTCACTATCATGAAAGTTTTAACACCTTTCCAACAATGCAATGTAACAAGACACAAAAGATTAAGCATGCAACCTCAATTCAACACCAATATCCGAATCTAGCATATCAATACTAGATATTGTATTATCACAATTTAAAACACAAAAGCAAGCTTAACGGACCCCCTCTCCCCACACACACACTTAGATCAATCATTGTCCCCCATGATCCCCACAAAGGACAAAAAGATAATAAGAAGAAAAATAGCCTGGAAAGTATGTATCATCATTTCCTTGCCTAGTTTGATCCATCTTGTAACTTGACATGGTATGGAAAGGAAAGAAAAATGTTGTTTAGTTGATTTTATCACTTTAAGTCATACATTTTGCCTCATCTTGCATAATTCGAGCCTTACAATCATAGAATTCTTAAAAAAGAAACCTAACCAGCTATAAAAACGAAGTAAAATCAAGAATAGTATAATAGAAGATAGTTTAAGTTACCTTCCAAGATGCCTTAAGTTTAACGTTTTTAACTAAACGAGCCTATGTGGTGGGCTCCTCCAATTCCCATCCTTCAATTGAATTGGTTTGATGTCCAAAATAGTGCTTCAGCCTTTAGCCATTCACAATGAAAGTACTTTAGCCATCTACAACTTGGCGATAATAAAAGGACCTGACCATTTAGAACATAGCTAACTTGGGAAGAATTTAAGCTGAGAGTTATAAAGGAGCACTTTTTCACCAATTTAAAAGGCTTAAAATTTGATGTCTCAGTCATGCACTTTCTTTACGTACTCCTCATAGATTTTGGTGTTTTCATATGCATTAAGTTTTGATTCATCCAATTCATTTAATTGTTTCATTCTCTTCTGACCAATTTCTTACATATTAAAATTCAAAACATTCATTGCCTAATATGCTAATGTTCTAACTCAACAAGTAAATGACATGCTCTTCCAAATACCAGTCTATATGGAGTCAGCCCAATGGATGTCTTAAAGGTCATTCTATATGCCTAGAGAGCATCCTCCAACTTAGAAGCCCAATCCTTCCTAAATTGACTTACAATGGTTTCAAGAATTCATTTAATTTGTCTACTTGACACCTTTACTTGATCATTGGTCTGGAGATGAAAAGGTGTAGCAACCTTATGGTCACCTATATTTCCTAAGCAATGAACCTAACCATTTATTACAACAGTAGGAACCACCATCACTAATTAATGTTCTAGGGATGCCAAATCTAGTGAAAATATTTTTCTTTAGGAATTTCAAAGTTTGTTTGGCATTATTAGTAGGGAGAGCCACCGCCTCTACCCATTTGGACATGTAATCCACCCTTAACAAGATAAACTTGTTACCTAATAATGGTGGGAATGGTCCTATGAAGTCAATCCCCCATACATTAAATAACTCAACCTCTAGGAAATTAGTTAATGGCATGTCATTCCACCTAGAGATATTGCGTACCTCGGACATCTATCACATGATTGTACAAATTCAAAGGCATCCCTATAAATTGTCACCAATAAAAAAACACTTTGAAGTATCTTGAATGCCATTTTGTTACCACCACAGTGGCCTCTATATGCCGAACAGTGTCATTGCACAAGGATGCACTTAATCTCCTCATCTAGCATGCATTTTCATATGGTTTGATCTACACAAAATTTATACAAAGCTCATCCCAAAAATAATGTTTAATGTTAGAAAAGAACTATTCCTTTGTTAGGAAACAAAATTAAGAGATACGATTCCAATAGCCAAATAATTAGCTATGTCAGCAAACTATGAAGGTTGAGTTGTCAAAATTTCACTGTCATCTTAAGGCATGTTAGAGGGTTATAATCGAGAAAGGTGGTTAACAACTATATTCTCCAAGCCCTTCTTATCTTTAATCTCTATATCAAATTCCTATAAGAGTAAAATTCACAAAATTAATCGAGGTTTGGCTTCATTTTTATTAAACAAGAATATAATGATAGCATGATCAATGTAAACAATGGTTTTGGATTCTATCAAGTATAGGCAAAATTTATCAAAAGTAAACACAATCACCAATAGCTATTTCTCAGTTGTTGCATAATTCAACTAGGTATTATCCAATGTTTTTCTTAAATGGTAGAGCACATGTAACTTCTCTTTTCTTTAAACCAACGCAGCTCCAACTACATGGTCACTTGTGTCGCACATGAGCTCAAAGGGTAAACTCTTGTCGGTGGCAAGATATTAGGGGCCATTACTAGCTTCTCCTTCAACCTATTAAAAGCATCCAAACACTCATTAGTAAAATTGAAAGGAGCATCTTGGCCAAGTAAATCACAGAGGTTTAGAGATCATCACAAAGTCCTTGATGAAGCATCTATAGAAACCCACAACCCGAATGGCATTCTCTTCATGAAAACATGGTTTTCTATTGGTCAATTTGGGCTATGAGGATTTGATTGTAACCTAAATATCTATCTAACAAATAGTAGGAGAGGTGCTCGGCTGATCACTCGAGCATTTGATTGATGAAGGGTAAGGGAAAGTGGTATTTACAAGTGGCTTTATTCAATTTCTTATAGTTGACACACACACTACAACTCGTGATTATCTTACTAGAAATTAACTCATTTTGCTTATTTTTAACCACTATCATTCCATTCTTTTTCAATAAAATTTGCATAGCCCTAATCCATTTATTATCAAAATTAGGTAAATAATCCCAGCATCAAGCAATTGAATTACCTCAGCTCTAACAACTTCCTTCATATTTGGGTTTAACTTACATTGATGTTCCCAGCATCAAGTTTTCTTTTCTTAGGCTAGATTTCTTTCAAGAATTTACCATAGCTTGGTATTTAAGCCAAAGCTTCTAGGAAAAGAAATGTTCATGTGTGTTTTCTTGAACACTTCCAAAAGCCTCATAAAATTTTTATCATTGTTGGAAGGCCTTAATCTCTGTGGATATGGAATAGGATGTCTATAAGGCTTTGAAGGAGAGGTAGGAGTTTCTTTTGGTTCTTGAGAATTAGTTTCTTCTATCTCCCAGTAGTTTAACTTTCTCACTTTCATCATATTCAACTTTTTCATGTTCTTGTTTTATTGGACTTTTCTCTTCGTCCTTATCTCTCCTAATCTCAAACTCTTTCAATTCCTCACCACTCATTAAGGTTATAGCTTTTACGTGTTCCTTTAGATTAGGCTTACTATTACTTGAAAAAGAGCATTGAGGTCGAGTAGTCATCTCTTTAGCCATTAGCCCCGCTTGTAGCTCTAGATTATAGAGAGAAGCTTTCTATTTTTATAGGATGCTATCAGTTTGAGCCATGTAATCCCACGTGGACTTTGCAAGGCAACCCTATCAAATCCTTAAGAGTGATTTCTTTTCTTATGGAGGAGGAGGTGGTGGTGGAGCTTGATATGAGGCTCTTGTTGTTGGAATTTAGGTGCCATGGCAAGTGAAGTTTTCTAAGAGAAATTAGGGTGATTATGCTACCCAAGATCATATGTATTGAAGAATAGATTTTCTTGCCCCCTACCTTGAATATTTGCAAAATTTGATTTTTATGCAATTGATGAGGCTCTAGAGTAAGAACAACTTCTAGCTTGGCATTCATGTGTAGGATGTAGTCCTCCACACATATCACAAGCTTGAACATAAGCCATTTGCTGGCTAGATCCCAACTTTTTCAATCTACTTGGTGATGAGATCAACCTTGTCAAAAAATGCATTGAATGAATCTAGCTCAAAGGCTCCATCAACTCCCTTCATGAAATTTCTCTCATTAGGCCATTGATATAAGTTAGAGGACATCTCTTATAACAAATCATAGACCTCCTCTGTAGTTTTGATCATAAGAGAGCTAGCAACAATAGCATCAAAGATGGTTTGAATATGTCCATTCATGCTATTATTAAAAAATTAGATTTTAAGCTAATCGGCATAGCCAAGATGAGGGCATTACCTAATACGATCTTTAAAATTCTCCCAAGTATTGTACAATAACTCAGATTTTGATTGCTTAAAAGTACAAATTTCAGTACGAAGATGAAGAGTTTTAACGAGATGAAAAATTTTTTCCAGGAATTTACTCGCCATCTCCTCCTAAGTATTGATGCTACAAGTGGAAGGCACTAAAACCATACATTAGCACAGTTGTGTAGGGAAAAGGGAAAAGGTCTTAGGCGTATTGCATCATCAAACACCCCATTCATCTTGATTGCATCACATATTTTAATGAAGCTCGTAAGATGAGTGTTAAGGTCCTCAAAGGTCATGCCCCTAAATTGATTTTGTTGGACCATGTTGATTAATGCAAGTTTTAATTAAAAATTATTAGCATGAATAGTCAGTCTCACTATACCCATATGATATTAATTGATGACAGGATGCATGTAATATCACAAGGCTCTTGTATGTGGGTGAGGAAGTTGATTATTTGGGAAATTCATTATTTGGGGGAGGATTGCGATTTTTGGATTTGGATTTGGAGGATCCATATTTGCTCTAGCTTGTGCTCTACACTTCCCAGAGTTCTTTCAATTTCATGCTTAAGAGGAACAAGTTCTTTGTTATATGGATTCTCGTCAGAGCTTATTCAAAGGATGGCAAAGGAAATTCTAAAGAGGGACAAAAAAATTGAAATTGTCCTACAAAATTAAACTACAGAACAAAGAAAAACAAGTCCTAAGCTAAAACTTGAACGATTCTATTCGATATCACCATCATTCCCCAACAACAACACCAAAAACTTGATGCATTGGAAATACACGATGTCACTCAATTAATACAGAATGAGCTAACTATTGTTACCATGAGGAGTACATGAGTACTAGTGTGATATGTTTCTGAACTTATTTAGAATAGTAGAATTGACTCTTATTGTGTAAAAAGATGTTGTGGAAAGCTAAAGAAAGACAAGGACTACAAAGCTAGAATATTTTAGATTAATTCAAATGATTGGAATTTTTGGGATCTTATATTTTGTGAAGAATTAAATTTCGTATTCTTTTGCTAATAATCTATTTAATAGTCTTTTATTCTGTAATGTTTCCTTTCTAAGTTATTTCTAACTCTAACAAGGCTTCACAATCAAATATTTCATACGCCCTTAAGTAACTTGCTATTACCTAAAGTGAGAAATTAAATTCTTAGAATAATATATGACTCGCACATAATCAAAATTTTACTTTCGTTATTCTCCTAAATTGTGTATTCTTACTTGTTTGTTCTAATGTGGGAATTGCACTTCCGCTATTCTTACTAAATAAACATATCAATTTAAATGTGGCCAAGATATAGAAAGCATTAAACACACAATAAAGACCAGAACTATCAATCAAGAGATTGTAAGATGTTAAATTCATTCATTCAAATACAAGTCCCCAAAAATAATAAAATTTAGCCACTAATAATATTAAACACAACACAAGGCATAATTTCAATCATCATCATAAATTGAAATTCATGAATGCAAAGATAAGGGAAAAAATTCTTATTCAAAAACAATGTTTCTTGAATATATTCACTTTATAATCTTTAATCCTTATAGTTCCAAGTCTTAAAAGTCTTGAAAAATTAAAAGAGAACAATTTTTCTAAAGAGAAAACTATAATGGGCTGCCTGCTTAGTCTCTCTATTAAAACCCTACATACAAATATTTATATATGATAAGAAAAGAGCAAAAAACACTAATTCTATATTGGGTTCCCTTGTCTATCCGCCTTTGCTCTAGCAGGATGCAATCTTTTACATGTAACTTTCTTGTCCAATATCCAATTGACCTATTGTTTGTGCCATTTATAAATCAATTTAGTCTTCTTGTATTTTATAAAATTTCAACTTAATCGAATACCTCATCAAGACATGACAACTTTTCAAAGTTACTATTGAATCTTTCTTTTTTATTTATTAATTTCGAAGTTTGATCCACTTTTTCAAGTCAACTGTATCCATAGATTTTTTCCACCTATAGAATAACCATAGAAACACATCTTTTAACCATAATCATGCACAAATTAAATATACTAAGCTCATTTCCTTAATTGCATAAAAATACGTAAATGATATTACAAAATGTCCACAAGTTCTAGCATTCTAACCTAAATCACACAAAATGCATAATATAAATGATTCTTTTTGTGAAATCATCAACAACTATCACACGAGAAATTGAATCATTGTATGATCACTTGACCATGAGGTATACTATTCTTCATGACCCTGTATGAAACTTTAAAATTGGTATGTCTTAAATGTTGAAACTTCTTGGCCTTAGTGAAATGGCCACCATGCATAAAGGATAAAATTTATGGGAAAAAATTCATTGTAGATTTTTGTTTCTTGACTTTTTGAAACTTGTGTTCATAATTGTTTGGTCTAATTTAGGAAAAATAGCTTTTTTGGTTCAAATAGAATCTTATAGCTCATTTTTAGTCCCACACTTTACAAAGACAACATATTTAGTCCCAATTTTCAAAGAATTTGACCTATTCCATTCAAATTCTCATATGCCATTAGGGTTGATATGGTATTGCACTTGATTGTCTCATTAAGTAATGCTAACCTAGAAGGTATAATGATAATTTCTAGACTTGATGGACACCATATCTTATTTTCGGAGGAAAAATTATGTGCCTTTTTAGTAGCCCTATTCTCCTAAATTTTTAAATTAGGAATTTTCAGCATAAATTAAGGAAACAAATAGAAAAAGTTCAATTTCACTTCTTTCTGCAAATATTTTGTGGCCATATATCAACATTGAGAGTGATACACATTGCATCAAAGGCTATAAATATGGCTTCATTGTCTACAACTTCACTTACAAGAATAGTGAACTACTATTGTGGTAAACTGGCTATAACGAAGATTTGTAGGACATAAGCATACCTAAGTCAGAGGTTTTTATGTATGTGTAAGCTTTGAGGATAAAGGTGGATGTGAGTTCTTCATGTGAAAATGTCCACCAATACGTGTTAGGGCTACAACCATCACACCTTGTTAGATTCGATGGCTAAATGAGCATAAGCTTGATATTGCAATGTTTCAAAGAAGGGCAACATATTGTTGGCTATGCTTTAATGTGAAACCCCTGCCAACATCAACCTTGGGGACGGTCTTGTGTGACTCTTACCGGGCTAACGCCCTCTTTTGGATACAGGTGTTCAGGAGACGGATCGGGCCCCATGACATTTTGGTATCAGAGCCAACCCAATAAGTTGGTGCCCGGAGGGAGACCCCTTGCGTTTGACTTGGAGAATAGATCAGGTGCAAGTGTAATCCCATGCGTAGCGACTCGGAGAAGGGGGTCGGCACATGCATTGTGCTTGAGAGGGGCAAATGCTTTGGGAGATTACTGCGCACGCACGAGGTCGTGCGTGGGTTTTGAGTGGGGGAGAATGTGAAACCCCTGCCAACATCAACCTTGGGAACGGTCTTGCGTGACTCTGAACAGGCTAACCCCCTCTTTTGGATACCGGTGTTCAGGAGACGGATCAGACCCCGTGACATTCTCTTTTTATGTGCTAGAGATGGGCATTTTCATATGGTAGGTTATAAAAGTGCTATTGGACTTTTATCTTTTGTTTGGTTAAGTTACGTTATGAGTTTGATGCATTAATACAAGAGTGTAATACATTTTTTTTGGGATGATCTTTTGTTAGCACTTATATAGTAGAATGTTTTGCCCTTGTATATTACCTAGTTTGGCGATTGCAAATGATACTTCTATAATAGGATGCATATATGGGTGGAATATGTTGTTTTCCAACCTCTATTTTGGTTTTGGTTTTTTCTATATTGGCCTATGCAATTGCCTTTTCAAATAATCACAACCAAATGTATTTAGGCTTTTGAACTAATGGAATATCAATATAACTTGTGCAATTCCATTACATATGAGTAAATTTCATCTCACTCAACTTCTTTCTTATCAATGTACAAAATAGGTACAATTACTCATTATACATACTAAAGTTATAAATACACAAAATAAATTATCTAGTGTCATTTCATTTTATCATAAATATATCTAAGTTGATAAAGCAAAGTCAGTTAAACATCAGTTATAATGACATCAACATTTTCCAAACTTTTCATGCTTAGCATCAGTAACAGTTCATCACTAACACAAACATAAATGCTAAAACATGTTCAACCACCTATCAAGTTGAATTCAAACATTTCTATTTTTCATTTTTGAACTTGCTTGCTCTTGTTAGTGACCAAAATTGTAGCACTTAAATTTAATATGATGACCTATTTATTATTCCCTTACGAAACAATGGAATTGAACTTGAAAGCTTACTAGCAATAAAGCATTGGCTCAATCTATGATGATTTAGTGCAAAAGTAGGGGTTTCTTATGTTCACCATGCCTAGTGTAGGCATCATTGTCATGGTTACTCCACATGGTTATTCTTACCTCTGCATAATAAGAGTAGGAGCCTCGCTATGCCACCATGCACTTTGTTCTTGTAGGCTCTGCCCAATTGGAGTCAAAGGTGCTCTTATTCCTTCTTAGCTTTGTATAGTAAGATAAAGCGGTGCAATTTGTCCTTCTCTCTACATCTCAAAGAAGGTCCTTTTCCTTACCTAGCCAAGCAAAATAAATATCAATGTAACAATCTATGTAAAGATGTAGAGTAGCCCAAAACTAAGTTCCTAGTTGCTATTGTCTATGGACCTTAAGCCAAATTATAGAACTCCACATTGTATTAATAAAGAATTAATCATAATATGACTTATGGAAAATGGAAATCATGCTTATAAGTAATTTAGACACTAAATCAATATGTTACATCAACATCGCCCTCATCTCTTAAATTAGTTTGCAAATAAAGTTTCTATCTGTCACAACCTCCTTGATTATGTACTATACCTCTACAATCATGACACTTGCATGTGTGTGGTCTGTATCTCAGTCTTAGTCTTATGGGTTTCTTCTTCCCTCTAAGTACATTTTTTGTCTTTCTTTTTAGCTTATTAGGCTACTCTGTAAGGCTTGTCTTAACCTTTCCCAAAACTTGGTGAAAATAGAGTAAAAAGCCTTGTTTTGGCCCATAGCATAGGATTGGTATGGATGGTGACAGATAAACAAATTAGTCTCAGGACTGTAATATTTATACACAAAATCTTTGGGATCAAGTCATTGGTTGTAAATTGCACTCATGCCATAATTACAAGGAATGTTAATCATTTCTCTTATTTTGTATGTAGATGAATATGTCTGTAAGTTCACAATATACCTAACTCCATCAAAGCATAATATCTCAAAATGCTAGTCATTTGATTTAATGGGAATATAGTCTACTACCTTATCCATCTTTTCATCAATTTTCTTTCTAATCTTTGGACATATCTTTTTCTCTAAACATTTTCTTATAGCTTTGTCTCCATTCTACTCATCAAATCCTAATAAAGCCTCTAGGTCATTCAAGCAACATTAAATGAGGATTTTTCTAGCCTTAAGAAAGTTATTGCTAACTATCTCACATACAATATTTAACTACATGTTACACTTTGGGGTGGTGTTGAAGTGTGACCTTCTCCATTGACTTAGGGACATATCACTTAACCACCAAATTTTCTTATAATACAAAACCCCGATTTGCTTGATCTTTATCATGTACTTTAGTTTAATTGTTGATTTACCAACATTTGTCATGGATTTTTTGAATGCCAGGCCTCTAAAGCCTGCTATTTTCGTGTTTTTCTTTAAGTGTCTTAACACAAAACATGTTGTCTACCTCTAATAACACTTACTCCAAGGCAATAACAAATCCTTTTTACTTGTCACTCATAAAAGTGTATACATCACCTGTAATGATGTTTAATCATTCCTTAACAACTATAGAAACCACTCCCTTATTTGCCTTGTTCACCAAATATAATAGCACGTGCTACAATGTGTTTTTTGTTGTTTGGATATATAGAAACATTTATAAAAAAACACCATCATGGAGACCCTTTAGGTCCTTTACTCTTGTAGGAGGCCTACAACATAATAAGAATCCCTTCTTAGGATTACCAACACAAACATAGAACTTTATAAATTTTTCTTGTAGCATTCACATCACCATCACCATATGCCATAGTAATGATCACAGTAAAACAAGGTTACTGGACCTTAACTATTTGCCTTATCCCACAATTTATCAATTTGATTTTCTATATGACCTTATGTACCATTCAAAGCTTTTCTTGTGGCCCTAATGCTTGGATTTTAAAAGCACGACATCAAATATCGTTAATTACATCCTTCCTAAACCCTTTCATATTTCTTTTAGGCTCACTCCTAAACGCATCGTCAATTTTTTACTTTTATTTTTTTTGGCTAGCCATCTAAGGTTGACATTTCTTATATGATATGACCTGTGTTTAGGATAATATTCTCTGATTTATTTAGTGCTCTCTTCTCCTAACTTTACTACATGAATTCTTTATTCACAATCCTCCTTAACACATCTAGCATAAATCATCCTCTTGCCATCCAAATTCCTCCTAGTTGGATTTCATGACTATTGACAACCTCTTTAAACACCTTTTTATGACTAAAAACCATTCCTGATAAAAGATTTAAATTATACTTGTCAATTGGATTGAAAACAAAAGTTGCCCCCTTTCTTTTCATTTAATTTAGCACCACTATTGAAATCATCCTAAATATCATCTAAACTTTCACCGTATTATGATCATGAAAACTCTCACCATCACGAACTTTCTTTCTTGTCCTCTGCTTTCTCCTTTTCATTGTCCTTTTCAATCTCTATCTGCACTTGTCTATCCCTCTCACACTCATCATTTGTCTTATATTCACAATCTCACAACTCTTTACTTTTCTCTCCTTTTTTAGCATGTCCTTATCATCCTCTCTATTTGCATTAGCATTAGCATAAACATCATCGTTGTCTTTTCATCACCCTTCCACCCTGCAATTATATTGTAGTCATTAAAGTATCCATTCACAACTCTATGAATCTTATTCCAATCATCAATTTCTTCATCACAAATAGTTAAAAGCCTTCGTTTATCCTTTGTATGCCCTTCATCAATACCTACACCCTTGTCTTTTTTCAAGCATATCATGTAGATTATTATTCTTTTACACTTGTTAGAACTGTTTGGCCCCTTACCATTTCTTTTCAAAGTTTTTGGTCCCATAAGTTATTTATTTCTACTTTGTTCACAAGGCTTAATTTAGGGGTTTTTATTTCAACTAAATCTAATAGGACTTTCAAACATAAAGTGAGATATTTTTCTCTTTCGGAAGCAATTCATCACACAATTACATTAATTGAGTTAAGAACAAAATTTGTTTAAACTTTTCATGGTGCATCATATAATATTTATCTCTTTCTATTTCTTTTCTATATATCAAAAGAGGAGCTCCCATATCAATCACTTCCCTTCCTCTCATCACTTCCTTTTCTCACAAGTTAGATTAATTGATTTACCAATGGTATCTCGACCTTCCAATATAGCATGACATTTTAGACAGCTCATTTAAATATTTATAAATAATGCACTAATCAGTAAAAAAAATTAAATGTGCTTACAATGCCTCCCAAGTCTTCTGCCTAGGTTCATGCACTAATACACTACCAAGATGTAGTCACCAAGTCATATAGCCATTACCATCATCATTGTAAAACAAAACATAAATATGTTGTAACAATAACTTAAAAAAAACAACAACTAATCCCACAAAAATGATATAAAACTAATTCCTCTTAAAGAAATGGACTTGTTATACATAATGCAAGCTCCTATGTACTTGGATTTATCAAATAAAAAATATCAAATAACATAAAGTATCAACAACTTTGGACAATACATGGGCCACACCACCCATAAAACAACTAGCAAATTTTGGTTGTTGAATGAATAATTTTTAGTATTTCAACAAAAAAAAAAGCTTAAAATACATGTTGAAATAACATCTATGAAAATCCCATAACAAACCCTATTTCAAAGAACATTTAATGCACCGTATTTTGGAGATGTGAAATTCTCAGTGATCCATTTCTTCATAGACATTAGGAAAATCACAAACACTATTATCAATTAAATGTATTTCATAAAAATTTTTGAAAAGAAGTAATATCAATAGTCTCATCAGATTTTCAAGAAATTAGGGATCTCTATAGAAATGATACCATTAGCTCTCTGCATAACTATTAAATTTTAACATTTAAAAAATAAATTTTCAAAGCAAAGCCCAAAAGATAGAAAACAAACTAAGCCACATTTTACCTTATGAGTTGGGGAAGAAATCCACTCATTTGCATTAGACTAGCCCAATTCAAGGTCCTTCATGCACGCAAGCCCATCCTTTCATCAAACTACTACAAACCACATAATTTGTTATTCAATATAAGTAGTTGAAAGTTGGTTTTCTTTTTCACGTGGGATACAAAACCTTTTGAAACACGCCTTTACCTTGTAATAATCCCCTACATATTTTTACAGGTTGGAGATAGATCAAAAGTAATGGCATGAATAAGAGAAAAGCTGCTAGATTTGTTTGGTCACAATTCAATAGGTTTGGTGTTTTTCAAACTATAAATCAAATTAAGATCGATAAAATTTGACTTATAAAGTTACTAGTAAGGCACGATTTTTTATGAATCAATAATTATTATTGTAAGATAGATATTTTATCAATCATATTGAGGACCCTTATAATTTTTTGTTCAATGTAATTTTATATATTTTGGCTATGCATGTACCTGATTATTTATGATAGTTCTAAAAATTTGACCAAAATCTTATGGGAACAAGTCTACTCTACTTTTATATGGGTAAATTCATTAAAAATATGATACTTCAAACACATCATCCATTAGAATTATGAATCCATTAAGGGATTTTTAACTCGACCTCACTAGTATTAGTAATTAAAGCACTGTTTTTAAATGACACTTAAATATGAAGTACTTTAGTGTCAATATCTACTTTTTGCCACCCACGTGAACTTATTTTATGGGATTTCTAATCACATAGGTCTGATTACCATCTCTATTGATAACTTATAGGCTAAGTCTTATTTCCCTTATAGTTTGAAGAATTAATTTTCTTTCTACAAATTTAGTTAGAAGATTAGCCAATATTAGCTCTGACTTCTCCTAATCAATGGAAATTTTTCCATGTATGAGTAGCTAGTTTACAACATCAAGTTTCAATTTCATTTGTCAACTTCTAAAATTTAAGGATTTCTTTTAGCAATTTTATATGAGTTTGACTATCATAGTGTATAGATACAAAGGCATCATATCCTTTGTTAAAGGATTATTGAACAAGAAATTTCTTAGTCATTTAGCCTCTAAATCAACCTACTCTAGAGTTATAAATTTTGATTCCATATTAAATATAGCAATAAGTTTTTTTGTTTGGTTGATATCTGTGCCATTGAACCTCCACTAATAGTTAATGTGTATCCACTATTAAATTTTGTCTCATTTGAACCAAATATCCGATTAGAATACTATATCCCTCTAGACAATGGAATATCCACTATACCAGATACTACAATTTATGGTACCTCTCAAGTATTACATTAGTCTATCTAATGTAGAATAATGTTAGTGGTTGGGATTATAAGTATGCCTACTTTGACTACTCATAGTATAAGCTATATCAAGTCTAGTAAAATTCATTAAATACATCAAACTCCTAATAATCTAAGCATATTTAGACTATGTAATTCGCTCACTCACAATTATCATATTAAGTTTTTTTAATTTCCAAAATAGTTTGTCAATATAATGTTTTATGAAAATGTGATATTATTGCCACTTCTGATTGAAGACATCATTCGACATTGAACTTATATCACATTATGCTTTTAAAATGATAATTTCCTAAATGACTAGAGGAAAAAATAAAGAACTTTTATACATGGCAAGAGTTTGTTCTCATGAGCTATTTGAAGCACATGCAAAACAATACAAAAGAGATTTCTCCACATTTTTGAGCTTGAGAGGTAAGGAAATAGAAACTAGTGGGTGTACAACCTTGACATTTATTTGCAGACACATTAAAGATCCATGTTACAAAGATGGTGGTGCATGTTCCCTAGGGATACCTCAATGGTTTTCATGCCAACATTTCATCCTTAATGTATTGGATCCAAACTCATTTGGGAATGTGTGTGAGTGAGTGCATGTGTGGGTAAATTTTATATGTAAAAAAAAAAAAATCGATGGTGGTGCATAATTTTCTTTGCTTTTGAAAGCGCTTCTTGACATGGTAGAGGAGGTATGTGTTTAGAAATACACAAACCATTTAAGTTTTGTATATATGTAAATTAAAATATGCTTTCTAATTAGTTACTTACGTATCATTGAGCCTTGTCTTAGGGACACGTCAAGATGGAGGATCTGCTCTCGTTTAACATGCTTGCCAAGGGACACGTCAAGATGGAGGATCTGCTCTCATTTAACATGCTTGCCAAAAATAAGTTGAGACCCTAATTCGTGATGAATGGTCCTTCAATTTGAACATGCTGAAGGTGACTAAGGTCCATTGGGATGCAAATGGCAATGTTGATGATGATCTAGAAGATATGTTTTTCAACAAGTATAGGAGTGCGAAACTAGTGGCAGATTGTGTTAGAGCTTTCATGGAACCAATTCTGGTTACTATAGCCATTTTGGGAGTTCCATTCTAGATGAATTATTTAGAAAATATGCAAAGAAGGTGGTTAAGTATATATCCATGGAAAGAGCATTCTATTGGAATATATTTGTTTCTTTATCTTAGTGATAAAAGTATATATACCATCAGTTTAGACACCTACAATATGCTTATCTCTTGCATGCCTTACAAGTACTTTATCATTTTTAAAAATATACGTCAATTTTAGTTCATGAAAAAGTATAAATGTAATAATAGAGTTTCATTTCTATACCTAAAAAATGTGTCTATTTAGTGCATGAAAATGTGTAAATGTAATGTTCATTTCATCTCTATACCTAATCATCCATCCCAACTCTATGGCCTAAAAGTTTCCATTTTTAATGTGAAAATAATCAAGTAAAATAAACTCAATCCCAAAAAATGATGTTTATGGGAAGGCTCCCATTTTTGGCAGCCTAACTTATCAAAGAGAATGGGAACATCCTAAACCCAACAAAATTTAATGATTTATTGGGCAAGATAAAATTGTTAGAATAGGACATTCCTACATATAGCAATCTATGGCAAGTGGATCCACGAAGGCAACAACTTGGCTCTTCAACTCGAGAATCATATTTATACTTGGATCTATTGAATACAAATTCATTGAAATCAAATCTAATTGCACAAGTGACTTATATTTATGTAATTGAGGTACTATATATACTATATATAATGAGAGTGACCATTTAAATTATATAATTGTTTGAATTTAGAAAAATTTAAGACAAAAATGAAACGTTCCTTGAATCCACATCAAGGCACAAACCTCGGCTCTTCCATACCCTAACCATGCAAATCAATCAAAGTGGGGAATGTTCATCACAAGGTTCATTTTGAGTTGTGAGTCATAAGGTGAGTAGTCTTGTATCAGCTCATTTTCACCCACCACAAGTGGAGAAAGCCCAATGTGAAAATGATTTATAGATAATAATGGGCCTCTGACACCAATCCCAAAGGCTTGGTTATTGGATCAATCTCAGATGTTGATTGAATTAAAAAAGAAAACCATATTTCTCAGGAATTACTAGATTCAATGCCCACCAATTGAATTATTGCATTCTTGAGCTTTATCAAGTGATAATAACTTTGTTTTTGGTTGGGAATTAAGCGATAATAAATCTTTGATGCAATAACAATTGTTTTAACACATGTAAAAATACAATAATTGTTTCGACATTTTTGTTGTTAACAAATTTTGTCATGAAAAAATCTCAATTTCACAAATGATTGTGAAACTATGTTGACTTCCTCCAGACAAAATATCTATAATTTAAAATTCATATTCTCTCTACATGATATTTATCCTCAGTCTTGGTCTAGATATCACAGCAAAAAGAAGAAGAAGAAGAAGAAACTCTATGTCGCAGTAATATAATAATTATTTTCAATAGCATCCATTGACATATTTCATAAAAAAAAATCAGACCCAAAATTTAAAGTAGTCCATTTTTAATTCAGAAAAACGAGATGTTATTGTTAGGTTAGGTTGACAGTTAGCAAGACTCAACAAATGTTACAAAGTTGGGAACATACACACACAACAAGACATAAAAATAAATAAGACATGAAATTGTTAATGTGGTGCCACTCCTATGTCTGTGGGGTTTATCCTAGTAACAAACTTCTACTAAATACTAGAGGTAAAGAGATAAAGAGACAAAGAGATTAAAAAAAAAAAAAAACTTCCATTAAGCAACAAAGATAAAGAGATAAACTAAAAAATCTCTTATTTGTCTCACAACTCTAATTCTAGGGTTCCCAACTTATTAATAATACACTATTCTAACAGTGTAAATCTGAACTCCATTAGAGTCAACATTCCGTCGCACGAGCTTTTCTCGAGATTTTATTTCTCATTCTCATTACTCTTTTAACAAATCTATACAATATTCATTTAAGATTCAAGCTAAATGACACTATCACACATAAGAGAACCTTAGACTCTCTTCACTTCATTTTCTTAATTGCTCTCCATACTTGCTATCTGAATATCAACAGTTTTCTATTTATGGATCTTTATCAAGAAGTCCTAGTGGAACTAGGCTTCCATGTGACGCAAATCCAGTAGCCAAAAATCTAAGTGAATTCCTCTTTGTTGGCCTGAGAAAGTTAGCAATAACCTGACATAACAGAGCTGAACTCTTATCTATTTTTATCCACACATTTTCCAAGTCTATCAAGACTTTCAACTGTAATAACCTGATAACTTCAAATAGTTCGAAAGTTTTATCTAGTCATCTGATCATTATAAAAGTCTAAACAAGTTAAAATTCTTTAATTTCGCGTATGTTGTAGATAAAGTATTAACACACATCGAACATGCTAATAGTTATTATGAGTTTTGAATCTCACATATATGGTATTTTTTTCATTTATATGGTATTTATTTTCCATTTAATATATTTTTTGTGATGAATGCGTTTGATTTGTACTTCATATGTTTGATATTGAAATGCAATAATATCTTTAAGTTTGAAAAGTAATTGGCATTTAAACCATTGATGAAAACACAAGCTTTGCAAAATATTTAACCATTTTAGATTCTTCATCTTGGCCTTCACTCTTCAGTCCTTTTCAGAACTCATTTTTTCATCGACAGTTAGGATGCGCCAAAGCACATTAATCAAATAAACAATTATAATTTAATTATTAATAAACAAACAAACAGTAAAAAAAATCTGACTTCCGATTAGTTTTTAAATAGGTTGATATTCCTAACAATTAATTATCTTACTGGTAAACGATTCCGTTTCTTTAAGTATTCTCCTTCTCAACCACTAGTTATTATTTAACCAATATTCCATTCACACACACACACACACACACACATATGTATGTATGTATTTATGTATGTATAGGTACATATAAACTCAAACTAATATACATACATATATGTTTATAAAAATCACCCAAATTACTACAGTAGCCTTCCCAGTGACAAAAAATAAATAAATAAAAGTTCTATAAATTAAATAGTAAAAAAACAAAAACAAAAAGCAGGTTCATCCTGAGGCCAAAGAAATTACGGGTTAAAGTGGATAATTATCCTTAACTTCGGTGATTCTTTTAATAAACATTCATTGGATCTAATTATTTTTCATTAAAGCTTCCCAGTAAATGGACGGATAATTGAATTAATTCCCTTTAATGGGTGTAAATTATTATATGAAAATTGTTGCAACAATATGAGTTAAATAAGCCATTTTTTTAATTTTTTTAAATATTTTAATCTTCGATGCAGTGGAAAGTATATAAACAATAACATAAATCCAGTACAGCTTGGGGATTATATATTTCAATATTTTATAGCACTTCTCCTCGCGAAAACTAACATATATGGATAAAAAAAAATGACTACTATTATGTTGTTTGTGTGGATCTTTATCATCTTCGTAAGTCAAAAAATTCAAAAAAATTTCAAATAAAATATATTCGATCATCCAAAGCAAAAGTCAAGGGCTCGCCTATCAAATGATTGCTAGACGCCTGATCAGATGCTGACATCTAGGCCCATTTTTTTTACACTAATTACCCGTTAACCAATAGATTATTAGAAATGTTTAATAACTGATCATATAACACTATTTAAACATGAATAAGTTATTATTTGTCTCAAAGTGTTGTTTCTGTTTTCAGTTATAAGTTATTAGTAGATCACTTATTTATTTATTTTTTTTAATTGTAAGTCACTCCCAATCCTTTATTATGTTTAATAATAACTTCACCAAGTAGTACTAAACCTTTTGTAGCAAAGTCATTTTTATATCTTGCCATTTAAAAGTTTGGGTGGATGGGCTTGAACTTGGAGCCATCCCTCTCATAGTTTATTTAAGACTAAGACAAATTTCAATAATTTATATATAATGTGAAAGCCCTCAATGTCCTCTCAGTCCAGCTGGTTGATGACATCAATGCATTTAAATAAACAAAACCTTGGACTTGGCTTGAAAAAAGTGAAAAAGTTGGTGGAACTATAATGTGTCTAATAAATGGACCTCTTCTCACCCTAACAAGAGTAATTAGGGTTTTGTTAAATACACCTGTGATAGTATGATTACATTAATGCCTGTCAATCAATCAAACATCCCACGAAAACATGATCGAATAATTTTCATAGTTCATCAGTCTTTATCTTTGTAGTAGTATATCAATCTATTTATCCATCCGCAAGTACATTTAATTTTCCTTCGTCGTGTTGAGTAAAAAAGATATATATATATATATATATATATATATATATATAATGTGTAGGTAACAAACAAGGGGGGACACTCGGACTTAAGCAATAGGTATTAGACGAAGTTAATTCTTTAATTAGGTCCGCAGAAGCGTTCTGATTGGTCGATGGCAACATAGCGGTTGAGATTATCAAGAAAAAGACTAGTCCTTAATAGTGTATTATTGTGTCACAACAGGACAAGTTAAGCACGGGTCATTAGATCAGGAGATGGATCCACAGGACCACACTTTACTTGGAAGGATGAAAAAGATGACAAATTTCGCATGGACATGTTCATAATTCTTACAAGTTTTTGGCACTATCATGACTCATTAGCTGCCCTATTCGAAGTGGTCATGGAAAAATGTTGTCCTTATCTGATCATGGGGCTTCACAAATCCAGGCAGATTATGCAGCCTTGTGTGGGGATGTTAATCTTTTTGTGTGCTCGAGAAATATTCACCATAATGGTCTTAAAAGGGTAACATTGTTAGGTAAAAATTTATTACTATCATTATTTTAAAATGTGGAGTATTTAATGATTAATAACTGCCACAAATCCAAATTCATAAATTTCCTTAATTAGCCCAACCTTTACTGCGTTCTAGCAAATAATTAATAAGGAAAATTAAATGGTATATGATTTTGCTTTGTCGCGTTTCTTTTGTGTTGGGTGTTTGACATTGATTTTAGTTAGCATAAAAATTAGGCAAGTTATCTAACACAGAGAAAAGTCAACAAAAATAGTTGTTACAATTGGTCAAAACGTGGAATGATGGGAGAAAATAGATTTCTTTTCATGGGGTTTGACAAGGGAAATAAATAATAAAAGACGTATCCATACTAGAACTTAATGTACCTAAAAGCATTACGGTCAGAGCAATTTAATTTTCATATTTAAACAATATTGATTCCTTGACATTTTATTTAGTGCATTAAGAATAAAAAATTGCCATTAATTAATGTTTGAATTATTGAAATTGATGTTTTAAATGAGAAGTAATTACAGGTAAAATAAAATTCATTTCTCTAATATCTGAAATTACACCATTTTTCTTCCTAATATGGGTCCTGATCTGGATGAATTCAAACCAATCTCAAGATTTTCAAACTTGCACTTTGGTGAATGATTCATACTCCAAAAGTAATGACCAAATATATAAATAAAACCACACTTCTTCTTCTTCTTCTTCTTTTGATTATGTAAAGTTTATATTCCACCAAGAATAATTTTCTAGCTAATAAGTTAGAACCTGAAATGCAAATTAAAAAAATTGACAGAAAGCTACTTTATTTCTATTGTTTCAAATTAATAGGACTCCGACGACGGCAGGACACAAATCTAATGAGATCCTCTACAAACCCTGTCCACATTCTTTTTCTTCCTTTTACAACCTAGGAACCACACAATTAAAAGGCAAACATAAAGTTACAAGAAAAAATGTACTATAATGTCCAGAGTTTCTTTCTCTCACTAATAAAATATAAACCCTCACTTGTCATATGACTCCCACTCAAATAAACGACGGCATATAATAACCCTACAAAAGGACAACGTACCAAAAATATTTTAAAAAATATAAAATAAGTAAGAAGAGACAGAATATTTAGATACATACACGGATTGGGAGAAAGTGGGGATGAGTGAGGGTGATTTTGATGCATGATGTAGACAATATTTGGCATGATAGGATGAAGGATTGGCAGATCGTTATTTTTTAAAAAAATTTATTGTGTGTTTTTTAATATTTTTATTTCAAAAATTGTGTAAAAATAAAAAAATAATAATAATAATTGAGTGTGTACTTTTTAAAGTATATAATTGCAAAATAAACATTATCTGTGTGTAGACATTAGATACCTATTACCTTATATTAAAACGTATGTGAAAATCACATATAACATATAATATATCTTAATACATACATACATACATACATATACATATATATATATATATATATATATATTAGGATTAAATGCACCAACATCACCTACGAGCTAATTTAATTATAAGTTGCATCCCTTTCCATTTGATTGCACGAAAACATCTCTTTTGAGTTTGAAATATTTTTACCCTTCTTTTTCTATTTGAGTTTTGAATGAAAATTAATGATATCATTAAAAAGTTTAACTAATTCTTTCTATTACGAGACCTAAATTCTAAATTTTGATTAAAATTTTTTAAAAAAGGTTCAAACACTAATACTTAGAGTTGATCTATTTAAAATCATAATTTATTGCATATATATATATATATTTTTATTTTTTTTTTAAATTTTACTAACTATTCAGGACATCATTGTACATAAAAAGGAATAAAAATTTCAAAAATACATGTCAAGTGTAAATTAAAAAATAATTATTTTTTATAACATCATTAACATCTATCCAAAACTATAATAGAAATAGAAAATTGTAAATCTATGAAATATAGAAGGCATGTTTTTTTTTTTAATATCAAAAGATAAAAAAATATAATTTATAATTACACTAGCTCGCATACGAGGTTGGTGTAATCGACCGCATATGTTATGTACAACTGTTATCCTAACTCAAGAAGAGCAACTGGCTAATAGTTTTGACTCATTAGCTTATTTTGTACCACTTAAATATGACAATATGTCTAATTCATTTATAAATTGAAAGACAATTTCCTTCATAAATAAAATCTGTTCATTATATATAATCCAACAATTTACAACTCTATACCCCTTTTTCTCCGCGAGAATTAAAGTGCAGTCAATTGCGGTGTGGGGGCTTGAGTTGGGTGCCTAAGCGTTGATAACTTTGATACAAAAAGCAGCACTTGCATTGGGCAACCTAGGTTTTGGTGCCCGGAAATTGTGGGGGGTGGGGTGGGCAGGGGAGGGGAGCGTGGGTGTCTGTGCTCATTTTAAGGTTTTGAGGAAAGAGGGAAATATGTACACAAACACGTACATAAATGCAATTCTTGGAAATATGTTCATCTAAATTTATTAAGGCACAAGGGCACGCCTAGTTGTATCTGCCTAGTTTACCAATCAAAAAAATCAGAAGGGAAATTAAGCATCCTACCCTACTGTTTATGCTTTGTACAAATTGACTCGGATGGAAAATTACAGATACTTTTTTAATTTATATTTTCGACTAACGTTTAAATACATCTAATGAGTAGACTTTACACAAATCAGCAAAAAAGTAAATGTATCTTTCTCAAAAAGGAGGTATTCGTAATTTTTCATACCTAACGGACTAATCTGTTCAAAACCCAAACATCAGGAGAAAACATTATAGTTTCTCCAAACTAGAAATTGCCGTAGATTTTAGTAGATTTCCTCTGGCTACTTTTTTTGGCAGGATTTTTGGATTTAAAATTAATATATATTTTTTAGATGAAAATTTATAAATAATAAGTGTGTATAATATGTAATTTGATTTTCATAAAATAATATATATATATATATATATATATATAATATTATATAGTAATCAAATGGTGTAATAGTATACTAGAATAATTTATATAAGCGTGAGCGTTGATATAAAATTTATGTGTTCATTTAATTTTGAATAAAGATAATGATTAAATTTTGTAGAGTTTGTGTTTATATATGCATGAATAAGTGTGACAAGAGTTTTCTTGAACTAATGTGTATTTGGTTTGTTCGTGTTTACTAATGTGAAAATCATTTGAAGAGTAAAAACAAAAATAACCAATTCATCTATCACAAAGGCATTTCCACATAGGTTCTTTATCTCAATCTGTGTTAATCAAATGACAAATAGCCCCGTTTATGAGGAAAGTTATAGAATTGAATTGAATTACATAAGAATTACCTATATATAGTAAAACAATATAACTCGATCTCAACATATTTTTCTGATTCATTTTACATTTTAATGGGATTGTATTGATAAATTTGGATATCTTGGCGGCATTGAGGAACTCCTATTGTATTTTGATATCATTTATTCATTATTTTCATATCATCAAAATGCATATATTCCAAGCAAGCTATCGATCAAAACAATTTTTTCTTATTTTTACACTATCTTTAAATATTAAAAATTTTCAACTAAAGTACATATTTTTACTGCAATAAAAGATGGCAACCTTGCATAGGCTTGCCACTTTTGATACTAATTCTTACATATATAATCCAAGGCCTAATATTGTGGTTATGAAAAATATATTAATATTGAGACTTGCTCACAAAATTCATCACTGTCGTCGTCGTAGAGGGTGAACTCATCCACAGAGTTTATCAAGGTTAGAGGTCTTCATGTTAAATTATATATTTTTATACCCCTGTTTTAATTTTTATTCTTTGTCTTTCCTTTTACCTTTTTCTTTTAATTTATATATATATATATATATATATATCAAATTTTCTCATTTTAATGTCTTTATTTTTTTATTTTCTTAGATTAATTTTTTATACATTTAAATACTTGTGCTTATATCATTAAAAACACAATTATTTTATAATTTGTAAATAACTTTATATATGAATAAAGTTGTTGGTTCAATCGCAGTGATTCGTTCTATATTATATAGTAACAAGGACCAACACAAATAGAACCAAAAATAAATAAGGAAACACAAATTAATAACGCAATTCAAAGCAAACTACTCATATGTTTGGAAGTCCACACCCACAAAAGTAATATAGTAATTTCACGTAGTTATAAAGTTAGATCCTCTATCTACAAACTTTTACCCCAATTCTTTTGACATTTCTCACCTAAATCTTTTTGGCAATAAGATCCTCCTTCTTTTGAGTAAATCAAAATTTCCTCTTGATCAAAACTACAACATTTATGCGAGCTTCTTCTCCCAACATAGAGAATTAACTGCTTTGATGGTCTTGATAGAAACTTGGATGTGTAAAGCATGAAATGTAATATTGAAGTTTCTGTTAAATCTGATCTAGAAAGGGTGGACTACCATGTTGGTTGATGAGTAGTCAAGAAGAAGCTGAGCTAAAAAAAGTTAATAACTTTCAATTATGCTTAAGTTACTAGCTTAGTTTAGTTTATCTTTCTTAACTGGTAGGATATACAGTTTAGTAGCTAGGAATTTGATACTGCATGAAAAGGTTCAATCTTGATCAATTGTGTGTATTTGTGTATGAGGGAATAATCTATATTCTTCTTGAGTTGATTGGGAATACACGTTAAGATAGAGGCAATTCTTCACCTCTATCTCTTTTGTTCAGATTAGTAGCTTTTCTGTTTTATTGATTTTGTACAGCCAAAGATTAGTGTTTTCTTTTCTCTATAATGATTTCTTCATTTTAATTTTAACATGGTACCAGAGCACTGAAAGATCCTTGAAAAGCTATTCGCTCATTGTTGCATCATTCATGGCTTCCAGTTCAAACTCTGCTTCACCTCTAATCGCATATATCAACTCACCTTACTACATTCATCCATTTGATAACCATAATACCATTCTTGCCTATCTAGAACTTGTTGGTCCCAATTACCGTACTTGGAGTTGCCCCTTCACATTGGCCCTTTCAATCCTCACAAACTTAGTTTCATCAATGGAGAGATCTTGGAACTAAGATAAGATTATCCCTTACATCCTACATGGGTTAGATGCAATGATTTGATAATTGCTTAGTTGTTGAAGGCTATGAGTCCTTCTCTTACCTCAATAGTATTTTACATGAGGAGTGCACATCAAATTTAGGAAGCACTCTATTGGAGGTTTTCTCTGCCTTTTGATAATTAGTTATACAAGTAACAAAGTCAATTGCACGACATCACACAAGGATCAAGAAGTTTGATGCTTATTATACAAATCTAATGGCATTTAGGAAGAACTTGGACATTATAGGCCTCCACCACATAGCCCCTATGTAGAGGCAATCCAACATGCCTTTACAAGAGATTGACAAAGTTTACAAGTCTCTCAATGGACTCAATAATGTGTATTCTACTAACATATCATAATTCTTGAGTTATAGGCCTTTTCCTTCTTTAAATGAGGCCTACAATGCCATAGCTGTAGAAGAATCACAAAGGTTAAATGTGACCACAATCTAGCCTTGATAGTTTTGCTATGGATTCATCATCAGAGAAGAAAGACAAGAAATCAAAAGTGGTTTGCACTCATAGTGGAAAAAGAGCACATTCCAGGGAGAAATGCTACAAGCTTCTAGGATTTCCCTCTAACTTCAAGTTCACAAAGTTAAGAGAGAGAACCAATCAACTAACTGCAAATCAAGTTTCATGTGACACTAGTAGAGACAAGAAGGACACAAGGAATATAGAGGAAGTGTCATTAACCAAGGAGTAGATCAAGAAGCTAATCTCATTGCTGGACTCTAAGACTATGGCTAAATCTGAAGTGATGCATTCACAGAGATAGCATGACTTAGGTAGTGGACAATCACAACCAAATAAGCAATGCCATTACTCAAACTTTGCAAGTAACCTTTCTTTAAGCCAACCATTTTCTTTAATGTCAAGTAGTAGGTCACTATATAACAGACTTAATCTGAATCATTGTGACTAAATAGTGGACACAAGGGCATTTAATCACATGTGTCATTCTCTCGATATGTTCCTGTCATATGGGCCAGTATATAATGTAAATGTTAACCTTCCTAACAATTCCAAGCTCCCCATGACTTACATTAGGACAGTCATCATCTAAAATCTCTTGACAATCCATGATGTACTCTTTGCTCCTTTATTTAAGTTCAACTTATTGTTTATCAACAAGCTTACTCACACACACAATTGCTGCTTCATTTTTGATTCCAAATCTTGTCAGACTCAAGAACCCAAAGTATGGATGAAGATTGGAATGGCTAGACTTCAGCAACGTCTCTTTGTCCTACCTCAAGAACTAACCAATTCCAAGTTTAGGAATGTTTCTGTTAATAGCTCAATTGTCAATAGTTCAGTGACAAATTTTGATGTTTCTCAATTTGATATGTGGCACCATAGGCTGAGACAAACATCTCATGATGTTGCACATAGAAGACAACTCACTTATCCTTTTGTTATAGTCATGTCAGACAAAATATGTGAAGTCTGTCCAAAAACTAAGCAAAGAAAACTTCCTTTTCCTATACATGTCAAAAACACTATTAGACCTTTCAAGCTAAAACATTTGGATATACTGGGGGCCTTATTCAATCCCTACTATTGATGGTTTTCATTTTTTTTTCTCTCAATTATTGATGACTATATTAGATGCACTAGTATAAAACAAAAGAGTGAAGTTGCTGATATCCTAGATTTTATAATCTTATTCTTACACAATTCAACCATAAAATTCAAATAGCAAGAACCGATAATGCACCAGAGTTTTTCATGCCAACTTTCTTCTCAAATTATGGCACAGTACATCAAACTTCTTGTATTAAAACCCTAAAACAAAATGCAATAGTTGAAAGGAAGCATCAACACTTGTTGTGTATAGCTAGAGCACTCTTGTTTCAATCCTTACTACCAACAAAGTTTTAAGGTGAAACTGTTCTTACAACCACATATATCATAAATAGGTTTCCTTCCAAAGTGCTTGAATTCAAATACCCTATGAGATGATTTTTGGAAAGCTAACAAATTACAATGACCTAAGGGTCTTTGGTTATCTTATAATTGCTTCCACCTTAAAAAAGACAAGAGAAAGTTAAAACCTATAGCTAGGAAATTTGTCTTTATTGGTTAATTCAACTACATCAACGGTAACAAACTTTATGATTTGGTAACTCTTGAAATATTTGTTTCAAGGAATGTGGTATTCCATAAGTCAGCTTTTCCATTTTCTCAACACTACTCTAAACAAACTAACTCATCACACCACAATCTCAGTCTTCCTACCCCCTTTGAGCTATAATTAGTGTTTATGATCAGTTGCTCCCAAAGACTCGGTATAGTCAATGATGAGATAGATCATAGGCAAGACCTTTGACAGACCCTAAACTTACTTTAATTCAGAACATGTTACAGAAAAGCAATCACTCACTCCTACATACATTAGATCATCAAGGGTGAGAAAAATACCAAAATCTTTAAGCATATATCAACATAACCTCCCTCAAATAGCACTTGAAAATTCATCCACACATCACCTTATAGCTAATTATCTAAGAAAACAACAACTCTCATACCACTACTCTTACTTCCTAGCTGCCTTAAATGATGTCCATGAACTTGAGTCTTTTGTGGAAGCTATGACTAATTCATAGTGGAGGCAAGCCATGCCTAAAAAGTTACAAGCACTTGAGGATAATGGTACTTAAGAGATTGTCAAACTTCCTAAAGGACAACAAACAATTGGTTGTAGATGGGTGTACAAGATTAAATTCAATTCAGATGGTAGTGTTAAAAGATTTAAGGCTAGATTAGCGGCAAAAAAGTATAGCCAAATTAAGGGCTTTGATTACAAGGATACTTTTAGCCCTATTGTCAAAGCAACTACAATTAGACTCTTTTTTTTTCTTTGGCGATCAACAATGGTTGGGAAGTGAGGCAACTTGATGTTCATAATGCATTTTTGAATGAGGACCTACATGAAGAAATTTACATGAATCTGCCACAAGGTTATGAGCTCAAGTAAAGGAGGTGTAATAAAAAATCATCACTAGTTTGCAAGCTGAGCAAGTCACTCTATGGCTTAAAACAAGCCTCTAAGCAATGGAACACAAAAGTCACAAAGGCACTATATGATGTTAGATTTAAACAGTCCAAAGTTGATTATTCTCTCTTT
This sequence comes from Avicennia marina, assembly GCA_019155195.1. Classification (NCBI taxonomy): domain Eukaryota; kingdom Viridiplantae; phylum Streptophyta; class Magnoliopsida; order Lamiales; family Acanthaceae; genus Avicennia; species Avicennia marina. The sequence continues at coordinate 9,182,861 of CM032782.1, forward strand.
GTTAAGGATAGTGGTAGAGATGATAAAATGGTAGTGCTAGTGCATGTTGATGATTTGGTTATTGGATGCAAGAATCAAGAGAAAGAAGATCACCAAGTTTGTGGAGCACCTTGGACCCATGTTCAAATTGAGAGATTTATGAAGGTCTAAATATTTTCTTAGAATTGAGATTACAAGATCAACACAGGTGCTCATAATATGCTAAAGAAAATATGTATTAGATATGCCTAAAGACTTTGGTTTGTCCAGAACAAAACCAACATCTATACCTTTGGAAGTTAACCACAATCTACACTCACCATAAGAAGAGCCACTTAAAGACATGACTTATTATAGGTAGCTATTATGGAAATTGATATACATCACCTTCTCTAGGACTGCCATCTCGTACACAATCCACTTGTTGTCAAAATTCATGAGCAAGCGAAGGAGAAATCACCTAATGGCAACATTTAAGGTCCTTAGGTACCTCAAAGAAGAACCAAGAAAAGGATTGTTCATGCTTGTAGAGTCTAGCTCTCCCCTACAAGCCTTCGTAGATAGTGATTGGGGATCTTGTTAAACTATCAGAAGATCAATTATAGGATACTTTATATTCTTTGGAGATGCATTGGTGACTTGGAAATTGAAGAAAGAAATTGTGGTGGCTAAAAGTTTCACTGAGGCTAAACACAAATCACTTGAAGCTTGCACTTGTCTAGTCTTATGGATACTAAACCTACTCAAGGACTTTGGAATCAATCACAACGAGCTGGTAAATCTAATCTTTGATAACAAGAGTGCACTCCAAATATGCAAAATTATCTAGTTTTCTTGATTTTGTACAACCAAAGGTTGGTGTTTTCTTGTTTCTACAATGATTTCTAGAATAGTTTTGACAATTTCCAACCTTTGTTTTGCCCATAAATCACAGTCAAATACATAGGCAAAATCATCCAAAAACGATCTGTATAAATTCAGCCTGGAATCTAAGTTAATAAGATAGTTTTCATGCCGAAACAAATTTCTACTTGGGTATGTCATGTTCAAACCTATTTTAGTTCCATAAAATCCACGCTAGCAATCTTATCCACTTGTGTTTGTATATCTTTGAGAGTACTTATTAATTAAGAAATATTGTAACCTCCATAAATAACTTATTCAGCATGGACTCTTAGATATAGCTGGCTGTATACAAGATTTATTCACACTAATTGCCAAATCGCATAACGACAAATACTATTCCAAATAAGGACAACACTAATTACAGTTTGGCACTAACAAGAGTATTGTACTTCCCCATTAATTTTGTTTATTAGTAATTATTGACCATTCCCATTATTCACTGCAATAAGCAACTCTTTGTTACATGGGTCTATTTATTTCCTTTTATCTAAGGGGTAAATAAGATTAAAGTGAAATAATATTCCAATTGTAGATTTGGTAATTAGTTAGTGACACCTGAACCAATAAAAAGGCAAATTCGATTTGTCGACCGGTCAAGCTAGCAATTTTTTTTTTTCTCCTTATTACATAACAAATATACATATATCCATATATACTTCTCCATCTAGTTTGACTAAATGTATATTTCGAATGGAGTTGAAATGGTGAAAGTGTAGTTTCACATTTAGATCATCCTGTAGTGTAGTGATAATAAATGGTTGTCATATTCTAATAACTTTGATCAATAAGCAGACATTAATTTAGAGAAGAGAACTAAGATACAAACTTTTCTTCAGCAAATTCTTTTAAAAATTAATAGTCATTAACTTGGTGACCCTTTAAAGAGAGGGAGAGAACAATCTCAAATTGGTGGAATTACTTAGTTTGAGATATATTAAGTTAACAAAGCACCCGTTGGGAGGGAATGAGAAAGGCCACGTGGCTGGGTCCCACGATGTCGTCCAGTCTTAGGACCTAACATTTGACTGATTCCAGTGAAAGGGACAGCAGCCTCGTGTGTGATTCTTTCTTCCGTTTCTTTTCTTTTGCTCCTTTTCCTCCATTGACTTTCTTACACATCACGTGACCAATGGCATCCACCACCCATATTTGTGCGTGCAAGCCTGACAGTGCGTGTTACAAGAAATACCCCCACATGTGATGTAATAACACAACGCCACCTGGGGTAAAAGTTAGCATGAAGAAAGAATTGGAAAAATCTCCGATCAATGGGTGGAACATTAACTGAGGAAGGCTAGAGGATGTGAAGAAGATCTGAGGAAGATGATATGGTATGAGTTAGAGAGGCGTAGGGCCAGCAGAAATTTGTGACTGCATTAGTTGTTGAGACTTGATTGCTTGTCATTGCATGGTTATTTCATTTACGGAAGTTAGCTGTATGTATGGATGTACAGATGATAATGTAGGTGGGTTTTGTGCAGCAGAGTTTCCCAGGTTTGGAAATTCATGCTTCGGACAAGATGACAGATAAGAGGGGGCCCTTTCCTCGGAACTTAGACAATTCCCTTTTCCCCTTTTCCAGCTTTTGCGGTTCATTCTTTTTTATTTTTTTTAAAGTTATTTCATCACAATTCACGATTTCTTTTTTTTTTTGTCCTCCCTTTTTTACACATATGAGATTTTGTAGTTCAAATTATTAGAGTATTGGATAAGGTACTAAGTTGTTTTTTAATTCTTTTGCTTCCCAAATTGTTTTGAGACATTTGAGGCTAACGGTGGCGATTGTGCTGGGTATCTATACTGTATGTAAAGTATGTAACCCCTATATTAATTACCTATAGATGTAAAAATGTTATATAGAATAAAAATAATATACTTTAAACATCCGAGTTTTCCATACATAAGATGCCAATTAAGTGAGTAATATAGTACTTGTTATTTTTGATTGGACTGATTTAAACCATACATGTTTTACATTTTGATCGAGCTAGTAATATTAGTTTCCATTTTTCATATATTTCTATTTTTTTCATTTAATTACTCGTAGATCAATTTGTATAATGGAAGAGAATGCATGATATAATAATAATAATAATAGACAGATAAGCTTTGTCGTCAAGTTTCGGCCGATTAATTTTTCCTATTCCAGTCCACCACTATTTATTAGAAACATGCACAAGAAAAAACTACATCGATCTATACACAATATCATTTTGTTGGTTGTCAAACATATGGTTTTTAAAATTATCTTTATTTTTATACATTTTGTTTTTCGCTATTCTCTGAATAATTTTATTTATTATATTCTCTTCTTTAAATTTTAATTTATTCTATTATCTCTCTTTTTAAAATCTCTCTCTCTCTGATTTTATTTTATAAATGACATAGAATGTATATTTATAAAAGATCTTATAACCTATTTCATGACAAGTATAGCTCATAATATCATGAGAAACATTAACGAATGAGAAACCAATTATAAGTTGGCGAGTTTCCACTCATTCAAAATTTTTTAAGTGGTATTAAGAAGATATGCGGTGTTTGTTTGATGAAAACAAAATAATAAGTGCACATAGTTATTCATATGAAGGCATGCATATGTTGTTTTTCAGTTTAACATCATCTGCCATAAAAACTCATGTCAGTTTAAAAACATATAGGACAAGAAAAGAAAATAATATATATATAAAACTATTTCTTCGTGCATCTTTTCTTAATCACATGATGGGTTCAAAGTGATCTTCTAAATAATTAATAAATCCCACCTTCATCCAACTATAGAGATTAAATAATAAGAGAATTAAAGCTTTAATAAGCACTACGTGTGTATTATAAAGTGATTCAATCGAAGGTTTAGTTTTTTTATGAAAAAAACAATCTTTAGCTTCGATTGCTGGAATCTAACATCTGATCAGGTTTAACAATTACGCTATTTGGTTTTGCAATATAAAATCCGTTGTAAGCATCGTTATTGCTAATGATTTTCTACAAAAGTGGAATAGTAATTATCTTTTGTTCTTCATATAGATGACATGTTTGTTTCACCGAATTAATTAATTAATTGTTTACATACGCACACATATTATCTTCTCAAATTCAAATTTTTAGTTAGAAGTTAGTGATGAGCCAATCGAATCTTTTGCACAAAATCGATATAGCCGTTATGATATATTATTCAGCAAGAACTTATGGCTTTGAATCTCACCTAGGCATTAATTTTTTACTATAATAATTATTTATCTCTAATTATTTTTTATTCTAAGTGTGTGTGTGTGTGTGCTTTGAAGTTATAAGCATAACGCGATTATTTAGTCTCTCACATTTTCAAAAAATTTATATAATTAATCCAATGTCAAGAAATATGAAAACGATGAATACAACTTGGACTATGACAGTCAAAAGAATTGACGTACATATTGAAAAATAGAGTTATTTGTCAAACGGGAAAAAAATTTGCAACAAACAAGTTTGTGAATTATTGCAATGGTGAATCAAATTTAGTTTCCAATAATAACGTTTTCTGTATTAAAATTATATCTTTGTTGGAAGCAATGATTTGGCTCCACTTTCATTTGTTTTTGCTACTAGTGGAGAACTTTCCCTACTCAAAACAAGTGTAAAATTGTATAAATAACGTAGCAATATTTTTAATATAAATTTTATATTATTTATAAAGTGAAAGAAATTAAAAGATATTTGACAAAATAATAAAAAAATATAGAATAAAATAAATTTATAGTGTACACGAAATAACTATAACAAATCAAAATTTGGGAGGAAAGAAATAATAAAAAATTATGATAAATAAAAGTCGAGAAAAGAGCGTGAAAGAAAAAATATACGAAGAGTGAAAATAAAGTCATGCTTCATCCAAAAGTTTAAATTGTTGCAAAGATTTATTATTTAATATTTAATTAATCTAACATGACCTTCATATGTAGGTGGTATTTTTTTTGGCCTTGTACGTCGTATTCGTATTTACGTGCCTTGTGCGTTTGTATAAGCTGTATATTTAATTATTTTAACATGTGGCATCGCATGTAGGCAATATTGGGTTTTTTTTTTTTTTTTTTGAAGTTTCGCATGTATAATATTTTTTTATATATAAATGGAAGGCGGTTGAAATTTGAACTTAGATCTTCTTATTTGGCCTCGCCATGTTGAAAGTTTGTCTCATCTAAAAACTTCTTTAAGAGTGATTTATTATTTAACACTTACTCTAACAATAGTTAATATTTTCTGATAATAGAAAATGATTATCCTACCATTCTCACATCTGATATATCAAATAGATAAATATAAAAGTGATATTTAAAATTACTTGTACAAAAACATTTAAAATGGAGTTGAACATCTAATAATCAAAAGATAATTGTGCTCTAGCTAGTTGTTGCATTGGGAAAAGATTTAACGGCTGCAGGTTGAGTTCAAATAAATACATGTAAATAATAGCATGTGGCTGGAGGAAGAGATCTAGTAATCCTAATCATACCTTACATAATGTATACTGTATACATCATTTTCATTTTTACATCTTTTTCTTGTTCACATGACAAATGTAGGCACAAATAATTGAATATGCATATGCCCCATCAATCTAATACAATCAACCCCATTGCTTCCGCTTATTCTCGCTCCAAATTATTATTGGTCAAAATTATACTCAACCGGAAATGATCTATATTAAATAGTTTTTCTATATTTATTTCAATATAAATATGTTATCTTCTTGTTTCACATGACATATATATGCGCATTATTAAGGGTGTTGTTGTTGTTGTATGGGACATAAAATGAAATCCTATTTTTTAATTAAACATCAAATTAAACCTTGCTGTATACACATAAATTTTATACATACATACATACATACATACATACATATATATATATATATAATATTGTCTAGTATTATATTTTTATCAGAAATAGAAACAATAAAGCTACTCTCCTCTTTGCATAAGGTCATGTATTATAATACCACTATATCATATAGTATACTTTAGTATTTTCTTCTTCTCTCTTATTGAAGTCTATATTTCTTTCTCAGCCTTTCCTTTCTCCTCACTCCATTCCCCTCGTTTTCTCTCTAGGGTTTGAATTCTTGTCCTTCAATTCCTTCATCTATCTCTTAAAATAATTTCACCCCGTTTTTATACACTTTTTTTGGCTCAAAATTAGTATTTTTTCCCCCTGGTTTCCTGTTTCTAATTGGTTCGTTTGTAGTGTAAGTATGGCTGGCTTGGACTTAGGTTCAGCTTCCCACTTCGTTTCTCAGCTGCAACTCCAAAGATCTCCTGATTCCGACGATGAATCCAACCGCAACCAGTTCTCCAGCGAGAACGCCGACAACTCTCACCAGGGCTTAGACCTAATCAACTCCAACATGGGCTCCGGTGATGGGGGCGTGCGCAGGCCGCGCGGCCGCCCCCCGGGCTCCAAGAACAAGCCCAAGCCACCGGTGATCATAACTCGCGAAAGCGCAAATACCCTCCGTGCACACATACTGGAGGTGAGCAGCGGCTGCGACGTCTTCGATGCTGTGGCGACCTACGCCAGGAAGCGCCAGAGGGGGATTTGCGTGTTGAGCGGCACGGGGACTGTCACCAACGTCAGCTTGCGGCAGCCGTCGGCGGCGGGGAGCGTGGTCACGCTCCACGGGAGGTTCGAGATTCTGTCCGTGTCGGGTTCGTTCCTGCCTCCACCGGCGCCGCCCGGGGCCACCAGTTTGACTATATACTTGGCCGGCGGGCAGGGGCAGGTGGTGGGAGGAAATGTTGTTGGCGCGTTGATAGCTTCGGGCCCGGTCATCATCATAGCGTCGTCGTTCACTAACGTGGCGTACGAAAGACTGCCATTGGAGGAGGAGGAGGGCGTCCAGATGCAGGGGCCGTCGAGCGGCGGCGGCGGAGGAAGTGGTGGTGGAAATGGAGGTGTGGGAGGAAACCAGTTTCCCGATCCATCGGCGGGGCTTCCTTTCTTCAACTTGCCGCTGAATATGCCAAACGGAGGCCAGCTTCCAATGGAGGGTGCATGGGCAGGAAACTCCGGCGGCCGGCCGCAATATTAGGGCTACAATAAGGTCAGATAATTATCATCTTCTTCATCAACGCAAGAAATCCTCTCATCCATCCTTGTACATTTATTTCGTCGTGAATTTAGGTCTTGATTTTAATTTCTGATCTGTGATTTCGAGAATGAAAAATTTGATCGTCTCTATCGTGAAACTTCCGATAAGTCGTTGAGAAATAACTTCTGCGGTTTAGACTTTTTTCCAGACCATTGATTTTTTTATTGCAACTTGTTCAGTGGTTCTGAGATATTAATTCTAATATAATTGTCTCTAGCTAGATTACACGCTAAAAACCAATCAATTTCTGGCTACCATTTGTGTAATAAATTAATATTATATGTGCGTGTATACCTTTTCAATTAAGCGAGAAATTAAATCTTCGGTGGTCAAAATAAGAGGTTTCGTAATGAAATAAGATAAGAAATGGTGAAGTGGAAAAAATGAAAACAAATCAAATTATCAATCTCCCTATACTTAGATAGCTACATATATGCATAACTAAAGCCAGCCGTAGTTAAGTCTGATTAATTAGAATAGTCTATGAATAATTATTTGTATTAGCAGCAAATAGATTCCCTTTGCTTCCCACCTCCAACTAGCCTTGTTCAGTTAAGTACTGTTTCTTTAGAAATGCTTTCTTTAGGATGAGTTGTCCCAAGGGTATAAAATATTGTGTTGATGACAATGAAGGGATAGGACTCTACAATAATTTGATAACGTTCGAATTACTCCTTTTTTATTGCTTATTTTTCTTCTCAGTCCAGAGTACATGGGACCTATGCATTCCAATAGTTTCAAGCATAACTCAGCAAAATGTTGAATGATGTATATTCACTTCTAATGCTTCAAAATCTAGCTCTTAATTACCTTTGTAGTTAATTCATTAGATAAATACTTACATCAAGAGTGATCTTACAACTATCTAGATTTTATTAATTTTTTTCATTCGCACGCGCGCGCGTGTTCATGATTTCACAAGCTAGTACACAAGTAGTTATTTAACATATATGTGTGTGTGCGTGTGCGCGAGAGGAAAATGCATGTTTTTGTGATCTTTCTATTCTCTAGTTATTTTCGTAAGGGCCTTTTTGTCAAATACATTTGTACTGTGTGATATGATTTAGTTTTTGTGCAGAAAACCCTCGTTCCATACCTAAAGTCTTCACTCGTCACAAGAGAACAACTAGTAATTAGTTAGTAATGTTTCTTGATCATTCATGAGTTTCTCCCCATTGTAATACCGTTTGAATAATATTTAATTTAATCCGGACGTGCAACAAGTCATGATATCTGAATGAGGGCGTATTAATATACATACATATATATATGGATAATTAAGAACAGAAATATTCTTGAGGGGACATAATTAGGTCAAGAAAGGCATATTGGAATAAGCCATCCTCCAGGGAACTTTTGTGTACAATTTTAGACTTCTACAAGTTTAGACTTTAGAACTAAACAACAAAAAAAAAATCTAAATCTAAATTCTATTATGTGTTGTGTGTTTGTATACATACGTACATGCATACATACATACATACATATATATATATATATATATATCTACACAAATGTGAGTGTGATATTGTAAATATTTTTAGTCTTCAACATTAGATTGTATTTTCTGTATAGCGTCAACCATCATGATCTGAGAGACATTTTAATTTCTTCTAATTTATTCATGTATACTACGTAAAAAGCCATATTCATGTAGAATAAATTATATTTATTCCTGTGATGTTAGCACATCAATTTTTTCCTTTTCCCTATTATTTCTTTTTCGAAAATAAACAAAAACTATATTTGATTTGCAAGATGAACGATGAAGGTATAATAGCTAGCTAGTCTACCAATCCACCCAAAACTCTTGAGACATGAAAATATTTATCATATATACTACTATGATTTAAATTAATAATGTTGTTTTTGTATAATGAAGGTGCAGTAATTTACAAATTTGCATGTTCCCACTGCCATTTTTGCCTTCTTTCGGATATTGAATTTACATGCAAGTGTTGATGTTCATGATTAGAAATGAAGAAGAAAATTTGCTTTAGAATAGTTTGTCTTGTGGTATGTGTGTGTTATTTTGATAATAGCATATTATTATAAAAATTAATTTCTTTGATAAAATTAGCCACCCATTTGTCTCTTCTTCTTCTTCCCTTATTGTTTTGGCCCTTGTATTTGTTTCTAAATCATAAGAAACGGAAAGAAAGAGAAAAAATTGAAAATGGCATTTATGTGTAAAATGTTGTTCTAATGAACCAAAGTAAATTTCTTTTCCTAATCATTGATAAATGTTGGAAGATCAAGAACAGACGTGAAGAAGAAGAAGTATTATTCGTGCTTAATTAATTAGTAGGTCTTTTCAATATTTCATTACCATTTAGAATAGTAAGAATTTCCAGATGATTTTCAAATCACTTTAATTGGGAAATATTATTGATTTGTTGAGATTAAGACAGGAAGCAATTCCGAAAATGTTGTAATAAAAATCCTAATATGTTAAGTATCGTATCTTGAAAAGCCACAGAAGTTCAAGATGTTCTTCATTATCTACATATTCAAAAAAAAATAATGCAAATAAATAGAATGAATTGTTAAGTTTTCATCTATCACCGCCAATTCTTGTCGACCAATGCTAGTAATTGAGGACAAAAGAGAATTTTGACAAAGTGGAGGTAAGGGGACTTATTATCTAAAGAAATTAGGCTAGAAACACGTCAACAATTTGATCTCAAAAGAAGTTTAAGTTAAGCAAGTGATTGTGTTCTGGTTCGAATGAGTTGTCTTAATATTTATTGGGTTATTTGTTAATAAAAAATTCTGTGTAGTCCCACAGACGTAGAAACATTATCTCCAAACTGCGTTAACAAACTTTTAGTGTTGTTTTTAATTTTCTGTTGCATGTGTGAATATGTGATAACAATTATTCCAAAAGAACTTATAACATTAACCAACAAACTAACTAACAAAAATATAGAAAGACAAACAAAATATAACATGTGAATGGTGTGAATTTCCAGTTTATATAACCAATAATTGTAACTATACCAAAAATATGTAACGTATGTGAAATATTAGAAAATGAGAAGAAAACTTTCGGGAGGGAAATAATAATATATTCAGTATAAAAATTATGAGTATCATTGGCCAAAAAAGGATTGATTATACATGACTTCTTTTGGGCTTGACCTATCTAACAGCAACGATTATGTGATTAAGCCCATACAAATTTGAAGACCTCCAACATTGAATTTGGTATAACCGACAAACTAGTGAACAACTTGCATCAAATCCCACCAACCATTTTGCCTTTCTGATTCTCAATATCCAGTTTTGGAGACAAGATCACATCTGTATGGTCTTTAAATCCTTACACCCATTTAAGGAAAGACTGTTGAAAATTGTTATATTACAGCATTGTACTGGATAAACATGCATTGCCCACATCACATTCAAAAAGCCCCTATATATGAAGAATATCAGGTGGATTTTTTTTTTTTCTTTGCTTTTTATTTTCTGTGGTAAAGTTATAGCAATAAATACATCATCTGGGTAATCTATAATATTAAATCTCAATCAATAATTTTCTGTATCTATAATTCTATTCAATTTAGACAAACTTGGGTTATGTATTAATCAAGCGGCAGTAATTTAGGAATTTTTTGATTTTGTTTAGTAAGCGCTTATGACTTTTTTCTTTAAGAAAAAAAAAAGAGAAAGAATGTTAATTTAAACTATGCCAAGAAAATTCAGGCAAGTTTACAAAAATGGACAAGAGCAATCAGTTTTTACCTTTTTTTCAGTCTAATGAATAATTTGTAATCAGAACTCGGATTCATAAGTGTATGCACAATTTTTTGTCTTAATTATTTTGAAGGAAACCATGAGAACAATTTCCATGGGCACCTTTCTTGCACTGTGATTAACGCGCACCAATGTTTTTAAAATCAATGCTATGCGTACATCAGAGAATAACTAGATTATTGAGCCATTGATTCAACAGTTTGGAGCATTTTAAAAAATGGTTATTTTAAATTACATAACATTATATATGAATATGTAAAATAATAATAAGGTTTTACAAAATAAATTCAAAATCAATTATTAATCTGCAATTGATGGATTTTAAATATAGTATTTAAAACGTTAATAATTCAATATAAAAACTATTGCAGAAATTTGAAAGAAATTTAAGCAGATTCAAATAAAAATAAAAGTATAAAAATTGAAAAATCATTTCTGAAAAACAAAGATAACTCAATTAACATGATTTTTTTTTTAATTTTAAAAGGCAATACATAAATTATCAATAACTCAATTAAAGTAATATATGAATAAAAAAATTAAACAAAAAATAAAAATAAAAATAAAAATAAAAAATAAGTATTGAAAACTATATATAATAATTAATATTTTGGAAGTAAGAAAAATACAAAAATATATTATATTCATTTTAAAAAAAATAGTTAAATTTTATTTTTTTGTCATTCTCATTAAAAGTGAAAGAAAATAATGGGCCAAAACTTGTTCAATTTTGGCTGGTTTTTAACCAATTCCCATCGGATTTTGACCAATTCAATTCCTTTTTAAGGCAATTTATCAATGAAATTTGTTCTATATTTTGTCCGAGTTGCTGAAGCGAGCAGTTGCCAATCGAACCTGCTAATCCTGTCGAGCTTTAAAAACCTCGATGTACACTATAATATGTATTTCTGTTTATTGTTACTCTATGGTACATCATTTATATTAAATTCAAAAGATGTGCTTTGCTGTCAGAGGACTTAGCTTAGACGGAGCTGCAAGCATATTCCAACTTTTCTTCGGTAACCTGTAGTCCTGTTTGGCTTGTGTAGTAGTCATTGATAGATTCTATTTTGTAGATATTTAAATACAGCAGTTATTTACTTGGTCTACAGCTACCAACAGTGCACTGAGTGGCCAAAAATATATAAACTTGATTGTAACATGCAGGAGAGTAGTTAAATCACTTCTTTCATCAAATGACACATGTAGCTCTCTTCTTGGTCATTTCTTTCATCTAGACTTGATGAGTCTTCAGTTTCAATTCTGATATGGTACCTGATCTCTAGGGATCAATCAATCTGAATTAATTTAGTCGGGAAGACCAGCAAGAATAGGAATCTACTTCCAGAAATTCGATTGGTCAACCTATTTTCAATGGTGGAAATGATGATAGCAACTCGCCTTTCTTTATCCATCCTGCAGACAGCCACACCTCAGTCACCGTAAGTCCAGAACCGAATAGAGTTAACCACGCGGCCTGGAACAGGGCATCACACCAGCTTCATCAATTCGAAACAAGCTGGACTTTGTTAATGGAAAGATAACGGAACCTGACGAGGAGGATCCACTCCATCTAGCCTGTCAATGGCTCTGCAGCTTTGCTTCCATAGTTTTCTACCCGGGGTATGCTTGTTAAGTGTGGATGTGTTGCATAAAAGGCTTTTACATATACATGACAATAGGGTATGCAAATTGCAAAGTATACCATACAGTCTGAATCTTGGCTTAAAGGGAGTTGACAGCTATTACACTAAACTAATGAGTGTTTGGGAGAAGTGAAGCATTACAGATCTCCACCACACTATGTGTCTGGGAGTTGTAATCTTGAATGCTTCCAAAAGTATATTGAGTTACAAGAAAAGGACGGAGTCTACAAATTTCTCAATGGACTCAATCAGTCCTATTTTGCCAGTTGGTCTCAGCTTCTAAGAGAGAGGCCTTTCCAATCTCTTGATAAGGCCTACAATACTATTATGGCTGAAAAAACACAAAGGACTAGTAATTCATCTTAGCAAACTTCGATGAAAGCTGCAGCTTTGACTGCAACATCTGATAGAAAGGAGAAGAAATTTGAGGTAATCTGCATTCATTGTGGAGAAAGGGGTCATCTTAAGGAGAAATTTTATAAGATCGCTGGTTTTCCACCTAATTCAAGTTCACCAAGTCAAGGGGAAAAAGACACAATTATCTATCACTCAAGCTTCCAACGATGGAAAGGAAGAATTGGCGGTAAAAGGGAATAAGTAGGAAGCATCATTATCGTATGATTAGATAAAGAATTGCTAACTTTGCTTAATTCTGAAAGTATGGCTCAATTTGGTGTGAAGGATTCACAAAATCAACATAATGGTGTTGTGGCTCAACCACATAATGAAACCTACCAGTCCTACTCAAACTTTGCAGGTAAATGCGTCACATACCAACTTATCTCTTTCATGTCAACGAAAGATAACATCATGTAAATCATCATTTTTTCAAATGATCGGATTGTTGATACCAGGGCATCTGATCATATGTATTGTCATTTATCCTTTTTCCATTCATAGGAACTTGTATCCAACCTATTTGTCAACCTTACCAATGGAACAAAAACCCCTGTGAAGTACATTGGAAAAGTAAACATCACTGAAACCTTAACTCTTGTAGCTTTTATGCCTACCTTCAGATATAACCTCTTGTTAGTCAGTAAACTCACAAAAACACACTAATGCTGCAGGATCCTTTATTCAAATGCATGCAATATCCAATTCACATCACCATGGATGTGGCTTAGAATATCTAGGAAAAGGCAAGGTTTATTCATCCTATACCAAGAAACCAAACAACCAACACTTACCAAAACTCAGAAATCCCTTGATCATCTATCATCCTTCAGATTTAAGCCATTCACTCCCTCAGTGAATACTTCTCTCGATACATTTGGTGTATGGCATGACAGGCTAGGGCATGTGTCACATAATGTAACAAATAAAATTCATTCATTGATTCTATTTGTTAAAGTGATGTCATATAGAACCTGTGAAGTTTGTCCAAGGCAAAACAGAAGAGAATCTTTTTTGCTTTTCATGTAAAGTTAAGTATTAGACCTTTTAAGCTTATACATATTAATGTTTGGGGCCTCTACTCAGCGTCAGTTGTTAGTGGCTTTCATTACTTTATAAAATTTGTTGATGACTCAACAACTTGTACCTGAACTTGTATCATTAAACAAAAGAGTGAAGTCTCACGCATTCTTCTATCATTCTATAATGTGATACACACTCAATTTAACTTCAAGATCCAAGTAGTTAGGTCAAATAAAGCACCAGAAATTCACATGTCATCATTTTTTTTTTCTATAAAAGGTGTCTTACTTTGAACGCATGTGCTGAAACTTTCCAACAAAATGCAGTTGTGGAGAGGAAACACCAACACATACTATCCACTACGAGAGCCCTACTCTTCTAAGCATCACTACTAACAAAATTTTAGGGTGATGCAGTCCTCAAAGCCACATACATTATTAACAGATTGCCCACAAAAATCTTCAACCACAAGATACCTTATGAGTGGCTATTTGGAAAGCTACCAAGCTATCACCGACTTAGTGTATTTGAATCATTGGTTTTTGCCTCAACTCTTAAAAAGGGTAGGAAAAGTTACTCAAGGGCCAGTAGGTGCATCTTTATAAGCTATCCAATAGGTGTTAAAAGATATAAGCTTTTTGACATTGATACAAATGAGGCATTCTTGTCCAGAGATGTAGTATTTCATTTCCTTTTTATAAAAGTTGTCATGTCCTTTTATACTCTCACACCTAACTCAAAACTCCCCAATACACCTGCTAATATTTGTATATATGATTAGGATTCCAAAGTGTCACATGCAATTGATGAAGATAATGATGATGAACATGTGCAGTCACCCCTAATGCATCCTGAACCTCCTATTCAATGTTAAACCGAACTAGTCAAATGGATTAGCTGATAGATGAAAGACTAAACTGGTAGCTATGGGATACAACTAGGTTGACGGATTTGATTATTAAGAAATTCTATGGCCTTAAACAGGCCTCTAGGCAATGGAATCCAAAGTTCACTAAGGTTCTTAGCAACTATAGATTCATCCAATCAAAGGCTAATTACTCTTTATTCATGAAGAAAATCAGCAATGATGAGATGATAGTATTGCTAGTGTATGTTGATGACTTTGGTGATAGGGTGTAAAGATCAAAAAGAACTTGAGAATACAGTACAGTATTTGAGAACAAAGTTTTAAGTTAAGAGATCTTGGTGTCCCAAGGTATTTTCTTAGGATAGAAGTTGCTAGATCAAAGCAATAATTTGTGCTTAGACATAGGAATCACATTTTGGACTTGTTAAGCACTTATGGGAAGGTGACAACAACACCAATGGAAATTAATCACAAACTAAAATGCAAGGGATCCAAACATGCTTAAAGATGTAACCTTCTTCAGACAGCTTGTGGGAAAAGTCATTTACCTAACATTTACTAGATCCAATGTATCATATGTTGTACTGACTTTGTCTCAATTCAGGAGTAGGACTAGAAAGACTCACTTGGAAGCAGCTTACAAGGTACTCTGATATCTAAAAGGTTATCCAGGCAATGGGATGATCCTATCCAATGAATCGGAGCTGGAGTTGCAAGAGTATGTTGATAGTGATTGGGGGTGTTGCAATGACATAAAAAAATCCATGCCAGGTTACTTTTTTGGGAAGCTCAATGGTAAGTTGGAAGTCCAAAAAGTAAAGTGTATCGGCAAGAAGTTCAATTGACTTGGAGTATAGAGCCATTGGCTTCTGCACGTGTGAAATCATGTGGATCAAAAATCTAGTCAAGGAGATTGGATCAGAACTCAAACATCCAACGAGACTGCATTGTGATAATCAAAGTGCATGACAAATATGTGAAAATCCTACTCACCATCGGAAGACAAGACACTTTGATTTTGACTTACTCTTTGTTAGAGAAAAGGTGGAGGATGCAGTGATTGAAATGAAATTATTCCTGGCAAGGAATAGTCGGCTGACTTGTTCATAAAAGCATTAAGCAATACACAATTCAATAAATTGCTATTCAAGATGAGCGTGAAGAATATACATTCCCATCTTGAGAAGGGCATTAAATCCAAGATATTTGTCAAAGGACTTGGCTTAGCCGGAACTAAAAGCATATTCCGACTTTTCTTTTGTAACCTGTAGTCCAATTGGGTTGTATAGAGTTGCTGATAATTTCTATCTTGTAGATATTTTAATATAGCAGTTAGTTAGCCTACAACTACCAATCGTGCATTGAGTGGCCAAGAATCTAAACTTGATTGCAACATGCGGAAGCGTAGTTAATCACTTTCTTTCATCAAGCAGCACACCTCACTCTCTCTTCTTGATCATTTCTTTTCACCTAGACTTGATGAATCTTCAGTTCCAATTCTGATATGCTGCTTTAATTTTATGTAACATTAATTTTATTTTAAAATTTAATGTATTGAAAGTTATATACAATACAAGGAAGACACAATGTCAATCTTTTATAAGAAGAATTCATTTAAGATACAAAAGGGTCCTTAGTGTTGTATTTAAACCATAAAATTATAAATAAAAATATTTTGGTAACTCTCTCTCTCTCTCGCTCTCTACTATTACTACTTTTTACTTATGAGTTATTTGATTAATAATAGAACAGTCTAAAATGAAAGAAACTTTTTGAGTTATTCATATTTTTAACATAAAAAATGATCATGATGACCATGTCGTTGTTGTTGTACCAAGCAAATAAGGAAATTAATTTAGTTGTACAATGGATAATTACATAAATATCCTTATCTTTTACACATTATATTTTTACATTACTCCATCAATTTTCATTCATTTCATTTATTTTTGAATTCGAACTTTTTGTTTTTCCTTTTTCTGAAAATTTCTGTGTATTTTATCCATTGTGTGTTTATACTATATATTAAGGTCACGAGCATTATTTTGGCTTATAATGGTAAATTAATTAATGGCTTATTTAAATATTTTTATTTTTCTTTTCTTCTCCATTCTCTTTTAATATTTTTTTATATTTTCTCTTATTGTATTTTAATTAATATATTTTTATAGTTTTTCTCTTATATTTTTTTATATCTTTCAATTAATTTTTCATCTTTTTAAAATGTTATCACATAGTTTTAATTTGAATTAATTTGATATTTTTATTATAATATATTATAATGAGTAAAATATTTAATTTATTAAAATTTATAAGCACATCGAGTATGTAGCTATTACTAATTATTATTAATTTTGTTGTTGTTGTTGTTGTTAATGCAATTGTCATTGCTGTTTTTTTTCTTGCTTGATGTTATATTGTGAGAAAGATCATATTTTACAATATACATACATACATACATATGTATAACATTTAATCCGAATATAAGATTAGTCTCCGGGAAAGAAATGATCATTTGATTGATAATATTAATGAAAACAACAGGTCCAGAGGACCCTTAATTTCCAACAAACAACAATCCTAAGATATCTGAACTAACAAAAATAATAGCTCCATAAAAATCACAAATTATGGAGAAAACTAACAAGTAGAAAAAATTGAAAATATTGTTGCGGCTGATCTGCAGAAGCAAAATTAGTTTCTGCAATTATTCTTCAACCCTGCAACTCAGTCACACGCACGCACGCACGTGTGTGTGTGTGTGTGTGTGTTTGCGTGTGTATGGACATCTACGGCAAGTTGCTAGTGGGTGGACCGCCAGACCTGCTGGTGGCGTAGCCCGATCCGGCGATGGAGGCCGTGGAGTCCATGCTTTCACTGCCATACGCGCCGTCAGTCGGATATCCAGCCGCTGCAGCGTTGGGATCATGATGAGGATCGTGCTCCGCCGCCTTTTCCGCGGCTTTGTTGACGTGAAGGTCCATGGCAGCCTCTGCTTCTCTCGCCATTCTTACCTCGTGCGCCACCTCCACTTTGGCTTTTGCCAATTCTTTCTGCGACTACAGAAGTATCCCAGAATCATACAAATCTATTCAGAATCTACAAAATATACTCAAATGCCATATAATTGGAAAACAAAACGGGTTTCTTACCTTCTCTTCCTCTTTTGCTTCAGCTTTGGCTTTTCTCATGGCGCTCATGTCATTCCACTTTTCCTTGATGGCCTGCATGTTTGCTCACTCTCACTCTTCTTTCTGCAATAAGTCGAATTGATTTGAATTGAACTGAATTCTTCAGGCCAAAGGTAAAACCTCGATTGAGGTGTATATATAGGCAATATCTTGGACGATAACTAATCCAGTTTTCCGGAATGTAATGAGGGCTCATTTTCTTACATACGTGTGATAATGGTTGAAATTCATGACATGTGTTGACAATGGAGAGTTTCTTTCATTTAACTGAAGTTGGTTTTGGAGATGTGGCTCTGGAGAAAATGGAGTTCTTGATAGGTGCCAGCTCATGTAAGTCGGACCAAGTATACTTTCCAATTTTAAATACTGTACATATGATTCCAGTTCTCAACTATTAAATATTAAGACGTATATCTATACTTATTAATGGCTACAACTATTATCTGAAAGTGGATGCACAAATTTACATTTTTAATTTGAAGCGAACACACACACATACATAGATAGTACCCTTGATGTTTTCCTCACTAAAAATGCCAAAATGGGAAAAGAGAAATTGTCACAAGGGATACTTTCATCTTCTATCCGAATCAAAGGTTGATTAGAGTTTGGGTGTAGCAAGGGTTGAATTCGAAGTTGATGCGTCCCACACAGAAACGCCATTTGCACCTGACTGATCTAGAATTTCACATCCCAAACTCAGCTAATAACCTTATTAACCTCACAAAGCATCTTCAAATTCTTCAGCAATAAAAAGTCCTCTCACTGCCCACATGATGTTCTAAAGAAAGTCAACTGTTTGTTTATATGGATGCCAAAAGAGTTACTTCCAACGGAGCTAAGTCTTGAAGAGACGGTAGAACTGAATGAGATTGGAAGAACCGAAATCTTGGACTGTGATTGACATATATTTTTGTAGTGAAGCCTATAGAAATCAGATGGATTGCATTTCTCACTTTTTGTAGTGGTCCAGAACGAGTTTCAATGGTCCAACGTTTTTTTTAGTAAGGACATATCAGCTTAACCAGACAAAACTAAATTTCGAAACCTTCAGAAATTTATCTAGCAACATAACTGTCTCAGGAGCAACTTTACAAGGGGCTTTTCCGGAGCATTATGGAACAGTGACCCCCAGCACCTTATAAAATCAAAGAGAAATCAACTCCTAGACAACTCCCAGTGTCTTATTATCTGATATGTTAGTGTCCAATAACTGGAAAAGATGAGAAAAAACTAGGAAAAACATGAACCAGCACAAACAGAACAATGTAGATGGAAAAAGCCAGTCTGGCACAAAACCACCAGCTTTTGTCGCCGCATCATTAGATGGGATCTTGCTGGCGGATCCGGCAGTCCCATTACCTGAAAATAGCTTAGACAGACTTAATTCAGTTATGTTCATTTGTTCCTTGGCTGCAAGCTCAAGCTCAATTATTGGCCTGTTACCGTATCGTTTCTGCAGAAAATGAAACAGGAGAAGAGTTGATGTAAGATTAATAATATTAATACCGTTGACTGCTAAATATAGAGCACGTTGAGAAAGAACAAGGATTTTGAAGCTTTAGAATATTCAAATGCGCAAGAAAATCACGAAGAAAAATTTCTGCAAAAAATTTAGCATTGTTAATATTCGAGGAGAAAGACACTAAACATGGTATCTTTGCAACTACATTAAGCAACGCAATCGTTTACTTTCATCTCTGCAAGAATCTCTGAGGCACTTCTTCCAAATTCACATGTCACAAAGACAAATCCGAACTTCTGTCTGTACCGAACATTCCACTCACGCAGCTCCTACAAGGGGCAGAGAACAAACAACTCAAATCCCGAAGTGTGGACGTTGGATCACCTGCGGTAGTGATCACATACAAAAACAGGAAAGCTGGTACGTTAACTTGTAGATACCTGTAACATGGAGTCTGTAGCAGTTGCTAAAGCAGTAGACTGCTCTCCCTTGATCCGCCTGTGAGAAGAACTACCGATCATGTTTCTGGCCTCATGATTGTAATGGGATGTGTCTAGTGATTCAAATAACAAATCACACTATATGGAACCAACAGCCAGTAATGAAGTTGACATGTATCTGAGTCTTACTCATTTTTTTCACCTCAATTTTGCTTGATCAATATGAGAAACATAAGGATTCAGCTAATGATTTGAAGTTTAATATATGTGGTACTGATACAGATGAAACAAACGACAAGATACGTAAAATGGTGACGCATGCCTGTTTGGAGTAAAGTGTAGCGATTAAATGCAAATGGTCTCAATTGACTAAGTACGAATAGACGGAATTTTCTAGCTAAACCATCACAAAGAAGATGACTGCTGCAGCAGATGCTACGAATTCAATCAAGCTGCATACCCAAAATGATGACCAAAGTAGTTTGGTGCACTATGGGTGGCGTGAGTCAAACACCATACTTTGTGTTTATACCTATTTATACACTAAAAAGCACAAACCAAATATATCACTATAAAACACCTTAACATACTCGAAATCAAATAGTTTTCTCTATGCGTGTGTACAAACATGAAATTTTCAAAAGTTCATCATGGCCTATATTTAAAATTAAACTACTTACTATATATGTACAAATATATACCTATTTATATGTACAAATACTCAAATTTGTATATGTATATATAAACTAATCATTATTTATATATAAAGCCATAAGATCCAATCGACATATAATAAAATTATATTATATTGTTGATGAAAATCCCAATAACGAACACTATTTGATATCTACTATGATTTTTGTCCATTAAAAACACTCCAAAACAAACAAACCAAACACATTTACCCTATTTTATTCGATTCATAGAACAAACTAACAAATATGCATAATACAAAAATACTCATGATTGAAAATCAAAAAGCCCACAAAAAAGGAGTTCCAATCATTCCTATACAGAATTCCAGCTTTTTGCTTAATGGCAAATGAATTTTGTGAGCGCAAAAATCGAAAGGTTTTTATACTTAGTAGATTACTCATCACATAGCCTCCTTTCAACCCTTGAGACCTTGCACACTCATCCTGGATAAATTCATTTATCATAAACTCGTCACATGGCTACGAAAAGGAAATGCAAATGATGATACTTCATGGTCTTTAAATTCTGAGAAAGATATAAACTCAACTGGGCACTGGTCGGACTTTTGTGGGTCTGTGAAGGGCTTTCACCAATCTGAGGATGAGCAGCAAACGCTTCTAGCCATCCATTCACATCCACCTACGCCAGATAATTAAGCAAAGAAATCTTCATTAAATATGTGCGTAGAGAGGCATATATATACAACTCCTGAGAAGAGAAGGATTAGTGAGAAAGAAAGAGACTTTGTTGAACCAGATATCTCTGGCAGCCTCAAGGGCCTCATCGTAACCGGAAAAGGGTCCGGCGGACACCATTTCTCGGGCAAATCTAATGCTCCCACAACATGCCAGCCAATCTTTCTCTCCTAACACCTTTGGTGGTTCCATTTTTCTCCAAATTCCTTTTTCTCTTTGGTTTTGAACCCTTCAATGATCGAGGAAGATGATCCGAATGGCGAATTGGCGCTGTGTAATTGAGGAACTGTCTCTGTGTGTTTTGACCGGTTGGTCTTCACTTTTCAAAGTGAAACTGAATTTGTTGTCGCAATTGAGACAGAACAATACACACATACACACACACACACACATACATATATATATATATATGGAGATATCTTTATAGTAATTTTATTCTTTTAATAACTTTTTATTTGAGGAAGAAATCTTTGTAATAAATTTAAGTGGGAGAATTTTACAAAAACTAATAATAGTTGCCAAATGATTATATTTGCCTTGACAAGGAGATCTTTTTTCTCCAAATCAATCCGAAATTTTCTGTTCTTGTATTCTATTGTTTGGGCTTTTGGGTTAAAATTCATATCCCTTGCTATGGTATTTTATGTACCTATAGTCTATAGTTTAAGTATAATGACAAATCATACGGATTGTTAATTCGAAATAAATAATTTGCAACTATTTTTAGCGAAACGAAAAAGGTAGGTTTGGAAAATGAAATAAAATATTTTCATATTTGATGTGGGTTCGTTTTACAAAATATTAATAATTATCAAAAAATAGCATAACGACTCGCCCAAAATAATAAAGAATTTCTACAATAATAAAAATACTTGTTAATTTGTGTTTTTTAGCATTAAGAACAGAATAAAATACATTAGTCATCATAACCTATCACCAGACTAAGCCATAGGTCTGTCAAAAATAATGTCATTACACACCATAAAAATGGTAATTAAAATGGTAATTTGTGTTTCTTTGGCATGAAGTGTAGGAAAAAATACATAGCCTTCACCAAACTAGGCCATAAGATTTGTCAAAAAAGACATTTTTACACATCATAAAAATGGTTATAAAAATGATAAGTTGTGTCTCTTTGGTAAGAAAGACAAGGTACAGCCTTAGCTCTTGTCAAAAATGATGTCATTACAAGTCGTAAAAATGATAATTAAATATTTTAAAATGTTCACATAAAAAATTAAGTAATTGGAAATTTTTTCCCCTAGGAAATATTTTCTTTCTCCTATGTTTCTAGAAAACAAGTTAAAGAAAAATACTAAAGAAAGAAAAACTTTAAATAAAATATAGAGCCTTTGGCTTTGAAGGGTAACTCATTTAACACAAAATAATGTGTGTGTGTAAGAGAGAGAGAGAGAGAGACTGTATTAGCCGTCTATTCCAACATTTCTCAGAAACATCAATCACTACTATTTTAGCCATCTATTTCTATATTCCTCAAAAACATTAACCACTCTTTTTACCTGTTGCTTCTAGTTCATTCTTCTTAAAAATCAGACAGCTTTGGTATTTTAAATTCATTAGAATCTATTTTATCTTCATACACTTCTTATCAAAAGTTCATGAAATAAGCAAGTTTGAATTTTAGAATGTCTTGAATTTTCTTTTCTTATCTAATACTATTAGATACTCTTTAATTGGCAAATTGATAATTTTAATTAAGTATTGCAACATCACATGTACATAAAAGAATATTGTATTGGAACAAAAGATGGAATGTAAAGGTTTAAATGCATTAACCTATTAACATAGTTCCAAACTTTTCCAATATCGAGGACATCGATTAAAGCAAGTATTTTCAACACGTCAAATGAAACAAAACTAAAACAAGACAAATGAATAACACTCCAACTAGTCAATTTTTCTATTGATTTCAACCTCTTAAGTACTTAAACAACCTCACCCATTGCATAGTGCACTTAGGACAACCTAAATGGCCCATGCAGAGGTTTATATGGGCAATGTTAGACTCACAACACTCTCAATCACTTTTTCTACTTACTTTGATATAAGAAAAAAAAAACCAATTACACCACAAAGGGTCAATTTTTTTTTGACTAAACACTCAAATAAAAAGTCCAAGTAATCATGAATAGTCTCTAAACTTTATAGACTTTATTGATTAACAAATCCCATGAGTTTTGCAAGCCAATTCTCAAAAATATGCGCATACATACTTTGCCACCTAGACTGTATGGTAGATTGGTTCAACATTAGACGAACTTTCCATCCTAGACAAAATGTTTTCCAAAGGGTGCAAATTTTGTTCCCGACAAATTAAGTATGGGTAGAATAATCCTCGTTAGATATTTCAAGTTAAAGGTTGATTCCTATCCATACAAGGATATCCAACAACATAGAAAATCATATCAACAATATATAAAAATAAGATTGCATTAATATTTTTTTCAACTTTAATTAGTACCACATCGTGCCAACACATCTGCATATCAGCTGTCAAGTCACATCAAACCAACACGTATAAACCCTTTTGCTTTCTCCATAAGATTATATAGGATTAATAAATTTTATATTAAGTGGGACAAGATAAAATTTTCAATTATATGTTCCCTCAAATTTCTAATATGATGACTTTATTTGACACTTCCCTTGTTTGGATTAATCTCAACTTTTATTGCAATCATTAAATGCATTACAAATTTAAATACTGAAATGATTTTGTACCCGTCTTAAAAATTGATTACACAAATATTTGGATTTAAATTTAGTTTTAATAAATATGACATGGGCGGAACCTGCAAAAGTTTGTATATTAGTGTGTGTCTACACACACACATGTTTGCATATATTAACTTAAAAAAAAAATAGTGTGAATGCTATTGATCACCAAGTTTTCATATTCTTCTTATACTTCCCATTAAGTTGAAATGAATTATATTGGACAAATCAGTCTAACCAATTTAGTGAAAAACCGAGCAACTGTCCTCTTAAGATAGAGTTAAAAACCAGATGTTATGATAAATTATAAATTATTAATGTTAAAAACGAGTTTTGTAGGGTATATTATGAAAAATTTATACGGTTTTTATGTTGTAGTGTTATTTTTTCAAATTCCACCAAGCAATAAATGCATCTAAGAACTTTGCATGAATCAATGATTCAAATAATAAATACATTTTTATGTGACTCCACATGCATAATACTCCAAAACTTCTCTTGAAAAGATTTGATTTTGAAAACATAAATGTATTATATGTGGATGTTGCATATGTTAAGGATGATGTATATAGCGTGCATATTTATTTATAAACTAATT
Organism: Avicennia marina; assembly: GCA_019155195.1. Classification (NCBI taxonomy): domain Eukaryota; kingdom Viridiplantae; phylum Streptophyta; class Magnoliopsida; order Lamiales; family Acanthaceae; genus Avicennia; species Avicennia marina. The sequence goes on from CM032782.1 coordinate 9,207,386, forward strand.
TTTCAAAATTTGATTGAATTGAACCAATAACCCAATAGATTGCTTGATTTATTCATGGATACGATTTCGAAAACATTGGTTACAATTCCTAGTCATCTCTATTTGTGTTTTTTTTTTTTAAATCTACTGTAGACAACAAAAAAATGGGGCTTATATGGTTGGGCTGACCAATTTAAAAAGACATCCTCTGCGGGAATGTTCTATTTATGGTTGAAATATATTTACTTACAGTGTATTTTTCACTCTCCCAACTTCTAATTAAACTTTACCAAACCAAATATACTATTTTACAAATTTACATCTAAATTTTAATTCAAAATTTTTCCTCTACTATATATAACTAATTAATTATATATCAACTGTCATACCTATTCACAATCAAATCATACCTATATATACACACACAATCATTCACATTCATATATATATTTATACCTATAAACAAATTATTATCCCTATATACAATCATATCGTCTAATCATTATTACATATTTTATATATATATTCAAATAAATTAAAATTTTCAAAACATCAAAGTCTTACAACCAAACATATATTCTATCTAAACACAATTCAAATAAACATCTTTCAAAGAAAAATTCTCTCCCAAACATAGCCCTTGTGACTCTGTCTTTTAATGTAGTATGATACTTGCACTAACTCAAATTATGTTAAAATTGATCAATTCTCCAGTTTTTGTTGGAAAAGAAGAAATCATACGAATTTATTTTTAATAGATTTAGTGATGTGTTATTCTTGGCCAATTCTGAGAATTAATTTCTCATGACATTCGCATCATTCATTCATTCATTTATCCACAATATTGAGCCGTAGATAACAAAAAGCATTGTGTTAGCTAGACGTGTTCTTCTTGGCCAATTTTAAGAGTCATTTACACAAATCAGAGTACAAGTTTCATATTTAAGACCTGTTAGAATGGGGTAAATTGTTTTTGAAAATGACCTCCCTGACTGGCCAAAAGCAAGACTGGCATTTACCACAAAGCCTAGAGTATTCATATTTAAGACCCACAATTTAAATGGTATAAATTGTTTTAGAAAATGACCTCCTAACTAGCCAAAAGTTAGATTTTTTCTCCTGCATCTAAAAACAATTCCATTCGCATAATCATGACATTAATTGAACATTTTGATTTAGAGTTGCAACAGATGATTGTGAAAACGACACTTCTTAATAGTAACCTAGAAAAAGAAGTTTATATGACATAATCTAAACAATTGTCCTCTAGTGAGGTGAGCAATTGATTTCCAAACTTCAAAGATCTTTGTATGGGCTAAAACAAGCCTCTTGTCAATGATATTTAAAATTTTATGATGTTATCTGACGTGATCAACGATCGCGTCGGATAGGACGGTGTAATCGGACCCGAATCCGATAACCCCAGGGACGCGAACCGGGCGAAGAACGCTGACCCAACGTAGTAGGATTGGATTGAACCCGATAAGAACGGCCACAATCAGCACATCGGTTGCTGATTGATACGTTACGAATCACTCGAACTAATTCGGAATGACTCGATTTGGGATAGAAACTCACGAAAAATTGAAAGAATCAACTTCAGGGAATTGGAAAAAAACCTGAATTAATTGAAAACACTCTGTATTGTATGTGCTCAACTGAATAACAAACTATTATTTATACTAAAACTATCAGACTCTAACCTAAAAAGCCCATATGGCCCAATTTATTAATTAAGCCCATTAACCAATAAACTAAAATTAATAAATACTGAAATAAAATTCGACGGATCCTTAGATCGCGTCATACCCCTCCTCTTGAAGGCGAATTGTCCTCAATTCAAATCTGTGTGCTCCTGGATCAAACACGAATCTCTGAAAGTCCTTTAACCCTTCATCGCCTCGCTGAAACTTTAGCTTTATCTTCTTATGAGTCCAACATAAAAATATCGGCAACAACCTATATAAAGGAATATAAAAGGGCACTGATGACTTATTCGGATATGCATGTGTAATCTCTGCACATAAAACTATCTTCAACTCTTGTACAGTATAATTGGACATAGGATCTACTAGATAGTTGAATGGATCAATGTACACGTGGCTCTGTAGAAGTTTAATCTCCCAATCCTTGGCTTGTTCTTCATGCTTGTGGTTGTCATCAACTTCCATTTTAATTTCTATGGCTTCTTCTATCTCAACTTTATCCCTTTCAATTTCTACTGATTCCGTTATTTCTTTTCATTCACTTTTCTCCTCAGTTTCTCGATGGGTGGGCCTTTCTTCTCTTCCAAAACTTTGCTAATGCCGATATGGGTATCAACTTTCTCGTTTCGACATTCACTCATGCTATGCCCATGCTGAAAGCAATTAAGACACACCCGAATTTGACTTCTAATATGAGAATCCGATACCTTGGATGGCTTATTGTACTCATCCACATTCGATCCACAATCTCTGATATTATCATACCTTGATGATGTGTATTTATTTCTTGTCTCCTCGTAGCCTCGTCGATCTTGTCTTACTGGCCTGACATGATGCCCATGTCCATCCCTAGCCTGAGCTCGGCCTGGCACGGGACTACCTCTGCGTCCAGTTCGTCTGGACAGTAAATTGTCTCTTTCTAGGGTTGCAGCTTGGGACGCTTCTACGCTCCCTAACCGATGTTGCATATCTGTCATCCTGTCATGCATACCCTTCACGCTTCTGGTGAGCTTCTTCAATTCATTAGAGAGAAAATTGAATAAGAACTTAGTCTCGTCAGGGCCATTACCTTGGTCTGAATATTGACTGGCCATTCAACGTAATTAAAGTTGAAATGCGGGCCTAACACATCCCCAAAATAATTAAATAGATAAATAAATAAACTCCTCTCCTTTTTTTTTGTTGCCCCCTTTTTATTTTTTTGCCTCTTCTCCTTTTTTTTTTAAATCAGCAACCAAACAGGCCCTTAAGCAGAAATAAAAATTGTGCAGCCAAACAGGCCCTTAAGCAGAAATAAAAATTCTGCAGCCAAACAGGCCCTTAGTCTGAAACGAAAAACTGTAACCAAACACGGCCTTACCACGTCAGCGGACGGTCCAGCCCGGCAACAGCTTCTGGTCCAGCCCAATTCCTTCGGCCCAATGAGTTTTTTTTTGTGCTCAAGCCTGGCCCAGTTGCAATCTGGCCCAGATCCTGCTTTCAGCCCACTAGATATCGGCCCAAATTTTACCTCGGCCCAACCTCGGCCCAACAGGAATTTTTTTTATTTTATTTTATTTTTTTTTGCTCACTTGGGCCCAGTCAGCAACTTGGCCCAAAAATTTGCTTCGGCCCAATTCAAACCCTGGCCCAACAGATTTTATTCTTTTTTTTTTTTGGCAGCGGCGGCGGCGGTGACGAAATCGCTGATTTCGCCGGCGTTCGTCCGCGGAAGGCGGCCGGTGAGGCTGCCCAGGCGTGGACGAACCCCCCCCGACGGCGGCGACGGTGGTCTCGGCGGACGGCTTTTTTTTTTTTTTGTTCAGCGAATCGCGCGGCTCGCGGCAGTTCTGCCGTCGATTCGCGCCTCCTCCGGCTGCGATTCGGCGCGGAGGACGGTGGGCTTTCGGCGGCGGTGATGCTAGGGTCGTTTGCGGCGAAGAATCGGTTGAAACGGCGGCTGATTCGGCTGCAATTCTTTGTTGCGGCGCGGCGGCGGCGACATGGATTTCCCTTTTTTTTTTTTATTTCTTTCCTGCGGTGGCAGCGGCTGGATCGGTTGCTGCCATGAATCGGTTGAACGGGGGTCGATTCGCGGCGGCGGCAGCAGCGATTTCTTCTCTTTTTTTTTTTTTGGATACTCCGGATCGTGTATCGAATTAAAATTCGACACAAGATGGCTCTGATACCAAATTGACGTGATCAACGATCGCGTCGGATAGGACGGTGTAACCGGACCCGAATCCGATAACCCCAGGGACGCGAACCGGGCGAAGAACGCCGACCCAACGTAGTAGGATTGGATTGAACCCGATAAGAACGGCCACAATCAGCACACCGGTTGCTGATTGATACGTTACGAATCACTCGAACCAATTCGGAATGACTCGATTTGGGATAGAAACTCACAAGAAATTGAAAGAATCAACTTTAGGGAATTGGAAAGAAACCTGAATTAATTGAAAACACTCTGTATTGTATGTGCTCAACTGAATAACAAACTATTATTTATACTAAAACTATCAGACTCTAACCTAAAAAGCCCATATGGCCCAATTTATTAATTAAACCCATTAACCAATAAACTAAAATTAATAAATACTAAAATAAAATTCGACGGATCCTTGGATCGCGTCATAACCAATTCGGAATGACTCGATTTGGGATAGAAACTCACGAGAAATTGAAAGAATCAACTTCAGGGAATTGAAAGGAAACCTGAATTAATTGAAAACACTCTGTATTGTATATGCTCAACTGAATAACAAACTATTATTTATACTAAAACTATTAGACTCTAACCTAAAAAGCCCATATGGCTCAATTTATTAATTAAGCCCATTAACCAATAAACTAAAATTAATAAATACTAAAATAAAATTCGACGGATCCTTGGATCGGGTCATTATCTCATCATTTAGTTTTGAAAAAAATATCATGAGTGAGTGCATATATCATAAAGTCAATGGAAGTAAAATTTGTTTTCTTATCCTATACATTGATGATATGTTCCTTGCAACTAAAGATAAAGGTATGCTATGTGAGATGAAATAATTCCACTCTAAAAATTTGGGTAATACATCTTATGTTTTTGACTTTAGGATACATCGAAATAGATCTCATAGGATTTTGAGACTATCTCAAGAAGCCTATATCAAATAAATTTTGGAGAGATTTTAGATAAATGATTGTTTACCGAATGTAGCTCCCATAGGAAAGGTGACAAGTTCAATTTGAGCCAGTGTCCTCAAAATGACTTGGAAGGAGAACAAATAAAAACATTCTTCAATTGGAAGACTAATGTATGCTTAGGTCTAAATAAGGTCTGATATTGCATTTGTAGTCAAAATGTTGGGTCGATATCAAAGTAATTCAGGCTTTAACTATTAGATAATTACTAAAAGGATGATGTAACACTTGCAAACTACAAAAAATTGCATGCTTATGTATAAATGAATGAAAATTTTGATGCAGATTATGCCGGTTGCATTGATTCATGAAAATCAACATCAAGCTACATTTTCATGTTCGTCGATAAAGTTGTATCGAACTTTGATTGCTTCCTCTACTGCAGAGGCTGAATTTTTGTCTTGTTTTGAGGCTATATCACATTGTATATGGTTGAAGAATTTCATGTTTGGGCTTAAAATTATAGATTCCATTTCTTGGCCCCTAATGATTTATTGTGACAATTCAGTTACTGTATTTTTGACTAAAAACAACAAAAGCAAAAGTCAATCTAAATACATCGACATTAAATTTCTAGCCATAAGAGAGGAAGTTAAGCAAAAGAAAATTGTTATTTAACACATCAACACTGAATTGATGATCGCATATCCTTGACAAAAGGCACGCCTCCAATGGAATTTAAGGATCATGAATATGGAATTAAGTCCCAATACAAAATTTTTGACAATTTCCAAGAAGTTCTTTTTTTCATTCTCTGACTTCATACTGTCAAATGTCTTCATGTTCACAAGCTGAGGGCTTATGCTTTACAACCAAGTTCATCAGTTCTCTGAGCTTCCTATTTCAGGGAATGACATGAGAAGAGGGACAAAAGATGTGTATCCTCCCAATCATGCTACTTTTATAATGCTTTTCAAAATTCTAATGAAGGTCATCCTAACTATTCTTGGAATTGGTAAGCAAGTGAAATTCTCTCGACATGGTTTTACTTTCTTCAATTTGACTCTCTAAGCTCCGTTTCAAAAGGGAAGTATAGGAAATAATGTCAAATATAAGAATACAACTTAAAAAGAATTTAAAACAAAACATGAAGACTTTAACCTTTTTGTTGTACAAGTAATCCCGAAACCGAGGTTCCAAGTGATTTGCAACGTCAATGGTTTGAGACCTAATGCTGGTATGGTTTCTAGTTATCAACACCATCTATCCATGGTGCATTCTACTGTTTTCCTACAGGGTTTCAAAGGATAAAGAAGATTCAAGTAGAATGCTTGAGTCAAAAGCAAGGTACAAATATGACGACAACGGGCAGCGCCCCATCCAAAGACCTGAAATCATGCCCTTCAAAGGAATTCCGAATGTTGATGCAAATGTTGTGCCCAAAGCTGAACATTTCAACCTTCGGAGTACAGTAACTGGCGTTTGGAGACCAGCTTCATCAAGTAATGATCAGAAAAAGAAGGTGACGTGATTAAAGATCGCGTCGAAAACGACGATGTAATCGCACCCGAATCCGAAAATCCTAGGTATGCGAACAGAGCGAAAAACGCCGACCCAACATGGTAGAATTGGATTGAACTTGACGGAAACGACCACAATCAGCACATCGAATACCGATTGATACGTTACGAATCACACGGACCAATGTAGAATGACTCGATTTAGGATAGAAATTCAAGAGAAATTGAAAGGCACAATTTCAGGGAATTGAAAAGAAACCTGAATTAATTAAAAACTCTCTGTCTGCTGTTAATGATGGTACATAGTGAATTTATAGGTGTCAAAACCCTAATTTAGTTGGGCTTAGTGCTCTTATTAGGCTTATTTTGATTGAGCCCAAAATTAAAATAAATTAAAGAGAAATAACTAAATAAATTAAAAGTAATCCTGTTTACTTCTTTGTCTAGGTCTTCTACCCAACTCAAAATATTTACCCTACACTCCTCTCTAAATTCTTCAAATTTATAGTTATACGTGACACCTTCTCAAATTTTGCATACCAAAACATTAATGACTTATTTAAGTCTTTTTATCCTTACTATACTTATCTATCGACTCAATTGAAATTATCAACGATTCCCTTTCATCGTACTGGACTTCTACGTCGCAAGGACAACGATAAAATCAAGGTGCAAAAGGTGAACGACCAAAATTCTTTTACTAGGACGAATGCTTTCCAGGCCAAAAGGGTCTTCTCGAGACTGCTTATCCGATTTGATACGTAGTTGTCAGTCTTTTCATCTCAGATTTCACTTCTGAAAATGCTCACACTGTTGGCTATCCATCATGCTTTTTCCTCACCAACTGGTGCGGATGAAAAGACCCCAAATTCCTTAGTCAAGAAGGACAGTCCACTATTAATAGCCGAAAAAATGGGAATCTTGGAGACGATGAAGAAGATACTCAGCAAATGCCCTGTAGCCATTCAAGACCAGGACTCCAATGCCCTCTAGTTTCCCAACAAATCGTACGTATCATTCTTTCAATCAAAAGCCCATAATTAAAAAACTTTATTAGTTTGAGGGTAATTAATGCAACTTAATATTAAAACAGAAAGCATTAGATGTATATATATGTGAAATGATTTTCAATTATATTCAAAAGAATATATTTCAAAAACGAAGAAATAATATGTGCGAGTGTGTATGTTTATTACAATATTTTGATAAAGTTATGTTTTCAAAAAGTTTTTCATAATAATATTATACAATAATTCATTATATAAATTTCTTCATTAGATTTTAGTGACTTGAGAAATGTTTTAAATTATTTTCAAGTCATCCTCTTTATAAATATATAATTGCTGTTAAAATTCATAATGCATTTTCTTAACTATCTAGTTTAAATAATTTTTTCTTATTTATTTTTATCCAATTTTCATATATTAACTTATTTAGTTGAAATTGATAGAGCTACTTATAGTACAAGTTTGTGTTAGTTTTGCATATAAAAATATAGTTTTTAATATAATTATTTTTCATTTATGCATTTCTAACTTTTTAATTTATTTTTAATATTTTTCCCAATATCTTCTCATTTTGAATTTACTAATATTTATTAAATGTCTATTGTTCTTGATTCAAATTATCATATAGCACATTTTACTTATTTAAAATATTTGTATTACTAATACCATATGCATGCATGCATTCATTTTGGATTCTTCATAAATAATTTTAAGTTGACAAAATTTATAGCAATTTACTTGCAAGTTAATTATATAATTATTTAATGTTTATTTGTTATTTTTCTTTTCAAACTACAGTTTATTTCTTAAAGAAATATACTTTCTGTTTAGATATCTTAAATAAGTATCTAAATCTATAATATAGAACATTTCTTTTATGCAATATAATTATTCATTTATTTTTGTACTTCAGCACACTAGTTTATTTTATATATTTTTCAATGATTATATTTGCAAAATTGGTCCACAGTTATAATGACTTACCATAAATCTACCTATCTAAATTTATTATTAAACATCATTCTTTCTTATTTTTTTGCTAATTTTTAAGTTTTACATTAATTTTTGTAACATTAATTTTATTGTGTTATACTTTCTGCATGTTTAATTAGATCATATTTATAATATATTAAAGTGAATTACTTAAATATTAAATTTGATCATTCTTTACAACTTTTCTTGAATATTTAAGCATTGTCATATTTATAAAAACTTTTATAAATATTTCTTTTTAACATATCATTTTGTTTCTCATCCTATAAAATTATTTTCTTTTTTAAAATTTATTTTCATATTGTTATATTCAAATATATATATATTTGTAAATTTTCAAACAAATAGTATACTTTATCCTTTCAATAAAATAATTCTTATATTAATCATTGTTATTTTGCCTCTATAGTATTATATTACAAATAATTAAACTTTCACATAAAATTAAGTCATAGCAAATAAATGTCATATATTTAATTCAACTTATATTCAAATTTTGCATATATAAAATAGTTTACAACACATTGCTTACTCATAACAATAGTTGTTTATGATAATAATGTATTTATTTATTTATCTAAAATATTAACTAGCTGTAAAATTACTTTTATTGCTATTTATTTTATCTTCTATAATTTTATCTAATTGAAATTTATTTTTAAGATTGCATATGAGTATTTTTAGTTATAATATAGATCATTATTTTTATGTAGTATAATTTTTCATTTATTTTTATATTTCAGCAGATTAATTTATTTTTTATTTTTCACATTTTATATTTAGAAATTTGGTATTCAATTATAATAAAACTTATCATGAATCTAGCCATTTAAATTTTTCATTAAACAATTGTTCTCTAATATTTTAATGCAAATTTTTAGGTTCGTAGTAATTTTGTAAAATTAATTTTATTGTGTTATATTTTATATTTTTATACATTGCTAATTAGAGCATATTTATAATATATATTAAAATTTATTAATTATATATTAAATTTGACTTAACATTTAATTTTATTTCTCATACTATAAATTTATTTTTCTTTTTAAAATTTATTTCCATAATATTATATTTAGATGAATATATTTGTAAATTTTAAAACAAAGAGCATATCTTATCCTTATGATAAAATGCATCATATCTTAATGATTGTGATTCTGCCCCTATATTATTATATTGCAAATAATTAAAATTTAAAATAAAATTAATTTATATCAAATAAATATCATATATTTAATTAAATTTTCAATCAAATTTTGCACATTTAAAGAAGTTTATAACATATTATTTATTTCACAACAATAGTTGTTTATGATAAAATTTATATACTTGAAATCTTAACTCATTTGTAACATTATTTGTGTTGCAACTTTGTTTATCTTCAGTAATTTTACTGGGTTGAATTTTATTTTTTGATTTTGAACACATTAAATTATTTTACCTTTGTTAAGTGATATAGTTGTAGGTTAGTGTCTTCTAACAATTTAATTATTATTTAATTAAAAAATAATTAAACACTTAATATATGATATAAATAACTGATAATTATAATGACCATACAAGTAGTTAGATAATTTAGAATTCTATTAATTTTTATTTGAATTAATTCACAAATAACCATAAAAAAAATTAAATACATTAGAATTCTATTGGTATTCAACTACTAAAGAATTTATATTTTAAATCAACTACTAAAAGATTTATATTTAAAATAGAATTTTACTTTTACTTAACTAACCTTATTTTTAATAAATATAAGTATTTAATAAAAGACATAAATGTATTTTTACAATTGGCCAAAAACACTTGAAAGAATACATACTCTTATATATATATATATATATATATATAGTGTGTGTGTGTGTGTGTGTGCGGGTGGGTGCGTGGAAGGAGTAATTTGCAACCAACCTCATATATGTGACACATAATAAAAGTTAGCAAGTGGGCTGGGCCTAATAATTGTAGAGGACAGAGGAGGAACGAAGCCCAACAAAGAGCAAAGTAGAGGCCACCATTTTTGAAGCTGTTCTGAACGGATCACTTACATGAAATTCTGAATAAGAAAAGATTGAGAACATAGGCAGTATTGTCGGAACTCATTAAGTTGATGTCTCTTCTATTTTTCTTTTTGCTTTGTGCGATTCATCCTCAACAATACCACTGGCGCAGATATCTTCTTCGTCTCTCTAAAGACCACTGCACGAAATGTTTCGTCCATTACAAGCCGAAGTCTGCAAGGAAAGAGCATCGATTGGAGGGTGGTAGAGCTTGAATTGAATATGGAAGAATAAAGAGATGGCGCACCCGCCTTAGAAAGACAGACCAATTTAAGCTTAGGTGGTCTGGTTTTTTCACAATTTCTTCTCTTCTCGCTGTCCTCGAAATCTTGTAGAGGAAAACAAGTCAAAAACTTGTAAACTTTCCTGCATGCTTACCTGGTGTAGTCCAGCACGTAAAGATTCATAGAACTTATGCACAACTGTTTTCATTTCCGGTTAGGAGTCCATATATCATTGAAAAAGTTGATCCATCACCATCAGAAGACATGATAATCTTTGGCCTGGTGCTGGTGATACTTGCAAATGTGAGGAATGACAGTTCCGAATTACGAAAGAGCATTTTTCTGGAACCAAATTTACTGCTCCTAAACGTATCAATGAAACAGAACAAAAACCTAAATCCACCGAGCAGAAAACAACGTCAGCTGATTTTATGTGTAATTTGTCTTGTTCTCCTGTTCGGTCTGATTCCCTCACTGGGCCGCTCAAAGTTGATGAATGCCGGGAGAATGCCTGGTCAGTAAATTTAATGAGGAATGAAAATGAGCAAAATTTTGATAATGTAAGAAATAATAATTATTTCTTTGATATGAATATAAATAAATGTGAATATATATATATATTAGTTGGATCATAATTAAGTTTAATAGTTGAGTTTCGAATATTTGTGTGTGTGTGTAAAGTAAGAGAATTATTTGAATTTACAATTTAAATAAAAATTTTGTTGAGCAAAATGTGTGAATTGCGTAAATTTTTATTAAATTAAAAGTGATAAAAATATATGTAAACAAACATGGTATTACGGGCTGTAAAGATTAGCTCCATGTAATAGTTTTTGATGTTGTGGCTAGACATATAAGTTCTTAATACGGTGACTTGTCAGTTTTCAAAAAAATCACCAATTATTTTTGGCTATTTCCTAAAATAATGACATATATCACCATATAAAAATACCCATTGGAAATGCAAGGCATGCAGAATCTCCTAAAATATTACTCCTTTTGTCTATATTTATGTATATAAACCAATAACCAAGGCGCGTCTGTTTGTGTTTAGGGATTTGAACAGTATTCCTGGGACATCATTGTCTGTTGCAAATCATCCATTTCAAAAACAGCATAAATTACACAAAATTATCCTTTTTTTTCCCCTGAGCTATTGAGATTAGTTATTAAATGTGCAGTTTTTCTGTGAATTAGTAGTGAGACTTCCCCCCAAAGAAATAGCTTATCAATAAGATCAACAGTGCTCAGGATGGATTTAAACTCAAGTGGAATTCCCAAAACAAAAACAGTACCACAGAAGTTACAAAACAATGACATGAAAAGTTTGTCTCTGCCTATCATGAAGACAAGCATCTGTCTTCTGCATAAGTTGGAGAGTTTTAACATTGGCTTCTGGGAACTCAAAACAGTTAATGAAATAGAACATTCAACATCATTACATCACAGATATAATATGCCCTCGTTATTATATTGTCAACTAGGGATGCATCGCAGAGATAAAATGGTATCCAAATTATTGACAAAAGATGGTGAAGGGGTGCTATGAATTTCATGTCTCAGATCTTTGGTAACGACAACAGAACTTCAAGATTCAAGGACGATAGATGAAAGTGATTAATAATCATTGATCTCAGATATTCTTGCACCAAGAGATGATAGTTGACAATGTAACAAACTGAACACTGTGTAACCAATTTCACATGCCATTGACAGCACATCCAGTAAACAGCAAAAGGAACAAGGACCCCAACAATTTCATTCTCGCACGTAATAAGATCTCCAAAATAATGAATTCTCATGTTTCCAGAAGGAAAATTGAGACTGATGTTTTTCCCATTTTGTGGAATAACATTCAAGGTGATGATGTGCAATTTGTGCAACAATTACCACTCAAAAGCTTACCAGAACCCAAATGAAGAACAGAACAGAACATAACTACAATTGTCAACGGAGCATTGCCGTTATTCAAAAATAACAAAAAGGCGTAGAGAAATTATCGATCACCAGAAATTTCAACGTGCAGCAAATGACCAAAAAGTATGATGCTGAAATAAGATCCGAAAAGAAACCAACATTCCAATAAAAAGTAACTTAATTTGGTGGAGAACAACTGCAAGTGCCTGTCTGTATGTAAAGAAAGGTAAATTTCAAGTATTTTACAGATATTTCACCCCATTGAGCAATAAAGTTAATTACATGACAACAACTTAGAAGATAAACCAGATACATACAGAATCCCCAACATATAAGTTGTTTGCAAAGATTTTCAAACGATACAGATATATAAAAAGTATAAAAAAGGCTGTTTACAACATTTGCTACATTGTTGTTGTGATATGCGAGATGTAAAGTGTAAGCTAACCCTCAATTTCCCTGCGTAACAGGTCTAGCACATTCACATCTGGCGATAGCGAATAAGAAATAGAGATCAGTTCAGACCTATATTTCTCTTCTCCATCACGAATCAGAGGTTCAACAACTTTCTCACCATTTACACTTGTAGGTGATATTTCAGCATGTGGATCAGTGACAGGGACACCACAAGAGATTGCAATTAGTGACTCACGAGCTAAATCTTCAGTAAGTTCCTTGACACGTGCTGTCTTATCCATAAAATGCTTGCGCTTGTCCTGTAAAAATTAATGTAGCATATAAATATTAAAAGGACAAAATACAGAGAAAAAAGAAAAAAGAAACTTCAAATTTGTACTCCAATCTACTAAATCACACAGCTAATAATCAAGTCGGTTCAAAACATTACTTGTGGCTGTTTAGCTACTAACTTAAGACATCGGAAACTTGAAAAGAGAAATGCTGCCAACTGAAGGTTGCAAGCCATGCTATTGCAATTTGCCAGCATGGGACAGCAAGAAAATAAGGATTAATTCCCAACAATGGTTCTGCTAGTATCATTATAAACCCAAGAACAAATGATTTTCCACCCAGATTGCAATTAAGTTACTCCAGCAGCAGTAATAGTTTAGACTTAGATGACCACAAAATAAAAGCTTCAGCAGAATTTTATAATCGGTTATAGGGGTTTCATTATATTTTTTAAAAAACGCCCTTGTATCATAAGCCTGAGGAAACATCTGTTTTCCAGTATTTCAAATCGTCTAGTAAGTCATACATCAAAAAAATGTCCTATATCATTCAAGAAATTACATGCGGCATCATGCACAAGATAGTGCAATAAATGCAAAATCATTTCATATAGACTATTTCCCGCCATCCACTTCTCTCTCTCTAAATTGCAGCGAATTATCAAATCAAAAACTTAACTAAACCAAGTCATAAGTCTTGGAAAATCTCAAAAGATGCTCCAGCAAGAGGACAGTAATATTTGATCGTGACTGATTGTGGCTTGTTCTGAGCTAAAAATCTGGATCTATAAACATTTTCAAACTCTCACTTATCCATATTAAACAAAAAGCAAGCAAAATAGGGAGTTATACACAACATACATTACTAACCTTCCCAAACACTATCAAAGCAAGACAAAAGAGCATTATGTTCATGATCAACAGTGACGCATACCCAAAAAAAAAATAAAAATGGAGAAGCCTGTGATTTAGGAATCTTTTGAAATTTGAGATATCCTTCCAAAGAATTTGATTACCGTGTCCAACTAATAGAATTTATAAAATAAGGAAAAGGCATACATCCAATAGAAGACAGCAGAAATAAATCATCATTTTGCACAGTACAGTCTCAGATTCTTCTTAAGTCCCAAAATTTTAAGTCACCTATAGTTAGCATTAGAATCAAATAACAAAAGCAAAGAGAAGCCTATCCACAACATTGACTGCACAAATTATGACATAAAAGTCTACATCTCATGTAGATTATCGAGATTTTGCTTCACTGAGGTTTTTCCACCACAAAATACCACAAGCTCTCAGACTCAAATTCAAAACATCAAGAAGAATTATGCCAAAAGGTGCCAACCTAATAACCCATCTAAATGGAGATTCGGATCATTACAAGATATTAACAAACGAACAATCACACGAATATGTAAAATTTTTGCTCGACCCTTACATAATTTAAGCAATAAAAATGTCTAGCAGGATCAAGAACATAGAAAGTCTGACAAAAAGTCGAGCCATTTCCATCAACATCAACATTTAATTAGCCTAGATGTTAGAAATCGTGATTACAATCTTCTTGATCTCCACCCTCTCACCCCCAAACCCACCCACCCCTGAAAGAAAAAAGAATAACAATAATTTCTTTAAAAAGCCCCAAGAAAACGCTAATAACAAATATTTGGTTATGAATGTTAAAATTCACGGAAAATACCCAAAAATCTTTTAAATCTTATGAATATCAAAACTGGCAATTCCGAAAAAATGAATAGACAACAGAAAACCACTAATAAATCCGAAAGACAAAATTCAAGATGGCCCAGCCACCCAAGAAGAACATAATAATAATAAAGATCTGTGAAAATGGAAACTTGTTGAGGTAGATCTTCATAATCATCATCGCATATCTATCCCCCGGGAGCTAGAATAAAATCCAAGTCCAACCCAAGTCAAACCCACGTGCAATCTATACTCGAGTTTTTTTTTAAGGATAAAAAAATAAATAAAGAAAACAAGAACAGAATCAATCAGAAAACGATCTCGCAATTTACAAAAACTTGAAAAGACAAAAAGAAAAAAAAAAATGAAATTACAAATCACCTTTTTCGATCCAACTAGCAAATGGAGGACTTCCCAGGGTTGTCCGAGAGTTACAAATAGGCGGCTCCTATTGGTTGATCGGTTTTGTCGGAAAACCCAAGAAGCCAACTAGCGCATTTAAGGGATGGACGGCAGCTGTCACGTGTTGTGCACGTGAGAAGTATAGTTTAACGAATAATAAAATGCATGGATAACAATATAAATAAATAATCTTTTTGAAATCTGAACAATGGTTGGTATGATCTAAGATTCAATGGGGCCAATCTTTAAACCATACATAGCGTAAAAGCATGTCCAAGCACAGCACACCTTCAAGGAAGAAACGAATACGCGTTAGTTCTGGTTCTCAGCAACCTGCTCTTATTCGAAGCGAATGGCCATCTAGCAATCAATCTATTTTGAGGTCTGATTTTGAAGAACGAACTCATGAACTAAATAGATGGGGCTTGGGTTTTCGGACCAGTTACTCCAAAATGCTTCAACAAATGAACAAATTTAAAGTAGAAGTCTAGAAATTGAAGGCAAAGATGGAAGAAGCTCATGATACAATGTCTAAATTATAAGAAGAAACCCAATCCCTGGAAGCCCGAAATGCATCCTTGCTTACTTTTAAAACCAAACTCGGAGATGAGTGCTAGTTCTTTGAAAGTAGAGTGGAGACAATCACTGAATCTGTCTCCATGAATTTGTCATTAGCTTGTGCTACCGTGTTCAAAAGGAAAAGCATACTTAAGAGAGTTCTTGGTGAAGCAAGCTGTCAAAATATTTGGAATCAGACAACTTTGATGCCTGGCTCGCAGCTGGGCACTCAGATTTCGCAAGCCTACATTCATTTAACAATCTATCCGTTTAAACGAATGATTATCGCTCTTGAATACAATACGATTAATTGGGTTACTTTTAAAGAAAAATAAATGTAATGGAGAGGTGATAAGATACTGTCAAAACAATATGCAAGGGAAATGCACAAATAATCTTATACCTCTTCGTACAATCATAATTAACTACAGAGTAATGATATATTCATCAAAAATATATAACTTTAATACATTGAGTATTATTTCTATGTTTTATAATTCTAATTTAATTTTATAAATTATTAAATCAAAACTAATCATATTTATTGAATACAAAAGGAAAAAGGTAAAAAAAAAAATCAAAATTTAAAATCATATTCCGAATTCAATTTTAAATAAATATCAAACAAATTTAAAAAAGATCATGACATTTATTTTGTATTTACTACAGCAATAAATCAAATATTGTATAATTTTCACGTTTTTAATTTCTTTTAAAGCAGTATCTTAACAAAATGCTAATTTTAATTTTACAAAAAAACATTTATTTTTCTTTTATGGAATTAAAATATACAAAACCTGTTATCCTTCTATGAATCGGCCATAGCAAAGCGTGACAAGACTCAAGAACTGAACCTTTTCTTGTTGGGCCTCATATTCTTGGATTTAAGCCCATTGTTGAAAAAAATAAAAAAATAAAAAAACAAAATTTAGTAATTTTTAGACTTCAAACTTAAATGGGTACTACTTTTTCTTTTTTCTTTTTCTTTTTTTGAGATATTATTGGAGGCTAAGGACATGATCCTATGGATAATTTATTACTTGTTAGAAACACATCCTTTTCAAGGATAAACATTCTCTTTAAATTCAGCCTGAAAACCTGTCGCCAGAGGAAAGCGGTCGAAAAGGTCCTTTTTCATTGTTTTTAATTAATGTTTTCTGGTAAAAAGAATGCAATAAAATTTTTATTACATTAGAATTTATTTGCCATTATCCATACTCTGTAGTACGATGAATTACTGTAGGTCTTTTGACCGTTAGTCCTTCTTTTCGCAATTTTTTAATACTTGACGGACTTTGTAAAAAGTCTTATTTTTGCTATATAAGATTGAGGAAATACTAATTTTTGGAATTCGACTGTATAAAAAAAATAATTTGAGATCTAAATTTTCAAATCACTCAATTATTATACTTTTTAAATTTTATATCTTTTTTTCTCTTATTTTTATATAATTCTCGAAGTAAAAACGTGTGAAAGTACATGCTAAAATTTAAAAACAAACAAATCCTTAACAATTTGATCAAGATATGAGCTAGCTATACTTCATTTTCTAACCTGAGTTTATGATATTTTGTAATTTAACAATGTCAACTGGTCTAACCACCATACAACACCGATCTAAGTTATGTTTTCATAATTCTAATTATCCAAATTCAAACGGAAGATGACGAACTATAATAAATAATAATGGACAAGTAATATAAAAATTAAACTCGCACTATAGTACAAAACAAATAATACATTTACACAACATCAAAGTAAATAAATCATATCTTAAATAGCATTTTGGTATATGCCCACCAGTGTGTATATTTATATGTATATATTTCTTTAAACTATTCTATTATTATTATTTTCTTTTTGGTATATATATAGATAAATTATATATATATATATATATATATATATTCATATCTACAAATTTATTGTGAAATTGTACACACACACACACACACAAACCTGGTCTCATTAAACGCATACACACATATATCTATATTATTCTTTCACCTTGTTTCTTTTACTTCAAACTTGTCTAAAACAAACGACATTATTATTTCTTTTTTTTTATACACTGCCTAAAATTTTACATACATTCTATTAATTACATACAGATTTTAAACAGAAGAAAAATATTATATTATTTTCGCATGCATATTTATTTTTAAGTCCTTCGTCAAGTAGGAGTTAAAGGGGTATGTTTGGTTCCTTAATTGGGGTCGGTATGAAAATTTTATTAATTAGAGTGTGAGGAAAAATTTATGTTTGGTACTGAAATTTAAGTGGTAGGAAAATTATATATATATATATATATATATATAATATGTAATAATAATTGGATAATGTGATAATATATAAATTTATAGAGTATTAAAAGTAAATATGAATAAAAAAATTATAAAAAATATGTAAAGAAATATAACAATTAAACAATTATTAATAAATTATAAAAAATTAAATATATATTTTTTAATGTTCTAAAATTCTTAAATGAGGATTACAATGCATGATTAGGAAACAAAGCCAAGTGGCAGGCCGAGGTGAAATTACCCGATTTATTGCATTAAAGCTGATCTGACGCTACTGAGGTGTCTATATAAAAGTCACATCACTCATCACTGGAGACTCTGGACACAGTCTCTTCTTCTCCCCCAATTTCAACATTAAACATGTTAATTAACTAATAAGCGATGCTTAGCGTTACAACAAAAAATAAAAAAATTTCCAAAACACTGATACATACTGAGCTTGTCTGATTCCTTACAACAAAGTTAACACTTCTGTTTGGATGCTGGTTTTGCAAGATTTTTATCTCATTAATATTTTTAAATTTTTATACCAATTATTTTGTTAAACAAAATTTTGATCCAAACAAAGCCTCAAATACATGACAAACCATGGTTAAGTTAAATGCGCAACAGAGTGTAGAAACAAAGCGGTAATATAATATAATATACTTCATTTTCCAAACCCCTTTGGTTTCCCTTTCTTTTTTCTTTTTTCCAAAATTTTCAAACGCAAGAAAGAGACATACACAGCTGACACACAGACAGAGAGCGGACAGGTGCTGCAAATGTGAAAATGGAAAACAGAATATACAAAGCGAACTGCGAAAGCTCTCTCTCTCTCTCTCTCCTCACGTGCCAATCATCGACTCATCATCTGACTGCCCCCTACTACTCTACGGCTTCGCCGCTCCGAGTGCTCCAATCACCCTGTCCACACACGCATCCATACCGACTCTGCTGCTCCGAGTGCTCCAATCACCCTGTCCACATACGCATTCACACCGACTCTGCTGCTCCGAGTCCCTCTTTCTCCTTGATTCGTAAGGACCCAAGCACTCACCCTTCTCTAAAATCCCACGAGGTTTTTAAGCTCGGATAGAAATTTTTACATATATATGCTTGTGAAGAAGCATAGATATTTATGTATACACACACAGGCTGAGCAAGTGGAGGTGTGTGAATGTGAATACACTCAAGATGGGCTGTCTGTATTCCAAAACAGCTGATGTCCAGTCCCCTGACCAAGAGACTTCACAGCCCGACTCCAAACCAGATCTGGGTATTCTCCATTTTTCACTTCTTTCTCAATCTATACTTATCTTAGTTTTTCTTTTTTTTTTTTTTCCCCTTTCGTGGGTTAGTTTGCGGGAGTGTTTGTGCGCGTTTTAATTGATTGTATTATGGTTATACTTTCTTCGTTCTTTAGAGTAATTATTGCACATTAAAAGTTTTCTGTGTATGGGGAGTATGTTTACGAGTGCGTTTATTCTTTTGGCGGGACGTTACTTTTGCTGCTGTTTTAGATCGTGTACACGTGATTTCAAGAAATGTGGAGGTTGTGCTCAGCATAAGTTTGCACATAATTTTGCAGGTAGGTGCAAACTTTAGGCTCTAAATTACAAACAGATTGTCCCTTGTGTTTCGAGTTCTTAAAAGCCTCTTTGGATTACTTTATGCTCCTGAAAGCGTTTCATGTTTTTCGCTTTATTCAGTGCTTGAACGTCATGCTGATCCACCCTTTGCTCTTGGGTTTCTCCACTTTTTGATGTATTTTCCTTCAAGTTTAAGCACACACATGCACCAGCCCAAGCAGAGGCTTTTTGTGGTAGACAATAGTGTCGAATTTGAATCTTTCTGCAAGTATGTATTCTTTTTCTAATTTGAAAATACAAACTGTTTATGTGTATGAAGATATTACCCTTTTCATCTATAAGCACTCAAGTGATAACTTATTCTTTCTCCAATTTTTGTAAAAAATGGTGATGGAATACTGATGCAGCAAATGAAGACCAAGTGGACCAAGATCAAGTCGCTGCATTCAAGGAATTCGGACTTGCAGAGCTTCGTGCTGCAACAAATGGTTTTAGCGGTGACCTTATAGTTTCAGAGAGTGGAGAGAGAGCCCCCAATGTTGTCTACAGGGGCAAGCTTCGGAGTGGCAGGCTTGTTGCCATTAAGCGCTTCTCCAAGCAGTCATGGCCTGATCCTAAGCCGTTTGTGGTGAATATTTTTGCTTTTATTTTGAACTGGCTGTTTATTGCAGAAGTCCCCTTGTCACCTTTTCCACTTCTTTTTATTAATGGAAATTTCGAATATTTGATTGTTTTGATTAACTTTGACTTTTGAATGTTTATTAATCGTCCCATTTTGAGAGGGGATCAAATGTCTTTAGTTTTGTTGCTTTTGTCGTAGATTTCATTCCTCACTCTGTGTTTGTGTTTTCATTTTGTATATGTATATATTTGTCTAATAATGGTTAGAGATGTGGTTGCAGACTTTCATACTGTGGAAGGGTATATTGGGTTCTATATTGAGAGTTGAAATTCTTATCACTATGGTCCAAGCTATATCAAGGATTAAAATGTTTCTAGTCTTTCTATTTCTCTCAAATATTTTCTTTGATGTAAAACTATGCTTCATGTCAACAATATATTGATAAAATACATTTTACAGGCAGAAGCTGCTGGAGTTGGGAAGGTTAGACATAAAAGAGTAGTGAACTTAATTGGATGTTGTGCTGAAGGCGATGAACGCCTATTAGTTGCTGAGTACATGCCCAATGATACGCTGTCCAAGCACCTCTTTCACTGTAAGGATATTAATTTTCACTCAAATTAAAAACGATGCTTCATTTATTCATTGGGAATATCTTTAAGATATTATATTGTTTTTCTGACTTGCCTGAGTCATTTTGGGCATCTGTGAGAGAAAGAACATTTAAAGCATATAACTTTCTAAAGTTTTACAGATTACAACCAATTGGACATGTTTGCCGTCTCTTTCCACTTCTCAAGAATAATTTTCAGTCTCCTTCATTGGATGCATTACTTTCTTGTTTGGCTGCAGGGGAGAAACAGCCTCTGCCATGGGATATGCGTGTGAGAGTTGCATACCACATAGCACAAGCTCTTGCACAGTGCAATGCTGAAAAACGGAAAATATATCATGACTTGAATGCTTACAGAGTTCTTTTTGATGAGGTACTTTTGCAAACTTAAGTAGCCTGACACAACTTTAGTTCTTCAGGAAACATCTCTCTCTCATTCTTTTGCTGGTGGGGTTGCTTTGCATGTCCTATAAGAGAACTGAGAAGAAGTTGTTGGTTGTATTAAGATGATTAATGTGCCATCCATGCCTCAAAACCTTAGTCCCTCTAGTGTACCGATGGTCTAGTGTCCTGCATTAGCCTAACAAACAGGTTCCTAAAGTGTCATATTACGAAAACGTGCAAGTTCTTATTAGGAGACATGGTGCCCTGATTCGAAACTTCTCTCCAAAGGAAATTGTGTTTCTGTTGACTCTTGCTTCTTTATAAGTTATAGAGTTTGTGGAAGAAAAGGAACACGACACACAGAGGAGAGCCAAGTAGAGAACAGGACTGATCATCTCTATATTTAAATGGCAGGTTAACTATTTATCTAAACATCAAACAAGTTACGTCTTTTCAAATGCTTTACTTATTAATAGATTCATGTGGCAATTCCCTCAACAGGACTGGGGAGCAATTATATGTGTTTGTATATATACAGTTGCTTTAGAATCTGTTGAGTTAATATAAAGAAAAGGATCCTCTATGTATGTATGTCTACTGGATCTTACTCATTCCAGCTGTATGCAGTGGTCATTTAAGAAGAAGAGATCTGTTAAGAATGCTAATAGAGACTGGAATAACACGAAATCTTTCTGCACTATCGAGATCAGAATCTATTACTGATATTTATCAAAACTTGGTAGCTTGTCAGTTCTCTTTCTCCTGAACTAGGTGTATTTCTCCTATCAGGAAATATGGTCAATCAGAACGGTTATTGTGGTATTAACTGGATTTGGTGTATCTGTTACAGGATGGTGACCCAAGGTTATCTAGTTTTGGCTTGATGAAAAATAGTAGGGATGGGAAGAGTTATAGCACAAACTTAGCATACACTCCCCCCGAGTTTTTGCGAACCGGTATATTCACATAATGTATGCTGCTCAGCTATATTATCTGCAATTGAGATCTGCTCAAGTATGTGTAATATGAGTATGTTTTTCCAGGGGATCTTTGTATTTTAATTTATTTTTTTATTTCTCCAAATATAAGAATGCTCGGTTTCTACTTGTTATTTTGAGCTAAGTAGAGCTTGCCAAACTTAATCTGCCACTTTGGTTTTCCCTTGAAATTCCCTCACTAGCTCTGTCTCTTACAATAAAAAACCTAAAATGCATGTCTTAGTTCATTATTTTGGAAGATATGGATGGGTTTTTGAAGAATGCTTGAAATGTTATGCTGCCGCCTTAGATCTCTGTGCAGCCACAATTGTCGTAGCAAAAAGGCATGTTGACAGTGCTTATTCAATCCTTCATTAGTTATAGGGACAATAGGCTTGATTTTAGATTGTTTTGTAGACTAGTGAGCTTTATTGCAATCTTTAATGGAGTACTAAAAATATCACTACTTTAAAATGATCTGTAAAAATATGATCCTTGACATTCATGCAGTGATGAACTTTATTGCCATTTCCTGCATTTGATTTCTCTTTCTGTAATCCATCTTCTTATCCCGATGAAATTTTTGGTTTTTCCCTTCTATTCACTTGCTTGTTATTGAGAATGAAATGTGCCATGTTCAGTAAATCGCTGGAAATTTTGATGATCTGACAAACTATTATTCTAAATATTGACTCAATGATTTTTTATTTTTTCACATTTTCAGGAAGGGTCATTCCTGAGAGTGTGATATACAGTTATGGAACTGTTCTTCTGGACCTTTTGAGTGGAAAGCATAT
Source organism: Avicennia marina (assembly GCA_019155195.1). Lineage (NCBI taxonomy): Eukaryota > Viridiplantae > Streptophyta > Magnoliopsida > Lamiales > Acanthaceae > Avicennia > Avicennia marina. The sequence goes on from CM032782.1 coordinate 9,230,520, forward strand.
CCCACCAAGTCATGTACGGTGCTGTACTGTTGCTAGGTTCATTTTCACTATTACTTCATTATGATTGAATAAAAACTTGCTAAAATTTCTGATGTACCAGATAAGTAGATAACCAATAGGGGCATTGCCAAGAGTGGCTCTATATAATGTTGCTTATTGAAGTAAGGAATGCACAGTTTATATTCAGTTCTTTTTTAAAAGAATATGTTAGAAAGTGAGTGCTAGAGACCAAGTGAGAGTTTAGTGAGCTATTTCTGCACCATAATAGGCTGTCTAACAAAAACCATACGGAGTATTTATTGCAATAAACCCTGCTTTTGCCAAAGCGCTTCATACATGTCCTAAATATCTACTTTTGTAGGCTGTTAGTTCCTCGAAGTTAAGTTACCCATTTTATTCTGGGATTCTCTGGCTGTGAGTTAATGACTATGATTTATTATTAGCAAACCTTGGACCTAGGATTAGAATCCACATCAAATTTCTAGTTTTATTATTGATGTCTTATACACATTTTTGTAGAAAGTAAAAACTGCCCAAAAATCCAGACATACAAAGACGCACTAAAAATACGACTTCCAGACATACAATATTTCATTAAAAAAAATTCTCTTACATGCACCAACATACAAAATCAAACCATTACTGATATGTACTACCATCATTGTCTAGTATTATATATATACAAACAGACACAAAAAAAAATAATTAATAAATCATTTTACATTTTTTTTATAAAAGATCCACACTAAAAATGTGTCATCAAATTTTACCCTAAAAAAGGTTCCAACCAAAGCCTAACGAGCTTTAGTATAAGCTCCACAAGGGCCTCGTTAGGTAATAAGATTGAAAATAGGAACTTATGCTTTCATTGGCTTCTGAAAGATTGATGTGTCTGCTGCTACAGGCTTTGGACTTGATAAGAGGAAAAAATGTTTTGTTGCTGATGGACTCATCCTTGGAAGGACAATATGCTAATGAAGATGCTACTGCATTAGTTGAACTTGCCTCAAAGTGCCTCCAGTATGAGGCCAAAGATAGGCCTGATATCAAGTTCCTTCTTACTGCGGTAGCACCCCTTCAAAAGCAGGAGGAGGTTGTCTCTTTTTCGATTTGATCAGTCTTATCTTTTGTTTAGGGTGTGATGCTGGGCTGCTTCATTTCCTCAATTCGCATACTTAAATGATGTTGTCCTTTACTCTTCTAGGTTGCATCACATGTGCTGATGCGTCTGACAAAGACCCCTGCGGTTCTGCCGGACATGCTTTCTCCTCTTGGAAAGGCTTGTGCAAGGATGGATCTAACTGCTGTACATGACATCTTGCTAAAGACGGGCTATAAAGATGAAGAGGGTGCAGAGAGTGAGGTGTGCTGATTTGCCCACGTTCAACATCATCTTATGCTTTGAAAGATATTTGAATGACAATTTTGTAAATAGTTCTGTTTGGTGTAAAATAGCAACGCAGAACCATTTCCACGTGTAAAACATTTCTGTGTTTTTATATACATTGTGTAAAAAAAAAGTTCATACTGACTTCATGTTGTAATTGGTGAAGCTTTCATTCCAAGAATGGACGCAACAAGTTCAAGATATGCTAAACACAAAGAAATTAGGGGATATTTCATTCAGAGACAAGGATTTCCAGAATGCAGTTGACTCTTATTCCAAGGTATGTGCTTGATTTTGGTATCTTTTGCTTGGCATCAACTCTCTGAAGTTGATTATTATGATTTGATGTAGTATTAGTTTTATCTTTTAAATTTCTCTTCACAAAATTATTACGCAGGAAGTCGGTCTTCATATGTCATGCGCTATACAATATAACAGCCTAAAATGCATTTGTGCTTAAATTGGTCCTTGATATGCAGCTAGTATCAATGATGTCTGTTCCATCTGGCACGGTGTTTGTGAGGCGAGCTCTCTCCTACTTGATGATAAGCCAACCCGAGCTTGCGCTGAGAGACGCAATGCAGGCTCAGGTTTGCTTGCCTGAGTGGCCCACCGCCTTCTACATGCAGGCTCTTGCCCTTTCCAAGCTTGGAATGGAGACCGATGCTCAAGACATGCTCAACGATGGAGCCTCTTTGGAAGCTAAGAGGCAAAACAGCTGGCGCAACTAAGTCTACTTTACAAAATGACGAGGTAATCCAGTTGTCTAGTCCACCGTCCAAATTAGGTTGAATGATCAAAATTCTGCCAGTTGCAGAAGTTGATGAGGGGAGTAGTTACTTGTGGTTTGATGTCACGCTCTATTGGAGTTCAAATAGCTTCTTACACAGAAATGTATAAATATATATATAACTATTTCGGCAAATTTTTTAGTGGGCTGCTGTATTTGTCATATGCTATGTGCATTAAGGTATGCCAGATTGGGCTTGCTGTGTGCAGCCAGCGGTTGCTTTACATCTTGTTTCCAGTGGTGGCAAGATGGGTCGGGCTGTGGGCTTGATTCGATTCATTTAGTATTGGGTCGGGTTGAATTTTACAATTGAATCGGGTCAGTTTGGGTTTACTAAGCTTTGTTGGATTTTGGGTCTAACCCAAGCAAATGATTTCTAGCTAAATATTTATTTTGTAGTATTGCCATTTAGAAATTTTCAATTTTTAAGAAGATATTATTTTGACAAAATCTAACAATTTTTTTTAATCTCAATTTGATGGTAGAGGTTGGTTTTGGGTAAATGAAATATGTTGAATATTTTGTATACTGCTAAAAATTTAAATAAAATTGAAATGAAAAGTCGAAAACCAAAAAAGTTCCGTCGTGCAGAACCATGTAATGTCATTTTATGGAGTACAAGCATAATAATAACAAATGATACTAAAAATAAAATTAATTTTAAATTATAAATTAGTGAGGATTAGAAAAATTAAACTGAATTCAAATACATGAAATATAAGACAAAAATTGAATTATATTAAAACAAAACGGAGATGAAAGTAAAATAAGAAAAAATAAATACTAGTGTCATAATAATTTAATATTGTGGAACAAAAATCATGTCTTTATTCTGTGGTATAAAATATAGAATATATAAAAGAAAATTAAAAATTAAAATTGAGTAAAAAGATAATACATGAAGAATAAGAGTATTTGAATAATTATACTTTATGCAATCAAATTCTTGCTTAATATATAGTTTGGCTGTCATGTCAAATCTTAAAATATATAAATAACAATGACATTAAATGAATAAAAAGAAATAAAGATAAAAAATCAAAAAAAATTAAATTAATAAATATACAATTTTACAATTTTATATTCTTTTTAATAACAACTATGGCAATAATAGTAAGAAGAAAAAGAAAAGAAAAATAAAATATGTATGTATAAAATTTAAAATATATTTATTGGATACACATGCAAAATTGTAGTTTACTATATAAATATTTTGAATTATATAGTATGTGTATTATATTTCATAATTTATTATTAAATAAAAATTGTCCTTCTCGCATATGATAAAATTATAAACTATTAAAATAACTAAAATGCATTTGAAATTTGTATAAAATGAGAAAGAAAAAAGTTTAAACAAAATTAAATAAAATATAATAAACAAAATTAAGGGGAAACTTATGAAAAAAAAAAAGAAGAGAATAAAAAATAAATTAATAAATAAAAGAGGAATCGTTAAATACTTTCACTTTATGAACTAAATAACGATTACCTAAAACTAATAATAATAAGAGAGAAATGGACATTTAATAAATCAACTTTGGACAATTTCCCAAAAAATAAATATCGAATATCAACGGAAAGAACCCCACCCGGAGACCACCATAAGCACCATCAGACATGGCGGTGAGACAGAAAGCGGTGGCGGCGCTGCCCACACTCATGCGGGCGTTGCGGAAAGAAGCGCCGCCGAGGCACCACACGGCGTTGCCGTCGCTGAGGAGAGCCTTTTCTCTGTACGATCAGATCAATCTCATCGATAATGTTCCCGAAGATCAGCTCCGTTTCCAGGAGTATTGACTTTCCCTTCACCTATCTCTATGCTTATGTAGTTTCTTGTTTACTTGTATATTTTGGTTTCTTGAAGTTGTTAATTCATTGAGTTGTTAAACCTGGGTAATTATAATTTTGGTTGTACGGTATATTTTATGCATATTCCGAAGTTTTAAATTTCATTTTGATTTGCTTGCTTGATCTTCTGGTTTCTTGAAATTGTTAATCTTCTATTAGCTTATTTTAGTTGTTAATTACCTAGATTATTGTAAATATGTGGGCTTTGTTGGCTGAGATTACTTATTTCTGAGTCGGTCATTTTTCTATATATTTGTTAAATTATAGCCTGTAGATTAGCTTTCATTCCATCCATCCGGTCTTGAAAATTATATCCCTTTTGTGTAGATGTGTGGATTTTACGCCAAATCTGCTTTTAAATGTTTCCACTAGTGATTAGTGGCAAATTCTTGTCTTCCTTTGACAGGTTTCATGATACAGGATTCAAAGTAAATGGAGTCAAGTATGAAGGTAGCTTACTTTGTGTGGGAAATTTGTTAATGTCTTGGGCTCCCAAGAAATTCTCAGATATCACTGTTGAAAGGTACATGATTATATGTACTATTTCTGAATTTCTACTTTGAGTGGCTCTGTTTATATGTAATAGGGATCAGGCTCGAAACTCTTTGCTGCTTTCTAGATGTTCCCTATTATTGAATTCTAGATTTATCATTTGTGTCTGAAGAATTTAGTGGCTTGAGAGGATAGTCTATTTGACGTTGAATCTTTTACCAATTTATCTCTAGGGCTTTTTATTAGTGAGGCTTGGCCAAGAGCCGAAATAGGAGAGAGAATGCTATTACTCCAATCGGATTGGAACATATTGAGAAGTTTTGTGTCAAAAAGAAGGAATGATTTCTTCTCTTTTATGATAGGTTATAGCGTCTTTAAACTAGAAGTATTAAGCCAATAAAAATGCTTTAATATGCTTCTTAAGAGCCATTGATCTTTTACTATATTCCTCTCTGTTTCTCAAAGATTCTATGTCAATTTGAAATATTGATTCAGTGTTAACTATTGCATAACTTCTCGGTTAAGTTGGAAAATTGCAATGATTTGTTTCTTTAATGCAGTCTCTTGTAATGTTTGATGCATGATAAAAATGACTATTTGTAGCCTGAAAATTAACATTTAGTTTTGAAAACTTAAATATATCTTAAAATACCTGGCTACAGATTGTTGACATGTTCATAAAAACTTCTAACCATTTTGTCTGTATTTTGAACTCCATAGACAAGGTATCTTTCTGAAGGTTCTGTAGCAATTACATTTAATCACCAATCTATGCATAAGTTAATTCATGCAAATTTACTTGCCAGAAATGTTTGTAAAATTTCATTTTTCAGAGGTTTGAACTTCTGATGCTGTTCCATTTCATAATTTTCTGCAGCTTATCTATTTTTAAGACTGTCCGACCTGTTCCAGGTGAGTAGTCTACATAAAATGCATTTGGAGTGTAAATTACTTTATTGTATCAATTTTAGATTGCTGATTACTTTATTGCTTTGCATGAGAGAGGAAATTATTTTAATAATTGAAAAGTTCTTGCTAAGATTGATGGAGATATTCGTTGCAGAGAGTTATGCTTACTGTTCTGTCCTCGTGTAGTTTGACCTATGTGCATGAAAATATTTGTTATTCTTATTTGGTTTTTCCTTTGGTGGAGAAGCTTTGAAACTCTAGTATTATTATTTTAGGACGTGGCTATGTAGTCTCAGAATTAGAAATTGCCTGCAGGGGGTTTGAATTAAGATTTGAATAGTAAGAGCTTATATTGAGGGCTGAGCTAGGCTTTAAGGACTGCCATGAATCTAGCGGAGTTGTTTTTGAGTATTATGGAACTAAAACTGTGATAAAAAGTACCAGCCACCTAATTATATGAATTTGCATTGTAAAAGTGAAGATAACTGCATTAACTTTGTGTGTATGGTAATAAAAGTCTGGTATTACATTTTCCTATGGGAGTTTTCTTGTTGAAAGTAGACTAGAATAGCAATTTCCAGCGATACCTTCCTTAATAATTCCAGCAATGTAGCCATTGACCAAATCAAGTTCCAATTCATCGACAATTGTTCCTTTGTCTGAGACAATCTGTGAATCATTTGAACATGCATTGTAATTGTAAAAATGAGGATGGAAAAAGATCACTTTATTGAGTTAACTTTTATACAATTCCCATTGTTTCCATCATATGTTTAATAGCTGAATCAGGCATCTTTTGTCCTCAGAGATTTTTATTCTTGGATGTGGAAGATACATTCAGCCAATGAATCCTGAACTTCGTACCTTCATTCGTTCAACTGGGATGAAATTAGAAGCAGTTGACTCAGTATGCACTCCATCTCATTCAAGATTTATATATGTTGCTGGTTTTTTGTATCACGTGTATTCATAATTCTTTGTTGTCACTGCTTGTGATTGATATTCCTTTAATCCAAATGTACCTACTGCCTTCACAGTTACATGATTGTTCCATATACGCGCAGTCCATTGATTTGGTGCCTAAAGCATATCCATACATGTTATAGTATATATTCCAAATATCCATGTAAAGTGTGTCGAGTGATGTACGAGGCAAGTTACAGTGTCAAATATGGTAGCAGATCTGCAGTATTATTGTTCCCTCATTGGTATTTCTGAGCAAGTTCCCATCTCATTACGTGCTACAAGCATCTTGGTTCGCAGCATAAAGGTTGTGGTCATTGCTTACCGAACACTGTCTTTGTGTTTATAATCCTGCAGAGAAATGCTGCTTCGACTTACAACATACTAAACGAAGAAGGCAGGATAGTTGCTGCGGCTCTAATCCCGTATGGAATTACTTCTTGAAGCCAGATCTTGTACATGCTCCTGAGACTTTAGAACAGCAGATGGAGTCAATTTTTTCTTCCCTATATATACTCTTTGTTGAGGCTCTTTTGTATCCACAGATGGTTTAAAGTCCCAGTTTTCCTTGAGGTCTTTGCTAAAAATGCATAGCGTCTATGAAAACTGTTATTTTTTATTAACTTGAGCAATGGGTTGCCCCTCAAAATGCATTAACGGCAACCCTTTGGATGGTTTCTTGAACACCCACTGTGGAATAATAAAAGTGGGTAAAAGAAAAACTTGTATTTTTCGATCAATATATTTAAAGTATGTATATTGGTAAAACTATAGGATAGGAAGGAAAATAATGGTGCATGTAAATTCGGAGTCCCCTTTTGCTTCGGGAAGAACATATATTCTTACAAATAAACATCAAAGAACGTAATGTAATCTGTTTCCATTTGAATTAACCAAACCCGGACAAGATTACCGTAATTATCATTTACAACCCAAGCTTGCTCCTTAGATGTGAATACGTGTGTCATATGAATGTGCTGAAAAAAATTTCTGAAACTATATGTAGACAAATCAAACAACACAAACTTAAGAGTTGGCTGCTGAATCAATAATACACAATATTTGGATAGACATTTGTCGAGGGTGGCTGCCCAATTATAAGTTTTGATTAAATTTGTTAGACTAGGTGGCGAGCTTAATTAAATTGCGGGTATTATAGACTTGATTTAATCATAATTTTAAAATGTTTATCTATATAAATTTTTTTTTTCTTTAGATACTAATCCTTATTCCAATTCATATTTGTTTTCAACAGTCATTTTTTTCTTTAAATACTAACTTTTTTTCCAATTCATATTTGGTTTCAACACTATCTTTATTCAAGAGTGGCCAACTACAAAAAAATCAGAACAACTACAAAATCTTAACTACCAAAATTTATACATTCCAATGGTGTACCTATTTCTCATATACTTATAACAGCTCCCTGGTTCTTCGCAATTCTTTATTGCTCCTTCCTCACAAAAGTAAAAGCCAAACGAAATTCACCTTGCCTGTATCCCCACCCATGAATTGTATCCCCTTTCTGCAATTTGTTTGCCAGGACAAAAGTGTTCCAACCATGTTTCAGAACCACCATCTTCACTGCATGCCATTTCTTCAAGTGCATCTGGTATTCCTCACCCTGTGGGTCAATAGCGGAGACCCCAAAACATTCCTCTTTGCTGTCCACAACTCTTCTCTCGTCTTCCGTCAGAGCATCCAACAATTTCTGGCTTCGAGTGATGAAAATTCGGTTCAAGCCCGTTTTTACGTCCGAAGTTTCGAGCTTCTTTGAGAATAGGTGAACGGGTTCGGACCCTCCCTTCTGTTGGATTTCTTCAAGTATCCTTGGATCAAGTGGTGGAGTTGGAGCTACTGGCGATTGTTGTTCTCGCTGGAGAATTAGGGTTTTTGATTCTCTTCTGTTGGTTGACGAGTTCTCCTTGTTCTCCTCCTTGTTCTCATTAATACCCGCTGAGGACTCTTCTCTCCGTGGGATCAAAATTCGAGAGTTAACGCGATCAAAAGCTTCTGGATCTCGATTGCCGTCGCACATAATCTTTGCCTTTCCCTTCGATTTCGATCTCTTCATCTTCTGGTCGTCCGTAATGTCATCAGTTACACTTCTTTTCAGCCCTGGAATCCAGATTATTGCGGAATTTCGGTACCGGCGAGAAGAATCCTCAAACCCCATGCGAAAATCATCGTCAATTTTCCGCGTCCTTTCGTCATGATCGGTCGAGGCATCAAGGATGCCCGCACTCAATGTCAATTCCAGGCCCAAAGCTTCTGCGTCTTTATTTGCCTTTCCCTCGCCTTTTGATCCCTTCTTCCGAACGTCGATAAGCCCATTGGTTCTGCTAATTGTAGTTTTCCGCCCAAACAGACTTATTATATTGGGATTGTTGTTTTCATGAGAAGACCCCTCAAACCCCACGTGAAAATCATCATCAACAATTTTCCTTCTCTTCGGATCACGATTGGTGGAGCCCCCAACGATACTCAAATCCAATGCCAATTCCAGATGATCAGTGTCAAGCACACGAGTCCTTTCCAGGGAAGATGAATTAACACTGGGTTCGAGCATACCCGGAAATGTGATTTCTTCCACTTGGGTTTTTTCTTTGGGCCTCTGTTCATCAAAGAAATCGATTTCTTCAACAATTCCAACTTCTGGAGTGGAATCTGGGTTGGGCTCTTGATCACCACCCATCTGCTTCCACTCCAGGTTTCGTTCTCGATCACTTTCCATCTACTCAACAGCTTTCTTGATCTTCTACTTTCTTTTCTTTCTAGATCTTTCTGCTCTATATTCTTTTCTACGAGTAATTAATTATATTTGATGCAGAGAGACTGTTGTGTGCTTGGGTTAGGGTTTTAGAGTATGTATGTTGCAGAGAGGTTTTCGAGTAGCCGTTGGGTTTCAAACCAACGCGGTATGGTAACTGAGACAGTGTACCATAATAGAGGAGCCAACGGACATATTGAAACTGAGAACTTCCATATTCAGCTACAACCAGGTTAAGTTGTGTCTTTGAACTTTAAATCATAAGTGTGTTCCAAAGTTGTAAAAAAATTTTACTTCCTGCTATACCAGCATGTCCAAGATTTTGAAAATTTAATACTTAATGCGCATATATCTCTAATATTTAAATTATTGTTGTATACGATATATTAGAATTAAAAAAATGTATTAACACTTCATGTTATGCATATTAATCTTTTGAACTATTTTCCATATTTTTATTGGATTACATCACTTAATAAATATAAAATAAATCAGTGTGTTAGAAGTTATAAAAATAAAGTTCTATCAAATAAAATTACAAAAGATAAAATAAACAGGAATATAATAATGTTACAATACAGGAATAAAATTTCAAATAAATAAATAAATATTAGAAATTGTTGGCGTGGTGATGACGTGGCAGATAATGTGGTTGTGATATAACACTAGCGTGAATATATGTTGTCAATGATATAGCAGTAACTTGTTTGGAAAAGAATCCTTGGTTATTTCAAAAGGTTCTTTGTGTAATCTTTTTTTCCTAATCTTGAATTTAATTGATTTTGGTTAAGTATCGCATAAATGAATAAAAATTAAGTTTTTTTTTTTTTGTATCCATGAATGAAACAAAATCAAGTTTTTTTTTTCTTTTATTTGGATGATTCGACAAGAGTACGTGGAATTGTCCATATCTTGCTAATTGATAACAAAATCCATCCAATTAGGAAAGAATCCCTCTAGGATAGACAGTCCGATTGGTGTTAGAACACCATATGCTTTGATTAAGCAGGAAATAGCTGTAGTTTGAATTTGGTGTGAATTTTTTGGTAATCATACATCTTAATTTGATAGAAGTCATTGATTTTGATGGTTATAAGTGTTGAGACTTCAAAAAGATGTCTCGTAGCTTTTGGAGTTCATGTGTCTTTGTAGTGAGAATTGGTGTCTATGTCAAATTGAATGAGAAAGAGAGTAAACAAGTAAAGAAAGAGTATAAACACGTCTTGTACAACTTAAATAGGACCAGTGGAGTCTGGTCGAGTGTGTGCTTAAGCATTGTGAATTGCTTAAAGTTTTTGAGAGATTGAGGTCAATGAGGGATTAACCATGTGGAGGGTTTTACTTGAAACATGAGTGTAGTCTTCATAAATTTGATATAGTAGAATATTTTACCTAGGCTAGTACTTCTTAGATGTAAAAGGTTGGCTTTAAATTGCGTTAACAATTGTGTTGTTCATTCTCATTATTATTTGTTTGTATGCGTTGGTGTTCCAATATAACTGTTTTACAGCAACACGTGGGGTTATAACACTTAATCAGAACTATCAAGTATCATCAGAGCTATGTCGCCTTTTTGTAACATGGTTTTCAAATAGGTGAGATATTGAAGTTTCTAATTAAGTCACGAGTACGAAGAAAGGAGCCTTATTTACTTATCTTTTGTTGCTTGATAGGGCAAACTATCCATATTAAAATGCACAAATGAGAGCATTTATTAAATTTGATGAGAAGGCTTGGAATTCTATTACTAATGTGTGGAGTCCACCCTACTAAATTGTTGATGGAAAAATTGCACTAAAGACATCAAAGACCATACAACCAATAAACAAAGGGCTACCTTAGGTAATTGAAAAGCCATCAACGCCATCCATCTTCATGCTAGTAGGTGAGAAGCTGTTTAAACTAATTTTGACTTGTGAATTAACTAAAGAGGCGTGAGACACATTACAAAACGTCCATAAAGGAACAAGTAGTGTATGGATGTTGAAGCTTCAAATGCTTGTCTCCCAATTTGAGAATTTTAGAATAGGAGAAGAAGAAAACAACACCATGTTCACTAGCATATTAAGGGACATAGCTAATCAAGTGTATCAATTGAAGTAATAGTATTCAAAAGCAAAGCTAGTGCGTCAAACATTAAGGTCACTATTGGAGAGATTTTCAGTTGAAGTTGCTGCCATTGAAGAAGTGAGGGACATGGACAATATGAGGTTGGACAAGTTGATAGGTTCTCTGTAGACGTATGAGATTAATTTATTCCAAGCCGAAAAGGATAAGGAGTCTGTGCTCAAAAGTGAACAAAACTATAAGGGCAGTGTGTGTTGCAACACTAAGGACGAAGTCATTCTCATCACACAAAAGGCTCTAGAACTTAGCGAAAAAAGATGATAACGGAACTCAAAGCAAGGCAACTAATAAACCTAGAAAGCTTAGGGATAATCATTCAAATAAAAACAATGGAGAAATGAAGGCTAAGAGAAAGGGAATCTAGTGCCATGAGTGTAGTGGTTTTAGACATGTCCTTGTTGAACGTGCATGTACTGTAAATAAATAGAACAAGTTAATGGTGATTACATGGAGTAAGGATGGCTTTGGCCAGTTTGAGATAGGCATGGCTATAGTTCTAATTAGAACTAGAAACCAAACCATATCGAAATTGGAATTGGAACTGGAATCGTAGAACCAAAACCGCCCATGAATCATGAATAACAATTTTGATTCTAGTTCTCAAAAAATTGAACTGGAACTGTCAGTGGTCTCGAATCATAAAAAAAAATAAAAAAAAATATTGAATATATATTAAAATAAAATAAAAATTAAAAACTAAATATATATATATATATAATATGTTATACAGTAATATATATACTAATATTTTATAATAGTAATATAATAATTTTTTACATTTTTCCTTCATGAAATAATAAAAAATAAGAATATTTTTTCAATTTTTTCATTTTACATTTAGTTAAAAATTTTAAATGTATTGCTATATTATTTTTATATTAAAATTTGTTAGAATAAGTAATTGAATATAATTGCATTGAAGCAAAACCATAATTGGAATTGTACAAGGATCAGAATTGGAACAGCTTGAAAACCAAAATTGGAACCGAAACTATCAAGAATTGGATCCACACCCATGAGGTGCAATTTTGGTTCTTCATTTTCTTGGAACTAGAACCGGTAGTTCCAGAACCATGGTCTCCCCTAGTTTGAGGAAGAGGAATTCATGTTAATGCATGTGGCATTTAATGCCATGGAAAGAAGGAATCCAGCTTCTGTTATCGTGTTTAACACCAACAGAATCTGATAGAGACAGTGATAATAATTGTAAGCTTTCACTGGAATGAATAATGTCTCCCTATAACCTCTTGTTTGATATGATGCAAGGGCTAAAAAAAAAAAAAGGATTACAAGGAGTTAAAGCTCAAACATGAGAAATTAGAAGAAAATTATGCCTTAGTTGTTGCCAGATTAGAGGATGTAGAAACAACATTGAAACAGTTGAATATAGGGAAGGCCAAGCTGGAAGACATTTTTAGCATAGGTAAGACACTAAAAAACCATCATAGAATTGGCTTATTTAACGATTTTGAAAAAGGTGTAGAGGCGAATTCAAAAATTAAATTTGTAAAAGAATCTTCAACTGATATTGCAATGCCAATTCGTGCTGAAACTTTGTAGAAGAAAGATCATGCCAATACATTTAGTTCAACTAAGAAGAAGGTTTGATGTTCAAGTTTTAGTCCAACAAGCTCTTCTCCCTAATAGGCCACCAAGTAAGGTAGACCATGTCAGTACCCCCTACCAGAATGCATCAAAATACATTGCTTGCTTGGGGGATGTTGGAACATTATGGGAAGAGGAGATCTCCGAAGAAAACTGATGTTTGCGAGTATTGTCTAAGACCAACACACCTTAGTTCTACTTGTTTTTCTTTCTTTAAAAATCTCATGAATGAGAGATAGCATTGCACTAAGTTTCTAAACAAGTTTAAAAGAAGAAAAATTGTAAGAAGAATTTGGGTAAGAAAGTAGATTTGAGATACTATACTTCTTGTATATCATTGAAGGCATGTTCCAACACCAAATGTTACTTTAATAGTGGGTGTTATCAACTTATGATAAGAGATAAATCAAATCTAATTGATGTTAAGGCTCATAAAGGTGGATTTGTCATTTTTGACAATGGCAAAAAAGGAAGAGTAATTGAAAAAGGGACACTGGGTATAGAAGGCTTGTTACTCTTAAAGAATATACTTCTTGTCAAAGGATTAAAGGCAAATCTGATTAGCATTAGCCAATTATGTAACTAAAACCTCCTTGTCAGGATCATGAAGGACTAGTGTTATGTCTACAACAACGAGTATAGACTTGTAGTGACTAAATTAGATCAGTCTATAACTATTACCTTTTGAATAATATTACATCATGCTTCAAGACTAAAACCAGTTATAACGAGATTTGGCACAGGTGTCTCAAACATATAAACTATCATGATCTTGCCAAATTCTCAAGATTAAGAGCAATTAAAATATTGTCACGAATAGCAAATTTTGAAGTCACACGTGAGGCGTGTCAACATGAAAAACAACAATTGAAAAGCCACTTGATGTTGCGAGATTTGCGTATATCCAGAATCATGGAACTATGTCACATGAACATTATGGGACCAACAGCTGTCACTAGTGTAGAAGGTAGACGTAATATCTATATTTGTGTGGATAACTACTTGAGATATACATGGATGGAATTTCTCAAGGAGAAAGGTGATATTTTTGTTGTTTTGAAAAAGCCATACTTGCAATGCTTAATTGAAAAATGATCAAGAAATCTCAAAGTTGCATGAATCCAAAGTGACATGGAAGAGAGTTTGAAAATAATGATTTCTCAAACTTTTGTGGAGAGTGTGGTTTGTTTATGAATTTTTCATACCAAAGACATTACGACAGAATAGCATCATAGAAAGAAAGAATTGGACCTTCTAAGAAATGGCTCGATTCATCATTCTTGCAAACAAAAGAGTCAAGGTGAAATGGTGGGTTAAAACAGTTAACACAACATGTTACATTATCTACCATATTTACACGAGGTCAGTCTTAGAAAGACAATAAAGAAAGGCATTATCAGATAACTAGACTTACTTTAGAAAAGAAGGCATTGCTCATCAACAAGAATATTTGAAATAAAGGAAACACATGATAATTGGCATGAAAATCTTCTACTTCGAAAATTTGTCTTTGTATCCCACCAATGAACAATTTATATTTGTATTAATTTATAACACATGACAATCACACATAAACTAAGTTTGTTAGTCATGTTTTGATCTTTCAAGCTTCTATCAAATTTTATACTATTAAACATAATAATTAATAAAATTTTTATTCAAATTTAAATTTAAATTTTCTATTTATTATATATATAACTAATTAATTATTATCTTATCTCGTATTCGTACTTCATAATGAAATTAATAACAATCTACACACAAATGCACCTATATTTCTATATATTTATACCGTAAAAATTAATTATTATCTTTATATAGTATACAATTTTCCGTTAATATTTCCATATTATATATACAAATTTAAATAAATCAAAATTTTTGAAACATAAAAAATCTCAAGCAAACTAATCGTTCCAAACACAACTCCCCAGTCTCCGAATATAAACCCTCTCGCAGACATTGCCATGATACCTTGGAGCTTGTAATTCCGAAGGCATCAACCCGATTTCTATCCCTTCAAACAAAATGAGGTCGGACCTTTGGCCCTTTCGGTGTCTTCCCATTTGAACTCGTTGCTCTCACTATCGACGCCATTATTTGGTCTTCGTTACTGGACAGTAAGCATTCTTGTCGTCGTTTTCTTCTCTGTTTCTGTGAAATTGATGGTGAAATTTTCTTTTTTTCTTTTGTTTTTTTTTACCGTTCAACTATAAACCGCTTATTCAATCGGTTCCAACACAGAAATCATGCGTACTCCTTGTCAAAGTCGCTATACAGGCGACACACAAATAACCTAAATTATTAGCAAGCAAGCTTCGTCTATACTTGTACGTGTTATTTAATCCTAGACATTTTCTTGAACTCTTGTGATTTAGTTACTGAAGGTTCACATGTGGGTTATGTAATCTTGCATATTTTCATGGCCTCTTCTAATTTAAACATAGAAAGCTTATTGCAGTTGCAATTTGTAAGTGTTTCGTGAATCATATTTCATAGCCTATTGATTGGTTTATTGTCAAGGAAAGTCTTTGAGGAGACACAATTTTTGTATTTAGTTATTACAGAGTTTACTTGGAACTTGCTCTTGTGGTGTTCTTTGAGTAAACTAGAAATCTATGAATGATTTTATGCAACTTTGATTGCAAAGATCTTCTTGACGCATATAGATTCTCAGATGCTACAAGACTCAATTTATTCTACACAAGCCTCCCAACACAACTACAGTTTGATAAATGTTAGCTAGATTTACTGTTGCTTTCAAGCATTCTATATCTGATTTTTCCATGTGCATCAGAAAAGGGGCCATGTTTATCTAAATTGGTTGAAATTTTCCATTTTTCATTAGAGAAGCTCAGGTAGATAAGTCGGCTTTCTTCTCGAAAGGCGTCTATATATGACGTTGCTTCATGCCAATGCCTTGAGGTTGAACTTCCAGCAGTGTTATGAACAAAAGTCAGTATTGCAAGTTCTGTGTGCTGTTCAAACACTGCGATCTCATGGAGTACTCCTTTATTAATTTGGAGAAGAAAGAATTCTCTCTTTCCAACAGCTTAGCTGGCGTGTCATACTCTGCTATTCTTCCTGCTCAATGAATGTCAATTTTCATACATTAAACCTCAGGACAAATTGGAGTAATGGCTTCTAATGAAATTTACAAATTATGAAGTAGAATGTAGATTAATATTCTCACCGTCACTGAGCACCAAGACATAATCGCTGTCTATTACTGTGTGGATTCTGTGAGCTATTGTGACAACTGTCCGGTCGCTGAATTCTCGACTTATGATCCTCTGTATCACTCCATCAGTTGCAGAGTCAACCGATGCTGTTGCTTCATCCAGAACAAGAATGCTGATTTTCTTCAGCAGAGCCCTTCCAAGACAAAATAGCTGCCTTTGGCCTACGCTCCAGTTTTCTCCATTTTCGACCACTGTCAGAAAATATGTTTTAGGGGACTTAAAGGGTGGTAGGAATGATTGTACAGGAACTTCTGACTGGCAATAAAAATTCAAAAACTAACCTGTGGATTCTAGCTTTTCTGGCTTTTGACGCACTATATCTCCAAGTTGACATTTATCCAATGCCTGAAGAGAAGGAAAAGCACTTTTTAGTTTTCAGTTAGTGAAACTTCTTGTGTGTGAGTTGATTTTTTCTTAATATTTTCTAGAACCCGCTAAACTTGTAAATCTGTTATTTGGGATCTGATTGCTTGGGCTTGATAAGCTAACATGCAGTATAATGCTAATGCTGCTAACATGCCAAGGTTGTTAGACATTTATCCTTCAATTTCTTCTTCCCACCACTATATGACATTTTCTATAAGTAACAGTCATAATTTTCCTTGTGCATTATTTATTCTAATAGTATTAATTATTTGTCAAATTTGAGAGTAGAATTTGTACCTCCCAGATTTCAGTATCTGAATATTGCTCCAACGGGTCGAGATTTCCTCTAACTGTTCCCTCAAACATTGTTGGATCCTGTGGAATGATACTGAGCCTTGATCTCAGGTCATGAAGGCCTATCTTGGATATATCGACATCATCAATGATAATGCTTCCTTCTCTTGGTTCCACAATACGGAAGATGGCCTGTATAAGGGTTGATTTACCACTCCCTGTCCTTCCGACAACCCCAACTTTCTTCCTCCCAGGAAATGTGCAGGTAATATTTTTCAAGACAGATGGGAGGTGCTCAGCATAGCGTATCTGCTCATAGAATCATGAATGAAATCACTATCTAAGTTGATAATTATAAAAACATATGCATCATGAAGGAACACCCTATCTAACTGCAATGCAGGCTATCTACTGAGTTGCAGATGAAGATTAGATGTTGCTTCCAACACAGTGTATTAGTTTCTTTGTTGAAAAATAATGCCTGAACATTGTAGCTTATTTTACCAATGTTAATCTTAAGAGTCTTACCTTCAAATTTTTGAAACAAATATTTCCAATGTCTGGCCAGTTGGGTGGTGGCCTACTATCTTCAATAACAAGGGGAGCTTCACTTGCGAGGTTTGAGTACTGAACAATCCGTTCAACTGATATCATTTTATTTTCTGCATTGCATATATTCCATATCACTGAAGCTTGCAGAACATTCAAATTTATTCCATAAGTGATTGCCAGTCCCGCAATGCCTGTAAAACATACTGTAAATGAGTTTCTGCTTTCATTTCCAGATTATGTTTTGAAGATGGAACATGATAAGCAATGGACAGCATAACTTTATGTATGTACATTGGACTAATACGACTCCATGAGTGCTCAAAAGATCTATTCTGTTAAACTTGAAAAGTTTTACAATTAAAATTTTATGATCCAAATTATTAGTGATATTATGCTTACTTGGGTTTATGATTCCTTCAGGGAGAGACACTAACAAAACTAGTGAGAAAGCAAAAACAAAATTGGACAACTGGTTCAGTCTGAAAGAAAGCCACTCCATTGCTGATACATTATGAAACCATGGTCTTGAGTGGTTGTCAATGAGGCAGAGGTTAGCATCAGTGAAACGTTCCTGTTGGTCAAAAGCACGAATCGTTGCTGCTCCTGAAAGCGACTCTGCAAAATGGTGAAGGATTGGAGCTCTTTGAATTCCTGCCAGGCGTGCAAGTTCTCTTGCTGTTGGTATGTAATATCTCTGAAAAACATGAAAAAGTATTAGCAGATTGATATTTCCAAGTTACTGGCCTCACTGAGGACAACTTGCTATCTGAAAAAAGGTAAACAACTCGTGTTCTACCCTAGCAGCCACAAGCAAGTATAAAAACGACCATAAACAAAAATGATGATCAAGAGTAATATATGCAGGACACTAGGCAAGATAGACTTTTGATTTCTATAACAGTCTGCTTGTCCAACAGATGGTGGCACTTCAGTGGTCAAGACTAGAAGAAGAATGCAATGGCTTACCTGGTACCAGATGCAGATTGCTGTCACTGGAATGAAGATGACAAATACTTCCCATGCAACTTGTGACATGACTGCTATAGTTCCAAGAAGCTGAATTACTGAGAAAGCACACCAACCTAATTTGGTTGCCATTTCCGAGTCCACGACACTTTGATCTGTGGAAGCCTGTGTGCAGAGAGCAGAATTTAGATAATTCATGAAAGTGACTGATCCTGAACCTAAATAAGTTTGTAGTAGCTCATACGCTCAATAATTCTCAGAAATTTTATATGTTAGTGCAGTTCAATATATTTACCCGATTTAGGATTCTTCCAGCTGGTGTAGAATCAAAAAATGTCATTGGAGCATGGATAACACTGTTCAGCATTTTGCTAAAGAGCTTTTCTGCTGTCAGGAGACCTGCTATAGCCACTAAAGAGGCACGAATTAGCACACAAAATGCACTTCCAACAGCGAGAAGTGTATATATGAATAACACAAAATCCATCTGAGCCGTTGGCACATCACTTCCTGTTGGACAAGACCATGCCATCCAGTAGTTGCTGGCTATCTGTAACACTTGGAATGATGATTGTGCAAGAATGATAATGGGAACTAAGGCACCGCCTTTAACAGTAGTCAAGTAAGTCATGTAAACTTCTTTCCCTATGCTTCCTTTCTCTCTTTCTTCATCCTGAACCAATCTTCCATCTTTCTCTGTTATCTCAATGCACAGATTATGATCCGACTCTTGTTTAGTATAAGAAAATTCTTGGTTTGCATTAGTCTCTGCATCTGTTTCGTTCTCAGCTGCTGCAGACTCAGAGGTTCTACTTGAGGTTTCAACTGTCAGTACTGATTCTAGAGCTTGGCTGTGTGCACCAACTAGTGCTTCAAAACCAATATTTTGTTTCAAAAGTTCGTCAAATGTACCAGCTTGTGTGATTTTTCCTTTTTGCATCACCTGTTATAATGCGATGATATTTAACTACAAATTGCTATCATCTATGAAGTATAGTTTTAATAAGAAAAATGAGCAAATTTCTGCATAGTTTGAAACTTTGCTGAATTATTTGACATAAAGAAAGATACGCCAGTCAACAAAATGCTGCAAAAGTTCTGAATTAAAATAATCCTTAGTTCGCATGGAAGTTGTGCTAAGTCGAGAAGTAGCAACTCATTTTAATGCTTCATTTGACTAAAAACAGGATGTGCTCCTTATGGCATACCAGAATGAGGTCTGCCGCAGGAAGAAATTCAACTTGGTGAGTGACATACAGTATAGTCTTCTCCTTGAGGATTCCCATCAAGCAGTCCTGTGGAATATAAGTAGCTGTTGAAATTAACTCCATGGCAGAAGATATGCTAATGTTTTTGGGCTTAAATTGTTACTCAAAATCAATGGGGCAATTGAACAGCAAACCTGGAATAGTTGTGTGCCTGTATGAGCATCCACAGCACTGAAAGGATCATCCAGAAGATATATATCAGCGTCCTGGTATGCAGCGCGAGCAATCTGTATTCTTTGCTTCTGGCCACCACTCATATTTATCCCTCTTTCTCCTATTTCTGTTAAGTCTCCTGCAGCAAATAACTCGAAATCCTTTTTGAGGGCACATGCTTCGATTGTCCTATCATACTTATCACTTTCATATGGCATTCCAAAGAGAATATTTTCTCTGATGTTTCCAGTTAATATCCAGGGGGACTGTGGAACATAGGCTTTTGAGCCACTGACCTTTACTGTTCCAGACAGTTTCTGCATCTCACCAAGTATGCAGGAGAGTAAACTGGATTTGCCTGAACCCACAGTACCACATATTGCCACTTTCATTCCCTTTTTGGCTTTCAGCTGTATATGATCAAGTGTTGGATTTCTTGATTCCATGTCCCAGCTGAATTTTCCGTCATCAATCTCCACATGTAATTCTGTCTGACTGTTTGGAACAAATTCAACTGCATCTGACTTGATTTCATCTTCCTGCAGGTAGGTAGAAATTCTATCTACAGAAACTTTCCCCTGTGCAATCACATTAAGCAAATCAGGTAGATTGAAAATTGGATCTTGAAGCATTCTGAATGTGGCCAAAGCAGACAAGACTCTCCCAGCTGTGAGTGGAATTCCCATTAGAAGACATCCACCAAAAGTAATTACTGAAATAAAAGCAGGTGAACCCCAGAAGATGAAAGCTGATAGTGCTGATAATCTAAGTGATTTCCACAGCCAATTATGCTCCGTTTTTCTCAAATTCACAAGATTCTGAAGGTAATAGCTGTCCCAAGCTTGGAGTTTGAGTGTCTTCATGTTTCGAAGAACTTCTGATGTGGCATTCATGCGATCATCCTTGGCTTCCATGATCTTTGTTTGATATCTCTTCTGCACCCTTGTCAATGGGATGTTACCTGCCATCACTGTCAAAGTTGCAGCTAATGCCACAAAAGCTCCCATTCCTAGATTCGTATGTAGAACATAGATTGCTAAGGAGATTTGTACTGGCAACATCCATACCGTATTCAAGTACCATATGAAGTCTGTGATTCTCTGTACATCGACACTCATTAAATTGATGATCTCTCCGCTGGTGCGGCTCCGGCGTGATTGGCTGGACAAGATTAAGCCCTTTTTATATATGTGTGAGATCAAAGCAGCTCTTAGGCGAAGTCCCAGCTGGCGAGCTCCAAAAATCCACTGCCTCTGTGCTATTGTCTCTACCAATTTTGCTCCAAGGAAGCCTAGTGCAAGAAGGTAGCCACTTGATAAGCTCCTGAGTTTCTTTTCGTTGAGGAATTCTACAAAGTAGTTTATAAGGTATGGCCCAACATAAGATGTTGCTGCACTTGTGACTGCAAAGAGGGCATTGATTGCTGCTTTCTTCCTTCCAAATATATAGACTGCCTTGTAGATAGATGGCATTTCAGTTCCATCTGTTTCCTTTGTGTACTTGAGGCATTGATCAAAGCCGCGGGATAGGAAACTTGCAGAGTCCTTGATATCAACATCAGGGACTTCATCCTGATCAAGCGGCTTCTTAAACCCAACCTCGAAAAGTGGATTCAGCCAAGAGAAAGTGACAAGCTGGACAAGACTGGCTTTTCCATAAAGATTGTCTCTCTTTACTTCTGAATGCTTCTCATTATTGCCACGGACAAGAGGCTCGGTAATGTCATCGGAGACACTGAGAGCTGATCCTGTCTTCCCTTGGATTGATATGCCTAGCAGGCAGACAGAAGCTAGAAAGTTGATTATATCAGCATATTCTTGCATGGTGAGTTTATCGTGATTTTTCATTATTAAATGAGCATCAATCATGGCACGAGCAAGAGACAATAAGAAACTGAATGTCCACCAGAATCTTAAGATCCAAGGAAACTTGATATACTTTCTCTTCCAAATTTTGTGCAGCGTGATCAATGTGATTATCCATGATATTACGTGGATAATCCTGGATGAAAGCACTGAGAGTCTGGATTCACACTGAGTTCCAGTTTTTCTTTGTGACATCAGCAATGTCACCACATGAGTACTCAGCATCAATAGGGAACAGACGGTGCCCAGTTTGAAGGAGAGGCCATATCTTACACCGGTGGGATATTTTTCTACTTCCATCACCTTTCTGCCTTCACTCAGAGAATCTACATTCTTTCTAAAGAAGTAGAGCAGCAAAATTAAGAGGAATCCAAGCTGCAGGATTATACTGGCATCTTCCCAGAGGCAAGGGGAGATCAGTTCTGGCCATGCAACCCGCAATTCAAGAAACATGAAACCTGTTAAAGTGACACCAAGAAAATTGGGTCATTCACTATCCAAATTTTTTGAGTTACTTTCAAAAACCACAACGGAGCACGTTCTTGAAGTATGGAAGGATGAAAAGCAAATGGAATGGATGCAATCTACACGTTGTTTCGTCCTTAGGTTCTGATGTGTTTTAGTTATTGAATTATGCCATGATCTTATTCAACTGGTTCAATTTGTTTATGGTACCTTCGGAATTACTAATCCGATATTCATTCTTAATTTGCATGTCTTATGACAAGTCCTTTGTTGCTCAGGCTTTTCTCCTCATAGACGCAAGTGTGCATCGATGGATTTGTGTGGGGTAAGTGCTAATATATTAATTACAGAAGCCTGTTATTTAAGTTGAAATTATTTCCACAAATTAACCTCTGAACTACCGGTCAACATTGAAGTAGCACATTGGCACATCATGAAGTTTACATTATCATTCAATTTACAGGGTAAGGACCTAATGCCGTTCTCTATTTTCTCTGAACAGCACATGTATACTTCTATTTCTTCTTTCCCTTTTTTGCTTAAACTATGTGGGCTGCTTTCCAGATCCTGTTTTACATGTCATATTCTAATGGATTATTCAGAACAGGCCACTACCTATTTCATTTACTTTACAACATCTTGAGCCGTGTTTTTATTTGACAAGTACTCGCACAAAAGCATAAAGGTCAACTTTCATGTGAGGCCCATTTACTCAAGCATGCTTCTTTGGAGAAGGAACATCCTTGTGAAAGGCTTTTCATGTGTGCGTCCCTTTCCTTGTTTAAAAGCAGATTGGAACTGCAGGGGATTTTTCAAAGACAAAAAAGTAAACCCATTTTTGGCTCTCTAGTATTACTCTATGGTGTGTGGTTCTAAACCTTTTACCTAGGTCGCCGCATTTCCCTAACCACATTGTTTTAATACAATCTAAAAGCATCCACATATTTTCATTGTGAAGTGGAGATTACAATCACATCATTTGTAGTGTGGCTTTACACATAGGTTCAGATTTGGACAGGGAGAGAGCACAGTCTGGCCACTCACAGCGTCATGGGCCCCACGCAAACCTAGCATTTGTTAGTGAGAGAAGCACTACATGGAGCTGATCTTGCCCATAAAAACTATAATAAAGTTTATAATTTTATATTTAAAATCTAAAAGTTTAATTAAATACTAAAATTATAATATTTATCTCAATTTTATTACTCAATAGATTTATATGCCAAGTACAGTATTTAGAAAGTCATGTGACCCCTCCACAAAAAAGGATCCCACGAAATATTGTTAATGGCTGGATAGTCTTCTGTAATTGTAGCACCACAGAAATTAACTCAGGTGGAGCCCAGGAGATGGGAGTGGAGAATTCTTACCTAAATTCTTTTTTTCACATCAGACAATAACACTATTGTCATGTCAATAATGATGGTTTCCCCCATTACAGGGACTTGATATGATGACTCCCGCTAGATGTGAAGTGTGTTAACAGAGAGATAATTTGTCCTTAAAAATTTAATGTGTAGATTTGGTGATTTGTCCTTCAGAATTTCATATGCAAAATTTGTGCGACGGATGATCTCATCATTTGGATCTCAAAGTTGTCTGAACTGATGAAGCTTCAATAGGCAGTTGGAAATATTCCATATATAAACATGATTCAGCCCTCTTAATCCATGCAAATAACCCTTAATCAAAATATTCATAATCAATCTCAACCATTCTACATTTCAAAGACCATTTTTTTCATTTAAAACAACCTCATCACAGTTGCGGACACTAACAAGAACCGTCTGTTCAAACAATGTAAGGAAAAAAAAAACAAAGAAAGAAAGAAAAGGAGAAAGAAATAAGAGACAGCTTTGTTTATTATGAACATAAACACTGCATCAGCAGATCACGTTTTGGCATTAAATAATATTTTGAAAAAGTTAACTCCAAATATGCCACACATCCATACGAATATATGTTCTTGCATGTGAATTTGAGGGCGGAAAAAAAGGGTTTTGGAGCTTACTTGCAGGATTGCTGAATCTCTGTTCAAACACCATTTTCTCCCTTTTCTTGCCCTCTGATGAAGAACTGTGTCTCAATTCAAATTCTGTGGCAGATGATGATGTTGATGAGAAATATAAACTTTTTCCTCTTTTATTTTCACGTAGAAGTGTGAGTGAAAGAAAACACAAAGGCCAAGCAAATTCTCCTTCGCTAAAGGGTCAGGGTTTGTCGTCAGTTTGTAATAAGAACAGACAGTGACATGAAAGGGTGAGAGTGCAGATAGAGAGATCCACAGTGCACACGCACACCCACATTCTATATATATAGCACTGCCGTTGCTATTATTTTTAAAAAATATTTAAAATAATGATACATATCAATTTTCTTGGCATAGATCGTGATCATCACCTGGTGGTTAATTTTTAGGATACTCAATTTTTCATTTTTTCAAACTACAGGGGAGAGATAGGAGCACATCAATCCGTATAGCAAACCCACAATAAAGATCATTTTTTTCCTTGCGGAAATTACAGATCTGGAAAAAAAATGATTTAAAAGTCTTTTGTTCAATTATAATAAATATCAGTTATAATCTTACTATATAATCTTTCCTACATTATTATTAAGATTTTGAAATTATTTTCGCTGCAAAATATAAATTATTTACAATATTATCTTTAATAAAATAATGTGAATCGACACATTAATGCCTCTTGATTAAGGGACTCGTACATACTTACTTTTGGTCTTCAATGCTAAATTATGTGATCATATTTATTTTCTTTATTTTTCTTTTTAAATCTTTTCATCTTTTTGTCTCAATAATAACTTGATTTTTTCCTCCTCTTTATCCTCACCTCTAAATTGTTACCTCTCTTTTATAAAATTTATAATTAGTTATTTTTTTAATAAATATTCAGATACATTAAGTGCACGATTCTTACAAGACATAGAAGATGTAGAGATACATGGATAATAAAATGGAGATCGGAAAAAAAAAAAAAAAAAAAAAAGTGTTTATTCTTGGGGTGATGATAATCTGACAGCCCCACTTGACCGTTTGCTGGAACACACAGCCTGTTTGTGAGATTTAGTGGTGGAAAAGCCATGGCTGACTCATCAGATTGCCCTGAGTTTGGTGCTGTCTGACCTGTGGATCTTTCATTTGTACTTTACTAATTAATACATGAGAATGATTAGCTGTTGTGCACTAATATATCATTTATATATATATGTATATATATATATATATACAGTATTAAAAATTGCACAGTGTGTTAAGTTATTTATAAATTATACATTAATTGTATTTTAAATAATATAAATAAAATTATTTAAATAAAAGAATAAAATATTGAAAATAAAAAAAATTAAAAATAATTTTATAATTTCATATTGTGTAATAAAAAATCATTATATATGCATATAAATGATTGGCTATTGTTTTTGTGAGAAGAATTATACAAATATGATGACATCAGATCTGAAACAATTTGAAAACATGAGTTGTTAGGTTTACGTAATGATGGTGATGCATTATGATGGCTCAATTACAAAATTAGGACAACATCATTATAAGACGTGAGAAAGATTAACAAGGTAAAAAGTTGAGTGGAGATGAGTCATGTTATCACTTGAAGCTTTGAATTAAATATTAATCAAGAAATTAATACAAAAATAATAAAGTTCCATATCTTGAAATAAAATATAAGGACAGCGTTTGGAACTCAACTTTTCTTCTCCATACAACATATTAAATTTCACACAATCTAACATACTCAACAAAATTTTTATGTAAATTTAAATTTAATTTTTTTATCTCTTATATATATAATTAACTAATTATTTTATGCATATTCTCATTAAATCAAAAAATATATATATATATACACACACATAATCTCACATTTATAAATACAAATATCTTAAAAATTAATTATTATTTTTATATAATATCATATTATTAAATTATTATTATTTTACATTTTATACATGCATTCGTATAAATCAAAATTTCAAAATATCAAAAGTTTAAACATTATCAAGGAAATCAAATTCAAGGGAGGGATCATGAATATTTAATTATTATAACATTATTTCAGTCACACATGACATTTAATGTCTTAGCAAGCATGGGAGGTTGATATTAATTAATTTAATTAAATTATATGCAATGAGATTTCATTGAATTTCTAATTAAAAGGCAAATGTGATATCCACACATCCCACCCCAACTCCCCCCCCCCCCCCCCCTCCCCCCGCAAACCAAAAGAAAAGGTATCTTTTTTTTTTTTTTCTTCTTGTAGTTTCTGCAATATAACAGGCTTGAATTCATTAGCAAGAAGCAAGAAGACAGTCACATTCTCTATTCTTGTCCACTCAATTTAACACTATGTCTGGATAAATGGAGCTTGAAAAGAAAGACAGACAGGTTATTTTTGCCAGAGGGCCAGTGATTCATAATATCCAGGAATATTCACATCACCTTCCATCTATCGATTTCCTTCACTAAAAATACCCACTTTGTTTTTTTTAAAAAATTGTTTTAGTAGTAATATCATTTTTGAAGACTACAATTTCTTTTCAAACTGAAAAATACCCAAATATGAAACAAGAGTCCAATAAAAACAATATGTATATATATATATATTAACGTAGGAAAGCTTTTGCTCCAAAACTACACTCGAAATATTTTCGTTACGAATTTATTTTACTTTACAAAACAAGGGCACATGTAAATTTAAAAGTTTGCAAAAATCAGTTGGGTACAACTTTTCGAAAATCATAATAGAAAACAAAAAAATAATAATAATAATGATAAGAACATGAAATGTGTGATAATTTCTAAGAAAATGCATGTACATTCTTAGATGACTAAAACTGAAACTTTTTCATCCAAAATAAAACCAAAACTTTTTTGCATAAACTATTATCAATAATTTGCTCCACATATTATTCCAATAACTTCCTAAAATTATATGCCACTTTTGCTGAAAAAGCAACCGCAAGATAAAAATGCATACGGACGACAGAAAATGTGCCACGTTGAAGCTTTATAAATTGAGCAGTCCATTTCTAACAATCGAATATTATCACGGCAGGTTCAAACACGAGTGCCACTTCAATCAGGGCCGTCGATTATGTGTTCCATTGGGATCACGTCAGCACCACTCAGGACCACTTAAACAGTGGACTCTTTTCTGCATCAAATATTGGCGTCTGGCTGATTTATTGAGGCCCCATGCGCCAGTGCTTTTTTAAGTATTGGTGGGGCCAGTGGTTTAGGCTATGTTTAATTAGGAGCGTAAATAAGGTATTCGATTTCTTAATTTACGCAATTTGAGAATAGTTGAGAGTCAAATGAAATTCGAATTCAAATTGTAACGATTCTTTTGAACTTAATCTTGATATTTGATTTAAATTTTAAGTTTCTTCTTTTGAAAACCAAATTTATTAAGGAAGAGAAAAATTAAACAGAATCTAACATAAAACCATGACTAGGTTTAGCATTGCAAGAAAAACAATGAGCAGGTTCATTGCCTAAGTGTAAAGGGTGTTTATTCAGCAAGTCTTCCTGATATAATACTAGTTATGTTATAACTATGTATTGAATGAAATATTACTCGTTGCTGGTAGGTTTAAAACTTTGTACATACTTGTAAATATTTGTAATAAATTTTTATTTATTTTTAATTGTGCTTTCTCGAATTGTTAATGTCTACTATGTCACTTGGCTTTTCTTGTCAAGCTTATTATAGGAGGTAAGGTGTCTAGTGAAACTATGTGTAATTACTATGCATTTGCGATTGTTAGGATTCTCCTTGCTCCAACAATTGCTTCTTTGTAATTGAGCTATTGAATTAATGCAAGCAAGCTTTCTTATACAATTCATGTATATAGTTGCTGCCTTATTCATTTCTTTGTCAAGACTGTGCTTTTAAAGCGTTTAGAGGAACATGAGTGTGATGTACAGTCAATATTGCGTATGAATTTAGACGGACATAGTTAGGTGCGAAGCAACAACTAGCCGCACAGTGCCCCTTTATCTAGATCCTCGAAAGGTGCCCCCGTGACACTTGATATTAGAGCCTCAATTTTGACCTAGACTGAGGTGTTGAACCATAGATGCTACGACATCAGTGAATCTACCAAGCAAGAATGAGATTAAAGCCCTGCTCAGGCGAAACTTGACAAACAAACAACGGTTGGATGTGTTAAAAAAACAAAATGCCAAGCTCGAGCATATGGCAATGGTCCTAGTTGATACAGTCGAGTGTTTAAAAAGTGAAAATAAGAACCTCCAAGCATAGCTTGTCAAGAGTCGAGAGCTGTACCGAGTGCTGATTGATAACCAAGGTGAGGGCGTGCTAGACCTCAAAAGAGAAATTGAACAAACGGCTATTCAGATTGGATTGCTTTAGTGAGTCATCAACAATGCCCCAACGGTTGTGTGGGAACTTGGGCCGAGAATTCATGTCCCTGAGCTATAGTTATACGGAGGTGCTCGACATGCCAAAGAGGTAAAGAATTTCCTCTTAGACATCGAGAGTACTTCCTGGCGGCAAATACTGTTGATGAGGCCAAGAAGGTCACCACTGTCACCATTGACTTAACTAGAGATACCAAACTACGGTGGCACACCAAGTATGTCGACATCCAAGTCAATTAGGTATGTCTAGACACATGGGTGCAATTATGAGATGCTATCCAAGATCAATTCTTTCTAGAGAATGTGGAGTATAATAATCAAAGGGCATTATGAGAATTGAGGTAGATTGGGAGTGTTCGAAATTATGTGAAGACGTTCTCAACGCTCATGATAGACATTTGAGATATGTCTAAGAAGGATAAGCTCTTTACTTTCTTAGAAGGATTGAAACCTATGGCGTGAATAGAGTTACAACGTTAGTGGGTAGCAGATTTGAACTTGACTATAGGCTGTTGAGCAACTCATGGACTTTTAGGTTGAACCCTAAAAGGAACGTTAGGCAGTGGGTGCACCCCAACAAAAAAGAAATGGTGGAAGGCCATTCAGGAATAATTTGAATAAAGGTGGAAGAGATCGACAATTCCAAACATCAGTTAATCGCCAAAGCAGCTCGAAGGTGGAAAGTAGGTAGGGAACAATATCAAGAAAATAGGCTGCTTTTTGTGTGATGCGCCATACATGCTTCAGGATTATCCGAAGAGGAAAGTGGTGAATGCCTTATTGAGCCACAACAATGCATCCCCATTAAAACAAGCTACAAAATTGGTGCTTGAATCTGACAATGGTGAATCAGACGAGAGTGAATAATCTTGGTGCCATTTTCTACCAATGTGGGACTATTTTGTGCTAAGTTGCGACTAAACAAAAAGGAAAGTCCATGGTTGGCCGGACTGTTCTAACATTAGCAAATGACCTTAGAAGTAAGGAGAACTCTAAAAGATAAAAAAAGAAGGGATTGATGTACGTGAATGTAAAGATCAATGGCAAGTCCATTTAAGCCATGATCGACATAATTGCTATGCATAATTACTTAGCTACTACTAAAGTGGAAAGATTTTGGTTGGTGCTCAAGAAAACGATTGGGAAAGTTAAAGCTATCAATTTGATAGCTCAACTTATTATCGATGTTGTCAAAGGAGTTAGAATCTAAGCTAGCCCATTCGAGAGAAAGATCAACCTTTTTATTATTCAGATAATCTTGCCGTATAGGGAAACATTGATGATGGTGGAAAATAAACCTTGCATTGTTCCATGGTTTCCAGCTAACTTGATGGAAAAAGCTTGTTAGCTATCCAATTTGAAAAGGGTTGTAAGCACAATAAGCTATCCTACTTATGCAACCTTCGATTTATAGAGATGGAGGAGTTGAGGCCAATTCCTAACATGTTGAAAAATCTTCTTGGAGAATTTGAGGATCTGATGCCTAATGAACTTCCTCATAAACTACTGTCCAAGAGATTTGTGAATTATGAGATTAAACTTAGCAACAAGCCACCTGCTTGTGCATCCCATCGCAAGATGCAACCTAAGCTTG
Source organism: Avicennia marina (assembly GCA_019155195.1). Classification (NCBI taxonomy): domain Eukaryota; kingdom Viridiplantae; phylum Streptophyta; class Magnoliopsida; order Lamiales; family Acanthaceae; genus Avicennia; species Avicennia marina. The sequence goes on from CM032782.1 coordinate 9,260,600, forward strand.
TGGAGCTTAGGAAGCATCTAAGGGAAATGATGGAAAGTGATATTATTCAACCCACGAAGTGACCATATAGAGTGTTTGTCTTGTTCCAAAAAAAGTCTGATGGATCTTTGAGAATGTGTTGTGACTATTGGGCTTTGAACGAGATCATTGTGATGAACAAATATCTGATGTGGTTGATTGCTAATTGTTTTGACAGGCTGAGTTGGGCTAAATACTTCTCATCAAATTAATTTGAGATCGGGACACTAACAGGTTGAAATTAAGAGGGTGATTAGGCGAAGACTACTGTGGTGATTAGATACGGTGCTTATGAGTTCTTAGTTATGACATTTGACTTTACGAATGCACCAGCGACCTTCTACACATTGATGAATCAAGTACTTTATAAGTTTCTCGATGAATTTGTAGTGGTGTACTTAGAAAATATCATGGTATTTAATGAAACCTTAGAAGAATATTTAAAGCACCTAAGGAAGGTTTTTACTCGTATTTGAGAGCATGAGTTATATGCAAATCCTTTGAAATGCTCATTCGAATAAGAGGCCATTCGCTTTTTGAGTCATATTATTGAATGTGGGAAAATTCAGATGAACCGAAAGAAGGTGCAAGCTAGGGACGAATGGCAGTTTCCTAAGGATGTTCATGAAATACAGTCATTCCTTGGATTGAACAATTATTATTGGAAATTTGTAAAATGATACTCTAAGATAACTAAACCACTCAAGGATCTTACAAAGAAATTAGAGGAATGGAAGTGGTCGACGATTGACAGGTCGCTTATAAAAGATTAAAGATAACTATAACCATGAGCCCCGTGTCATTTCTCTCAGACTTACAAAAGCCATTTAAGGTGTAGACTGATGCTTCAAATTTTGCAATTGGGGAAATGTTAACCTAAGATGGCATCTCATTGCCTTTTAGAGTAGGAAATTGAAGGAGGGAGAGAAGAACTACCCAGCACACAAGAAAGAGCTACTAGATGTTGTCCACTGCCTTAGGCTATAGCAACATTATTTGATGAGGGCTCCATTTGTGGTTAAGACGGATAATAGTGCAGTGAGTCATTTCATGATCTAACTAAAGCTTACACGAAAGCACGCTTGATGTCAAGAGCTGCTAACAGAATTTAACTTTATATTAGAGTTTCAAGTGGATTCCAACAACAAAGCAGCAGATGCCTTTAGTTAAAGGGTAGATTTTGCAGAGTTGAGGATGGTTGTTGCACTCTCCTTAAGCAAGGTGACCACCTCTGTGAAAGAATAAATATGGGAATTGTTGATGCGAAATCCAACTATAGAGTATTTGATCAAATTTTTGTAGCAAGGGAAGTTTAGGCAATTTTAGCTTGATGAGGGATTGCTATGGACCAAGGGTAAATGTTTGTATGTTCTTAGGGGCAAGGACTTGAGAAAATCATTGATAGCAGAGTATCATGATACTTTCTAGACAGGTCACCTTGGCGGCGAGCAGACATTGGCACTCATGCAAAGGGCATATTACTGGCCCTAAATGCCCTCGTCCAAATACTTTGCCAAGTGAGTAAGTCAGTCACTGAAGTGGCCGAACACGTGCTACTAGGGTATGTTGGAAAGGGCCCAAGCCTGCCTTGTAAAGTGGCACTGAATGAAAACATGGGCAGGCCCATTTTCCTTTAGATTGCAGAGGGGACACTTTGTTTGAGTGGTGCAATCTCTTCTCCAAAGGTTTTGGAGTCATTGGGGAGGGACTTGGCGTAATTAGTTTGAAAGAAAGGGTGTGACGCAACCATTTGTCTTCCCAAATTTTTATTGAAACCCCATTTCCAACTCTCTAGCAAATGCTTGCTTCAAGGATTACCTTCAATGCCAAGATAGATTTCCAGGTTGTTAATGAATACTAGACCCTTCAAAAATGAGTTGTTGGGATAATATTTAGCCTTAAGTACCCGTGTAAGTGTAAGGAGGCTTTTGGGGAATTTTATAAGTCTCCTACCTTGCTTAGCTAGAAGGGCGATGGTGTCCTAACTCAACCAATGGATAAGTTTTTGTGTTTGGGAGCATGCCACCAGGAGTTAGCAATGAGGGATTGAAGTTCTTCGACTTAAATTTTAACTTAAGATTAAATTTTATAAAATGATATTGATAATTATTGAGCCCGAATTACTATTTGAATTTGACTTACTAATGAGATTGATAATTATTGAGCTCGAATTACTATTTGAATTTGACTTACTAATGAGATTGATAATTATTGAACCCAAATTACTATTTGAATTTGACTTACTACCCAAATTACTATTTGAATTTGACTTACTAACACTTCTAGTTTAGACTCACTTCATTTTTCTTAGATGTTTACATTTTCTTCTATTTAAACATACAAATCAAATATATAATAATAAATAGTGTTTTAATTTTTCATTTTTCCTTTTTGACATCTTAACATATGTACATTAGCTCCAAAAAGGCACAGTCAAACGGTCAATACATGTGTAAAATTATGTATGTATATTAATAATATTTTTAAAATATAGATTTATATCGGTTGCAAAATAAGAGAGAAAGAAACCTTAGAAACGAAAAAATTAAAACAGTAAAATTGAGGAGATTAAAATAAAGAATGCAATAAATTATAACTTGAAGTTCAAAAATTAAATTATAAAAGGAAGCCAAATGTTTGAGGAGAAAAGTAAAAAAATAATATACATAAGGGTATTTTAGTATATATTAATTAATGCTCAAAATCAAATTATTATTTATATTCAAAATCAAATTATTCACATATGCACATTTATATGCACGCCATATATTTATATGTAACATCTAATCATTACTCTTTTACACAATTCATCATACAGTTGCTACATAATATTAGATATATTACACAAAATTTCAATTACACAGATAATTTGATATGGAAAGTAATTTTTATCCTTAAAATATATGCAAAACAAACAGAATTTTTATTATTTTTATGCTCTCCACGGAACAGCACATTAAAAAAATGCATTATACAAAAATTACAAAATAAAAAGCTAAGGCTTTTTAATAAATTTTGGGTGGTCCACCGATTTTTTTTTGAGATAAAAGTAATATTAAATTTTAAATTGCAATACTGAGCTCAGAAAATATTTTTGTTGCTATATGTAGATGTGATGTGCTCAAATTACAAAAAATCATGTCAAGGGTTCAGAACATATCTATTCATTGGGTGGGTGTGTAGTGTTAAAAAAATAATATCTTGAATCCTCGTGTAATTTTAATTTTTAAGACCATAAGCAGTAAATTGATTGTGGTATAATTATTATTAATTGATGTTTACACATAATAATATATTTAATCATTTCATTTAGAAAATGGAAAATAAAACGACAAACTAGCTATGATGGTAAGAGAGGTAAGAAAAGGAAATCAAATGATGACATGCACGTAAATGCTTTCTCCTAATCGCAAAACAGAGGTCACAAAATTTTCTATTCAATAAAAGAAATTATATTTTTCATCTTATTTGCATGTGACTTTTTATGATAATTTTTATTTATATTTTATTGGGCATGTCTACTCACACAACCAATTCACACATTACTTTTAAAAACTTAAATCAATAATCTCATAATTAAAAGAATGAATATCAAATCATTGGAATGTCTCTTATCGAAACTTCTATTCCTTTGAGTGCATGCACTTATCAGTGTAGTTGTTTAATGTACTTAATTAGTCTCTATTAGTGATTATAAATTACTTTAATGAAAAAAATATATGTGAAATAACTTAATATTTTCTCAAAGTTATCATAATCTTTATTGTCTTGGACAATGCACAATAGGGCAACTTGTAAAAAGACAGGTGAATAAATGGGAACAGCTTTAGCCAAAGTTTGTGGGCAAAGACAAACTTTTTGTAACCAACAAATTAAAGTAGATGCCTGTTAAGTTGATGTATTTCAAGAATGCATTTTTTTCAATGGTTGTGATGCTTTTATGATATAATGAATGTTTGTAATGTAATTAATACTTTGATTTTAAATTAAATAAATGATTAAATTTTGAATACCTAAATTTATATCTATATCTATAGTTATAGACTTGAGGAGGGGGTAATTAGTCTTGTAATTAATTTCAAATACCCTTCTAATCACCACTATTTTCCAACTACTCTCCCTTTTCAAAATTTACGATTAACCCACAACTTTTTTTCTTCGATTAAATTAATTTTTCATTTTAGTTTATTATAATTTGAGATGATATTTAATCTATATCCATCTCTTGTTATTATCTTTATTGTGTATGTTTTAATTTTGTATTCAATGTTAAATTACCAAAGTAACCCTATTTTCTTTATTTTTTCTCTCTGTAATCTTTTTTTATTTTTTATTTTTAACTTTCTTCTCTTCTATTTCAATAAAAATTTGATTTTCCTTTTTCTCTACTCTCTTTTCTAATTTATTTTGTCTCTCTTAAAATTTTAATTTATAATTATTTTCTTTTTTTAAAATTCAAAAAAATGTAATAATATTGCTCAACTGCACTTTGGCTATCTTACGTAGAGCTGAATTAGGTTTTTTTGGTAATAAATATAATTAATTTTGTTAATAAGTATACACATGTAACGAGTTTGCAATTTTAACTAACTAGTATTTATTATATGTTAGAAAATCGTATTTTTATTTTGTGTGTGTATGTTTCAGGGAAAAAAGAGTGAAAATTGACTTCCAACTTCTAAGCTCCACCTTAGAGGGTGTTTGGCTAAGCTTATTTTTTGTTTTTTATAAAATTATATAATTTATAAGTTATTTTTAGAATTTATAAATTTATATATCTTATTTTAAGAATAAGCTTAAAGTGCTTGGTAAAATTAACTTATAAAATTTTGTTGAAATTTATAATTGTAATTAATTATAATTTTTTTGATATAATAATAATGAAAATAAATTAAAGACTACTACTAGAATATAATTTAAGGATATTTATATTATTTTAAAATATAAAATAAAGTAACTTGTAAGATGGTTGAAAATAAGTTGAAATATCCAACTTATTTTTAATGAATTTATAAACTCTAAACATCTTATTATTTAAGTTTATAAACTTTTTTAAAAAAAATTTATCAAATACTTAATAAGAACTTATAAATATTAAACATCTTATAAGATATTTTAAATAAGTTCGAACACTCTCTTAGTCTATCATTTTGGTATCTATCCTTTGAATTCATTTCGTCGAGACTACTAACTTATTTATTTATTTATTTTTGGGTATATTCAAACGTATCTTTAAAAAGTCTCAATAATTAGATTGTCAATAAAACAGAGGGCTTCCTTATCCTAAAAGCATATTCTTGCTGTACTAATAAGCTAATTGTGAGATCAAAAAATGCCAAGATTCTTAAATGGAATCCATATTTGTTGCCAAAAACTACTGAAAAATCATCACAAATTAAATATTTGCAATAATAGAAAGGGCCAAGATTTCTTGCTGGGTATTGATCCAAGATTTTCAACTTCTTGTGCTAGATACGACGCCGTTTTCATGTTATCTATTCCCACAAGAACAACCACCACAGATTGCTGAACAAGTACGATGTCATTTCAGCTATTTTATATGTGGTTAATTATAATAACATCTCATATGAGCTAGTGTAATAACAAGTTACAAAAACATATTTTTATGTCCGAAATATTTTTTTTATTAAAATTTTAAATAAATATTATAAATATTATAAAAATACTTTAACTAATATTTATGTTACATACTCGAATTATAGGTATTGAATAAAAAATTAAAAAAATAGGCATAATTACTAATAACTATGGTCTTTTGGTTTAAAATCATAATTTATTATAAAAAAAAAATACCTTTAAATTTGACATATTACTTAGGAGATCATTATCATACAAAATACAAAAAAATTAAAAGTGAAAGTCAAGCGTAAATTAAAAATTAATTGATTAATTTTTTTACGACCTCATTAATTTTTATCCAAAACTTTAATAAAAAAAGAAAATGTAAACATATTATATATAGTGAAGGTGAAGTTTTGGTAATATAAAATGAAAAGAGATGTAGTTTATAATTATGCAAAGTCGCAAAAGACATTGGTATTATTAACCTTATATATGTTATTATTACTATCATTATCATCATTATCAGTGTTCGTTCTTTGAATTTGTTATTCTGCCATTGAAACTGTTTGGCACATGAGGAAGAACATTGCTATCATCTTCCCCCATAATTTGAGGTTGTTTCGACTAGAAAATTTTTCTCGAAAAGGTGAAAAATGACACGTTTGGTTGTATTGGTTCTTTATAAACGTTGGATTATGCAGCAGCAGTAGCAGTTGTTTTATTTATTAATATATTTATAATATTATTTAGGGCTAAAAAATAAACCGATAATGCACCAGAAGGAATTAGTCTCCACTAGTATCATTCGAATAACGAACAAGATCCATAGTAATGGATCCATTGTATTTCTTTAGATTATAATATATCCCACTCTCGTTTTAAACTATGATTTTAATAATTATAGTGAATTTGAAATTCATCTTTTATTCAAATTCTTGAATCAAATCCAAATTCCTTAATCCAAATAGGGTCTGGATGATTTGCCATAGAATTTGACATTGGTTTCTATATTTTCTTTTACAAGGTTTGGCTTGTTGCTAGCACACGAGCTAATAATTTTGAGCCCTTATTTATTAATTAATTAAGTTTTATGTGTCTTAAGTGAAACTTGAAGACTATGTACTCAACATTTAATTCTTAAATTGGAACTTATACAAACTCAAGTCGAAAAATAAATGAATCAAACTCAAACTCAATTTCAATTTCAAGCCAGGCTAATCAAACATAACTTAAAGAACATCCTATTTAACTCAATTTGATATGTATACACGGTTAAATTTAATGGCATACAGTGTTCAAATTCAATGACAATCTCCCACTTGTGACAACCCCTCAAGCAAATCTTAAAAAAAAAAAAAAAATAGACAGCCATAATTCATTCGAGATAGATAACATAGAAAAGATTTTATCTAGGTGTGTAAATTATACAAAAAAAAAAAAGCATCTTATTATCGTTATCAATCTGATTCTTGATTCTCATTGACAAGGAAAACACGCGAGGGGCTTCTGGCTTACACCATTTACCAGTTTCAGAGGCAATGTTCAGCACTAAACTATGAAAACTTCATAACAATAATGAAAGCTTTGGTTGGACACATCTTGGTCACATTACAGAATAGAAACCAACAAAACTAGGTTAGATTGTCAGTTTTTAAATTTATGTGTGACATACTCATATGGTGGAATAATAATTACCTTTATTATTTTTGTGGACTTCGACGCCAGAAGACTACGAAACGAAGATCAGGTTGTCCAATCTTTGTTGCCCATCTAGGATTTCCACCATATGATGCATGGTCATAAGTTTCTCATGTTGACATGGATATTTATTAAGAAAAGGTTCATTAGCTAATTATAGAAGTTTAAATTAATTATTTCGTTTAATCTAATAATTAATCGAATAAAATTTGAATAACTTTGATTTTTGTCTGTATAATTTTCTTATTCTTTTGCTATTAAAGTGAGTTAGATCAGAATTTTTCATCATATCAGAATAGCAAAAAATTATTAGATTTTTTGTTACATCTTAAAATTTTGGATCGAATCAACGTGTAAACACTAAGTCTTAATTAAATTATATATATATATATATATATATCCTAAAAAATCAAGCATTGTCTTTTTGTATTGTCATGTCACCCACCATTATCATATAATATTTATATGAAAATCCAAAATTCAAACAAATTAAAAGTGTCATTATTCCATTAAAATTTCAACCAAACAGATATTCATTTTTATTTTCCATCAAAATCACCGAAAAAAGCTAGGTTCATATTTTAAAGAATTGAGCTGGATAGATAATTATATATGTACTAATATCATATTCACTTTATAGAATTAAAAACCCATGATTAATTAAAAGGCTTGTATAACACAACTAAATGTATGATAAATAATTCTATGCAAGACATATGGTAATCCATCAAAATAAATTCATTTAGATTTTTACACTTTTTAAGTGTAAGCACAGGTTTAGTATACTTGTAAATGCAAGGACTTGTTTGTCACACATGTGACTGTAAGGATTTCTGCTATTACTTACACTTTTAAGTGCAATAATTTTAACTTTATATTGTATTTTTAAATGTAGGTTAAAAAAACCCAATTATTACAAAATAAAATGCAATCAAAAGGCCATTTTCCATACCACTGTTTAAGACAAGAAGTATGAGTAGAGACTAATGAAAGTAAACTACAAAATAAGAAAGTTGCATAATTTATCTATTTAATCCAAATCTAATATATGATCATTCGTGTCGTACGTATTAATAACATTGAAAATATATAAAACAAATACAAATTGCTCAAACAAATAATTCAAGTAATTACAACACCAAACACTAGGAGCTATATTAACTAAAAAGCCATTGAACAAAAATATTTTAACAAATATCACCATCAAATAGTTATTCCCAATACAATGAACAATTTTTGCTAACATTAATTGCTCTAGACTGAAGACCAAATAAAGCCCACTTTCATCCATGTCCTCCAAAGTTTGCAGCACGAACCATCCCACCTCAAAAAATAAAAATAAAAATGTTACAATATAATTTAAACACATAAAAACCAATAAATTTTAAAGGAAATTATAGTATATAAAAGAAATTTACCACTCACACTATATTCTAAAGAGTACTGGCGGTTGGATAAGTGAGAATAAAAAATGTGAAAGGTTGATTGTTTGGTTGATAAGTATAGGATTCATCAAATTGGTAAAAACATTAGCATGTGGTTCGATTTTAACCATCCACATTCACTTTTCAAATCCATAATCAATTAAATGATTTTATTAAACTTAACTCTACGAATAATATTATTATTAAAAATGAGAATAAACTAACTATTACAAGAGTAAAACATGAATAAACCAACCATTACAATATTGAAATTGCATACTCTATATTGTTTTGCTTAAATATGACAAAATAGAGAAGAAGAAGAAGAATGCGGATGCTTGACAGGGAATGAATGATGAATAAGAAAAAAGTATTTGCTTGCTGAAAAAATTTCTTCATAGTCACACTTTGATAAATCCAAGGATGGATAGAAAATATTCAATCTTATTTTTTTTTATTCTTCATTATAAACTTTTGTATTTCAAGTAGATGACATTAGAACAAACACAGATTGGAAGGTCAGGATTTTTGTCCAAGACAAAAATTGCTAACAATAATTGGTGGTTAATTTTTTTCCATGTATGATATAGGAATTGCCAAAATAATTACATTCTGCAAAGGGAAAAGTCCATCAATGTGAAGTACTAGGAAATAAAGACAGAATTTTAACTTTTTAGTAGGTATTGTCTTAGTTAGGATAGAAATGATCTTTGCTTACACTGCTATTTAAATGTGATTGTAAGATATTTCATTTGTTTTTGAAACTAGACATTTGTGTACCATTTATTAAAATGGTTAGGGGAGAATAGTAGTATTTCAAAACCTTTATTAACGATTATTTTAGGTATAGTTATTTGTATTTGAATATAAGCATGAATCAGAAATTCAATGTACAAATAGAGAAACAAATTGACAAGCATGTGAAAGTATGGTATTCACAATCAAGAAAGTTCATATGATTCATTGATTTCATTTTAATTGACTTAACATATGGCCCATATGTTAAATATTACTTATATTTTTTAAACTATATTTATTGCCAATTAAGAATAAATGTAAAGAGTTACACACAAAAAGTTAGCATGTAAAATGTGGTAGTTTGGGTGGGATGAAAATAAGGCTTGAAAAGTCTCATGGATAAGGCTTGAGAAATACTGTGAAAGAATTAATTTGAATTGGCTAGTTCAACTGATTCAATCAGAAATTGATAGGTGTTTCGATCAGGTCAAGACATGAAAACTACTAATCTCCAAAACCTATTCGAACCAGTCAAAAAACTGGTCAAAATTAGTATGCATTGATCAAAACTGGCTAAAAATTGGTCAAATCGGTTTTGATCCAAAAAATAAAATAAAAAAATAGCTTTTTTTTTTTTGAAAAATTACAAAATAAATTTTCACTCTTGCAATGTCCTCAAAATTAATTAGAATATATAATTTTTTTGACTCTTGATTTTTAATAATTTTTATCTATTTATTTTTCTAATCAAGTTTTTTAAAATCAAATTATTGTATCTTAAATTAATATTGTTCATAGTAATTTAAGTGTATTTATTTTGCAGAACTATTCTTTTAATTTTATACTTTAATTATTTTGAATTTAACAAGTATAAAAATTTGTGTAATACTTTTATTCTCATTGAATTATTAAATTTTTAACATTGCATCTAAAAATCATTATTTAGTATATTATTAAATTGAATTACATTTATTTTGAAATATTTGTTTAATAATATATATGTGTGTGTGTGTGTGAAATATTTTTAATTTAAAATAACCAATTTTTTAAAAAATGATTCAACTAGTGACCTAGTTAGTTCTCTAATTCAATCACCAGTTTAATTTTAAAAATATTGAGGTACTTATTCCTACACTTCTAAAAAATGTAAATAAACAGTGTGTAACTATAAATCTTTTTTTTTTTTTTTGTAGTGCCATTTAAAACGAACATTGCCTTAGCATCTTAAACTTTAATGACAAACTAAATCACAGTCATTTTCATCATGTTTAGAAATAGTGAAAAAGCAGCAACCCAACTCAATAATTCTTGAGGTCATTACGCCTTATACGGTACTACCGAAGCCCACAACATAGCATTAACCCCAAACAAAGCCCATGCTAAGGCAATACAGCACCAACATTGAATGACTTGTTCACATTGGACTGTCATGGAAGGCCAAATTCAAAAATACTATGTTTAAATGACAGCTGGGAGATAATAAAAATTTGTTTCTCAAGTATTAATGTAAGATCTTTTACCTTGAGATTATCCATGATATGGATTATAATCTGTCAAGATTGCAACCCAAAGGCACAAAGATCCAGCATGGGTCCTCCAATGACGAAATCAGTATAGGTTGAAGAACAGATAGTGCATGTATTGGAATTAAGGTAATGTATGGCCAATAGAGCTTGAAGTTATCTTGTTTGTTATGGAAAGTATTATAACTTTTTAACTAAAAAGGTTATGAATAAATTAATGCATGGTAACCTATCATAAATCTAGACAAACAATCAAGTCTTAACCCTTTTTGTCTTCCTTTCTTCTCTTATCTTTTAATGTTTTTCATTTGTTTCATTCTTCATTGTTTTGCTTTCTTTGTTTTTTAAGTTTATAGAAATATAAATTACTTTTTTAGACAACAATAGAAGTATTAGCACTGTCACACTATTGACAAGAAAGCATGCACCCGGGTTTTGTAGTCACAAAATAAGATAGCAAAAGTCATTTTAAAGTGGATTGGGATTCGTTGGACTCTGATTTTCTAGTCACAAATTAAGGTAGCAGAAGTCATTTTAAAGTGGATTGGGATCCGTTGCACTGAATTTACATATCATGGTTATATAATAAAGGAGAATGGAATTAATTTTTCAATGAATAATTATTTGAATGAACAGTTTTGCAATCATTCAACCCAAAGGACTTTAATAAAAGGTTGTAATTCTTTAATGAATCCCCAACTATATAAACAAAAATAAAATGGGTATATATTCGCCGCAAAAATGCACAACTCATTTCTTTAAGTTTGTTTTGTAAAAGTGCATATTTTTATCCCAACAGCTTGGAAGAAAGGTTAAAGGGTATTTTTCCATCAATAAAATTATTAGTATAATATAATTTAAACAAATGTAAACAATTCAACTTAATTGCAGCATCTTTTGTTGTCCGATATGCCGTTTGCAATACAAAAAATTTCGTAACAATATGTTCCTTTTTGGGTGGGTCATAGTTAGGGTCACATCGAGTAGGGAACATGCTGAATAAAATGTTGAGTTGATAATGGACTATAAAATAAAAATAACAATAGTAACAATAATACTAAAATGAGTTCACCAAAATAGGGAAGCAGAATATGCAAAGCTCTTCATATTGATGTGATTCAACATTGTTATTTCAATTGGCATCTTAAACTTTTGATACTTATAATGTAATGATATTATTGATCACTTTATTTAGTATTATAATTAGAATACTACATTCACAATTTTTACATGTGCGTGAAATCAAGTAATTAATTGCATGATTTTATCCCAACAATCTCTCATCTCGTAGCCCTATACACATACACTAAAGTTGTGAACATGAAATATGCCTCCTTTCATACAATCTCTTTATCATATTTAGCCACATGACAGCAAAGTTAAAAGCAAATCATATTCTTATTAGCCCCTAAAATCTTAAATAGGAGCAGTCTTTTCAACATCCGATCTTAATATGTAGTTGACTATAATTTGATTGTATATCCATTAATGTTTTTGTAGAGGCACAAAATTTTGTATTTAATTAAATTGTGTTACGTGGAATATATGATTTCAAAATATCAATTAAATAAAGTCAATTTTTATTTATTTAGATATTTAAATAAATATAATTTTTAAAATAAAAAAATAGACAATTGATATTTTAATCAACCTGTCAAATAATGACAAATAGTGCAATTCTACTAAAAGCAAGCAAGACAAGGAGTCTACAAGATAGAACTTATCGGTTAAGTTAAACTCCAAGCAGTAACGATCAATGAAATTGCGTCACGTCAGCAAGTTGATAGAGTTTCACTATCTCTCTTATAGCTATAAATAGAGGTTAAAATCTATGGAAAACTAACAAAAGTTAGAGAATTGAAGTAGCTGAAGACTTGAAATGGTAAAGCTCTCTCCAAATTCTCTCTAAGATTTTCAAGATTATTCAATGTGTTCTTTATCAGATTCAAGGAATTTGTCATCAAATTCAAGACATTTTTTTTCAAAAGTCTCCAAATTCGATATTTGATTTAAAATTGTGGTGCTAATCTCGAAAATCAATATTAATTGAAGATCCAACAAACTTCAAGGAAGATCAATGGTGCTAATCTCGAAGATCAATATTAATTGAAGATCCAACAAACTTCAAGGAAGATCAAACATAACATTTTTCTTAAAGATTTTTAAATTTTGAGCAAGTGTTTTTTAAGGTGGAATCAAAGGATTAAAATTAGAGAATGTGATTCACAAAATTCATTTTAATTCAAATTATTCTATCTTCGTAAAATTTTTCTTATTATACAAGAATTTTCCCTTACAATTTCACCAATATTGTGGCAAATAAAGTGCACATCAAATATTGGTTCTACATCTCACGTATATTCTACGTTGTATAAAATTCCTTCCTCTTGCCCTCCCAACCCTCAAAAACAGGGACTCGATATATAATTATAATTTAAGTTAAAATTTATAACACACCTATAATGTTACAATAAGTTTGAGAATACATACAACCACGCAAATAAATAGTAAAGTAAAGTGTAAGACACAAAATTGTCAACACAATTTAGAATAATATATCATGCATCTACAAGGATTTACCCATATAATACTTTCAATAAGTTCAAAGAGTAAAGTGTTAATAGACAAACATTTTACCTAATTTATTACCCTAGTCCAATAAATTCTGACTTGTTGAAAAAACAATAATAACAATAGACTTGATTGTGTGAAACATAAACACCTTTTAGGCTCAACATTCTACAATTCGTGAAAAATAGACATATGTTTTCACCAGGTATCAAAACATCACTAGCATCATTAATAGTAAAATTGGTCAGTAAGGAATTAAACAAACAATGAAGCAAGCAAATCTACAATCCATAAATTGAATCCAACATCAAAATTCATCAATTTTTGCCCGACCTCCTCCTCTTCCTTTGATTTCTTCTCTCCCATTTGTGCCATCAATTTGCTGAAGGGTAAACAACCTTGGCAGGATACTTCTTGTCTTCAAATTTAAGCTGCATTAGGCCCAACTTTATCTAGAATTAGAGAGGAAGGCTATTCATTTCGTGGTGGACTCTCAATCATAATTTGTAAAATTGCCCTCAAATTGACAACCTATAAATGAAAGTTCCTTCACTAGGATTGGAACATTGAAATTTCTTTGTCTGAATGTCTTACCATGTTAGCTAGATTATTGAAGATTTCTTAAATCCTTCCTCTAGATCTAACAGGATAGGCAGTTTGTTTCATGGTTGCTGTAAGCCTAAGATCATCAACTTTGCCAAGCTTCTCAAGGTTCTTTCTCCAATTCAAAACACTAACAATCCTCACAAACCATTTTCTTTAAGATCAACTTTAACCTTTTTCCTTTGTAACATTTTCAAAATCAAGCTTGGATAGAGGATATAACCTATAATTGACTTTGATTCTACATGATTCATCATAGCTTGAAATAAGTAACCTAGATTAACTTCCTATTCTGTCCGTCGCTCATAGACCAACATTCCTATCCTAGCAATAACAAATAATGCATTGGCTGTAGGCAACAAATTTGAAGTACAAATTCCGCATAGTAGGAAGTATTTTAGGGATTAAGATGATGATTGCAATACAAATGCTTCAGGCCACTTCTCCAATTTGTACCTAATCAACACTCAAGCCATTTCATCGAGATCACCCATGTAATCAGCAGGGTAAATAGAATCAAATTCTTAGTTAGGCCATTTTAGGATTTTGTTGACAATAAAAGGAGAGAACTTTATCAATTTCCCATAAACATAAATCTTTTGATATCAACTTGAATTCATATACACAACTTTTTTTATCAGAATAAAATTCATAATCCAAATTCGAGTAGAAAATTTCAAAGCGAGTAACAATCTTTAACAAACGAATTTCACTCAAAATTTTAAGAAACCCATTGCATGCAAAATTTCTTGCACAATTACTTTTCTAATAGTGAAATAACAAGATTTGACATACCCATAATGGTTGTTGGATACTCTTGAGTAAAAATCCTTCTAAAAATATCTTTCTCAAGTTAATTTCTTCACTTTCTTGCTCAGTATAAACTTCAGTAACCATAGGCTAGGCTTTTGATTTTATTTAGGTGTAGCAAGCTCTTTTTAAATCTTACACTTCTGAGGAGTGGTTTGAGTGGATAAAGCTTCTAGTTGTGGTTGTTCTGATGTTTCTTATGTTATTGGAACAATTAGTTCTTCAACCACTAGAGGGATGACTAGCTCAGACTATTTAGGTTTTTATTTTTCTTATTTTATCTTAACATCAGGTTATTGAATAGTAGTTTTCATCTCTATTGCAACAATAGGATCCTAAACAGTGTGTTTTGTCTTTGTCACAACATCAAGTGGCTAATCAATGGGAACTTACTCAGCCTTTTCTTTCATTATCTTCTCTTTTCCCTTTTCTCCCCCTTTCTTTGTGGTCTTCCTTCCTCTTATAGATCATCTTGGCATAAGATCAGTAGGGGGTTCTAAAACTTCTTCTTGCACATCTTACATTAATCTTGTCTAATAAACTGTTTGAAGAGGTTGGACTTCAATCACTTTTTGTGGTTTTAAATTTTCCACTAGTTATGGGATTTTTGAAACTAGCCTCAACAAATTGTGTGCTGGAGGTGGATGTTTTTCCCAATGCTCTTGTTTTTATCCATAGTTGTAGGCCATTTTAGGGTTTCCAAGCAATTTCCATCTATTTTAGAATTTGAATTGAAGAAGATCAGTGAATAGTTGTGATAATGGTGATTTTTTATTTGGTAGACGAATAATAAAAATATAGGGGTTAAATGGTAGTTACAAATTAAATAAGAATATCAATTTTATTAGAAAGAGAAAGAATTTATGGTTGAAATGTTTAGAATTGTACCTCCATCACTGTACGTTTGACATCTCTTCCTCTTTTAATAATTCTGTATCAAATAATCAGTACACTAGACATAGACCTAGTTCCCACGTAAGACTTTTAAATCGTGTAAATCCTTTAGTAAATATGTCTACCATATTGTCACAATGTCACAATATAGTTAATAATAATTACTCTTTTCTTAACCAACTTACGAATAAAATAATGTCTAATATCAATATGTTTAGTGCATGAGTGTTGAATAGGATTCTTAAAGAGATTTATTACACAATTGTTATTAAAAACATGACTTATTTTTCAATTTTCACCCCATAATCCTTCAACACTTGCTTCGTTAATAGTTATTATACACAATGACTCCAAACTACAACATATAAATTCCACCGTTGAAAGAGAGAGAGAGAATTTTGCTTCTTATTGTACCATAAGAGAGAGAGAGAGAGAGAGAGAGAGTTTTACTTATTACCCTACCATGAGACCATGTCATTAGCAAAAAGAAAACAATCATTACTATTACTTTTTCTAATATTCATGTTCTAGCTCAATTAATGTTGTCGTAGCCAATCAATGAAATATTAAAATTTTTTTGAATATTGTAATCTCAACCCAATTATACCATTTACTTAGACGATAATTCTTTTTATGACAGCTAGATAGCTTCCTTGGGTGCGGCTTGATACCCACCACACAAGCCCACACTAAAATAAATATTAAATCTACCAGTCTTTAAATCATTAAATATAGCAAATTCACAATCATAGACTTGCTTCCACCGGTTTTTACTTTTCCATCTCGATTTACTTTTGTTGTTGTGGGCAACAGATGTATTCCAGGTGTTTCAGCGGACAAATTAAACTTATTAAGTGCTATTATCTGACATGTTGGAACCCGATATAAGTTTTTCAACTGTACAGATTTTGATAGGTCCAAAACCCACATATTCACAGATGAACATGTGCATTTATTTGGGTTTAAGTTGTCATGAAGTCATGGGTTTAACACATTATTGTAACATTATTTCTCACGCGATCGGCTTTTTTTTTTTTTTTTTGGTATTATGATATAATTAACTATGAAATAAAAGTGACAGTATAGAAAGAATTATTACATATTTATTAAAATCGATGAGCAAATATATACTACATTTAGGTATTTTATAATACATCTCTCTCGCTCCCTCTCTGTGTATGAAATTTAATTGTGTATTTAAAATTTTAGCTATAATTGTATTTATGTTGGTATTTTCTTTTTCTTTCATATTTTAATTTACCTGGTGTTTTGTATTTATAAGTTTTCAACTTATGTTCTGTTTATTTGGTCATACAATTATGACATAAATGTCCTCCAATAAATTTACTATTTTTTTCAAAATATAATTATGCTGTAACATATATACAGTAATGCAATGCTGATTGTCATAAATTTTATCATTTTAAATATTTTAAAATATATTATTTTTCATAAGATATTGGTTTTTTTATATATGTAAGTTATTTATTTACTTAAAATTTTAACATATTATTGTAACACTATTTTTCTAGCTGCTGTTCACTATAGTATTGTAACGTATATAATTAACAATAAAGTAAAATAATAAAATACAATAAATTATCACATATTTAATAAATCTAATGGTCAAAGTTTCACTCCTTTTAGATAATTTAAAACATATTGCTATAAGATATGTAATTCTTTACATATGAAATTTATTTATTTATTTAAAATTTTATTGGTATTGCTATTTGTTTTAGGGTCCACATTTTAATTAATCAATTTGATACCTGTATTTATATACTTTCAGCATATTTGTTTATGTTCTATGCATTATGCAATATACTTATGAAATTAATGTCCTCCAATGAATTCATTATTACATTTAGAAAAACAATTTTGTTACTACTAATTCATTATTATATTTATAAATAAAAACATGCAGTTATAATATAGCTTATCATTAATTTAGGTTTATAATTAGTGCTAAAATTGAAGATTTTGCTATTATTGATGTTACTTAACTAATAAATAATTAATTTAGATAGTTTAAAATTTTATTAGTTTCTTACTACTAAAAATTTTAATTTTACATAATTCAAAATTAGCTATATAAGTAGTTTAGATATGTTGGTCTTCTACCACTAACATATGTATAAAAGTAAAATTTTATTCTTAACTACATAACCTTAATTGCCAATAATAAGTATAAATATTAATTAAGCAGAAAATTTTCATTTCGTAATTAACAAAAATATACATAGTTTTATCTATAGCATAGATATAGATATTGATTAAGAATTTAGGGTTATGCAATGCCATCCACGTGTAACAGCGAAAATAAATTAGCCCAGCAAAAAATAATGTTGTTTGAATTTATTCATATTTTTATTGATTTCTAAAAATTATATTGTAATGTACTAAAAACAAATAAAAAATGAGTTTCAGAGTTTACTCATTTTGCAAAATGCAAAATACACGCAAGCGCCTTTACTTAGTGTCGATGACGAAGAATAATAAACGAGTTACAACCTTGACTAGATTTGGTGAGAAATAGCGACTTTTTTCTGACAATCAACCAAGGTTGCAATTGGAAGACACCCTATGGTGTCATGCAGTATTTGCTCAAAAAATGTCTTACTAATCTTTATTTGAGGAAAAATAAAACATGGCATTTAAAATTCTCTTTCCCTGTCCCTTGAACCTACATTAATTTCTTTTAAGAAAAATCTCTTAAAAAATCTGTTCCAATCATTAAGACATGTAAATGTCTTCCACTAACAATTTGTTACACGTCACATTAAAACTAAAAATATCATCATTATTTTTATTTTTTTACAGAACTCATCTAATAACAAATATATTTCAACTATTCACCTCCTTTTTTTTTTTTTTTTTTCTCACCATATCAGTAAATACTGTACGAGCAATCAATAATCTAAAAATTATCCTTATCTTGGGGATAGTTGGAATTGAAGTCTTTCAAGAATTTTATAATAAATAAATAAGTAGTCTCATTGGAAAAGTTACAGAACATATATATATATATATATATTCACTCTCTTCCTTTAATTTTTACTATTTTATTCTCTTCCCTCAACTATAATTTATTCTGTTTTTCTCTTCTTTCAAATATTTTTTTCTTATTTTAAAAATTATGTAAAAAATAATTAATTTATTTATATAATTATGTAAACACATCAAACATGGTTTTTTACTGATCTTATATATGATTATTTGTGCAGGTTTCATTTCAGAAAGAATGACCAATCACAAAGCGAACAAAACTGTTTAAACAATGCAGTACACGAGGCTGTTAATAGTAGAAAAAACAAGCAAAAGCCAACACAAATCAATTTCATGTGACCTACTTGCATATGATATTATCTTTTATGTCCAATGTACATAAAATAATATTATTGTAAACTACAATAAATATGACAGTAGTTTCTGCAACCTGACAAATACTGTACATATGATCATGTACACGAGCAAATGACCTTTGAGTTGGGAAGACGCGAGAAAACAGGTGAAGCAAATTTAATGGCAATGGGCACCAGGTGTGTATTCCAGGCTTTTCAAGGGACAAATAAAACTTATTAAATGCTATTATCAAACATGTTGGGATCCTATTTAAGTTTTTCAACGATACTGATTTTAGACTTTCTGTGGGTCCACAGCCCATATGTGAACTGATGAAGATGTGCATTTGTTTTTGTGTAAGCAATGACAATTCAGCAACAGAGTCATGTTATGTTTCTTTGGGATCTCAGTTGTATTTGAGTGCTCACAGAAAAATCAAACACTCAAATGTTTTTTTTTATTAAATATTTTCATTATTCATGTATATATGAGGCTGAAGTATACATACAAGTTTGGCATCACATTGTTGGTACTTGCATGCTTTGCATGTATAGGATACATATTTAAGGATGTGTGTTTAAAATAAATAATATCTAAATATGTTAATTACAAGAGTTTAATATCTATTCAATTTAATTTTTTATTTATAAAGATAAAAAATAGTTATTTTTGTTGGAGCAAATTGAGATATTTTTAATTGAATGTCTCTTGTATTTTTTAAAGTACATTGTGTTTACAAAATTTACATGCCTTTAAAAACAATGACTAAATTCCTGGTATTTGGTTAAAAATAGATCATATTCCTCTAATAGTTTTCTAATTTAAATTTTCAATATTGCACCATTATATGCAAACTTTGTATAGGAATTTGCCATATATAATATTTTAGTGAAATAATTCAAATTAATACAATTAATATATTGACCTTTTAATCCAAATATGCTTATTATGCTTACAGATTGGTTTACTTGTAATGCCTCAAATTTTGGGGCCTAATAACAGTATTTATAAAAATAGTAGTGGAAATTATAATGAGGGAATTGTCTAATAAATTCTTGATTTTGTATAATTATTTTCGTGTGAATTATGGCATTAACTATTAAGATGTGTATGGTAAAGAATATAAGTATAATGGTGCAAGGAGAAACTTAGGAAAAGTTGAGGTATTAATGGAAGGCAATTCTCATGATCAAGAGAGCTAAATTTGGGGGTCTAGGAGTGATTTTAGGCCTTAGAAAAATTTATGTGAAATTCTCCCCAAAATCAAAAGAGGTTCAAACTTCCACAACAAGCATACTTGTACTAATGTATGTACATACATACATACATATATATATATATATATATATATAAGTATGTTGCCTAAAATCTAGGAAAAAAAATTTCTCCCACCCTAAAACCTTGAGAGATGACCAGAGACAAGAGAGAAGAGGAAGAAACATATAAGCTTCAAGAATGCATGGGATTAAAGTGAGTTTTCAGTTCAAAACTTAGTAGAATTTGTGCATGCCTTGGGAAACCCTATTTTGCGTGTTTTAGGCACTCAAATCATGTAAAATTATAGGAAAACAAGGACTAAAAATCTAGGTGGTGATATTGGAGTTATATTGGATAAACCATGCATAGATAATTCAAATAGAAATCGCATATAGGAAATAAACATAGCGAAACTTTGATAAACTCTTGATTTTGGGTTGAAAAATTCTAGAAACACATCAAGGTTGGATTCTTCACATTTGAATATGATTAGAAGGTCCTTGGAATCCATAGAACTTGGTTAATTGCCAAAAAGAATTATTAAAATAAGGTAGGGATAAAACTAGAACCAAACAATGCTGTGGTCGCGAGACTCCATCTCTCAATTGCAAGAAGTAGACACATGGGTGTGAAGCAGGACTGCAACGTGTGACAATACGCGTTGAAGTTGCCAACGCATTTGCAAAACTCAATTTTGTAGTTGCCGCAAGCATGCTCGTGAGCACAGAGATTGGCTGCAGGAAAAACAAAATGCATTGTAGCTAAGGATGTGGTTGCGGCACACTCCTCCATGAACGCGACAAGGGTGGTTGCAGTTGAGAGGTAGAACTACAGAATGAGACAGTTGGTGTTGCAATTCATTTTGCAGGAGTGGAATCATTTTTTGCAGTTGCAAGGCGTGTTTTTGGAGCCACAAAACCTAGAAAAGGAAGAAGTTGATTTTTTACTTTTGGAATCTGCTTTTTTGATTTTTTAAGGCTAAAAAAATACGAAAATGAAGAATAAAACCTAACAGAATATTGGAAAAATAACATACATGAACTTGGCTAAGAAAACCCAAACTGTAGGTAAATGACAATTAAGAAGGGATTTGAATTTAAGGCATGTGGGATGCATTAAAAACATGAGAGCATAAGAGTTGAACATGATAGGAATTCAAAGGATAGGAATTGGTGAGATTTCAAAAAAGCAGAACTAGCAACAAGTAAGTGGATACACTTTGTCAGATTTTACGAAATGTTTTCAAAACTTCTTTCATGATACAGCTGTAACTTTTACTACATATTTAAAATTATTTTGGATATTCTTTTGTCTTATAAATGCCAAACATTCAACTAGATTATTTTTGTGGGAATTAAATTATCTGTCTTCTCAAAAATTGGATGTCAGTATTTACAAGTACTTCTAAACTATTTTTAATGCAAATGGTATATGCGACATAGATGATAAGATGGGCCCCTCATGACCGGAACTGACAATAGTATGGAATGAGTTTCACCCTTCCAATCAAGTAATAGATTAGGATCCATCTAATTGAGATAGAAGTATTGAAGCCAGTAATGGGTGAGATTGATATGTTGCCTTACCAATTTAGGATATAGATTGGGACACTTTCCAATCTGGTGAAGTACTTGGGTCCACAGTTGGCACAACTAATTGCATGTGACTTCCTTAGTTAAGAATGTAAATTGAGACCCTGATCAGTGGAAAAGTGACACGAAGTCTATGACTTATGAATAGGCAACTAGATACATGAAATTATATGACATGTGAAAATATTATGAACATGAAATATGACCTAATGTTTAAGGGGTACTTTACTTTCCTCGCAGATAAGGCAATGAGACTATGATAGAGTAGCATTACTTTAGTTTCCGCTGCGATGTACTAGACACTCATATAGCAATACATGAACTTTTTGGTTTACCATATTTTGATATTTAGGCTTTGTTATCTACTGAGATGTTTGTCTCACGAGTACTGTCATGTTATATTCTCAAATTGGGGGCTTAACAAAAAGTGGTACAAAGCATAGGTTTGGACACTAAGGATTCAGATGTACAACTTAGACCAAATCATAGGACTCACATCATGAGAACTTAAAATTTAGAAGCTCACTTCATATGTGCATAAGTTAGAAAATTAATTTTGTTTTGCTTAGAGAAATTTGATACTTGACATAGGAAATGCATGGTGCTAGTGGTTTGAAACATCGGCTATAGCTCTTTACCTAAGGAGATCATGGATTACCTTTTCATCATAGTGACCCAGCTAGGAAACAAAGTTGTCACATTAGCCAAGGCCCAATGACAGTGCGATAGACTTGAGGCTGAGAATAGGGTATTGAGAGATCACCAAGACACCTTCAAGAGGAAACTGTAAGAATGAGAAGCCATGCACCAAAAGCTTACTAAGAGGAACAAACACTTGCGAAGGAGCTATTAGCACCATATGGATGTAGCTCGAGAAGAGCAACGGTAGCTGGCTTAATAGGTAGGGTATCTCAACTACAAGAACGACGAGCTTCGTGCCCTTATTCACCATCAATGTGAGGATGGCCCCAAGAAGGAGCTAGAGGAAGACCTAGAAAAGATTCTTGATGAAGTTGAGCTTAATGACAAAGGCATAGTTACAGATGAATTATTTTAGACTAGGGACATAGCTATAGACAAGCTATTCTAGAATACAAGTTATAGGACTATAGGGATATTACGATATGAATAAAATTGGATTATCCATTATGGCTGACAATTTTGAGTTATATTAATAAAACTATTATTTATTATGGTCATTGCATGTTCTTCTATTTTACTTTTTACTTGTTGACCCCTACTTCTCATATATATGTAAATGTGAACACCAACATATACAATTTGTCTAATGTATGATTAATCTCCTAATATAACAACATGGCTGGATAGCCACACCACACTATCCAAAATCCCTGTTATGCCACTCTTGTGGAAAATATGAATGAACAAGCCTGTGCTTATCATCTACCTCCATCTCTGCTACAACCCTAGTCACAGCCAACTATAGGTCACACTAACTTAAGACAATAAGACCTAGCAGCTATAGTAGCTATAGTAGCCTAGGTGGTTGGGAATCAACAACAACAAGCTCTAGCTCTACTTAAGTCCAACCTAACAGGGGCATGAAGGCCCATTATGAAGCACTAAGAAGGGCCTACGTGTCCACCTTTGATGAATTATACAATCTAGAGGTTCTACAAAATTGGTTGAAGGATACAGAGAACAACTTTGAGTTAATGTAGGTACCCGCAAAAGTGCGGCCTAGGGTGGTGATACCGTTCCCAGTAGGCGAAGTTACTCTTTGAACAGAAGGTGTCTCACCCGCACTACTAAGAAAAAACCAATTACCTATCCTCGATTTTGTGAGGCTTTCCTAAACCACTTCTTCCTGAACACCATTCATCTATAGAAGATGGTGGAATTTGACAACCTCATTTAAGCACCTAGTATGTCGGTAGTGGAGTACTCAGCAAAACTCCATACCCTAGGAAAATACTTGCGATGGTGATAGCAAACTTGGCACTTAAAAGGTTCACTTGAGAATTAAAGAGTCGACTTCAAACGGCCTTAGTTGTAAATAAGGTCAGGACATTCAATAACATTTTTGAAGCAGCCATTCAGGTCAAAGCTAATATTAATTGAAGAGAAGCAAAGAACAAGCTCAAATGTCTGAGCTCTAATGTTGGGATGAAGTAACAAGTGCCACCAATTGCACAGCTACTAGTGAGAAGCCTAACCCACTTAGGAACAGGACACCACCTCCACTACTAAAGTGCACTATATGTTACCGCCGACATGCAAGAGTTTGTTGTAGTATCACCAACACTTGTTTCAAATGTGGACAACAAAGCCATGAAGTGACAAAATGCATGACAAATACCACGAGCCCAGCTCTCCTTAAGAATAACAACCCTAGTAGGAATGGCATCGGCAACAGCACCAGAAACTTGAAGCCTAGCTCAATTAAAGACAAAGCTATGAGGGGATGCTAAGGTATTTACATTAACTAAGGAAGAAGCAGCCACTGCTAAGGATGTGGTAGTAGGTAACAACTTTGTTAACCAATTTTATGTCTACGCCTTGTTTGATTATGGAGCATCCCATTCCTTTCTGTCCCAAGTACTTATAGCATAGGCTAGAAATGATAAAGTAATCGTATAAAGTAACCACCTTGGGAGGTAAAGCATTTGTAGCTAATCTAGTATACAAAGAATGTGACTTAGACTCAAGTGAGAATAAGAAATCGAGGGTCGACTTAATATGACTCAAGGTATTTTAATGTAATGCTTGGAATGGATTGGTTAGCAAAGAGTTTTGACCACATACACTACAGGAATAAGGTCATCAATTTTTGCCCATTCTTAGGTAATAATTTTGCTTATTACCGGGACCCTAAGGACAAATCAGGTCATCCTTATTAACTGATCTTTGAAGGTTGAGCTAAGAAAGCTATCAAATAAGGATGCAGGGCTTCCCTTACTTACAATATAGATGCACTAGAATAAGAGTCAATGATAGAGGATACTTTCATCGTCCAGGAGTTTCCCAATGTGTTCTTATATGACCTATCTGACTCGCCTTCAAATAAAGAGATTGAATTTGAAATTAACCTAGTCTTGAAAGCTGTACCCATCTCAAAGGTGTCTTATAAGATAGGCCTAGTGGAACTAAAGATACAGTTACAAGAACTCTTAGATAAGAAGTAGATTAGGCCAAGTACATCACCTTAGGGAGCCTCTGCACTCATCATTAAGGAAAAGGATGGGAGCTTGAGGTGTGCATAGATTATTGAAAGCTTAACAAGATTACTATCAGAAACAAGTACCCAATCTCGAGAATTGATTACCTATTCAACCAATTAAAGGGAGCTAAGGTGTTCTTGAAGATCGACTAGAGGTCAAAGTACCACTAGCTAAAGATAAAAATCGATGACATACCCAAGACGGCCTTTAGGACTCGATATTGATGCTACAAGTTTCTAGTATTGCCTTTCGAACTGACAAATGCCATCGTGCTTTCATGGACCTAATACATCAGGTGTTCAAGCAATACTTGGATGATTTTGTAGTAGTATTCATAGACGACACCCTAGTTTACTCGCCTAGTGAGGAGGCCCATGCGAGACACCCAAGGATTGTCCTCCAGGTACTCTAAGAAAAGCAATTGTATGCAAAGTTTAATGTGTGCAGATTCTAGTTAAGGATCGTGGTTTTCTTAGGACACATAATATCTAAGGAAAGAGTCTCAGTGGTTTCGAAGAAGGTGGAGTTAATCATGCAATAGCCAAAACCCACTAACTTGGTTGAAAGGAGGAGTTCCTTAGAACTTGCAGGGTACTATTGAAAATTTGTCGAAGGGTTCATGCGGATAATGATACTCTTAATGCAACTCCTGTAAAAGCTAAGAAAGTTTGAAAGGAACACAAAATGTGAGAAGAGCTTCTTAGAGTTGAAGAAGAGGTTAAGCTTACTATCAATTCTGGCATTATCTAGTGATGGTGATGGATTCACCATCTATGGTAACACTAGTAAGAATGGACTAAGGTGCGTCTTAAGGCAAAATGACAAGATGATCACCTAGACATCAAGTCAACTAAAGCTATATGAAGTAAATTACCCTATCCATGACCTAGGGTGGTATTCACCCTAAAAATTTGAAGACATTACTTGTACGACCAAAGGTGTGAAATATAAACCAACCACATAAGTCTCAAGTACATCTTCACCTAGAAGGAATTGAACATAAGGCAATGATGGCGGCTAGAACTAATCAAAAACTACAACTTAGCTATCAATTATCACCCAGGTAAGGCAAATCGGGTAACAAATGCCTTAAGTCACAAGGGTGCCCACATGTTGGCGGCAATGCTCGCAAGACAACTTAACTCACTGCATTTAGAAGTAGTAGAGTCAACAAATACTATACTTATTGCCTTAAGCACCAAGCTCTTGATTTATAAAGAAGTCAAGAAGTCTTAAAGCTTAGACCCTAAACTAATAATGATTAAAGGTAAGGTCGAGTAGGCAAATGCAAGATTTCCAACTAAGAGAGCGTAGCTTCTTATACATGAAAAGGAGGTTGTGCATCCCAAATGTTGCAAAGATTCAGGAAAGGATCATGCAAGAAGGCCATCAAGTTAGTTACTTAATACATGCAGATGTACAAGGACTTAAAATGGAACTTCTAATGGAATAGAATGAAAAAGGACATAACTAACTTCATGGAAAAATGTATGACTTGTTAAAAGATCGAAGTTGAACACTAAAGACCCAAGGGATACCTCTAACCCTCAGAGATTCCAAAATGGAAATGGGAATGCATAACCATGGATTTTATAATAGGATTACCTCGTACGTTTCAAGGATTTGACACAATATGGGTAGTTGTGAATCAGTTGACTAAGTCAGTCCTTTTCCTCCTAATTCACAAGACCTATACCCTGGATAAATTAGCTAAGGTGTACAAGGATATTATTATAAAATTCCATGGTGTGTTGACAAGAATTGTGTTAAATTGAGACTTTCAATTTATGACTCAAGCTATGGGGACTAAGGTAGACCTTAGTAGAACATATCATATCCAAACTGATAGGTAGTCTGAACGAACCATTCAAACATTGAAAGGTAGGCTTGCGTTCTTGATTTTAAGGAGACATGGAGTGATTATCTACCCTAGTCGAGTTCGCTTACAACAATAATTACTATAATAGCATAAGAATAACTCCGTATGAGACACTGTATGGGTCGAAGGTCGTTCATCAATATGCTAGGACGAGGTAGGCGAGAAGAAGATAGCTGGCCCAAAATTAGTTCAGTTTTCAATGCAAATGGTATATGTGAAATAGATGATAAGATAGGCCTCTCATGATGGGAACCGATGATAGTGTGGAATGAGTTCCGCACTTCTAATTGAGTAATAAATTGAGACCTACCCAATTGGGATAGAAGTATTAAGACCAGCAACGAAAAATGTTAATATGTGATTTTATCAATTGGGAATATAAATTGAGCTACCTTCCAATTTGGATTGAAGTAGTGGGATTCATGACAAGCACAACCATTTGGATGTAGCCCTTCATAGTTGGAAGTGTAGACTAAGGCCCTAATAAGTAGAAAATGACATGGAGTCTATAACCCATGAGTAGCCAATCGAATATGCGAAATTATATGACATATGAAAGGTACGATGAAAATGAAATATGACCTGACGTCTTACTTTCTATTTAAAAATGTGTTTTATGCAACTATATTTTATTCTGTTGTTCACGTCTTGTGAAAAGAACACGGCTAGCGAATCCATTTATTGGGTGACTTGTTACTCATGTTTTACTTCACGTCTTTCGCAAATGACACTAATGAGAGTGAATACACACGGAGATGGTAGAAGCAAACAAATTAGAAGCTCTAAGATTTTATTTAATTTCTAGTAAATAAGAAATGGACTTGTAATAGTTTAAGGGGTACTTTTTTTTCCTCACAAATAGGCCAATGAGATTGTGATAGAGTAGCATTACTTTACTTTCCACTGCCATATATTAGGCACTCATGTTATAATAAATGAATTTTATAGTTTAATATATTCGGATATTTGGGTTTTGATATCTGTTGAGATGTTTGTTTCGTGAGTATTGCTATGTCACATTTGAGAATTGAGGGCATGACATTACCTTCATTATAGTATAGTATAGTAAAATATAAGTAATACAATAATGTATAAAAAAAACCTTATATTAAGATAAAAAAAAATTAATTTGTCAGATATGAGTTTCATAAGCAATTTAGTATAAGGGTCAAAAAATTTTATTTAACTATTAGTAAAAAGTAATTTTTTAATGATTTTATCGTAGCATGCATGGTTTCTCTTTTTTCATTTTTATTTACCAATATATTTCATGTTTAAATTAATATATTATAAACTAAAATTTATTAATTGTATAAATAGATTTATTCAAATAAAAATTATCTTAGTATAAAATTAATTTATATTATACTATGAAGTTCTGTATTAAATTATTTAAATTAAATCTATATTGTTTGGCATATATTTACACATAGTTACTTATATCAATATAAATTGGTTTGAATTTTAACTTAGTACTTTATCTCCTTCTAGCATATTAATATGTGAAATTTTAAAACATTTTTTGTCTATGAATCTGTGCATTACTAAATTTATTCAATTCTTTCATTTGTTTTCTTAATTTGTTCCAAAATGTCTCATCAATATAGTTTTAATTACATTTTATTAAACAATTCTTGTTCTTATAATTCAAAATTTGATAATGCATATGTTATTTATTGTAATTTTTAAAATTTGTATTAAAATTATCAATATGAATGTGTTTGTCCTTGATATTTTATAAACAAATTTGATTTGGCAAAGTCTACAGTATTTTATTTGCGAGATGCTTAGGTTTATTATCAAATATTTACTTGCTATTTTTCAAACTTTAGTTTATGTCTCTAACAAATACAGTTTTTAAATATTTGCTTTTTTTTTTCTCAACACTTCAGCTTATTATTTAACTATTACACATTATGCTCACTAAGTGTGTTAAGAATTATAATAAATTTTATCATCAATTTCTCTATTTGCACACTTACCACCAAATATAAGTTCTTGATATTTATTTTCTTATTTTTAAATTTTATTTTATTTTATTTTTTAAAAGTATCTTTATTACATTATAGTTTATATCTTTTACATTTTACTTATTTTTTGTATGTAATATATTGTGATTAATTACCTTCACATTTTCTTTGACAGCTAATTGAAGCATTATTGACACTCCTTCAACTTATCTTCTCCATACATTCACCATTTTTTAAAAATTAAAATTTTATCATAATGAAAATGTATCTTAATAATACCATATTCACATGATTCTATTAATAATTTTAAATCAAACAGTACATTTTATTTTCACAACCTAAAGTTAATATACTTGTGGCATTACATTACAAATAATTAAATTTAAAAATAAACATAATATTATATAAAAAATTGTAACATGTTTAGTAAAGTTGATATTCATAAATTCATCTGTATTAAATGTTTTATAACAAATCATTTTTTCCATAATAATATCTGTTTTTATATATGTATTTTGGCGCATTATTGTAGCATTTTTTTCATTCTAGTAGTTTTTTGTTGTATTGTATAAAAATATAATTAGCTACAATACAAAAGTAACAATTGGAAAGAATTATTACATGTCAAATAAAATTGATGGTACAAAATAAAATAAATTATAAAAAAAAGTTAATAAATTGGATTGTTGAAGTTTCTCTTGTTTTAGATATTTTATAATACATTGCTATAAGACAAGTAATTTCTTAACATCTGAAATTTATTTATTTGTTTAAACTTTTATCCCACTATAATAACTTTTGTATATTGCAATTTGGTTTATGTTTCATGAATTAATTAACCATTTTAATATCTATATTTATATATTTTTGACTAAATTATTTATTTTCTACTCAATATACGATATAGTTATGCAGTTGATGTCCCCCAACCAAGTCAATGTTATATTTAAATATATAATTATGCAATTAAAATTTAGTTCACCATTAGGTTAATAATTTGTCTAAAACATTTAGGATTTTACTAATTTTTTAATGTTACTTAATTAATGAATAATTAATTTGGATAGTTTAAAATTTTATTAGTTTCTTGCTAATAAAAGATTTTTGTTTTTTGTAATTTAAAACTAACTATATAAGTAGTTTAGATTTGTTGGGGCTTAATTTGTCTTCTACGACAAAAAACCTATAATTAAGTAGAATTTTATTCCTAACTAAAGCTTTTTGCTATTAATATCTACTAGTAAAAGTTGCACACTCCATGAGAGTGTAAATTTACTTATAAATTATAAAGTTGTTGTATTTTAATTAATAAAACATAAAATTATGTAAAATTGAAAAGTATAAAGAATATTTAAAATAAGAAAATAATGAAATATTTAAAGAATTTGAAAGAAAAAGAGAAATTTTGAAAGGAAATATAAATAAAAATAATAATTTAAAAGAAATTAGAAAAAATATAGAAAGGATAAAAACAAATTAAGTAAATATTGTGATTTCATTATGTGCAAAACTATTTAAAATAAAAAAGATAGAAAATTTTTGAAAAAAGAAAAAAAATGAGAAAGTATATATAATTTATAAATTCGATAAAAGAGATCAAGAAAATGATAAAAAGATAAAAGAATTTAATATATGGATATTTATGAAAATTTATTTGTACAATCAAAATCCCCATGTCCATAATAATATAGTATAGATATATCAAATGCTACCATTCTATTCTAATTCATAGTAATCAATTATTACATAAGTAGAAGAGAAATGTCCAAACCAATATTCAAACTAATATCAATGCCCCGTGGAGATCTTAAAGGACTCATTAAAATTTTTGCCCAAATAAATATTTTACAAATGAAAAATTTTATTTAAATTCAAATGTAAATTTTCCCACTTTTTCATATATACTAACTATATAAAATTTAGTTACTACACACATTCACATTCAAATTAATACTTATATACATACATTCACAATTATATTTATATTTATATTTTACAAATCCTACGTAATATCACATCATCTAAACATTATATACATATATATATATGTAAGTATTTAAAATACAAAAACAATTATATTTTTATTCCCATAAAATTTTTTAATCAAATATAATTATCATATCCCACAAAAAATCTAAATATTTCTCATCCAGTCAAAATAACCTTGAAAATGAACAAATTTGAGAAAGTATATATATATATATATTTTTTTTTAAATTTGATAAAAAGAGATAAAGAAAATGATAAGATCATAAAGGAATTTAATATAAAGATATTTATGAAAATTTATTTTTTACAATAAAAAATTCTTATCTCCATAATAATATAGTATAGATATATCAAATGCTAACTCACAATTCTAATTCCTAGATATCAATAATTACATAAGCAGAAGAGAAATGTCTACAATAATATTCAAACTAATATCAATGCCCCATGGAGATCTCAAAGGCATTGTTTGGATAACAAAAAAATTGATGGGACTCATTAAAATTTTTGTCCAAATAAATATTTTACAATGTAAAAATTTTGTTTAAATTCAAATGTAAATTTTTCCTCTTTTTCATATATACTAACTACATAAAATTTAGTTACTACACGTGTTTACATTCAAATCAATATTTATATATATACATATGCTCAGGATTATATTTATATTTATAGTTTATAAATCCTACATAATATCACATCATCCAATCATTATATATATATAAGTATTTAAAATTACAAAAACAATTATATTTTTATTCCGATAAAATTTTTTAATCAAATATAATTCTAATATCCCACAAAATTTCTAAGTATTTTCATTCAGTCAAAATAACCAAACAAATGTCACCAAAACTTCAATTTATCTATTCTATATTATTAAATGTTTGAATCTGTATAAAAATCAAATTACATGTTTATCTATTTTAGTTGCATAACATAAAATCACAAATTTGCCTTCTTTCTACTTTATTTGTCCTTTTTTATCATTCATAACTCCTTTGTTTCTTTTAATTTATCTTATTTATGTTTTCTTTTGAAGCTTTTACTTTCAATTTCTTTAATTTCACCTTTCTTTTTTTAAAATATTTTTTTATATTTAAATTTTAAATAAAATTATTTCATTATTTGAAATGCAATAATTCTATAATTTAAAAATGATATTAGACAAATGTGTCAATTTTACTTGTCATAAGTAAATAAATAAACAAAAAGTAGTAGAGGCTACACAATCTATAAGTGTGTAGTTGATTAGAAAAAAGTAATTAACTTTATTTATTGTAATAAAATATAAACCTATTATAGTTTTAATACTTTTAATAATAAAAATAATATTATTTTTAGATTAAAATTACATATAAAAATTTAAAAATAGATAAAAAAAGAAATTCAAAGTGAGAATAAAGGAGAAGGAAAAAATTAATTTTTATTGAAAGAAAAGAGAAATAAAATTAAAAGCTGAATAGAAAAACATAAAGAAATAGCGATAATTTGATAATTTAACACTGAACACGTAGAGTTAGTTAATATAAACCCATGCACATAATAATATAGTATAGTATAAAGATAATAATATAAATTTATATGATGAAATCAAAATTTGTTCAAAATTTTAATAATACAGTATAAATAAATATTTAATTAAGTAAAAATAACTATTTAAATCTATTCAAATTTATGGATTGTTATCCACAGAATTTGGATATAACGGCAGGTTGCTTGGGATTCGAATTTGGATTGTTTCAACTAAAAACCAATTACTTACTGTGAAATTATATAATATATATATATATATATATATATATATATTTATAAGTTGTTTTAATAAAATATCCTTATCGTGATGAGAGTTGGAATCAAAATCATCGAATTTTTTTTTAAGAAACAATTAAGTTGTCGCGTTGTAATAGTTACTTAATACATCATAATAAAAAATTGTATGTAATTATCAAAAAATCCTTAATTCTTGATCGTATGTTCTTGCACTCTCTTCCGTCAATCTCTATTTATTACCTCTGTCAATTTTGACTGCCATAGCAAAGCAGAAATGGAGCACAAATTAGGGATGCCTGTTGGCTGCAAATTTGACGCATTAATGCATTTGGAAAAGCTGTTACGGCTGCCACTATTCAGTGGCCGCAAGTCGTTGGCCGGTGAGACCAGTAAATGCACCACTCAGCTATTATTCACTGCAGTCAGAAATAGTAAACCTACGCTCACTTGTCCACTTGACGCAAACTTGATGACAGGTTAAATTTCCCAGCAAGTCAACAAAATTCTCCGAGATCTGGGATGGTGCATTAAATATTTCACCAGAAATTAAAAAAAAAAAAAAAAAAAAAGAAAAAAGAAAGAAAAACAAGAAGCGTCGCATGCAACCAATAAGAAGCTCCAGTGAAAGTGTCAAGTAATCAGCAATCACCTTGTCCATATAAGTGTAGTGTTCTTCACGTGGGCACTGTGAAAGGGCAAAGATAGTGAGTTGGTGTGGAGAAAAATGGCCTCTAAACCAGGGATTCTCACTGAATGGCCGTGGGCAAGGTTTGGGAGCTTTAAGGTGTACATTGTTGTCTTCTCTTCCTCTTGCACTTACTTGCTTATCTTCTCTTCCTCTTGCACTTACTTGCTTATCTTCTCTTATCAACACGTTTTGTAGCAGAATATTTATAAGACTGTTTTTTCTTATTTGTACGTTGGCTGCACTACGTTGTCACGGATTCAGGTGGACTAGAGAAACTCCTGCATGACAAGAAATGGGGTTTTTCTTTTTGTTTCTAGATTATCTGAGCTTGGTCCTAAAGTTAAAACCTTGTCATGTGCCAACTCAAGCATGAAACTAAAAATTTTGATAGTCGTGGTGGTCGTCTTCAATTCTTGTAATAAGAGAAACCAAAACCTTCGTGAGCATGAGTGTGCCGTGACATCTGATTCGAAGTTAAAAAGGAGTCGAGGTCGAGTAGTAACAGCCCACGCTTGATTAATACTTGATCAATTCAAACTTTTTAGAGTCCAAACTCAAACATCAGGTCGACCAAATAATGAAATTAAATTAAAAAAAAAAAATCAAAGTTGAAAAGCAAACTCCATTAGACCCTAATCGAGTTCAAGTAGTTTAGTCCGTTTCAATGTGTCTGAAAGCATGTCTCTTGCAAATAAACGATCTCTCTTTTTTTCCAGTTCATATATGTGGTGCATATTGCTATGTCTAATCTTGTTCCATTCGATTACTTTTGACATAGTACTTGATATTGGCTCCCTGGGCAATACAATCAACATACTCATACATGGCCAAGGATGAAGAAGAGAGGGACTTTTCCAACTTTGTCATATTACCTTTATTGTTATCAAGAATGGTGCACAACCAGATATGGATTTCACTGTCCCGTTATCGGACCGCGAAAGGGAACAACAGGATAGTTGACAAGAGCATTGAATTTGAGCAAGTTGACAGGGAAAGAAACTGGTAAGTTCACCTCTGTCTCGTGCCATGTCTCACTTTCCTCATACATACCCTCTATCCATAAGTGTGTCCCATGCTTGCAAGATTTGTTGCGACATTCTGTTTCTTAAGTCTTCTTTTCGGGAAATGCGGAGATAATCTAATCAAGGGTGTAAGTGATCTGCAGGGATGACCAAATCATACTGAGTGGGATATTGTTCTACTTGGGATCAATGTATATCAAGGCTGCTCATCATCTGCCCTGGTGGAGGACTGATGGGGTGATCTGTACGTTTCTAATGCATGCCGGTCCGGTGGAGTTCCTTTACTACTGGCTGCACCGCGCTTTGCACCACCACTTCCTCTACTCGCGATACCATTCTCACCACCACTCTTCCATTGTCACCGAGCCCATTACGTGTAAGAAATCATACCCTATATATATGCCTAAAGCATGAATCGCCAACGATCCATGTCTCCTCACAGGTCACCCCTTGGGACTAATGCAATGGACAGATGTTATTTCATCTGATGTCTTATCTGGCAAGTGGTCCAACATGTGAACAATCAAAGGACTATCGGCAAGAAGTTTTAGATTTTTACCGGTCTGCAAAATAAGAATGAAGGCATTCTGGTTCAACTATGTTAATGTTACTGAGCCACACAAGCCAAACAAACTATAAAAATCACTGAGTAATTCAAGATAAACGCCAAATAGTTTTTGCCTACTAAAGTATCAATAGCATACTACTAATAGTTGGCACTTACTATTCCCTTGTTGCAGCTGTAATCCATCCATTCGCGGAGCATATTGCGTACCACGCGCTCTTTTCATCTCCCATACTCCTCACTCTGCTCATGGACAATGCTTCCATCCTTTCAGTCTTGATTTACATGACTTACATTGATTTCATGAACAATATGGGCCACTGCAACTTTGAGCACATCCCCAAATGGCTCTTCGCCGTTTTCCCCCCGCTCACGTACCTCGTGTACACGCCTTCGTAAGTATCTTAACCAACCACTTAATCTTGCTTTGTGCTGTTTTGTTTCAACAGATGGCCAGTAAGATGCATACGGCTGTCTGCTGTTCATTATTCAGACGCAAATATGAGGCCGCATGTATGAGACATATCTGATCCAAGACTCAACTCATGACCACATCACTTACTTGATTTCTTTGCAACATTATATGTATGATTTGATTCTACTGACAGCATATCTGGTAAATGCAGGTACCACTCGCTGCATCACACGCAGTTTAGGACCAATTACTCACTTTTCATGCCATTCTATGACTATGTCTACGGTACAATGGACAGATCTTCTGATTCCTTGTATGAAAGTTCACTTCTGAGAAAGGAGGAATCACCTGATGTGGTGCATCTGACTCATCTCACCACGCCAGAATCTATATACCATCTCCGTCTAGGATTCGCTTACTTGGCCTCTGAACCTCACGGAGCCAAGTGGTACTTGAGGTTGATGTGGCCTGTCACACTTCTGTCCATGATGGCGACTCGTATTTTCCAGGAGACGTTTACGGTTGAGAGAAATGTCTTTGAGCACCTGAAGTTGCAAACTTGGGCAATCCCAAAATACAGCATTCAAGTAAACATCACAATTCACAAGTAAACACAAAGATTTGAGTTTCCTAACATAAGTTTCTTGTTGTTGCAGTACTACATGCAGTGGCAGATAGAATCAATAAATAGTATGATTGAGGAAAGTATACTAGAAGCTGAGGAAAAGGGTGTCAAGGTGTTGGGCCTCGGTTTGTTGAATCAGGCAAGTAATGGCTAGGCAATCCTGTATCCTTGCATCAACAGAGCCATAAATTATGTTAACATCTATTTATACGACGCAGGGAGAGGGGCTTAACAATAGAGGTGAGCTTTTCTTGAGAAGGTATCCTCAACTAAAAGTGAAGTTGGTAGACGGGAGTAGTTTAGCAGCAGCTGTCGTGCTAAACAGCATTCCACACGGAACGACTCAGGTTGTCCTGCGAGGCAACCTATCAAAGGTTGCTTGCTCCGTTGCTCTCATCCTGTGTCAAAGGGGAATCCAGGTACATTTAGCAATATCAATGTCGAAGCCTCCAGTTTACACAGTTCTGCACGTCTCCCCATCTGTGCCATACTATATGTCGTGGAAGTTCTTTTATCACAGTTAGGTGAACTGTAATGCAGTGTTCTTCTATTTAAGGCATGGTAATAAAATTTTGAAGGTGAACGATTGCAAACATAGGATAGATGGATGACATTTTCTCTGTTCATTGGGCATTCTCGTGCTCCACGTAATTGGAACAGGTATTTACTATGTCCGAGGATGACTACTACAAAGTTAAAGCAATGCTTGGCACCGAGGCTGTAGACAATTTGGTCCTCTCTAAACAGAATGCTCCCAAGGTGAGCCTTCTTCTTCTTCTTCGCTTCTCATTTTCCTTCATCCACTACTAGACATGGTATTGCTTGTGCAGACATGGTTAGTGGGAGATGGAGTAAGCAAACACGAACAGCTAAAGGCCCCAAAAGGAACATTATTCATTCCATTCTCACATTTTCCTCCAAAGAAAGTGCGTGAGGACTGCTTCTACAACAGCACACCAGCAATGTTGGTTCCCAATCATCTACAAAACGTCGACTCATGTGAGGTTGGTACGAACAGCTTGATTTGTTTTTGTCAGTTCTTCTCCTCTGGAAATGAAATGAAATACATTTTAGGATAGAAAAGGGCTGTGCTGTCTGTTCAATGAATCTAAATGGTGTTGCAGAAACAACACCTAGAAGAGTAAAACTAGCCTAACTTCTACCATTAAACAACACAACGCCCTTGTTTTTGTCTTTCCCTGCTTTCTGTTGGCAAATTCCTGACCTGAAAGTTTCCTTTTTGTCAATGAGCCACAGAATTGGCTGCCAAGAAGAGTGATGAGCGCGTGGCGCATAGCTGGAATACTGCATGGGATGGAAGAATGGAACGTGCACGAGTGTGGAAACATAACATTCGATATTGATAAAATCTGGAAAGCCAGCCTTGAGCATGGGTTCCTTCCCCTCACAAATTCTGTGGAAGCAAAGCTGTATTAGAATACATCTTTGACAGCAGAGTTCGGACAATGCATACTGCTACTATCAACAAAGCAGTGATTGGGTATGCTTTATTTGGGCATGAAGCTTAGATACTTTGGCATTCATTCGCTATAGCCTACGCTTCAATGATCTATGTTGTAATCCTTGAGACCATATGCTGTGTTTACTTGCAAATTTAAAATTTCCTGTAATGAAGAACATTAATCTTAGACCAAAAACATGAGTTCTTCAAGTTCAGGTTTTGGTCTCATTTTTCCTTTTATATGTCGTATAGAATATAATGTCAAAAATAATTAACATCTGCATGCTTAGTTCAGAATGCTATCCCTTCCTCTACAGGTCTATTTCTCAACCACATTGCTATTTCCCCATCTTCTATAATATAGGCATCCTCTTACATCATGAGTTGAAATAAAGATATCATAAATGAAAGGAGAAAAATTCGTGAAGAACAAAAGAAGGATGTAATATCTTCTGAGAAATTTATAAAAATGCCGTAGACTGAAAACAACACTGCCCGTAGATTATAGAAACAGCATTCAGCATATGGGCTAATTGCCACGTTGAAACACATCCAATTGCCCAAAACCTGGACCTGATTCAAAACTAAACCCTGACTCAATTAACTCTGAACAACACAGAAAACCATCCATGCCAAGGAAGTGAAGTGATGAGCAAAAATAATATCAACCCTCATATATTTCCGTGAAATTTATTTTCTTTTTCGAACAGCTTAACCTGTTAGAAATTAAGTTTAATTTTTTAGTATTTTAATTAAAAATAAATTAATTTTGTATTAAAAATTATTTTTTTAAAGATATGTATGTATAAAAATTAAAATAATATCGAAATATATAGAATTAGTGATATATTTAGAAATATATAGAATTAGTGATGTATTTAGATAATATGTGTGTCTATATTCATATTGTCAGTGAATTAAGTAAGAATAAGTGAAATAATTATATGGTAATTAATTTAAATTATTAGATTTTGTTAGATTGAATTGAAAATTTTAAAATTCTTAAGTTCTTTTCTCTATTTTTTATTCTTTTAATTTTTATCTTTTTAAATTATTTTGTAAGTATACCACACCACATCATCGGTTTAAAAGTCTTTTTCAATTCAATACGTCAGCCTAAAAGCAGTACAACAGCAATTATGGATTTGAGATTAGGTTAGGATTCTTAGTTACGCTTGACAACGTATGATTTACACATTTTTCTTGATCAAATTTGGAACTCTGCCAACAACTTTAATCAATTTTTATCTTTTCTAAACCATTAAAACAAACATTAAAGTAACATTGATCTTTACAAAGAATCGATAAAACCCAGATAAAAAATTACATCAAGGAAAAGAAAAAAAATACAATTTGAATGCAAATTATAGCAGTAAACAATTATCTAAGAGATTAACCTGACGTTCTCAAACATCAGGGTTGTGAGCTCGTCATTAAGAGGGGGATTGAACAGTCTCTCAACGAAGTTGTGAAACAACAGAAGAACGTCAGAGAGCAAAACACCCAACTGGTAGTGATTCTCATTCAGAGGGTTGATCTGAGGGACTTCAACTCTGCAGAGTGGGCAAGTTGCATGGGACCGATCAAACCACGCATCGATACACTCGGAGTGGAAGCAATGGCCGCACTCCGGCAGTTTCCGGTAGCTATCCCCGCCGCGAATGTCGTTAAGGCATACGGCGCAGTCCGATAAAGTCCCGGAATTCTGGTCAAATACGGCGGCGGCTGGCGAGCGGTCTTGGCCATGGTAGAGACGTTTCTTGAGAAAAGATAAGGAGTTGGTCAAATTGGAAATGAATTGAAGTTGGAAATCCATGTGTACAGAAGAGAAATCGGGATGAATGAGCTCCGGATTATTTCAGATTTGTTTAAGTATGAACTGCACATGCCCTTGAATCCTGACTAATACATATACACACAGGGATTTGAGCTTGAACGATCCACGTTCTGCACGTTTCGTGCATAATGATATTAATTAAATAAATGAATAGTGTTTGCTGATAGAATTGACCTCAGTTTGAAACTATTTGAGGAGTCAACATTCAAAGATGAGGAATGCTGAATTCTTGATCTAAACCCTCAACGAATGGGCACTTCGGTCACTGCGCGTTTTTGCAGGTAGACCAATAATATTTCGCATAAGCATTAATAAAATATCTTGGCTTTGTCGTGAAGGAATTATTGGTTTCTACAGAGGAATACAAAATGAACACTTTTTTAAAGCAAGTGGTCTTTCTTCTTGCATACTTTGGGTTGGGTAACAGTCAAGCGAAGAAAAAAAAATATGGAAAGAAAACCTTTCACACAGCAAAAGTCAAGTCTTATGTTTTGTCTTTATTTATATATGTGCATGCGTGAGAATTATGGCTACTTTGAAGTTAGTTAACCCTTTCATCAATTCATTAAATATCTATGAAAAATTGAAGAAAAAAGTTAACTTGATGAATCACCAGTCATAGTTGAGATTATGAATTCAACATTTTGGACTCTATATTTGAAATTTTGTCATCCCATTCACACACAATTAAAACCATGCGTCTCTATATACATATGTACACATTAGTCATGATTCAAACAATGGGCACACATTACTAATTAAATCCTTAATTACCAGTAATAAATTAGACATATTTATATTTGTCTCATACTTGGATTTCCAACCTCAGCTCCTTTCCAGTTCACCAACTCTTTATCCTTGCTCAACAAACGTCTCTCCCACGCGCCGGCCGCCGCCACAATGGACCAGGATTCCGATGGTTGGCCGTGCTGCGCCGTATGCCTTAACGACATATGCGGCGGGGATAGGTACCGGAAACTGCCGGGATGTGGCCACTGCTTCCACGCTCGACGTATTGATGCGAGGTTTGATGGGTTCCATTCAACCTGTCCACTCAGCAGAGCTGAAGTCCCTCGGATCATTTCTTTCAATGAGAATCATCATAACCGTTGGGTGTTTTGCTCTCTTACATTCTTCTGCTGTTTCGCAACTTTCTTGAGAGAGCGTGCAATCCTCTTAATGATGAGCTCACATCCATGTTGTGAGGCAGTGTTAGATGCATTTCTTAGATGACTTGTCAGTGTTTGGATTCAACTGTGTTTATTCTCAACTTTTCCTTGGCTGCTTTCTCTTGTTATCTATTTGCTCATTGGAAGTAATCGAATTTTGAGACTGGTTTGCACATATACGTAATCAATTGTTGTGAACTTCCAATAAAAATAATGATACCAACCATGTCTTTTTTTCGTTCGAACCGGACTCAAAAGGGTTTTTCCTTTGACAAAAAGAAACCATTTTTTTAAATATATATTAATTACAAGAAAGAGCAGAAAATAAAATAAAACACAATCACAGTTGGCTTAAATCCAACAACTTGTACGTTGTTAACTGTTGTGACCACCAATGTACTTATGACTGAAAAGGTCGAACAGGTCTGAGTTGGCGGCTACAGACATAGGCTTATACCGACATCAGCAGCACAGAGAGGACAACCTGCCTACAAGTGGAGAGTAAGGGTAAAATATCCATATCTATATGTATACTGTATAAAAAATTGTGAACGTTTTTTTAGCCTATATTTATCCTTAATTATATGACTATATTTATTACAATAAATAAAATTATATATATAATTAAAAATATAATTAAAATATTTATTTTTAATAGTAGAAAATTAACAGAACCGTAGTATATCTAAACTCCTTATTTAGTTATCTTTAAATTATATAAAATAAAAATTATTATTACAAAAAATTCATAAAATTTTTAATTTATATATATATGTAGTAGAAAATTAATATAGTCCTAATATATTTAAACTACTTGTACAATCATTTTCAAGTTATGTTAAATAGAAATAACTAAGTAATGGGAAACTGATAAAAATAATAGAATATAATTTTAAAAAAAATTAAATTTATATTTAAAATAAACTAAATTATAACTGCATAATTGTATTTTAAAGAAAACAATGAATTTGTCGAGAAGCGTTGACTTCAAATTTATAGGGCCTAATAAATAAATATGAAAAACATATTAAAGATATAGATATCATATTAGTTAATTAAATCATATATGATAAAATAAATTTTTAATAACGAGCTAAAATTTTAAAAAATAATAAATTTCATATACAAAGGCATCATTATTGTTATAAATGAGTGAAATTTTAATAATCAAATTTATCAAACATGTGGTGATTCATTTTATATTATTATTTGATTTTGTAGTTAATTATATATAATAAATATTATAGAGAACAAATAACTAGAAAAATAGAATTACAAAAATGTTTTAAAAATTTAAATAAATAAATTATATATATTAGAAATCAATTTCTTATAAAAAAAAATAATATGTTATAAAATATTTAAAATGAATAAATGTATGACTATCTATTTTATTGTGTAAGATATTATTGCATAATTATATTTTTAAAAACATAACAATAATTTCATTGGAAGATTTCATTGTCAAGACTATATCACCTAATACACATAAAATAAAATAATTTGATAAAAAATATAAATATAAATATCAATTAAATTAAACTATGAACGAAAGAAAAATGACAACATAAATAAAGTTATAATAATAACATAAAACTTTGAACAGATAAAGAAATTTCATTTATGTTATCAAATATTTAAAACGAGAGAATATTTGATCATAAGTATTATCAAATATGTAATAAGTTAAAATTTTAAAAATAAAATAAATTTCTTATATAACACACATTATTCTACATCAATATTTACTACAAAAACTTTATTGGACAAATACCCAAATTGCTATCCAGGACATATGCACCTCATTCAACAGAATTTTAGTGCACAATGAAGAGATTGAAAAAGGAGCTTAAAACAATTCATGGAAGCGTAATGGTGCTGAGTTACCTCATCATCACCTAGAGAGGTGAAAGCTTCTTTGACTGCCTGGAAAACTTCTTCAATTGGTTTGGCAGCATCAACCAAAATTTCAAAGAAACATCAGTTATCGTGTTCAATTCCTTCGGGCCCGCCTCAGATGGAAAAGGGAAGTGTGGGGGGACAAAGTTACCTTCCGAACCTTGCCTCTAGAATTGTAATATTGGATCACTGGGAGGGTGATTCAATGTGGACTTTAAATCTCTTCCTTATTGTCTCAATATTATCATCATTTCTATTCTTCGAGCAGGAAAAGAAAGGAGAAAAAATAAGGTATAGTTACAGACAGAAACAGTGTGATGAAGATAGAAAGTGTGGAACATAATTTTGAATTAAAAATGCATCAAAACGCTGCATAACCTGGTTCCTGTTTAACAGGCGCTTTTCCATTTCCTCCTCAGAACAATCAAAGAAAAGTACCATCTGTGGCTCAGTTCC
Organism: Avicennia marina; assembly: GCA_019155195.1. Lineage (NCBI taxonomy): Eukaryota > Viridiplantae > Streptophyta > Magnoliopsida > Lamiales > Acanthaceae > Avicennia > Avicennia marina. Next base: position 9,303,587 of record CM032782.1, read on the forward strand.
AGTCTGCAGAACACAAAGCAAGAGACAAACCATGGGGAAACATTTTTAATATGAACAGTACGTATTATTCTTCGGCGCGTTCCAAGCAAATAGCTTATTTGGGCTGGTGAAGAGGGCAGGAGGCAATAAAATCACTGTTTTATTGAAATAATGCATGATACTCAAGTTTACGACAGGAAGATATTTACACCATTTACTTTTTCATTCAGGCACATGCATACACATATAGATTTACAGGTATACAGATATTTATATATTCATATAAACACACACGCGCGCGCGCGCGCGTGTGTGTGTGTGGGGGGGGGGGGGGGGAGAGGAGAGAAGAGAGAGAGAGAGAGAGAGAGAGCATGTGTGTGTGGGTGAGACACAGAGACGAAGTGAACAAAAAGATGACAGTAAAATAGAAGACATACGACAGACTCAAATGCTGCACGATTCTCCTCATTACGAGGGAAACCATCAATAAGAAACTTGCCATTTTCATTTTCCTCCATTGCCCGTTGGAGGAGTTTAACTGTTACCTCTGAAGGTACAATTTTTCCCTCATTGATCAGGTTCTGAATCATTATCCTGCATGCAATAAGATGAAAGTTGGAGAAGCCATAAAAATTCATAACAGACAAAATTATGCCTTGCACAGCATCTCTGGCATCAGAGTTAGAGTATCTTCCAAAAAAACTTCACTAGAAATCGAAATTAACCAATATACAGTATAGTGTCTTATTGACACGACTTAATAACAAATCAGCATATCAACCTTAGAGGATTAGATCAACAAATTATTCTACAATACAGAATAGGTTACTGGAAATATGGGACTGGAAGATTGATAATATGCCAAGGATAAACATAACATGGTGCACATAAAAAAAATAGTACTGGTGAAACAATTAGGTTTTACCCATTTTCGAAACCAGACTTTTTCTCTGATCGGAGAAGATCACCTGCACTAAGATGAGTATGACCAAAATGTTGAACAATCTTTGCACATTGAGTACCCTTACCACTGCCAGGGCCACCTATCCAAGTTCATGGAGGAAAATTAAAAAAAAAAATGTGAAATGATATCATCAGTATGACGGGTGAACGAAGGAATATGGGATGTTGAAGTGGACAAAGACTGGCACGAAAAGAAGAAATAAATTCAAGCTTAAGAGTACATAATAGATTGAAGACACAGACAACCTTGTGCATGAATAAGTGTGCAATAAAAAACACTGGATTTGGAAATCAGAGCAATGACCCAGAACAAAAACCACGTTGACTTGCTTGCTCGTGTGTGAAATTCAGTTGCTTCCCGTGCCAAAGTTAGTTTTTTATAATAGCAACCTACGATTGTCCAAATAAGAGCAAGAGCTTGAAATCAATCGAACAACATCGATCAATTTTGAGCTCAATTTTGAAATCAATTGTTTAGCATCCCCCGAAAAACAGCAACTGTTTAGCATTTTGAAATCAATCGAAAAACATCCCCCGTGAATTATCTCAGTCTTAATCGAAAAGCACATCGATCAATTTTGAGCTCAATCACTTAGCAAATTAGCAAATTTCACACTTAGTATTCGGACCATCGTATCATTGATAAGTAAGATCGATGTGATCGATACAAACCCCCAATCCCATCGAAAAGCACATCGATCCAAGAATGTCTAGCAAATAAATATACGGACGGAGCGAATCGTAGCATACTAAGTGATGCTTCCAGCGCATCCATCAGAAAACCAAGATAATCAAAATCAGAGTAGCTCACACCAAGAATATGCTAAAAATACAGCAAATAAGATCTGGAACTCACCCATTTCTCGTGAAAAAAAAAAAAAAAAGCAAAAAGGGCTATCGAATTAGTAAAAAAAGAAATCAATTTTTAAATTTATACATAGTTATCGCATCTCAAATGGAATCTAAATCACGACAATACCAGGAATCAAATCCCTCGCCTACTATTAATTAAGACGTTCATTCTGCATGAGGGGTTTAACTAATTTAATTAGTCATTGTAGATTGAATTCTTGAGGTTGACATGACATTCTTTTAATCTTTTTCAAGGTTGTATGTTAATGTTCTATGGCGATGAGTTCAAAAGCGCCAATATAATTTATCAATCGTCCCAACTTTTTTTTTTTCCCTTTTAATCATGTATAAAAATTTATAATGTGGCAGTGACCATAGGATTCTTATTTTAGGTATGGTTTTGCACCTTTTCAAATTAATTTGACACTAAATAGAAATAATTTTTTGTTTATTTATTTCTCGTCGAAGCATTTCCTCTACATATCTTTATTTCTTGCAAACTTTAAAAAGGCATTTAGCACTTCATTTCATTTTATCTATACTAAATATCTTTGATACACGTTATTGCTCAACCTTGTATAATAATTAACTTTGGTCTTTTTAATATTTTGTCAATTTTATCCTTAATTGTTGGTTTTAACTCCATAACTAATCCATATAATAAAAACTAACAATAAAAAATTGTGATATAAACCCTTTGTACTTATATTAAAGTATGAACATAATAAATTCAATATTTGAGCATTATCTATTTCAAATTATTAAAACAATTTTATTTTACTAAATTAATTTTCATTTAATATTTGCACACACAAAAACTATACACAATTACTAATTTTATTATTCCTTTTGACTTACGTACTTAATTGACTCCCTCCTCTTAGGATAGAAGAATATAATAAAATGTGAATGAAATGACTTTAAAAATAGAATAAAACTAGAAAATGAATAAGATAGTATAACATATTTTATGTTTGGTATGCATGAGAAATGACACTGGAAATAAGAGATTAATAAAATTGTAATTTAATTATTTTATTTTATATTTATAAATGATAATTAAAAATTAAAATTTTTATCAAAACAAAATTATTTCAAAATATCAAATTAACTATTATATTTTTTGTGATATGATAATATAATTTTAGGTATTTAATAGATATCTAACATTGATACAACAATGCTATATTACAATGTTTATATTGTGTACAAAAATCATATATTTATATGTATAGTAGATAATAGAATGGACATATATAATTGGTATTAATGTCTTTATACTGATATTTATTATATTAAAAGTAAATATTCCATTGATATAATTATACTAACTACTTTTACAAGTAATATACTAAACATTTATGATAATATACATACATATATATATAAATATATCCATTATATTACATTTATTTATTAAGTATATCAACAAATACCTTGTTTGAAAATATTTATAGTATTTATAATAGTCAATTTAATATCAATTGTATTAAATAATATATTGTCATTTAGAGGTGTTGTGTATGTGAATGTGTGTAAATGTGAATAAATATTTTGCATACTTAGCATATGTTTTAGTTATATTAGAAATAAGGATAAGATAATATATATTGGTAACACATATCTATAAATTTAATTTTATGTGTACTGGTGTAATCTATATATACATATATTCATATTTTCACATATGATATTTTTTTAACATTTAATTTATTTGATACTAATCATAATATATAACATTAGCGGATATATAAAAATAAAATTTAAAAAAGTTATTTTGAATGGAGTAATCCACCACATCCATGCCTGTAGATTGTATGCAGAAGAGAATCTGGCTGAAAAGTGGCAATCGTTAATCACAAGAACTGCTGCGCATACAATTTTTACACATCATCTAACATTATTATTATTATTATTATTATTATTTTAATCTAATGCTTGTGTAGACCAGTGTTTTTAAAATTGGACCGAACCGGCCAGTTCAACCAGTTCGACCGATTAAAATTGGACCGGACCGACCGGTTCAATTAGTTCGATCGGGAATCGGTCGGTTTTTTGGTCTGGTTAAGGTATAAAAATAAAACATATATAAAATTAGTCAAGAACCGATCAAAACAGGTCAAAAACCGGTCAAAAATGACTTGAACCGGTTAAAATTGGCTAAAAACCGGTTTTATATAAAAAATTTAAAAAAAAAGAATTTTTTAACAATTTTTTTTGAAAAAATTACAAAATAAATTTTTAGACTTTTTTCAAAATTTTCTTACATTTACAACTCTTTAATATTAGTTAAATATACAATTTTTATTTTGACTTTTGTTTTTAATAATTTTTATCCTTTTATTTTTTTAATTAATATTTTGAAAATTAAATTATTGTATCTTAAAATTAAAATGGATCGTATTAATTAATCTGTTTATTTTTCAAAACAATTTTTTTAATTTTATACTTTTAATCATTTTGAATTTAATATGTTTTTTAATTTGTGTAATAAATTTTTATTTTAATTAATTTTTAACACTACATCTAAAATTTATTTTATAATCTATTGTTATATTGAATTATATTTATTTTGTAAATTATTTTTATAGTAATATATATAATATTATATAATTAAAATAACCAACACCTAATAACCTAATAGATTTTTCGATTGGATCACCGATTTTTAAAACATTGGTGCTGACGAGGGCAATACAGAACTAGTGTGCTGCTCACTTGAACTGATAGTGTGCAGTCCATTGACGCTAACCATGGTTTTTTATTTTTTTATTAAACAATAGCAAATTAACAAAATAACTCGTGTGGAGATTTTGAAAAACCAACCTATCTCGCGTCACGATGACAAAAAGAAAAATAGCCCTGGATTTGAAGGAAATATGAGGCACGTGTCATTCCATCTGGTCTGCCTTAAAATTCGGCTAATGTCATTTCAACATCTTAGCAGTGGAGATGATGTCAGCCAAAATTAAAGCTTGCCAAACTTATATACGCATGCATTTTTAGTTACTAGTTTTTATGTGGTCATTAAATGTAAATTTAATAGGATTGATAGATTTGAACACAAATGAAGTAGTCTTTCTTATAGAATAAGTACTGTGCATTTGTAATTTAACATGCATAACATATCGTGAGAAAAGTGAATTTGTAATTATTTTACATTCAGAACTCACCAAATATTTGATATTAAAGAAATTGTTATTATTAAAATATAAACTATAATAGAAATGACAATACAACTTTGTCAGATTTGTGACGCATTGTAAAATTTATTTTGTTAGTCATCGAGGGCAAAAGTAATCATAATTTGATGATATTATATTCATTGAAAACAATCACAACAACATAATAAAGAAGCATGTATAACTATGATAAGTTAAAAGTAATTTATTCATTTTAATCAAATATATAATAATTTAACTTGCACTCTAGATGACTAGCGGTATTTTAAATCTCAATGTGTTAGTTTTGAACTTAAGACGAATACAACTCTTTTGTTTAATTGAAGCATTTGATATATAAAGTAACACGTTAGTATCCAATTGCTTTTCTATCTTAGTTGTCAAACAAGTTTGTATGTCCATATTAAATTTCTAAGCATAAACAACAACCATTATTTTGGAAAGTTCACGGTCAAGGTTCAAAAATTGCAAACCAATGTCACGGAGTCCTCTATATTGTGTTTTCATTCTCTTCTTATACTACAATACTACTACGTAATTGAGTCATCGTTAATAAAAGATGTATAATCATAATCTCTTTTCATAATCAGTAACACTCCTCGTACCATAAAATTCAGATAAATACTCATACCTATCAACAAAACATAGTGTCTTTTGAGCAAGGATGTATATCCTTCGATATGAAACATGAATTTTAAATGGACGTTGATACTCACAATTACTTTGTAAGACGGATACAACACACACAAATAAATTGAAAGCCTAAATCAAAAAAAAAAATAATTGATGTGACAAGTCAATTCATGCGTGCTGTCTTCTACGCACCATAATTATATAATGGGTCACAGTCTATGTTAAATAAAGCTCGATCTAAATCAACTACGCCCATAAGAATAGTTGTAGTAAAGGTGGCACGTGACAAAAAGATATTGCTATTGAGAAGATAATAAAAGCAGGGTTCGCATTCAAATTCATTGAAAGACGACTAATTTAATGGTTACATTATTACTTATAATAAATGTGTATAAAAATCGAACAAACTAGTGATTTATTGTCAATAAAATTGTAATAAGAATAACATATTGTAGAGGGCTTTTAATATTATTGACATAACATAAGTTAAAAGGTAAGGTTTATTGTTAGAAACCTCTACAAGACAGCTACCTTAATGATCACGTTATCACTTTTAATAAATATGTACGAAAATTGAACAAGCCACATGATTTATTGTCAATAAAGTTATGATAAGGTTAAGACACTAGAGAGGTCCACAAGTATTGATGGAGTAACACGAGTTAAAAGTAAGACTCATCGTTCAACACATTGGAAGCTAATGCTGGACAATTGCTTTAATGATCACATTGTTACTTGTAATAATTGTATATCAAAATTGAGCATCAGGGTTCATGTAATTTTGCGAGACTTTAGTGTTGTAATTTTTATGTTATAATGAAATTTTGTTTTATCAAAATTGTGACAATTAAGTTGGTACTTTACTGCATTGTTGCACTAACAGTTTAAAGTTAATAAACAGCGTGACGAAACAAGATCGCATGCCTCGTAGTCTAGTTTGACAAGATATTAGAAACGAAAGATCCATCTATTGATAGAATAATTGAATTCACTATAAGAGCTCGTCAATCAATGCACTTAAGGCATTCGCACCACCATAGCATGAGTTGTCACAGTCTTAATTGCAATGAGGGTTTATCCACTGGATAACCTTGTCATGCTAATGTTGATATATAAAGTGATATTGCTTGTAATTGAATAAGTTGATTTGACGAGATAACACAGCCAACAATGATTCATGCAACAACTGTTGATATATAAAATAATATTACTTGTCATTGAATAGATTGATTTGACAAGATAACACAACAGTGAACAATTGATATGACTATGCATTATAGTCAAGTTTACCGTTGTTATAATAAATATGTGTTGTCATTCGTGTTGAATTGTTAATAGAGCCCTTTTTTAGCATTCAAAATACACATTAATGAAAATATCTTTCAAGTAACGAGAAAATTATAGCTTCTTCATATTTTTAATATAATTTAAATCAAAAAAGAGATTCTTACCTATATATTTAGTTACGAGACAGAATGCCAATATTGATTCCAGGAACAAGAATTATACTGTAGAATTATATTACCATTTCTATTATAGCTTATATTTATAGTAATAATAATTTTTGTAATATCAAAATGTTGGTGAACAAGAATTTACTATTTGAGATTATTACAATTACAAATTTACTTTTCCCACAATATGTTGTGTATATTAAATTGAGAATTGCACGTAATAAATAGTATTACTTATTCTATAAAGAAAAAAAAAAACTTCTTTCAAATTTATTAATTCTATTAAAATTATATTTCATTGCAACAACAAAAACTCATAACTAAAAATCCTAAACCCATACATATATACATATATAAGTTTGACAAACCTTAACTAACATCATCTTGATGTTGCAGAGGTCGAGTTGATATCTGCCAAAAGTAGGGCAACTCAACCGGCCGATATATTTTGGCTAACATCATCTCGACTTTCAAATGATGTCAGCCAAATTTTAATACAAACAAGATGAAACGACGTTATCCCAATGCTTAAAGCATCGGGATGATGCCATCCGTATGCGCCCCGTGTTCTCTTTAAATTCGAGGCAACTTTCCTCTCTCTCTCTCTCTCTCTCTCTCTCTCTCTTTTTTTTTTTTGATAAAAAGGGCCTATCTCGTTATTTTGTTATTATTTTTTTTGGGGTCTTGTATTATTTATTTCTTATGCACGGTTAGCTACCACATCGATCTATCTCGTTATTTGAAGCGTCCAGACGTCGTGTCAAATGACGATATGTTACTTCAACAAAATTCCCACGAGGGGGTTTTATTTTGTTAATTTGCTAATTTTTTTGAAAAAAAAAATAAACTCACTAACCAAGTTAACGGTAAAAGCATCCTGTGTGTTATTTAAAGCAAAAAAAATTAAGAAAGAACCACGGGCAAATTCACTTAGAAGACGCATCAAAGCCTAGATTCAATTTACAACAGATCCCTTCCAAGTTACAACTGAACCTTAGTAAACAAGACCTCACATCAAGCCAAACATGCAATGTGTATAATTGGAAAATAGTAGCAGAAACACGCATGCTCTCGTAAGAATCCACATTTGGCAATCACTACTACCGTCGACGTATTAACATATAAACAGAGTATACTTACCGTGCACCAAATTCACCGTACCCATGCCACACAATCAATCTCATCTCTTGCTTTCTTGTAAAGTTCAAGCCTTTTAGCGCACTGATGTCTCCTCTCCATCAATGCAGGATCTTCATCCAATAGGTCTGAGAGCTGCTCACCCTGCAAGTAACACAGCATGATATTTACATTAAAAATAAAAATAAAAATAAAAATGTATGTAGTTCTTATCTGTAGAAAAGATTATACACTGCTTTAATGTTGAAATGCCCGAGGTTCTTAATGTTTATTAAATTTCAATTTTAGTCATGTAACTAATGGGTCTTACACATTTGATCTTTCATATTTTAAAATTTTAATTTTAGCTCCATATCAACTCATATTGAAACACATTTAATTCTCTATCTTAGCATGTAACATTTAGTCTTGTAATTCATAAAATGTTTCACAACATGCCGCTCATGTTTTTCAAAACAAAATATAAAATATTTTACAAATTAGAGGACTAAATGTATCACATGCTAAGAAAAAGATAATGGATTAAATGCATTTCAATGTAAGTTGATGCAAAACCCAATGTATAGAAACCACGACTAAGAAAGAAATTTTGCCTTATTTTATGGTTTTCATGTTTATATTTCAGCATCTACCACAAAAATTAAAAGAGAGCGGGTACCTCTTTCTTCCCAATCTGGGTGTAAAAATAATTAAGTAAACTCTGTTTGGCCTCCTTAACTTGACAATAAACTACTGCTTTGGGAATCGAGTTCTTCAGAGTCTCGGACACCATATGAATATAAGAAGACACATTTGAACCTATCCGCCAAAAGTGTCCCTCCATGTAACGATCAACATTTGAGGCAGATGCTGAGTTTTCTCGTGGGTTTCCCCCAGGGCTTCCAGCTTTCTCAATTTCCTGGGGAAGTCGTCTCCGGAAGAAATCAACAGTCAGATATGAAGATTCCATATCAACCAATCTAATCACCGTCTTTTTGCTCTCCTCACGAAACCTTTCCAAAGCTTCATACGCTGCTCCAGCTATAGTTGATTGAAGGGCTGGAAAACGTTTCAATTCCTGTTCATGCAGAGAAATTTAGAAACAAAAGAAAATGATGCTTGAACTAGAAAACAGAATCACAACAGATAACAGGACAACTACAAAAAAAACTAGACTGACCTGACACTCCCGAATAGACTTCCTCACAAGTTCCTTTAGAACAAAATGAACCTAAACAACAGTTTATTCATCAATCATTAATGTAGCAAAACATTATTAGAACATGAAATAAGATGTTTCACTATCAGACCACTTACAGCATCCACAGAAGCTTCAGCAGGTCCCCTAAAATAATTTAATGAGCCCTCGATAAGCCGCCGATAACCTTGCTCGGGAGCAATCAAGTGTGGTTGATAACCATCAGCTTCTGAAACAATTTTTTTCACATTCTGCACTGAAAGATGTCGATCAAAGGGAAGTTTTCTCAATGCAGCTGGCAGCTGATTGTCAAATACTCCATAAATTCGATCACCTCCAGGTCGGCTGAAATAATTACGCAGGTGATAAGATTTTAAAGAAAAAACATGCTTAATCTAAACAAAGCAGTTGCAAAAGCTAAGGCATTAATAATGAAGACCCAACCAAGAAACAATCAGACAAACATAGTTTTGTTTAATCCACCACAGAAGTTTAAGGTCTCTTATCAAAAAATAAACAAAAAGTCAAGTCTGGTTTTAGTTCTGATTGATAAAATTTAAAAAGTATAATCATTTGGGTGCAAAATTTGAAAACAAATATAGCCTTTATCTTTATTTGAAAACAAAAATGTGTCGATGACTTGCACAAGTTGCTTTTCAGAAAACAGATTTCTTAATTTCAAATATCTAAATCATATGGTCCCTAGAAGTTTTAATACAACAAAAAAGATGGGGTTAAAGGGGTTCATGGTATGAGGGAGAGGAAGCACAAGGGCAGCAAACATACCCTCCATCTAGATGCTCCTTGAATATTTTCTCAAAAGCCCGACAAAGTTCCAAGATGGCGTATAATTGAGCCTGAAAGAAAAACTTCAATTGCTGACAAGATTGAAATAACTCAAAAACAATAAACATGATGAGGATGCAAGAAAGGTTCACCCCAGCATCAACAGCAATAGGCCTTCCAAGTTGGTCCAGCTCAGATTCCAGTTCATCAATGTTTTTGTTAATCAATGAAGTGATGCTTGGTATTCTTGCCCTAATTACTGATTCCAAGTGCTGAGAGAAAAAAAATCAACAATTATAAGCTCAAAAGCAATTATTTAGTGTGCACACCAACAATGATCAAGAAAGAAAACTGTACCCTCGAAAGAAGCTTTGCGAGATATTCGGAACCCATTTTACTCGCTAAGTGCCCATAGTCTGGGCTAGTAGCAAAATACTCGCGTTCCTTCTGCCTAGCAGCAATCATATCAACATTTTTGTTGATATCGGCTTGTGAACGATTCACAATGCCTACCCAGGGATGTTGTAAACGATAAGATCTTCCTTCCAGAACCTGTTGAGAGTTGTGTTAAAATGCTTCCAATAGTTGAACATAAGTGAAGAGCGAATAAAAGGGGGGAGAGCAAAGAGGAGGTTGGGATGAGAGGAAAATGTAGAAGAAAAGACTCAAGGATGGGCCAAGACAGAAGAATGTGGAGGATTATCATTGCTAAAATTGGAAGACCAAGTAGACAAAAGAACACTTGAAGCAAATACATAATTAACTACTAGTAAAAGCCACAAACAATAATAAAAATAAAATTATATAAATTAAATTTACATTAAAAATTTGTATAAAGAGAAAATAAATTACAGGCGAGAGTAAAGAAGAGCATAAAATCAAATTTTTATTGAGAGAAAAGAGAGAGAAAAAAAGTAAAAAAAGGATTAAAACAAGAAATCAAAAAAATAAAGAAAATAAGGATAAGTTAGTAATTTAACTTTGAATACCAAAAATTAGTTTTTATGGGCTCCCCACATTAAATAATATAGTACAGATATAGCTAGATAGCATATATTAAGGGTAACAGTGAAAATTCATACTCCAAAACCAAAGTAGTCTCAAACTCTTAATAATACGGTATACATTTTCACTTATTCCCTATTTCAAACTTAATTATATTTGTCAATTAGAACAACATGAAGTCAGCAGAAGATAGAAGGAATACTATCTCAAGGAAAGATGTACATTTCTGTTCTTATTCTTCCAATAGATAATGCTGCATTAGGAAAAGTAAAATCTTAAGGCTCCATCCTTCATCACAGTAAACATGTTCTGCTTTGGGGGGTGACTGTGTGTGTGAGAGAGAGAGAAGGGGAGCACCTCCAGTGCATTAGTTCCTTTGTCCATCAGATCCAGTTTTGTCAGCACCCCAAATGTGCGCTCACCTGCATGAATTCCAATTGTCATATGGTATTATTAAGTTCAAGCAACAAGTGCCATTCAACTCTCTCGCTCTCTCTCTCTCTCTCTCTCTCTCTCAATTTTTCAATGAAAGGTTTTACCTGATGGATCCACTTCTCTTGCAAGTTTAATAGAATCTGATGTTGCAATATCTTGATTTGCCGGAGATATTGCCAGAATAACACAGTTTGGCTGCATGTTGGAAAGAATTATTAATGGTTTGTGACGAATTTTTGAAGCTTAACTTGAACAGACGATCCAAACCAACCAGATGCACTGAATCAAACTAGCAACTAAATTCACCAATCAGCAGTTGGATGCTAACCACATGACTAATAGTCTCAAATTATTGGATAAATATTTTTAACGTCACGTGCCTATGCATGTTAAGTATTAACATATTCTAGATACGTGTACAGAGAGGTTGTTGTTATCTGCACCTTCTCAATATACGATCGAACCATGCTTTCAATCTCTTGGACTATACCTTCGGGTTGGCCCTCTGCAGAAATTAAATGTTTTTGCATTGGATAAAGTTGATATTAGTTAATTTTACCAGTAGTTGGAAAAGAAACAAATAAAAACTTACCAACAGCAACTTTTGTCAAACCAGGAAGATCAATCAGTGTTAAGTTGACAACTGAAGGAAACAATTCAAAGAATCAGCAAAGGCAAATGTCTCAGGTGGATAAGAAAATATTTTTAAATTGGAAATTTTGGTGTGGAAGTTACATTGTCTGTTAAAGCATATTTCACAATATTTAGTCTAAGAAATCACTTACCATTAGGCGAATAGATACTTAGGTGAATAGGAACAGGAGAAATCTGTTTTGTCTGCCCTGTGAGCCTATCAGTTTCATCCTGAATTTCCTTCCGAACAACAGCTGCATTAGAAAATAAAATCGTGTTAACTTTTCACTAGTCTAGTCAATATGAAAAAGTGCAGAAATACACATGCAGCACTTTTTGCTAACAGATGTACTACAAGGAGAATTATAGAAGAAGCAAGGTGGAGAAAATAATTGACTTGTCTAGGCTAAACTTTATCATTAACAATTATTGCTTGGTAACTTCTCCATCGGAAACCAATTCCCACTGAATTGACTGACTCATTGAGATCTCTCCATGAACATAACCAAGACTTTGTGAGAATCTGCAAGTTTCTTCCTGATAAACTAATAATAACTATAGGAATATATAAGAATTAGGATGGTAAAATAAATGAAATGAAATACATCAACTTGCAGTAAGCCAGAGATGAATATCACACTCATTAATTTTTCCTAGCAGTAGTGTAGGACATAGTTCATACTTACAGAATTCAGAGAAACGTCTCCTAGGCAAATGTCCAAATTCTGCATATTCTGGTTGCCCATCATCGGTTTTTTGCAGTTGCAACACCAATGGCCGCCTTGTAACAATTCCTGAACTCAACGATTCAGAAAAATCTGAATGCATTAGACGTCGCAGAATCTAATCACTAATAATTAATATCATGCTACATGTACTGTTTGACAGATCAGATTCCAAAACTGAAAAGGCTAACCTGAGCCTCGAGGAAGAAAATCACGTCCTACTATGCTCTCCAACACTGACGACTTTCCAGAGCTCTGAATCCAGCTCAGGCCGCAAAAAGAAAAGCATCAGTCTCGATTCAGGACTAACTACCACAGAAATTAAAGAAAGATATGAAAAATATTCCATGCCTCTCATCTTACAACCAAAACCAAAAAATTCTATTTACCCCTAAAAGCAAATAATACTCCATTCAATCTTCGCATTTCCGCTAATTCCTCCAAGCATCATCACCAACAAACGAGAATCAATTATCCTTCGAGCAAAATAAACAGAATTCCTACACAACTCTAGTAGTCAAGATTCGAACCTGGCCACCGACCACAGCAACCGAGGGGAGGGCGTCCCAGAGAGAAGAGAAGGCCTGGTCCCCGCCACCGTGGTCGCCGAGGGCGGTGCAAGCCCTCTGTATTCTGTTCACCAGTCCAATCAAACTCTCCATGGTCGCCATCTTTTTAGTCTTAAGTACCCAAAACTCGTACTATAAAAACAGAATTGAAATCGACAGTCGATGAATTTTCAGCTCCCAAACCTAAAAGCAATTCAAATAGCAGAAAGAAAAAACAAATTTCGAATTCAAGTAACGGACTATAGAGTATCCACCGCTTGGGGTTAAAATTGACGCAGACTTGAGAGCCGAGAGACTGAAATGGGCTGGTTTTGACAAACTGTTGAAGAACTGTTTAGCCGGTGAGGCCAACGCTATATTGCGCCGGGTGAGCAGTGGGTACGGCTTCCACTTGCAGTAGTGAGGTGGGGCTGAGTGAGAGACCGTTGCAACTTGCAACGGCAGCGTGCGTTGTGGACCTCCTTTCCTTAATATTGTTATTATTGTTATATTTTTTTTTATGGTCGAAATTATTTTTAGAGTAACGTTTAAAATTTTGAAATTGAAAAAGGAATAAGTGGGTCCCGGAAAAGGTGCTGCACCGCCGGGGGCGTCGGCGGCTCTCGGCGGCGGTGGGTCAGCTGTGTAATAATAATACTTTTTATTATTATTATTATTATATAATGTGATTGTGCAAGAGATGGAAGTACGTAGTTCAAGTTGAAATTTTGGCAATGTTTTTGAAATTTTGGCAATGTTTGGGAAAGAGATTTTAGTTAGAAACGCTGTTTGGTAAAAGTTGTATTAAAATAAATAGTATGTTTAGAATAAATGTTTTAATTAAATGAATAATATAATTTATTTGAATATATATATATATATACATACATCATATAATAATAATTAAATAATGTGAAAGTATATAGGATAATGATTATATTTTAAAATATAAATAAAAAATATAAGTATATGTGTAATATATAAATTTTGATTTAATTATTAATAAGTATAATAATTAATTAATTAAATTGTATATTTTATAACGTAAAGTACGAGAGGATGATGTTGAGTTGACAATGAGATTCCAAACATATAACCTTTGAATTAAATATATAAAAAAGAATGGGTCAAATATGTTTGCAACAAGAAAGGATGTTTACGGGCATAGTAGAGCATCCAGCACAACAAGAAAAGGAATATGATTATAAAAATATTTTAATTAAAATCTAAAACACCCATCGACAAACGGATGTAAAGAATCTCTTGCAAGTAATCTGCCTAAATGAGTCTTGCTAATTACAAAAACGCATTCTGATAGGATTAGAATCACAGGGGTTCACTTAAATTGGGAGTAGGTTAAGTTTCCTAATATTTTCAGAATCAAATGGGAGATAGAATGGGATATTATATCAGCTTATTGGTTTGATCATTATTTGATCAAATTTAAGAACCAGTGAATTAGTAATTGTATTATTATTATTATTATTATTATTGTGTGTGTGTGTGTGTGCACGGGCACGTGTGTTATTTGAATACAAAAAATTAAAAATATGTTAATAATATTTTAAAATTACATAATTAATTTGTATATTAATCCATATAGAATTATTATTTGAGTAAAAAATATACAATTAATTAATTATTTTTAAAGGTCAAACAAATTAAATATTATGCACACACACACACAATAATAATAATAATAATAATAATAATACAATTACTAATTCACTGGTTCTTAATAACTTATTTATTATGTATAAATTAAGTATATAATCATATACGAAAACAAAAATAATAATAAATACTTATTTAAACAATTGTTATGATAAAATAATTTTTTCCTTTTATACACTTTAATTTTTATTTATTTATTTTTTATTATATTTCAATTTAATTATTCATTTCTATTTTTTCTATCTCTCATCTATTGCATTTTTTCCTTTCCTTTCCTTTTTTTGATTCCCTTTCTTTTTCTCTTCCTTTGTTCTTTCTCTCTCTCCTCTTCATCTATTTTTTCTTCTTCTCCCAAAAAAAAAATAGAAAATAGTAAATTTTCAAACCAGCTAGCCAATTCCCGATTAACTCAATTGGACTGATCGAGTTGGTCTAGGTTTTAAAAAGTTGTCCAAAGTTGGAATATTGAGGTGGAGAGGAATCTTTGAAAATTTGAGTTGATCCAAGCAAACTAAAAATTGCTAAAGGACGTATGAAAAAATTAAAAATATCTTTAGAGGACTCTAGATAAATAATAATAATAATAATAATAAAGAAAAATCAATGCTTTGAATAAATATCAAGCAGTCCATACATATCTGACTACTGTTGTAACGTAGCTAGTAACATATTTGGACAACTCAAAACTAATCTAATTGTTGATTTAATGAGTATTTGAAGTAGTGATTCTGCACTACAGATAGCGGTTGTGTATTGTAGGTTTGGATAAGCCTCCAAAGCACAAGTAGTGAGATTTTATGGATTGAGAAAAAATCACATATCACATAGTATTTTTATGTGTTGAATGTTTGAGTTTGTACCAATCCTTCATAAAGAAAATTCACTATAACAGAAAGTTAAAATCTAAAGAAAGTTAGATCAAGATACAAAGCAAAAGGATCTTGTGTTTGTTGCGTCATCTAATCGCAAACTTGGGATTATGGAATAGTGACTTGCTCTAGTCAAGATGGTTTAATGTGATTCGGTGGAACCATTTCTATTTTTAGATAGTGGAATTATTTTATTTGGGTGATACCCCTCAAACCTATAGGAATTGCTCCAAACTATGTGAACATATCATATGTCTCACTATTTGTTTCTTTATTGTTTATGTGTTCTGTGTATGTTGCCAACCTTTTGTCACTAACACTATAAACAACATGTTTTCAACATTCAACCTAATTCATTTTTTTTAAAGTGATATCAAAATGGCCACTCTTCTTGTGACTTAATTTTTTCAGTCAAGTGAAATCTTGAACAGCCATGTAGTATTAGAGCAAGTCACTCTTTTTGTAATTTGGTTTCTTAACTCAAATGAGGATTTCAATGTGCAACTAGTTGAATAATAAATACTAAAGAAGAAGGCTCCATGTGGAATCCTCCAACTATAAAGAAAAGCCTAATCAATGCTGTGTATCATTTTACAACTTTGCGATGATGTTAGAGTTGAAGCTAGACCCTTATTTTCTTGAGTAACTTTGGTTATTATTTTCTTTACTTGGATATATTTAACATTATATGACATAAAGAGGGAGAAATTATGATCAAGGAGAAGGAAAGTACTAGAGGAGAAGCATCAATCAAAGGAGAGGTTTTTTGCTAATTTCTACTAATATTTTAGAGCATATCATGTTGTATGCATTGTTTTACCATTCAGGTTGTGTTGATTTTCAATTAACAAGTAAGACAACTTTGAATGCATTTGCACTACAAATGTGCCAAAAAGGGCAATTGTTAATTCATATAAATTGTTTGGCAAATTTATAGCTAATTTCTCTAGTAAAGTTGGAATCTTGATGATGCATCCATGGAGAGAAATCTTTGGCAAGTTGAGTTGATCCAAACGAGCTCAAGATTGCTAAAAATTGGAGCTAAAGGTTGCATGAAAAAAGTTGGACATATCCTTGAAGAACATTGAATAAATGATAACACTTTGGATAAACATCAAAGAATCCATACATATCGAACTACTGTTGTAATATAAGTGATAACATATGTAAACGATTTAAAGCTAACCCAATTGCAACTTTCATGGGCATTTGAGGAGTGTTCTTAAAGAGATTTATGCCAATCAAATTCGTAATTTTACACCATAAATAGAGGTCGTGTATTATAAATTCGATTAAGTTTTCAATACACAAGTAGTGATATTTTATAGAATGAAAAAATAACGGTTTTACATTGTCAACACATACATGTCACATAGAATATTTGTGTTAAGTTTTATCAATCCTCTGTAAAGAAAATTGACTCGGAAAGTAGAAGCCTAAAGTGAGTTATGACAAGGCACAAAATAAGGACTTTTTTTTTTTATTGACATTGACTAGTCATGAACCTAATGTTATGAGATAGTGAAATGTTTTAGTGAAGATTGTTTGATGTCATTTAATGTAATCGCTTCAATTTAGTTATAGTGAAATTATTTTATTTGAGCAAAACCAGGTAAAAATATAAGAGTTGCTCTGAATTGCATAAACATCTTACTCCATTTGTTGTTTTCCGTGTTGTGCATGTACATTGTTAACATTTTGTTACAACAACAAACAACAAATTCTCAATATTCAATCCAATACGCTTTTTTTTTTCAATCATAAACATTCATCATTAATCTCCTAAAGATGAGCAAAAAATGAATAAATAAATAATTTTCTGCAAGCTCCATAACCATCAATTTGTAATATTTCAAATACTTTTTTTCTCTTTTAAAGACAAGTACAAACTTTCCAAAATTCAACCATTACTTTTATGTGAAATACAATTGTTATCTAAACTATATAAGCTCACTCACTCTTGTATATAGTACTCGTATATTTGATTATACTTAATTTTGTAGCGAATTTTGACCTCTTATTTAAATGATTTTGAACTTAATTGTAGACTTAAGTGTTAAAATTCTATGAAAGAGTGCCTCTGGTTGAAAATAATTTGTTAGGAATGTGATTTGATGAATTTGGAGTATAAAATATAATTCTTAGACATCATTTCAGCAAAATTCAGTTTTCTTGCAAAGTCAGGACCACAGAAAGGGTTATCACACTTGTGAACGAGACAACTGCGCCAGCATGAACAGAAGCAACAAAAGAATTGGCATAGCAAGCTTCGCAGCCGTGAAAGAAGGAGTAGCGGAAGCATGGAGAAGGATGGTAGCTGCAAATCCAAGTGCGGAGCATTCTAGAGATGACCGCTTTCGACGACCGTGGCAGCAAAGTTAGGAGTCGCAGCAACTAGGAACATGTTGGCGCACATGAAAAGAATTGGATAGTACTTTGTACTAGTCCGTTGTTGATGGTTGTGAGGGCGAACGTGGATTGTGCGGTCACAAGGGCAAGGGACGCTGCCGTAGATCACAATTTCAGCTTGTGGAGGCAAAAACTCAAGTCGAGCCGTGGATGTAGAAGTTATGGCCATAAGACCCACATGACAAAATTCTAAATTACTTTTGGAAGCATATTTATAAACAATTTTTGCACTTCTTTTTCATATCCTAGTCATCACATATATAACACACTCAAAAATTAAATTTTGGGGAGTGTTGGAGAGTATAGATTTTCATTCCACACACTTAGAGACACAAGCATGCAACAAAAGAAAAATAAAGGAAGGAATTCGCACCATTTTTAGAGAGAATTCTTTGGTCCAAGTAGTACAATAGTTATAGACAAAGCCTAGTTTTTCTGGCTTTTTCCTTTAATTTTGATTTATTTTGAAAATGAATGATTTAGTGATTGTTTTAGTTGATTATAATATGATCTAATCTCATGTATATGATTTGTGGAATATGAGCATATGAATTTTTTATCAATTGTACTTAATGAGTTATTTGCAATTGTCGCATTGAATAGTAATTAAGAAGGTTGACCAATTCACTAATTAGTTTGGGACTATATGGGAAATAACAAGAGTTAAACTATAAAGTTAATGTATACAATATATTATTCATCATTGAATTTGATAATTTAACTCGATTGTGTCTAAGAATATCTACCAAATTTTGAGTTAAAACTATAAGAAAATTTTGAAGAATATCTTATAAACTTTAAGCATAATAATCTGTAACCACTTCAATTAAATTAATGTTTGACATATATTGAAAACTATCATTATACAAAAAGTTAGATTCTCTAATTATTGCTACTTCATTAATTCAACTTGTGACTTGTTTTTTCATGTTTACTTTAATTTATTTTCTTTCTTCTCATTCTATTTATACAGTCTAACTAATAAAAATCCAATTATATTAATAGACACGAAATCTCTCCTCGTTGACACGATACTCATATTCAACACAACAGTAGCTTAATTCTGAATATAATTTTAGTGTGGCGAAGAACTCACATCAATACACTGTTATATTGTCCAATCATACTACAATATTATATATCAAAACAATCAAATCCAAAATATATATATATATATATATATATATATTAATTACTTTCACACTATTTACAGAATTTCATATAAAAATCTCACATTAATTCTTAAGTACTCAAAATCCACCAAGAACCAAAAACAATACCTCTGGAAATGTTTAATCTCCAACCAAAAACATACAATAACACATCCACGTTAATGAAATCAGGCCTTATGGTTGCGCAACATGGGAGTTGTCGCAAGAGAAAATCGATCCACAAATTCTCTCCCGAGACCTAATGCCCACACAAAACCAGTCCTCTTAATGGATACAATGGTGGTTCTTCTATACTTGAGCAATGGCATCTAAGCTCTAAGTTCTTTCATACAATGTGTCATACAATAGGGAAAGAAATAAAATAAAAGTTCTCAATTCCCCGATTGGAAGGATCTTTAATCCTTCTTGTAAACCAATGTTGGGTATTCAGGATTCCACATATTGTTCTGTACAAAAGATCTAAGTTCGTCCTGCAACAAAAATAACAATATAGTTACATCAACGCCATAGTAGAAGACATACTGAACTACATTAAATCAGCATTTCAAAGGATCTGGAAGAGATGAGCTATCAGTGATGCATAATTTTAATACCTGATTAAGTTTTTGCATTTCCCAGGCATCCATCTCACGGTATCCTTCCGCCAGACCCTCTTCTATGGCTTCTTTAATGACTGCTGTTGCGACTTCCTTTGTTATATCACGTATTCTGGCAGCACATTTCAATGTTTAGGAAAACATTGTCCATGAAAGAGTAGAATATTTTATTTTGAGCGCAGATATCCTTGAATACCTTGATATCGAAGGATAGATGATCCCCTGAAGTACCTCTTCCTCGGACATATATGCAGCTAGGCTGTAGTTTACAAAGAATGGTACTGAGAACTGAGTTGGCAATTGAAGGACTGCAGTAGCTTAATGCTTATTTCATTCAATATTATAACTTCTGTGCAGTTTCATGAAAAAAATGCATGTTGAGCGCACCAGACATCACTGGATCTATACAAGTCAAAATGTTACCAAAACTGTAGAGATGTGAAGGATATCTCTGAAATGGTTATTGAGACAATATTTTACATTCAGTCCACAAAAAGAAATATTTTATTATTCTTTTTCTTAGCAAAGTCTGGAAAAGTCATGTAAAGCACAGAATAAATTAGGACTCAGCAATGAATTATCTTTTACAGAAATTATTTTTTCCATAGATTTAACTTTTCCTAGTGACAGCACAACAGCCACATTTTAAGAGATTTGCAAACCCAATTACACTAAGACTATATTTGAAAGTTTTAAGCCCATGACATACCATTCAGCTGCTGCCTGTAGCATTCCATCTGAAATTATCTTAGATCCAGACAGAAGAGTTCCAAGTCCAATGCTGCATTTGCAGGCAAAGTTCATTAAAAAGCTCATATGCTAACCGGAGCAGATATGTCTATCATGGATTAGAGTTTTCATCATCTAACCCGGGAAAAAGGAACATGTTATTTGCTTGGTTGCTGTGTCCAACATTACCATTTCCTGTGCAGGTAGGAACATTTAGATAAAATCATATCATGCATGGCCCATACCTCTTGAAGCACAGGCTCAACACCATGGCACTATAGGCAAGTATTCTCTTCTTATAATTTTTATTAAAAAATAAAAATCAAATAAAAAAGTCAAGCTCTAGTCTCTGAAATGCAGTTGTTTCTTCCTTCCCTCCAAAAGTAGTTGTCAACTCTCCAAATAATCTTCTCCCTTATTCTTGCTTCTAAATTGCTTAATTTCAATTTTTTTAGGTAGCTAATTAGTTTTTTATATAATTATTTTTTTACACTTTCTAAAATTATGTATTAAAAACCAAAAGAAGCTTAATATGCATTGAAATTCTTGTTAAATACTAAAGCTTGAGTTCAAAAATGGAGAAATTATACGGTAATTTTGAATTTACATGTTTTTATGTTTTGTCTGTTTTTTCTTTTGTCTAGAATGACAGACTAGTAGTAGAAATATTTTATTATTTATGCTATTTTTAACTGTGCTTCGACAAGGATATTGTTGTGTTAGCTTGTCAATGGATTTTACACATTTGACAGTGTACATGGAATTGAGATCTCCCATAGTTTCCTGTTTTTCCTCATGTAAAATGTCTTAAGCATGCCCCCACAATATCCTTTCTCAGCAATCCTTAAAGGTTACCTACTAGTTACACTTCTCACGTCCTTAATTTTGTTCTTCAATTCAGTAATAGGCATATCTGAATCAGGGAAAAGGGCATGGGTAATTACAAGTTGTATCAGTGAGGAATCCTTCAACACCAAAATGAAATTTTGTTGATAATAAGCAAAAAATTTAGAACAGTTGGTGCCGCAAAATATCAATTACATGCAATATTGCAATTTATAGCACCAAATCTGCAGAAAAAAACTAGGGAAACACATATAAATCATCGTAGGAGAGTGCATGTAGTAAATACTCTGAGGCAAAAAACAGTCGTGCATGGAGTAAATAAATTATTTTATATTCTGCATAAGAAGAAGTTGCGCAAATTTTTGTAGGAAATATTTTCACACTAATTATATCTGCTCTGAAGTCCTCCATTATCAGCAGTACATATATATATGTGGGTTTTAATTGTATTTCAGTGATAGAAATTACAAGAAAAAGAAATGAAGGCAAGCAGCACTGAGCAAAGTTATAAGGCGTACCAAGATTGACATGGTTAAAAGGGCTTCCACTTGCAAATATGATGTTGTCACCAACTATGGAAAATGCTTCCTCCGGGGTGCACTCAGCTAACAGTCCCAGAAAAATTTACTCAAAACAACTGGAGAGAAATATATTGAAATAACATACTTAACCAACATATGAATAGTACCATTTTTTGTCGGGTTAGACATTGGAAAAATTGCTGGTCTGGTAGAAGTTGAATCTTTGAGAGCTTCTAGTACCTGACAATTGAAAGCAATTGCAACAGCAAAGGAAACAAAAAGTAAGATAAGGGGAAATGTAAAGAAATAACAAAATAAATAAATCAGGAGATGAAAATGCCACGAGAGATAAAAACAGAAAGAAAATAAATTGCATACCTCTTTGGAAAAAAGACCTCCAACAGCAGACAACCCAAGGAGCACATCTGGTTTTACTTTTCTTACCTGATTAGACCAACCACACAGTTTTCTAGCATAAAGATATAGATCACATAAAACCAGAACAGAAAATTTAAACTCTGACAATGTGTAGTCTATGTGAGTGTGTGTCTCATATACATATTAAAATTCTCTCTTTTCCAAATTAAGCACAAGATCAACCTTCTAATATGAAATGAACCAACAAAAGCTCTACCAGAAACATCATAACATAAATTCAGGTTAAACTCCTTAATTAGCAATGAAAAACAGCTTCTTTGATTCCCAATGTTACGCGAGTAATTAACCTTCTAAATCTAATTGGCAATTTAAAGTGGAATTCTAGTTGGCAGAAGGGAGTATGACAACATGGCTGTCACACAGCAGTCAAACCTACTTCTTCAAAACAGGTTTCTTACAAAAATTGCTGTAGGAAAAGGATAACTAATTCAGATATACTTCTAACTTTAATTATTTATTTTCATCATGTTCATTTTATTGGATGGAATTGTAATTCAAATGATTATTTTTGAGAAATAAAAAAGTTTATAAGAATTAATTAATCCTCAACACTTGTGTCTGTACATTCAACTATTTAAAGTGAATATATTTTTCCATTACAGCCTTGCCTTAGTCATTATATATGGTTAAAATAGTCTTTTAAGTGATAAACAAAAAAGTTCTAATACCTTTATTATTTTATCATAACTTTCAATCAAAATTATTTATCACATAATTTTGTAAATTTATACCAAGTTTTTATCTTATCAAGTGCTTGAACCAATCAAAGAGGACATTTGATAGCCTAAATAAATTAATTTATCCCACTTTATCATTCAAATTAAATATGGGCTAAAGCTATTATATACAAAATTTTAATGGTTTTATCCATACAAAATTACACAAGGGGTCCAATAAAGTTGAGTTTCTTTCCACCAAAAAATCCAGATAATTAAGAGGGGGCCAAAGCTATTATGAACGAGGAAAAGCACTTTTAAGTTACAAGATGTGAACATATTAATAGTCAGGCATGGCCATTATCTGAGAAATTTCCATTAGTGCCATGTTTGAGATCATTTTTTTTTTCATTTTCACTTCCAGTTATATAGTTTTATTCTCAATTAGTCATTACTTTACAATAACAGTGCAAATGAGACTTGTGTTGCAGTGTTTAGCTTGTCAATTGAACTACACATTTTTTATATAGCAGTACAGTAGATAATCTCGGACATTTGATAATTAAGACATCAAAATTTCCTGATGTTTTAACATACTGACCACTTCTGCAAGATTTGATCCTTCTGTAAGCCCTTGACGTTCAGTTTCCTTGACCTTCCTACCAAATGGGCGAGCATCTGGATCAATGTTTTCACGCATCTCCGTAATAAGGCCCTGCATTACATAAGCTCTATACTTTAAAACTTGGGGCAATGGAAGAAATTTTAAGTAGCTGAGAATGGAAATAACAAAATTGTGCAAAATGCTCCAGCTAAAACAGCAATCAGGCATGTTCACATTCTCTTGTCAGATAAAACTAGTTACAAACCCATATAAAAACAGTGAAATTAAAAGATATACAAATAGACTACATACATCAGCATCAACAACCCAAAATTGACTCCTTGCACTCTCAAACGCAACTTCAGTGTTTCCTAGCATTCTTGCCATTGTTTTTCTTGCAGCATTGAGAACACCTATTCCAGCACTGCAGTCACAATTCAAATGAAATGTATGTTGAACCAAAGGAGGGAACACAACTAGAAGAACTAAATAATACCTTCCAGCACCAGCAACCACGATCTTCATCTTTGGAAAATCAATCATTGGTTTTCCTTGTGCCCTTACTGCTCCTAAGAGACCAGCAAGTGCAACCCCTGCTGTTCCCTGATGGAATATTAGAATGGAACCACATAAATATATAATTTTCAATTGCGAAGACCAGGAAACATCTGGTCACTAAGACCATGCATCCATCACTAATTCCTCAATTCCTAGTGCTTAGGATCTTCTAAAGAGTAATATTCAAAAAGTAAGGCATGAGACTGCAGTCGCTTTCATTTACGATCATGGTCATTCAATCTCAAATACATTAAGCATCGACAGCTGACAATATTAGTTCCTGACTTGATTCTCTTCATGGTATGTCCTTTCTAAATTAGGATAAAGAAAGAATCCAGAATTTTCCACAAGGTACTGCTTTAGGATAACATGCAAATACCATGCCCAATAGACAGCACGAATTTTATAATTACTCGTATTGCAGTCAATCCTCCAGATATTAAAGCAAAAGTTAACTGCAGATAAAAAGGTACCTGAACATCATCATTGAACATTCTGTATTCATTCCTATAACGCTGCAACAGCTTGAAGGCCCACTTACTTTGAAAATCTTCAAACTGCATATACCCTATGTGCATTAGTAACTATGAAGAAATGAACGTTCTTCGAGTCACAAATTAATCAACAAGGCAACTAGTACCGAAGAGGATATAATCGACTAGCACCTGGACAATCACATGAGGCCAGCGAGTAAAGACTGCTTCCATGAATTCATCAATAACTGCAACATACTCATCCCCGTCAAGGCGATGCTCTTGCAATCCCAAATCTGCAAGGAAAAAGCAAAACAGTTGTCTTTACGATTCTTAAGAACAGAGGCAAAAGAATAGGACCTATCAACGACTACCAGTACAAGAAAGTTCATTTAAAAGTGGTTTAGTAGTTATTGATGAATGTAGAAATCAGCGCTAGAATCTTCAAATGAATCCTAGTATAAAAGGTTGGATGAATATATAAATACAATAGAGAAACAGTCACTGATGAACTCAATGTTATGAATAGCAACTTAAGATTATCAGCATAAAAACACCATTATTAACAAAACATCAGAATGAAACATCAACTACACGGATCTGACATTCATGGCAGAATGTAAATGCCTTGACAGAAATAAAAAGTAAAAAAATGATCAAAGTGCTGGGTAAACCTCAGTTTGATAATGTTAAATAAAAGGATAAGAGATTTAGAGAAATAACAATTTATAATGATCTTTCAGTTACATATTCAACACAACATGTAAGATACTAACATAATGGGTCCTCCAGAAGCTTCTCATTGTTAGTTCCAACGTCAATCATAACAGGGAGTACCTATTAAAATAGACAGAAAGTTAACATCTATAAGAAAGTAGCGAGAGAACAAGAAACACCAAATGAAAAGGCAGGTTTGCAATAAGTAATGAGTGTGTGCATGCAGTTCTGTGAATTCTTTTTCTGTCAACTGGAAATCATGATCAAATGACAGAGCACGGCATATCAGAAGTTATTAAATATATGACAAATTAGAAGAACTAAATAACAAACTCAGAACCAAAATAAAATGAAGAAAAAGAAACTAAAATAAGAGACATTCCATGTTTAACTGTTCCTCATCTCCAGTATAGTTTCGTAGGAAAAATATCGAAAATCAATTAAAAAAGTGAAAAAAAAAAATCTTGCTTCACTGATATTCAGGGAACAGTCAAAATTTCACAAAATGCTACCTGCCTAATGTCAATAATTCGCTTTTTAGAAAATTCAAGGTTTACTGTTTTACCTCCTAAGAAGAGGAAAAACATCAGTTACAGAGTTACAATAGATATCATCCCTGATTTCAAGTTTTCTATATCATAGGCTTTTCCTAGGAGTTTACACATAAAATATTAGAAATCTTAGCAGTATGCTGAGGTTCAACTTTAAATTACATAAAAGAGATTTCTGCAATTTAGGCAAAAAAGAAATAAGACGGTACTCTCTGTGGGTTTATCCCTGCAGCAGCAACATAAAGATCCAATTTCCCTATTGCAATTCCAATTCCTTGAACTCCAAGATCTCCAAGACCCAAAATTCTGCTTCCATCCGTCACAACAATCATATCAACCTACATGGAAAAAAAGGGGGATAAAAAAACAGTAAAGTCAGAAAGAAGAAAATTTTGATATTAGTACTAGATGTGATTCTGGTTGGTCGTAGTAGCAGCACGGCCACTATATACTATAGCAGTATTTAACACAAAGCACTGCAACAACTGATCTCCTGTCCAATTCTCAGTATCAGATGCACGACTGAACAATTTAAAACAAATATGCCGCAAAATTAGGATAGCTTTTTTATTCAGTGTTGCCGGGTACATACAAGGAAGACCAACACCAGAGAGATAATAACTGAAACTTAGCAATACAGCAATGACTATTGAACTCATAGTCAATGCATGAACAGATATTGTAGGATGTCAGGCATAACAGAGAAATATACACTAGACATATGAACAGGCAGCAAAAAACGACACGAGGGATAAAAGTCAGAAGCACTACATAAGATATGACCTTCTCAAATATGACAAACCTGATCGGCTGGCCAATTGTAAACCATTGACATCATTTCTCCACGATCCGCTGCACTAAAATACATCCCACGAGGTCTCCTGAACAAACCACTGTACTTCTGGCATACAAGACCAACAGTTGGTGTATAGACTATAGGTGCATACTCCTCAATATTGTCAATAAGAACCTGTCAAAATACACTCAAACAATGATAGAGATTGGGATCTTATAATTTGTAAACATTCAATTAAAGTGTTCAAAAAATCCTTGTCGATTAAAAAATCTAATCTAAACCATGGCCGAATCCCAGGTAATCTGAGTCGAACAACGTAAAAGTAGTGTTAACAGTTTGATTTATGGTATTGAACATCAAAGAAAGCTACGAGTGCCCATAAACAGAAAAGGAATCCACAACCTTTCACAAACAATTAATTTTGGCTGGTCCGAACTTTTCATTTCTAGTGAGACAAAGAATTGTATTCTGGTATCATCAAGGAATTTTACCTGGTGCTCAGCAAGTGAATGTCAAGTGATTTCCACATTTCCAGATGGGGCTTCTATTGTTTTAAGTTAGCCCAAGTTATTTAAATAATTGATCTTTCCCTTGATAAAAAAAGATTATTCGGCACTAGGTTGAATTTATATGAGAAATGAACAGCTAACAGCTAAACAAGTACGACCGCTTAAGTAGAATTGAGAATGCCTAATCTTCACAGTGCATATGAGAATGAATTAGCAATGCATTTACAGTATAACTTTTTTCATTTTTGACAACTTGCACAAGTTCAAGTTTCAAAGTAATGCTAGTGGAAGGAAAATGATCAGCAGAAAATAGTTTGATGCCACTTAATGCAAATTAAAGTGCAGCAGTGGCAACTACCACAATAAGTTATATACTCACCTCATCATTACTGTACAACAAGAACAAACAACTCGTTATAGGACAAGAAATGGACTCTGCTCACTGACCTTATAATACATTGTTTCATTCCTATCATGCAAGCGATTAAGAATGCGCCATTTGGCCAAATTGTACGGATCAGATGGTCCATCTCTAGCACTTTGTTCAAGCCTCTTCAAATCGGACACTATGTTTAGAGAAATAAGGTGAAAAATATATTACTACAAGCAATTGCAACTCAAATGTATATTTCATAAAATTGAATAACAGCTTAAGCCTCAGCCCTCCAGGATTTCATTTTACTTAAATTGGAATAATTAAAGATAGATTGTTCGAGAAGTTTTATCTAACCCAAACTAAATTTCACTTGATCCTGCATGGTCCTGTACCATTTCTCTTTAATTGTGTGAACAAAGTCGCTATCTTCTGAATTAGGCCAAGACTAAACTGACTTAAATTTATTTTTTGCTGAAAATAAATCAATATAAAAGGACAAAAGCAGGAAATAAATAATTAACCATAATATCAATTAACGCTAAAGATGAATTCATGATAAATGACCCAGTCTCGTTCTTAAAATTATTTTATTCATAATGAATAGGCTATATGTCAGTTTGAACATTGGAGAGTGACACATGATATTAAGACAACTGGAGGAAGAAACTTACTAAAGCGTTCAATTTGTTGTTCAGAAGTCATGACATTTGGAGGCAGTAGGCCTCGAAGATCAAGACGATCACGTTCGGTCATCGAAAATGCAGTCCCCTGCATTTACAGAAGTCAGTCGCAAAACCAAGCTTCTTGAACGTTGGCTTCCCTCAAACAAGATAGGGAGGGAAGGAGGGAGGAACAGAGCAGACCAGAGAACCAAGAGAAATACCAAATATGTAATGTTGATGAACGAAGAAAAGGCAAGTTGGGATGTGCAAAGTACACTATTAAGCACTAAACGGTGAATGGAACATCAAATGCGATCAGAACAAGGTTAAGTTGGATTAAGTGTATTGACAAAAAAAATTATATTAAGTCCAGGAATATAACAATATTAGACAACCGTTCCAGGGGTGAAGAGAATAAGCATATTCATGTGACACAAGGAAAAGTGAGTATAACATATTCGCAGGACTGCACAAGGACTTTTCTTTTTCTGCAAAACAATTATCTTCCTGCATTCATCTTATGCATTATGTTCCTTGAGAAAAAGTTTTGAAAATGGTATTTCCTATTATCCAATACCTTCCTCTCTTTTTCACAGTTAAGTCACCTAGTTTAAGCATTTCCTTCAAATCTCTATACTAGCATGCCACACACATCACAAAAATCACTAAAATTATACTTGGGGACACAATCAAACACCAAAAACCAAATCAACCGAATCTTTACATCTAGGAAGCCACATGGAAAAGTAAAAATTAAGTCTCAAAGTAGCATCATTAATTTCCATTTAAACAACAGCAAACATCTCAATCTAGGCATGGTGGTGGTTCCATTTGGAACCAAGAACCAAACCGAACCAAATCATGTTGAAACCGGAGCTGGAATCGGGATGGAACCGTGAAACCAGAACCATGCAAACAATGTGCATAATGGTTCCAATTCTGATTGTCAAAAAGCGGAACCAAAACCAGAGTTGCCAGTTTGGTTCCAGTTACAAAACTGCCAAAAAATAGAAAAATATAATATAATATATATAATATATAGTATATGTATAGTATAATATATATATATATATATACACAATATGTTAATTTATATTAATATTAAGTAGTGAAATGATGTTATTAATTTTTTTTTGCTATTTAAAATGTTTGTTAATTGGCAATGTAGTATATTTTATAAAATTTATATCAGTTATTATTTACTTCATAAAACAATAATAAAATCAAAATATGACTTTTTTTCACTTTTTTTAAATTTTACACTTATTAAAAATATTAAATAACTTATCACTTTACTTGTATATTGAAATTAATATGAACAATTAATAAAATATAATTACATAAAATTAGAACATTAAAAGAATAATCAGAACCCTGGGTTCCACAACCGAACCAAAACCACCATACAACTCCGGTTCTGGTTCTCATTTTTCCGAAACCAAAACCACCGGTTCCACAACCGTGGCCATGCCCACTTCAATCAGTCTGAAGATCTTAAATATAACAATACACTCAAGATCCAAACACAATTGATCAACCGAAACATTAATAATTTTTCAGTTTCTACCTTGTTGAACCATGGGTCGTGGAGAATATCCAAGCTGCGCTTGTGAACTATGGTGGGACGGTGGCCCTCCGTCGTGGTAAAATATCTCGTACCAATCACATTCGCCGCGGCGGCATTTCTCCTCCGCGACTGCAGTCGCTTTAGCAGAGCCGACGAGATCCTCATCTGATGAGAAAATTTCCCCGATCGTTTTGCACAGACACAATCGACTTACTTACAGTATAAAGTCATGTACTTTCGTTTTACTGTAACGATGAATCCTTGCTGCGTGCATTTAGAGGCAGTTAGTTAACGGCGACGGAACGTTAGATCAGTGAAGACGGTGAGCGAAAATCACATTTTACTACTTCCAGAGCAAGTACTGCATCTACGTTGTTGCACCTCGTGCCAGCGTAGTTGTACCTTGTTGCTTGGAACGGAGAGCAACGGTCGCTTGTGAGGGGCCGAAGAGTCAACGGTTTTAAAATTGGACCTTAAAACCGTGTTCACTAAGAAATACCCGATAACAAATGGAGGCCCTATTTTATTGGGCTTCTTGGTCTAGTTTTCAGCCCAACTATTTTAAGGTTGAATAATTGGTTGGAGCACACACATTTGTCTCATAAGTCCTTACAATTAGGGGTGTAATTTTCAGCCCAACTATTTTAAGGTTGAATAATTGGTTGGAGCACACACATTTGTCTCATAAGTCCTTACAATTAGGGGTGTAATCAAGTTGAGTCGAACTCAAGTTGTAATATACTCGAACTCAAGTTGAGTAAATTTTTGACGAGCTAGAACTCGAGCCCGTTAGATTTAGAGTTTGAGCTTATCGAACCGAGCTCGAATCCAAGTTCGAACTCGAGTTGAATGCACTGCAGAGTATAGGTTATGTATGGCAAAAATTGAAAAGAAAAAGTAAAGAATCGAACTCAATCTACTCGATCAAGCTCGAATATCCCCATGAACTTTGACCGAATTACTACTTACAACTTATAAAAAAATTTTACGCCTACATGGTCCTGAATTTTCTTTTAAAAAAATTTCTACAAAATATCATAAATTTTAAAAGCTATTAATAACAGCATCTATATATTTTGTATAGTCAAAATGTAAAAAATAAAACTTTGGACATTACTTCACATCTCCTTAATTTTTTAAGAAAAAAATTACAGTATTTCATTATTTAATTTTGGGAGCTAGTGAGATGGCAAAGTGGGGATGCATCCCCCTATTTGTGTGTGGATGTGTGTGTGAATTCAATCTCTTTTTAACTTAAGGGTTGCAAAAATTGTTTAGTGTTTATTCTTCTAAGGACAGAAGGACTTTTTCGTATTCCGATGCCAACATGATTGTAATTAATGAAACTTTTTGGAACAAATCCCAACATGGGAGGATGAAGCAGGACAATGTGGATTTAACTTAAATAATTGTGGAATTCTAGATTATCAGGGCAAAAACATATGATTAATTACCCCTTGAATTCCTTGACCTCTTGTATTTCATTTCTCCATGTCCTAATATTTTGACGATACAACCCTTCAATGTCCTCGCAAATCACATGAAATTTTGAAATTTGTAGAATATGACTAATAACTTAGTCAAATCATGATTTGTTGAGCAAAGGTTGAGACACGAGTGTTCTAAACAATTCAATAAACAAGCTTGACTAATTTAATTTTTTAATTCCATCAAATCTAACTCGATTTCAACACAAACCCATGAAAATTCAATCCAAATTCACTGTTTCATATTAAATTTGAATCGTATCAAAAATTGTCATGTATCTATGTATTACTAAAGTTGCACAGTTTACTTATGTATGTGAAAAAATTTTTATAAATTGTAAAATTATTATATTTTTACTAATAAAAATAAAATTATTTAATATTAAATGTATAAAGAATTTTCAAAATAATAAAATAACGTAATATCAAAAGAATTTGAATAAAAAGAAAATTTTGAGAGAAACACAAGCAAAGTAAAAGAAAAAAATTAAATAAGAAAATTATGTGATTTTATATTGTGCAAAGATATTTAAAATAAAAATTGATAAAAGATCAAAAAAATTAAAAATGATAAAATTTGAGAAAACATATAAATATAAATAGTAAGTTGAATGAAAATAGATAAGAAAATGATAAAAAGAATAAAAGTATTTAACACAAAGATAGTTGTTTAAATTCACTTAATGTAGCTAAGAATCTTTATTGGAAATAAAAACTAATAAAAAATCATACACTCTATGGGTGAATAAATTTATTTATTATCTTAAATAATAGAAATAAAATTATTTAAATTAAAAGTATAAAATATTAAAAATAATAAAATAAAGAATTTGGATAGAGAGTGAGACAAAAACATAAATAAACATAATAAGTTAAAAGAAAAGAAAAAAAAAAGGTGAAAGAAAGGAGAGATAAAATAAAATAAAATAAAAAATAAGGATAATTGTGTGATTTAAATAATGTAACAGAAACTTCTTATTATCTTATTAATATAGTATACATAAATTTTAAAACAAGAGGAAGAAAGAAAAGAATTAAAATAAAATTAATTACATAATTTGATCTTATATAACTAAAAATCCTTATTAACTTTGATACACGCTATGTTACCATGCAAAGTCTCAAACTTGTGTGTCCTATCGTCAATGCAAGATATTTATTTGATTCCACACACATTCATGCATGTTGATCCCAAGTCAATGGTACAATATCGTCCCCAAATAATAATGGAAATTGACGATTTTGCCCTTTCTTGATAGATGGTTGGAATTGTCAATATCGATTTAAATGTTGTGTAGGCTATAAAAGAATACCGTTATTGACATTCTACGTATTATCTTTGGACTTTGGAAGGCACCTATAAAATGAAAAATTTAATTTTTAAAAAAAAATCTTTGTCAATATGATATGGTCGCAAACATGTATTTGTAGCGAAGAAAATTTATTTGCAGTCTTGCTCAATTTTTTTTTGATAAAGAAAGGGAAAAAAAAATTCTTAATATTATTTAGTTGTGGAGCAATAAGGAAGAAAAATTCAGGAGTTGTGTGGAGAAATGAAATTGGTTTTGTCTATTGGAAAACTTAGAATTTTGTCCTTTCTTTTGTGTTTTTTATTTTTTAATTCAATGTAAAAAGAATAGAATAAATTATAAATAAAAAGACCACAAAATATGGGAGTGGTGATCTTTTGCATACTTGGCATCAATTGATGTCCACTCACTCCCTCAGTAAATGCGTTCAGCAACAAGTCCTCAACCAATATTTTTGTCCCACAATTAAATATGTCTTGTTCTTATTTTTGTCTATTATATTTCTTCAGAAATTTAGTGCCTCGTTTGTGGTTAACTAAAATTAAATAATTTTGGTTTTCAATTATTATATATATATATATGTATAGTCGAACAAAAAACTCTATTAAAAACGGCAATAACTTGTTATTTTGATTTCTTTTAATGATGAGTATGGGGGCAACAAAATTATAAATTGAATTAAAAAGAAAAAGAATAGTTTTGTGTATGAGCATTTTGTGAAAAGTCTAAAAATAAATAATTACTAGTACTTTTAATACTCCATCGGCATGCGACTAAAAATTTATTTTTTAAATAAAATTATATAACTGAAATATGTATTACGGTAATTACTATAGTTCAAGTATAATATTTGATTAAGAATTTACATCAAATTTAAGAAAAAAATCAGATAGTTAATAACTTAAACAAACTATTTTTAATAAAAATTTCTAATACCAAAATTATATTAAAATAGACTTGGTAACAATATTCCAGAACCCATTTAAGAAGTTATGTTGAGAGAATGTAAGGGAGTAGTTTTTATCCATCTCATCCGTTTTTGTAGGGGAGAAGTTATTAAAATTAAAAACCCTAAATAGATTATTTTACTAAAAATTTGTAAGTGAAAAAATATGATCAATTTTGTAAATATAATTTGCACAACTAAATCAGTTACTATAAGGGATGTGTCCTTCATATATAGTAATAGATAGATAATTGAATAATATTTTATATAGAGGTTGAAAGGTGTGTCCCTGAATTAATGTAAAAATACAATATGAGTCCTTAGCTCTAGTCCTAAAAATTTCAAAAGAAAGGCAGTTAAGCTTAAGATAACAATAGAGAAAAATATTAAGTTTATTGTGTTGTTAATTATCTATTTATTTACATAATTATTGCCACAAAATCATTGGCCCTGTTTTGTCTTATAATTGAAAAAAATATCTATTACATTTTGGTTACATCTCTACTGTGAACATTTACTTTTTAAAAAAAAAAAAAAAACCCAAGGTTTGTGTGCTGCTTCATTTTTGTGAAATATACACGCTTTAAAGACATAAAAACACAATATTTTTTGAAAAGATCTTATACATATACATATACAGATACACATGCTTAATGTTCAAAAAATACTAATTATTATATCTATTTAACTTTTTCTATATTTGAATTGGATTTAATTAATTTTTAGAGTTTGAATATCTAAAATTAATTTGATAAATTCAAGAATTGAGTTTAACTTGTATATCTTTATTAGACTCACTCAAATATCGAGGCATTAATCTTCTAAATTATTAATAATGCATGAAATCCTAAAAACCCCGACTTTTGCTCTCAAAATTTAATTACAAAAATATTCTTATTCTTATCTATATTTAGTAAATAGATAATTTCCTTTAAAATCAATAGAATATGTATATTTATCTATATATCTCTATACTATGCTACATTAGAATGCCCGAATGGCTTATGGACACCGAATTTGGTCTTTCAATTAATGTACCAAAATACCCCAACTCAAACCAATAATAGCATGCATATGAATAGTTTATTATTGTAAATCTCATTAAATTAAAAAGGTTACAATAGTAATTTAAATTGCCCTAAAAATCCGTTCCGCTGTTCTCCCTCGAGTCCATTCCATGCACGTTTCCCTCTCTTCTCCTCCTATTTCTCTCTCGATAACCAGTTCGCCTTCTTCAACAGGGCTTCATTTTGTCTCTTCAAATTCTTCTTCAATACCTCGTCACTCTATTCTACCTTCTGTTGTTGTCTACAAAGAAGAGTAATTTGTTCATCAGTGGTTCAATGAAAAGCTGATGCTTCCGACTTCAAGCCTTTGACAGTTGAGAGGACAATAAGATTTGCCGTTGAAGGGAGGAAGAGGTCGTTGACAACATCATCCCAGGTCGTAATCCTGTGGGTATCGACAAACAGATTGTCGATGGATTGGACCCAAGTAAAGTCCCTCTTAATGTCTTTGTGTTCTTCGACTGATGAAGTGGGGCGTTAATATGGAGGTAGGGTTCCATAACAAGCTAGGTTGAAATATTTCTGTCTTTACTGTGAAAAAAGAAAGCGATGCAAGCATATCGCATTCTGTATAGTGAATTACCAAGTATTTTATCAAATTAATAGCATTCCATATTGAAATAGTAATGCATGTGGCATAAATTATTCAACTATCCCTTTTATCTCCGACTGTATGAGAACTGTTGTTATTACATATTCTTGCCATCTATGATTATATTACCATACAGGGTTATGTTTGTTTTGGTGTAAAAATGAGAAAGAGATAGATAAAATTTTAAAAATATAATGATTGAATTATGTGTATTTTTTTTGAGTGGGAAGCTAAACAAACGTAGCCAGATTTTTTTGTCATCAAATTTATTTACAAAAAGATGGCCTTGTTCTGTGACCGTAAAATAAGAGATACAGATGTAAACAATTACAACAACTCTCACTACCAGCGCATTCATGAACAACCTCAAGAAAGTTACGAAATAATTCAATTGCTTTCATAAAAGGAATTGGAAGGAAAATGCCTTGATCTGTTTTTTCCATATCTGATTTTCAGCACAAATAGATAAATTAGTAGCAAGGGGGGTTTTCTCCACGTTCTAACATAAATTTGCTTGGGAATGACAGTAGGGTTGGGAGTTAAAAAAGAAAAGAAAAAAACAAAGGGCTTACGTATATTGAATTATCTTTGTGGAGTTGTGTATATTTTTTACGTCCTACGTCCCACAGAAGTTGGTTAAAGGCATGTAGAGATTAGGGAGTCATCTCAGAATCATCCACATTACAGCTATAAAGGTGTCACGGAGTCATCTAATGATGAATGAAGCAGTTTTACACTAAGTAATTTCTTTGACATTAGTTTTCTTTGATTGATTCATTAACCGATTGAATTCAAAGTCATAATCTTGTTTGATAATCAATCGATGCTGACTGATGTTAAAAGAGATATAATTATATTGCTGTTGTTCTTTGAAAATTTCGAAGGGTATTCTGTAATCATTGGGACTGTGGACATAACTATTTTAAATAACATACCAGCTTGGGGTGAGAACGTCTATTTAGGGGCTGGAAAAAAATTTCACCTCAATCATTACAATACAAGTTGAAACATAGTTGTTCCATGTGACTGTCTCTCTCTCTCTCTCTCGGTGGATGTGTGAGGAATTGATATTTGTTTGTATAGCGTTACACAAAGTTCATTTTTCACAACCATCCTTCGTTATATTAGTGTATGATGTTCATAATAACAATCATTAAATATCACAATGTGAACTTACTTAATTACTTACTTTCTTTTATTACTTTTATTTCTTTTGATTTTTATCTCTTTGATAATTATTTTTTAAATTTTTTTATAAAATTTTTAATGCATTAACTGTGTAACCCCTACAATAATATTTTTTAGTGTTAAAACATAAACTACCTTAAACACCTTCATTTCTCTATTAATTTCATCTTCTCTCTTTTTCAAAATATTTTTCTCTCGCAGGTGACTTTCTTTCTTTCGCTTTTTCCATAAAAAAGTTCTTTTGAAAATTTCATATCTGAGTACTATTACTTGAAAATTAATTTAGTAATTTTTTAAAATTATACACACACACAGAACGTGTAATTTTACTAGTGCTCTATGTATTATAATGGTTGAAACCCCTAAAAAAACTGTTTTTGGTCACTAAATTTAATTACAAAATTAACCTTAGCTTTATATTAAAAAATATAATGAAGAGGGTGAAATTGGCAAAAAAATCAAATAGGAAAACTGCTATGAAAAAAACTGTTTATCGGTGTGCAGAAATAATCTTAACACGAGAACCAGATTCTCAAATTAAGAAATATAAGGGAAGAGGAATATTTCCTAATCAAGATTATCGTCATTATTAACACTAATTTTCTCCAATTAAAAAATTTCCATGGTGCAAACCCCAGCCCCAGTTTACATTGTTTGCAGCACTTACTACAAAATACAGCCTTAAATCGACAGATCCATCCAGATATTTGATTACTGAAAAAATTGG
Source organism: Avicennia marina (assembly GCA_019155195.1). Taxonomy (NCBI): domain Eukaryota; kingdom Viridiplantae; phylum Streptophyta; class Magnoliopsida; order Lamiales; family Acanthaceae; genus Avicennia; species Avicennia marina. Next base: position 9,341,136 of record CM032782.1, read on the forward strand.
GGCTGCAAAACTCATTTTAATTCATCATTACTCGTGTGTAGAAATAATCTTGATTACGAAATAATGAACCCTGAACTCACATTCACAATGTGCTACAAATGGTCAAAAGTCACACAAACCAACCAGCAATCTTCCCTCTTTGCTGCGATATGCAATACATTAATTATAAAACGAAATATTATTTATCTTCTTAAATTAATAAATTGTTGTAATATACACTTCATGCTTTTGAACATTAAATAAAAAATTAAAATTGCCTTTAAAAATATGTCCTGTACTTCATTCTTTTTTCATCCCTTTTTTTTCTCATTTATCTATCATTATTTCTATCTACTGCTATAAAAAATTACCTTTATATTACTTTTTTCAAAATATGAAGACTATAATCAACCAAATAAAAGTAGCATATAATTTACTAATATAGTTTTATCTTCATAGTGATTTTTTAATTATACACACAACGAGTGTGCAGAAATGTTAGCACTGTTGATAATGTGTGAGACTCTAAAAAAACAAACTTTCGGTTTCACAATCTAATTACAAAAGCACTCTTACTCTTATCTATATTTAGTAAATAAATAACTTCCCCTAATATAAATAGAATATATATATTTATACTTTAAATTTTATATGCACATGCATTGAATATGCAACTACACTAGTATTGATAATTTATCCGTAATTTAAATATCTCTTGCAATTGATTATTGTTATATAACTAAATTATTTAAAGGTCTAATTTACAATATATTCATTGAGAAAAACTGGCTTTAAATGGATTATAAATCTTTTGGTATATCTCAATTTATTATTATTGTTATGTGGAAGATATTTTGTTAATAACTCTCATTTTTTTGGTATTTTGATAATTGCTATGTTTTCTTTTTAACTAAAAAGTAAGCTCAACTAACAAAAGCATCGCATAATAAAATAAAATCATAGAAGTAAAAGTTTTGTGAAATTTTTGGTTTTTCCAGGCAGTAATTAATAGTTAGGGATAATACTACTACACTCGATATGTGTGTACAAAATTTTTTATAAATTATAATATTTTATTAATTTAAAAGGATAATAAAATGAAATAAAATTATAGTTCAAAATATATGAAAAACAAAAAAGGATAAAAAATGCAGAATTGAAATATATATAAAAATAATTTATATTATAAATGTGAGTGTATGTTATATGCATTGATTTAATTGTAAATAAATATAATAATTCAAGTTTGAAATTTGTGTACATATAGAAGATGGCATATTTTGAATTTGAAATTTAAATGAAATTTTTATCAAATGAAAGGTTTAAATTGCGTAAATTTTGATGGGATAAAAAGTAATAAAAATTTGGCAATAAGAATAGGCTTGATCTCTTGACAAATTATGTAATAAGAAAATACTTAAGAGTAGAACATGGGTTTCAAAATTCAACCCAATATTATGTTCAAAACCATTACTGTGATTCATCGAGTTTTTTTTTTTTTTTTTTTTGAATTTACTCTCACAATGTAATTCAAGATTGAGCTTTAGTTCGAAATTTTTAAAAATTAAATTGAGCTAATTTTAAATAATTACTGAGTTCAATTACTGTTCTAAATCAAATCATTAACACCCTAAGAAGACGAAAAACATCAAAATCATCTTTGATGCTATTAATGATGAAAAACTCAACAGTCCATCATAAAAATGGAAGATATCACCCTTACATTGAAAATACTAATCATAATCAAAATACTAAATCATGTAGTGGTACACTCAGTGTGTGTACACTAGTTTTTTATAAATTATAATCTTTTATTAATTTAAAAGAATGATAAAATGAAATTAAATTATAGTTAAAATATATGAAAAACAAAAAGGATAAAAAGTGTGGAATTGAATTATATAACAATATAAATTGTATTAAACGAGACAAAACAAAGGTAAGAAAATTGAAAAAAAATATTTAAATAAGGGTATTATAATAATTTAACATTATGAAACCACAATCATATTATGTGATAAAAATATAGAATAGATAAAATAAAAAAATAAAAAAAGTGGATGAAATAATTAAAAATTGGTGAAGTAGATTGAAAAATAGTACGTAGAGTGTTTGGAAAGTTTAAGTCATTATGGATCGACATGCAACCAAATTCTCTTATTTACATAATATGCAGTACAGATTAATTTCATTCTCAATCCTCTAAATATCAAGAATGGCTTAGTTAATTATGTATTGTTATTAATATATACAGTAGACAACAGCCAACATTCTCTTGAACTTGTTGAAAAAAATTATTTCCAGGCTCGAAATCAGCACAATTTAATTTGATATAGTCAAAGACAGTCAATCGGATAACAAAATTATTATATTTATCAAATGATTAATTAATCTAATTATATTGTGTTAACGGAGTTACTATGGCTTTGTTTGGAAGGAATGTTTTGATGATGAATTATGTTTGGTAAGAGTTGAAATGAGTAGTATGTTTAGAATAAAGATTTGATGACATGAATAGTATTATTTATTTAAATTTTTTATTTATAAATATTTAAAATATATAATAACAATTAAATGATATGATAATATATAGAAATAATAATTAGTTTATATACCATAAATATATATATACACACACATAAATACAAGTGTGTGTAGTTAATTATCGTAAATTAGTGAAATGACTAAAAAATAATTAATTAATTATAAATGTAAGAAACTAAAATTTAAATTTGAATTTGAATGAAATTTTTGTTTAATTTAATGTTTGATAGTATAAAATTTTGTAGATTGTGTGGGATTGAGAGGGGTTTCAAAATATGTATTTGGGGATTTGCTTTAGCTCTATTAACTGCAATGAAAGACCACCTCGTTCAATTATCCGAGGGCTCATTAGTAATTTTACATGGCTGAGCCACGGCTGCATACAATTACAGATTTTGAAGCAAAACTACCAAAGGCTTGAGTATGTTTGATAACTGATTTTGTTTGTGGATGAAGACGAAGAAGGTTTTGATTGAATAAAAATTTTAATTTTTTTAAATTTATGAATCATAACTATTTTTAAGATATAAATATATATATATATATATATAAATGTGAGTGTATGCTATATATGTATAGATTTGATTGTAAATAAATATAATAATTTAATTTTAAATTTGTGTATATATAAAAAATGAAATAGTTTAAATTAGAAATTTAAATAAAATTTTTATTGAATAAAATGTTTAAATTGTGTAAATTTTGATAAAATCAATAGTAATGAAAATTTGACATCAAACATAGTCTGGATCTCTAGACAAATGATGTAATACGAAAATACTAAAGAGTAGAGCATGAGTTTTCAAGTTCGACTAGAGATTATGTTCAAATCATTATTGTGATTTATCGAGCTTGATTTCAAGTTTTAATTTTGTTTTCATTTAATTGAACTTTAGCTCGAATTATTAAAAAAATGAATTGAGCTAATTTTGAATAATTATTGAGTACAAATTACTATTCTAAATTAAACCACTAACTCCCTAAAAATGAAGAAAAAAAGCAAAATCTTATTTGATGCTACTGATCATGAAAATCTCAAAAGTCCACCATATTAATTTTAGATATCACCCTTACACATAAAATAATAATCACAATTGAACGTTCTGAAGGCTTATGTTCGAAGTCTTGGAGATGTCACGGCAAATATTCATTAGATGTGACAAAGCTAAAAGGTATCGTTCTAATCACATTTTTATTTTTTTTATTTTTAATTTGTTTAATTAAATATAGTTAATAAATTTTTTTAACATTAATTTGATTTAAAATACAAAACATCCTTTGAAATATTGATTTAACATTTTGAAATTTAGCCATCCATATCCTCTGTCAATTTTTTTAAAAATTCCAATATATACATACATAAATATATATATATATATATTCAATCAAAATTTTCCAATTCTTTTCAAAAACTTTTTATTCTTACACCGTACCAAAGAAATAATAATTTTTAAATTCTTATATATCATTAATTATAATTAATAAATTGATAAAAAAAATATATTGAAAATTTCACTATCGAGACTTGTCATGTCATGTTTTGCCACGTCCATCCAATGAATACCATCAGGTGCGACAAGGATCGACTATCGAGCCCAATAATTAAGTCTTAATCTCCCTCAAATACAAATTACCTTCTCATATTATTTCACATTAATTAGATTAGATGTTAATTCTATTCTAAAATTTCGAAAATCCACTCCTTGTTATCGGTCAAATCTATGTTTTAATTAAATTTGTCCCATTTATATAATTTCTATTTGAAATTTAATACAATCTCAGTGTCTCTTTCATGCTTTTTGAATTTATACTCTTTATATTGATCGTGAGAGTTTAGACATTAGTTGGCACAAAATAAAATTACTTATTTAGTTTTCAATTTAATAAATGTAAATAAAAACAAGATGTGTTAAGTAGTAGAACACTCCTCAACAAATTACGGATTTAAAAAATATAAAAAATAAAAAGTGAAATAGTAATCAAATTAAATGCAGAAAATTTTAGAGAAAAATTTACAATTAAATTAATATGCCTCGATGCATGATTTTTATCATTATTTAAAATATCTAAAGTAAACAATTATTTAATTTTGATAAATCCATATTACATATTATGATTTTGACCCTTAAATGGCTACACTAAATAAATTCACATGCATACCCTCTTAAACTAAAGAGAGATAAATAATATTTTTTTAAAATATTTTCTTTTTAGCTTTTTATTTCTTTAAATAATATCTTATTATTATTATTATTAAAATCATCAAAACACAATATTTTATATATTATAATTAATAAAATTATTATTTTTTATTGTGTGTGTGTCTGTGTGCCACTGTTGCTAAGTATAAATCATATCACAAATTACAGGAACAATTGATTAATTTGAGTAAGAATTCCATCCACAACCATATTATTTCATTAACATTTTGCGTACAATAATATTGTTTTGTTGTCCTCTCTCAATCGACTTCTTCTACATTAATTCTCATGCAAAACATTTTAATAAAAGCTTGTTTGTCCTAATGGCCAAGGTATCAGTTTTATGTCACTACTCATTTTTGCGTTTTCTTGCTCTTATAAAAGCTGTCGCTTATACTAAATATGAGGGCTAGTACAAGGGCTATGTTTGGGAGAGGAATTTTTGTTGGATACGATTTTTGGTATGATTGTATTTAAATGAACAGTATATTTAAAAAAAAATATTTTAATAAGAGAACAGTATAATTTATTTAAATATATATATATATATAATAATTGAATTATGTAATAGTTTATAAAAATAATAGTTATATTATAAAGTATAATTGGTTCAATAGATGCTACACACACAATACTACAGAGTACACAAGACTAGAAAGTGACACATGTCTTCTTTTTTTATTTTATTATTTTCTTTCTCTCAATCTCCTTTTCACTTTCTATTTTCTTTTCATTCCTTTTTTATTTTTCTTGTTTTCTCCCCTTCTTTGTATTATTTTTAAATTTTCCACTATTGGTTTTTTTTAATTTATCTATTTGTATTTTTGAAATTTTTCTGTTTTTTTTTTGCTATTCTATTTTTAATTTTTCTACTATTTTTTTATTTCTGTATTTTTCTGTTTTTCTTTTTTACGATTTCTAATTTATGTGTTTGTATTTTTATTTATTTCTTACATTTTTCTTCATTTATCTATCTTCATAAACTGATGTTAACCCCTCTCTCTCTCTCTCTCTCTCTCTCTCTCTCTCTCTCTCTCTCATATTTGATTTTATAGTTTTATTCATTTTTTAAATATGTTTCATTCGTAATTTTTTAAAATAATGAATAAAAATAGAGAAGATAAAACAATAATTAGAAATAGTGGAAAAACATGCAGAAATGAAAAACAGAAAATAAAAAACCAAGCAAAATATAAAATAAAAAGTAGGAGAAAGAGAAAATACTAAAATAGAAGAGAGATGACATCTATTGCTCTTTAGTGTTGCAGGAGTACTATTCTTGAGAGTAAGATCCACTAAATTGATATAAATAAAAAAAAATATACGTATATATGTGATATATATATATATATAAAAAAGTATTGATTTGATTGTAAATAAGTGTAATAATTGAAATATAATTAGGTTTATAGATCTAATTGCGAATATGTGTAATAATTGAAATATAATTAATTATATAGATTTAATTGTAAATAAGTGTAATAATTGAAATATTTGTGAAAGAAAGAGAGAGAGAGAGACAGGAAAAGTTTAAATTTGAATTTGAATAAAAATGTTGTTGAATAATATGTTTGGTACTGTAACATTTGAAATAATGTTTTGGAATCCAAAGTTAGGTTCCAAACATAACCAAGATGTTTAAATTGCCCCTACTTAATTTATATTTTACTACTTTAAATTTTTTTTAATTTTCCTTTCTTCTTATATTTCAAACTAAAATTTAACTAGATGCATTTCTTTTTATTTTGTTTTCTTAATTACTAAACTTCTTTCTTTCTAACATACATTTTCATATAAATATCTAATGAATCTTAATTTTAATTTTTATTATTAATATTTATGAGAAATAAAATAATTCATATTTCATTCACTAATATACAATCCCTATTGGATTATTAATTATAAATAAAATGCAAAGGCAATGTAATTTAATATGTTTATACAATATAAATATTATATATATATATATATATACATATTCACATGATAATATTTTGAATTTTATATAAAATCGTGGATTGTGTATTTACCACTAGCATAATATTAAGCATTAAACATGTTTTATTTAAATGAATAAGAAAAAAATAGATTTCAAAATATCGTTCTTTTATGTCTTTAAAGTTTATATTCTTCACAAAGATTAACAGTAGACAAACCTCGGGTATTTTATTCCAAAAAGTAAATTTTGACAGAATAGATGTAACCAAAATGCAATAGATATTTTTTCTATTATAAGATAAAACAGGGCAAATGATTTTGTGGCGATTGCAATATAAATAAATAGATAATGAACGTACAATAGAATAAACCTAATATTTTTCTTTATTGTTATCTTAAGCCTAATTGCCTTTCTTTTGAGATTTTTAGGACTAAGGTAAGGACTAATCAATATAGAAAATATTCATTAGCTATGACAAAGCTAAAATTTGTTCTAATCACATTTTTAATTTTTTTAATTAAATATAGTTAACAAATTGTTATTACATTAATTTGATTTAAAATACAAATAATCCTTTGAAATATTGATTTATTATTTTGAAATTTAGCCATCCATATCCTCTGTCAGTTTTTTAAAAAATTCAAATATATATCATAAATATGGAAGAGTACATCAACAAAAACTCCAACAAAAATAGATCACAGCAGTACAAACTCTTCAACAAACAAAGTTAAAACAAAGTTCTTAATACAAAAGTCACAAATTACAGTAATATTAGTAGTAGCCAAATCCTTAAAAGACGTTTGTCCAATCATCGTAAAATTCCGACAGTTTGATGAAGGAACTTTTACTCCCTTAGTTCAAAAAGAAGTTTGGCCTACAAGCTCGAAAAATTCAATCAATATTAGAGAATCTAAGGCATTTGGCAACAATAGATTCTAATATAAACGTTTGTATTTTACAAAAAAAAGAAAGAAAAGAAAACATATTGTTGTTTAAATCATTGTGCAAACAATGTTCAACAACGTGAATTACTATTCAAATCACTATGCAAATATTGTTAAACCTCATGAATTACTGTTAATAACTATTCAAATCATTGTACAACACTATTCAAAAATTACAAAAATATTATTTGAAAAGTTTATATGTGAAGACATCTCTCTTATTTAGACTAAGTCAAGTTTTTTAAGCTACAAAATTCTCTCTCAAAAAATTGTAATAGAGTAATTAGTTCAAAAAGATTGAATCCTCTTCCTTCTCACAACCCTTTCTTTGTAAGCCCTTCAAATATTTTCATTGTATATAATGAGGAATATTATTCAATAAATAATTATCTCAATTTTATTATATCACAAAAGGTCTGTATTATACAAATTTTCATTTCATTCAAATTTAAATTTCATCGGGTTAAATTCTATATTAAATTATATATATTCAATAAAAATTTTCCAATGATTTTCAAACACATTTTATTCCTAAACAAAAGATATAATAATTTTTAATTTCTTATATATCATTAATTATAATTAATAAATTGCTAAAAAATATATTAAAAATTTAACAAGAGAGACTTGTCCTGTCCCGTTTTGCCACGTCCATCCAATGAAATACCACCAGGTGCAACAAGGATCACCTATTGAGCCCAATAACTGTGTCTTAATGATCTCCCTCAAATACTCTCCCTCAAATACAAATCAACTTCTCATGTTATTTCACATTAATTAGATTAGATGTTCATCCTATTCTACAAGCTAGAAATTTGTATATAATTTCTATTTAAAATTTGATGCAATCCCAGTGTCACTCTTATGCCTTTTCAATCGTTACCCTAAATATCGTAAGAGTTTAAATTTTAGTTATCGTAAAATAAAATTGCTTATTTAGTTTTCAATTTTAAAAATATATATAAAAACAAGATGTGTTAAATAATAGAACACTCCTCAAGAAATTACTGATTTAAAAAATATAAAAAATAAAAAGTGAAATAGTAATCCAAGTAAATGGAGAAAATTGAGAGAAAATTTTGCAATGGAATATATAAGCCTTAATACATGATTTTTTTATCATTATTTAAAATATTTAAAGTAAACAATTATTTTATTTTGATAAATCCATACTATATATTAAGATTTTGGCCAATAAATTGTTACACGAAATAAGTTCGCATGTATACCCTTCTTAAACTAAAGAGCAATAAATTATCTTTTCCGTTAATATTTTCTTTTTAGCTTTTTTATTTCTTTAAATAATGTTTTTATTATTATTAAATTTTGTCCAAATACAATACTTTTTATTTTAGAATTAATAAAATTATTTTTTTAATTATGTGTGTCCCTGTTCCTAAGTACAAAACATTTCGCAAATTACAAGAACACTTGATAAATGTGTGTCCCCTCTCAATCGACTTCTGTCACATTAATAAGCTTGCTTGCCCTACAGGCCAAGGTATCAATTAAGTCACTGCTCGTCTTTACCTCTTCTTGCTCTCATAAAAACTGTCACTTGATACTGAACATAAGGGTTATGTTCGGAAATTAAGTTTTATCTCGCAAATATCTTCACAGACTTCACGCTGTCAAATATCTAATTCAACAATATTATTTATCTAAATTTAAATTTAAAATTTTCTTCTCTTACATATATAACTAGCTAATTATTTCTTAGTTATTAGACCTATTTACAATTAGATAAATATATATATATATTATATATATATTCACATTTATTTTTATTTATTCTCAAAAATATAATTATTATTATTATAAACTATTACATCATTCAATCATTTTTCCTTTTCTTCTCATATTTCCCAACTAAAATTTGATCCAATGCATTTCTTCTTATTTTGTTTTCTTAATTACAATGACAACGTTTGTTTTGAATTTTTCAACTCAAAAGCATAAACTGCTATCATTATATATTTCAAATTTTATCACTTTATTTTTTTTATTTTTACACAGTTTAAAAAAAAAAACACACGTCTGAAAAACATAACCTAAACTTCTTTCTTTCTATCTACCTCACTTTGTCATATAAACATCTAATACATTTTTATTTTTATCTTTATTATTAAAATTTATGAGAAATATAATAATTCATATTTTGTCATCACTACTACATAATTCTTAACGAATTATTAACTGTAGTGAAACTGTAAAGGCAATGTAATTTAATATATTTATATAATATAAATAAGATATATATTCACATAATGAATTATATTTTGAATTTTATTTGCATTCACGGATAGTGTATTCACCGCGAATACACTATTAAGTATTAAACTCTCATAGTAACTATTTTTTTTTTTTGCAAAATAAAATGATCAAAACTTTTATTTCTCTCTCTCTCTCTCTCTCTCATCTTGGTTGTCTATTTTTTTTACTTTTATTGTGCCTTTTTATGCTTTTCTCTTTTATTTTTATAATATAATTTTAAATTTAAGTAATTTTATTATTGTTGTTGCTATTATGTTATTATTAAAATAATATAATAATTTTACATTTAATTATAGTAATCTAATTTCTCCTTCCTATTAACATAATTTCAAACTTCACCACATCAATAAAATCATACAATAATACATGGCTTTTGTTAGATTATAGATTATAAAAATACAACGCATGTACTAAATATTTAAAGATATTTTTATAATAAAAAATAAAAATTTAAGTGTCATAATAAGGTCTATAAATTACACAAGCAGGGGATGTATTAAAATTGCCACTTTAAGTAAATCTGAAAATTAATATTTAAATTTGCTTATTTTCAAACTTGTTCCGATTTTTTTTTTAAACTAGACTGGGGCACACGGCATTTTGTTAAATACCTTTACGTTATTATTATTTTTTTTCAAACAATTTCACTAAACATTATTTCAAGAAAGCATTAAATACCATATATTAGTATATTATACGTATGTACATTCATTTATACGCCCTATAACCAATACATTGATCGAGATTTGAGAGCATATATTTGCATCTTCTACCGATCAAAAATTTGATATGACACCATTAATCAAATCAAACATGAGCTTTGTCAATTACACTATAAGAATGTGATTTTAAAAGCAAGCTTTTATTTTATATAAATAAATTTTTTATTTCAAATACCCAAAATGCAACACACATTTACGTATGCATATACATACACATTAAATTATTAGGAATATAAAAATAAATTTTAGTTACATAACATGAAACTATATAATTACTTCTATTCTTATTTCTTTTATTTCTTTCTCCATTTTCTTTCAATCTTTCTTTATTTTTCTAGTTTAAATATTTTTTACACTATTAACTTTAAATAATTTTATTTTTATTATCTATATAAAATAAATTTATAATTTACGAATAATTCTAGTCACATTATATATACTCGTAAAATTAGCACGCCTATTGTGTGCATACTTGTGTTAAATTAATCGATAATATTTTGTAAATATAAATTTTGTATTATTGATGAAATAAGAAAAAGAAACTTAAGATGACAAAAAAGAATAAATTTAAATTAGAAGGAAAGTTGGTAAAATATAATACAGAAAAATTACAGAAAAGTAATGAAATTAAAAAAAAAAATTGTGAAGAAGAGTGAAAACAAATATAAAGTTAGTTTTAGACTCTTAACAACATCTAGTAAAATTGACACACTCTACTTAACAATATCTAGTAAAATTGACACACTCTATCTATTGTATATGTAACAAAAATAATTTTTTTATAATTAAAAATATAGAAAATATGTAAAATAACAAAAAAAGAAATAAAATAAATTAGAAATGAGAAAATTAGAAAGAGAAGACAAGTAAAGAACAACTAGAAGAAAAAGAAAAATAAAGAACAGACAATAACAAAACAATTTAAATTAAGGGCAAATGTGAAATTTCATATTATGCAACTAAAATAGGTAGCCATGTTATTTTTCATTGCACAAATCAAAATATGTTCAAACACTTAATAATACAACTAGCAAAATTGCGCACTCTACATGTGTGCAAATTAATTTATAAATTATAAAAACTTGATGTATTTTGAATAGTAAAATATAAATATTTAAAATTAATGTTATAAAATATTAAAATAAGAAAATAAATAACGATACTAAGAATGTGAAAAAGATACAATTTGTGAGAGAACACATGTGAAAAAGAAGAAAGACAAAGATAGAAAATTATAAGATAATTTATAATTGGGATAATTTTGTAATTTTAAAGTGTGTATAAAAAATATTATTTGAATAATAATATAGTAGACATATGGTACAGAAATAAGTAGTAGTTTATTAGTAATTATATATATAAATATGCTTAATCTCTTATTAAGGATAGTGATGTAAATTCACAAGTAAGAGTAATATTATAAATTTATAATGTGTAACGCAATTAGCCTCAAATTTTTAATAATACAGTATAAACATATAAATAATAAAAGTCGCATAGCTATGTGTGTGTAAATTTATTTAAAAATGATAAAGTTATTTTATTTAAATAATAAAAATAAAAATATTTAAGCTTAAAAGTATAAAAAAGATTTAAATTAAGAAAGTTCTAAAGAATTTGAAAAGAAAAAAAAGTTTTGAAAGAAAACACAAATAAAATAATTAGTTAAAAGAATGCTTAGACATAAATGTATAAAAAAATGAAAAGAATTTTTAGAGTAATTGTATAATTTAACTTTGTGCAATAAAATTTTTTATTAACCTAAAAATCTAGTATAAATATATATTAAAGGCAAATATGTAATTTTGACATTGTGTGACTAAAATGCAAAGAAATGTCATTTTATACTGTACAAATAAAATAGGTTCAAAAACTTAGGCTATATTTGGTACACCATTTTCAACTCAAAATATTCCTTCAAACTTCACATAACAAAATATTTTATGCTACAATATTTTTATTAAAATTTAAATTTAAATTTTCCGCTCTTGTATATACAACTAACTTATAATTTTTCAATTACTATAATTATTTATAATTAGATCAATACTCACACACACTCTCTCTCTCATATCTTTATATATTCATACTTTATAAACTAATTTTTATCTCCACATTCTATCACATTATCAATTATTATTTTATATTTTATATATTTAAAATAAATAAATTTAAATAAATAATAATATTTATCTCATCAAATCTTCCATCTAGACATAGAACTCAACTTAACCCAATTCTTAACCAAATCATTCCTCACCCAACCACCCTTTCCAAACATAGCCTCAAGTATACTACAAGTATAGACAGTAAGATCTATGCCCGGTTAGAGGGAGGCGGACAGAGTTTCACCACTCAGTGGTTAGCTACAACCCTCACAAAGTCACAAGACTGCCATCCCTCGGTCTCTCTTTTATCTCTCCTCCTTGCCTCTGCCTCTCGCTCTTATTCCGTTGCTTCCCTCTTCTCTCGCCCAACACCATAAAACCTGAGTGAAGCCTCAACAACTTCGCAATCCTGTTCTTCAGTCTTCAGCTCACACTCACAGCGCAAGTCGTCAGGCACGTACCTACGTCCATACTCGACCGTGTGTCGTTGTAGCAGTAAATGAGGTGCAAGAAACACCCCACTGATCTCAGTAGCAGCGTCGGCGTCTGTGCCTCCTGCCTCCGCGAGCGACTCTTGGGCATCATCGCCTCCCAAGCTCTAAAGCAGGCCCAACAGGACAGCCGGAGATCCGAACCCCTGCTGCCGCCCCCTCTTTCGTTCCCCCGGTCCGTGTCCCCTTACATCTCGCGACGGACGTCAGGTGTCGAGGCGGCGACGTGGCAGCTCAACGGCAGCCACCCACGATTCTACAGCACTCCCCAGTTGGGGCCCAACGGCTCCATTACGGTTGAGATTAAGGAGAAGAAGAAGAGTAAGGGAGGTAGATTTTCTTCGCTGTTTTGGGGTCTTTTCAGATCGAAATCGGAGAAGCCAGAGTTGGACTCGGGTCCGATCTCCGATACTCGGATTTTGGTCGATTCCTGCGCGGCTTCTCCCTCATGGTTCTCTAACGTTATCCCCGGCCGTCGAAAAAAGAAGGTTACGACGTTTTCAGCGGAGGATAGCACGACGGGACCGCAGCGAAGGACCCGCCGGAATCGCGACAAAGGAATGTCGCCGGCGAGATTCTTTGATGAGGATGACGCGCATTGCCACGGTGGATCAAGCGGCTACTCGTCTGAGTCCTCGCAAGGCTGGAAGCAGACGCCGCGTAGGACGCCGGCTTGGATACGGCGACAAGGAGGGAGGCCGTCGGGGAGCTCCAAAAACGCATCGGGCTTGGGCTTTTGTTTGAGTCCTTTGGTTCGGGCCAGTCCGAATCACTGGAATCAGACGGGACTGCCGCCGGATATGGCGGTGGCTGGGGAATCCAGGGTCCTGCCGAAGCCACACCTCTCGGCGGCGGCGTCGTTCTGCAAGAATCGGTCCCGGAAACTCGCCGATTTCGGGAGGTACAGCCTCAATCCCACCCATTGATTGATTTCTGCAGTCATCGACCGTTGACCACTGCCATTCTTTCCTTTCCAATTTACGGTTTTATCCCCACTCATTATCGTTTTTACCTTTTAATTACTTCCTTGTATGTACACTCTTTCCCCCCAATTTTACTTACTAATAAGTAATAAATATAAATATATATGAGATTTTTCACTGTGACACAATAGTGGTTGTAGCAATATAAATGCCCTTTTTATATATATATATCTCTCTCCTCCCCTTTCTTCGGTTTAATGGTTCAACAATATTTTACATTTGCAGGGGACATTTTAGTCATTTTCTTTGATTCGGACATTTTAGTCATTTAAAGTGCTGAATTCTAATTTCTTGGATGTAAGTACAAAATTTTTGGAGTGAAGAAATTCAAAAAAATAAAAAAGAACACTTTTTTTTTTCAATGTGGTGTGGTTTGTTTGAATATAGTGATGGTTCATTTGCCCCCCAGCTGGGGTTGCATTTTGAGTGTTTAGAGTGTGGTGGACTTTGGATCGTGATGATTGATGAGTAGTGAGTGAAGTTGGTAAAACGTGTAATGATGTCTAAAGGGTTGACAATTTAATGGGATCAAAAGTAAGATAATATGGCACCACTACTTGTCCCTAATTTTAAGTGGAGCAATGGAAAATTTTATCATAGTGTGTGTATATAAACACATATATTGATAATGATCTATAGTTGCAAATTTTTAATGAATTGTAATATTTTATTTAGTTTAACAAACTATATTAAAATTTAAAGTTTATAAAAAAATTCAAAAAATGAAAATAAAAAAGGTGAATCGAAAGGTATAAAAGAATAAGAAAAATATAAAATTATACGAAAAATAGAGAAGGAAAAAAAATAAAAAAAAATATTTTAATAAGAGCTTTATGAAAATCTAACAAAGGACAATCAAAATTATATCTACAACCTTAATTTATGGTGTAAAATATAGAATAGATAAAAGAAATAAAGAAATTAAAAAAGAATAAATTAAATTAAGAAATATATAAAATAAATGAAACTTGAGAAAAACAAATATGAAAAGAATTAAAAATATTTAAATAATTACACATTATACAGCCAAATTCCCTTATTCACGTGACAAGTATTTTTACACGAGACTTTAATTTGACCTTAAGTAAATGCTCTTTCCATTCCCTGTCTGGGATTTGAGTGATGTTTAACTGAATTTATTATATAACTCATTATATACTTCCAATGGGTGGCTCGAAATGAGGCGATTGATCTGTCCCAATTTTTTGCTAGTCATTGAAATATGGTACCAATATAACGATCCAATTTGCACCCAAAAAACAATATACTTTTAGGGCTACATTAGTATTTTCACCTCGAAGTGACAAGAAATTTGATAGTTAGTTGGAGCTGTCCCTGCTATCTTATGATATAAAGCACGGGCCATTTCCTGTTTACATGAGCAAACAGGATTTTGGGGATTTCATGTTAACTGTACTCCAATGACGGACATAATACTAGACAAAGGAGTCCTGCAATAACTTATCATTTCTAAGGCATGCGCAAAGAAAAATAAGTCACTATTTTTCATCAAAAACCCCATCAAACCTATCATAAGCCACTCATCATCGTTTCACCCCAGCCATCGAGTTTAAGCTTGTTTCTCAAAATTCTAAACCCACTTTAGTCTTAAGTAGAAAGGAACCCTAATTGGGGGAGTAGCCAAGTCCTTGCATCATCATGAAATAAAAAAATGTTGGGGGAGTTAGGTTTGTCGAAATAAAGATGGTGCACAAAGTTCCAACCAAACAGGTGAGAACACCCTTTGCAGTGATGAATGCGGCGTGGCACACCAACGCCAGTCCCATACGGTAATAAATGTTTGGAGGGTCCGATGTATTGAATTCTACAGTCGGACTCAACAATGGCGCGTTTGGCCCACTTCACTTCTTCTTTCCTAACAATTAAATTCTATTAATTAATCTTCCTGGGGACCCTTCTGAAGGGCCCACTTACTTTTGAAGCCATCAGATTATGTGTTCCTCTGCTAATATCCCCTTTGCAACGGCATTGTATTAACCGTGGACAGCCACTTATCCTCTTGGGTATGCATATTTCGGAGAGATAGATTGAATCTCGTGATATTTTGATGGTAGAATCTAATCAATGCATTAGCATTCAAAGGAAGACTCCTTGTTTAGGGACTTAGAAAAAGGGCCGATGATTGAAAGAAACAAACGGCATCTCAACCCACGCACAAAGATGTGCATAGATTTTGAGTGGGAGAATACAAATTTTTGTCAACATAATTTTAAAAAATAATTTTATATTAATTATGTACGGATGATTAACCTTATTAGAGTACTTATATTTTAAGGACAGATTGAATCTCGTAACATCATGTCTTATTACAAATTTTAAAGAGTTAAATTTAATTCCCGTTTATTTCTTTAGTATGTAAATATTTATAAATAGTGTAAAAATGATAAATGTGTGTATATATATTTGACTTTATTATTTTCTTTAAAATTTATGTATGCATATAAATTTATAAAATGGTTCAATATTCTGGTTATATATAAGAGTGATAATTACTTTTCATAATGTATATATATAGAAAAGCAACCAAATATAGCATTAATGATTTATCAGGTTTAGTTAATGATTTATTCTTTAATAAAATCAATAACTAAATTTTAAATATTTATATATAAAAGAAAAATATTTTATATTTGATTTATGCGTGCTTTTGGATATTCAAATCTTTAAAATATGGAATCAAACATAGCGTTAATTTTCAACGTTCAACCCTGCAATAACTAACGCCCATTCAATTTTTGAGGGACAGTTTCAATTTTATGTCGTCGTCTTTGTTTAGTCATACCATTTTTATGTCTTAAATGCAGTTCATTTTGTAAGATATAATTAGATATAATATTTTATTTAATCAATTGAAATGTTCTTTTAAATGAATGAAAATATATGATGTGAAGTTGATTTTTTCTTATAAAGTTATTAAATTATTAATTGACAAATTTAGTTAAAGAGAAATGTTGTTAACTTTTCCATGTTTTTTTGAAAAAAATGTCTTATCTCTTCATTTTTAATTTTTAGTAAAATCATGATAAAAAAAATACATAATAATTTTGCATAATAAAAATTTTTTAATACACTTTTCGAGAACCAATTAATCAACTAGTTCTCCTTATTCTAAACATACAAAGTAATGCTTACAATCATTGTTATATGTTTTTTTCAATTTTAAAATACTCTTACTAAAAAACATGTCTACAGAACAAAATACTTCATGCTATTTATGATGTGCACTTAATACTCACCATGTATACTGAACCCACATATATTTCTAAATATGTTTCGAGATTTTAAATAATTTTTTGAACTACGAATTTATCAGGAAAATTATATTCTTAAATGTCAAAATCTATTCCGTGCCTCGCAAGAAAATTTAATCACAATTCACAACCAAATTATTAATCTTTTTCCTATAATGAAACAATAGATTCAATTTCAAATTCAAAATTAGAACTTAAATGTTCAAATAGAATGTAGTTCTCTACTAATATTATCAGGAATTTTAAATTTTAAAAATACAAAATACAAAAGAGAGAGAGAGAGAGAGTTTTTAAAGAAAAGACTTGATAACGAACAAAACTTTTGTCCTATTAATTGACAACAATGAAGGTTTGGCTATTTTGTTGCATTTTTCAATTGTTGAAACTGTTTTTAATCACACGTTTAGGATTGAAATCAAGTAGTTCCAAAACTTTCGAATGTTCATGTGATGTATCTTACTTGTTAATGATTGACAATAAGTGTTCTTCCAAACAAACAAGTTCAACGAATTTAAATTATTTTATGTGAAAATATAATAATTATTTCTATCCTCAAATGTAGAATTTTGAAATTATTCGAGCCAATCACTAAGAACTTAAACCTTTTGTTTGGATCTTACATTTAAATAATAGACGTGTCCTTTATCTATCTTTTTGTAGCTTTAAACTATGTAATATTATATTTTATATTTCCTTTTTTCCCATTTGAATTTAAAATCAAGGAAAGTAAACCCCATTTTCTTTTATGGCTATGTCGAACTAAAATAAAAATAATATCAAAATCCATACAAACTCAAAACTTTCAAGACAATTTTACTCCTTTTTTTTTTTTTGTTCTTCTCAAGTTTTCACTCAATTTATAGAATATTATACAAACTCCCAAACTCAAAAGAGTGCACTATGAAAAAAATATTTTTAGCATTTAGTACAACATATAAATAGGGTTAAGTAAATTTTTAAAATTAGGGATTCCACTAATTCAAATCACTTTTGTTCACATAGACACACTTTGGGTGACCAAAAAAACATCCATACTCAAAAAAGACAAGGGGAATTTGACTATATGTGTTTGGGATAGAAAGATAGGGATTTATGAACTTAGACAGCTCCACTTTAAAAACATAGTGGATGGAGCTTTCTTATGATATACTATGTTGTCTCTTTCATTTACATGTTTAGTGTGCCCTAACTTGGTTTAAAGCTTTTGCTTCTATCCATTCATTGTGATTCAAGTTCTTTGAACTCAGAAACAACTTGACTGTTTTGTTGTTTTTTCCATGTTTTTTTCTTGTATCTTTTTGACCACTCATGTGTTATTAAAGTGAGGAATTATAAACCACATTTTAATCTAGTGGATGATCGATCAATGTCATTCTCTATTAAGTAAAATATTCTTAGTTGAAAGAAATAAAATATTATTGAAGATTTATTCTGTGGGTAAAAAAAAGTACAATTGTATAAGTAACTATACATAGTTGAGTTATCGCATAGTATTTTAGGATACGTGAATTTTATTTTTTAGATAACGTTTGCTATTTTCAATGAAGGTGATTCGAAAATTGAAAATTTTTGGAGGGCTGATCCGAACAAGGAATAGAGTTCTTAATTATATTAATTTTTAAAAATTCGTTTAATCCCGGGCTTTTTGCTCTATTACTTCGAAAAGAAAAGAAATAAAATGGTTGATGGGCAATTATTCTACTAAAATACAAACAAGGAAAGCAAACGAAAACAGGTGATCTTTATGTGTCACTTCATTTGTCTTTTATGTGTGAATAATCAAATCAAGGTTATATAGAAGGATTTAATTTATATTGTACCCATTTTTCGGATATTTATGGACAGTTGAAATTAACAAGCACTCCATTTATGATGATGATGATTATTATTATTATTGTTACATCATCTTAGTTGATCAAGTACAATTATAATAATAATAATAATAATAATAATAATAATAATAATAATAATAATAATATTAGTATTATTATTATTATTATTGTTTAATAAATTATGGGAATCAACAGTATTAAATAATAATAGCAATAACAGTATCATTTGTAATTAATAATAAAAATAATTTGATACGCAAGATGTAATGTGTAAATCTATATTAAGTTCTACAGCTAAGTAGGTTAGGTCATTTTTTCATTTTTCTTTTTATTTTCAAAATAAAAATATTTATGAAGAGCTAGCCCATATCTATAATTAATAATAAATATCAAGCCACTTGCCATGAAATTAATGTGTGTGTTCATCATAAATATTTATGGACAGTTGAAATTAACAAGCACTCCATTTATGATGATGATGATTATTATTATTATTGTTACATCATCTTAGTTGATCAAGTACAATTATAATAATAATAATAATAATAATAATAATAATATTAGTATTATTATTATTATTATTGTTTAATAAATTATGGGAATCAACAGTATTAAATAATAATAGCAATAACAGTATCATTTGTAATTAATAATAAAAATAATTTGATACGCAAGATGTAATGTGTAAATCTATATTAAGTTCTACAGCTAAGTAGGTTAGGTCATTTTTTCATTTTTCTTTTTATTTTCAAAATAAAAATATTTATGAAGAGCTAGCCCATATCTATAATTAATAATAAATATCAAGCCACTTGCCATGAAATTAATGTGTGTGTTCATCATAAATATTTATGAGTAGTATTAAAGTAATAAGTGTATATGTTTAGTTAAATTATTTTTATATATTTAACATATACAATATTGTATAATAATTTATTAATGTAACAATGTAGATAGGTGATAATTAATTTTTAAAATATAAATAAATATAAATGTTAGTGTGGGTGTGTGAATCAGTAAGTCGTAACTAATACACGGTACGGTGGATGCATCCGCAGCAAATGTGTTAAGTACTTAATTGTACAACACGTGTCAAGTTTTAATTAAATGTTAAAAAATGATTGGTGAAAATTAAAAGGTAAAACAAGTGTCATTCAATCAAACCTCAGTGCAAATACATTAAATGTATATTTTTTTACGTTTCTTTAATTTTCTTGTGACGAAATATTGAAGATTTTTATTTTTTTGTGTGGAAGAAATGCACGATAAAAAAAAAATTATCTATGTATATTTAAATTATCGTATAGGATTTCGTGCTATAAGAATTTTATTTTTCAGATAATTTTTACTATCTTCAATTATATCGAATAATCCATTTGAAAATTGAAAATTTTTGGAGGGCTAGTCCAAAAAGGGAGTAGAGATCTTAATTAGATTATTGTTATAAAATTCATTTAATCTCGGGATATTTTTCTCTATTATTTCAAAAGGAAAAAGTTTAAAATGATGGGCAATCATGCTACTAGAATACAAACAAGGAAAGCAAAAGAAAACAAGTGAGAGTGATCTTTACGGGTCACTTCTTTTGATCTTTGTGTGTGAATAATCAAATCAAGTATATATTTATTTAAGGATTTAATTTAAATTTTATTCGAACATTAATAAAGTTAGTATTCAATTCAAATTTGATTAGATTTAAAAAAAATTGTTACATCTTATCAAATTTGAATTTAAACTTAATTTTTAAAAATTCAATTTAATTGTTCAATTCAAATTAACTCGACTTTAACTTTTAAAAAATTGAATTGAGTCAAATTTAAATAGTTATTGAGTTCAAGTTGCGAGCTAAACTCTTTAACACCTTTTTTCATTTTCAAATATTTATGGACAATGGATATTGATAAGCACTCCATACATGTATTAATTTTTTTCTTAAATTGTGCTTAATCAACTAAGATGATGGAGGGGGTGTTTCCTTGATTCCTAGCATGAACAAATTATATATGTAATACTTTGATTTAATTCAAATATTTATAGATTATAAGAAAAACAAATTAATATTATCATTATTTTTAGTTTTTTTTTTTTGGATAAGTAGAGAACACATTGGAAATGGTTTTTCTCATTATTTTAACACCCAAATACATATCCTATGATATTAATAATTGTGAAAGTAAAAATAATTATGACATCATATACAATTGTACCAATAATATAAACAATAATATCAATGATAGTATTATTCTTAATTATTAAGAAAAATAGTTTGGTACAGAAGATATAATGTAAAAATCTGTATTGAAGTTCTATAGCTAAGTAGGTTAACCCCATTTTCATTTTTCATTTTTCTTTTTATTTTGTCAAAACAAAAACATTTGTGAAGAGCAAGCCCATATCAATAATTAATGATAAATATCAAGCCGCTTGCCATTAATTATTTATTTTACTAGCATTGATGAAATCTATATCATTAATTCCTTCTCTACATCTTCAAAAAAAAATAAAATAAAATAAATAAATATAATAATTATACAGTACATCCAATTTGCAACTGTAGTTGAAGATCATTGAGAAGAAAATATGATCATGAATATTATCATTTAAACTGGATAAGAGTTCTTGCTGTTGTGTTCTTAAAAATTCACCAAAGATGCCATCAATACTCAAATAAATATTACAAATATATTCACCTGTATTTCCCCTGTATTTTATGTGACATGTTGTCAATATTGATGTCTCCAGCTCATCCTACAATACAAAGGCAAAATTTAATTTAAAATTTTAAAAATAATAAGATCGTATATTTGTAACTAAATAGGATCATTACACAATCTCTCAATGCTCATAAGGAAAAGCTTTATTTCAAATAATTTTGAATATAAACGTCAAAAAACAATATCAATAAAATATGCAGCCAATTTCAGTACAAATAAACTAAATATAAAATTGAATGTTCAATTAAATTTCTTAAGTGACACACATTTATATATATATATATATATATATATATATATTTGCGAATATGAATACATTTCAAAAGTATAATATGATTTAAAATTATGGGTCCTATATATTTTTTTAAAATTAACTAATATAATGAAAGAACATCTCACTATATCAGTTGAGTTAATAATATTTCTTAATCAATACACGATAGGAGTGCCATTTTTCAATTTATCAGTCGAAAATAAGAACAATGTTCGCTCAATTTACTCCTGTCTTCACATAGTGTGTGTTTCGATTTTCTGTCAACTCTAGCTTCATACATAGTTTCTTTCCAGCTTCATTCATCCTTAAAAAAAATTGCTAAATCAAGTTAATGAACATTTCACTGTATAAATTGGCTTAGAATTCCCCATGAGGACAACAACGTTCCAAAAAAGCTTTGCAACACTGCAACTTATGTCATCTTATGATAGAATATTGACATGCCATCCAATTTATATAAATAACAAGTTGCCCAAATTTGGGAGCACAATCTCAATTAGTGGCCCATATTCTATTTTTAATTACTTGATTAGAAGAAACATTGATTCTTCACCTCCAATTTCCTACTTTTTACAAGTGACTCCTCTGAGGCTAGGCTTAATGGCGGCTTGTCTTATTCCTCTATTAGCTATGCTTATTGTATACAACTCAAAACATGGTACTTACTCAATTAGCCACCAATAAAACTTGCCCTTTTTCTTTTTAGGGGCACACTTGCGTATACCCTAATTAATCAGCTTGTCTGAATCATACAGCTTTTGTGTTAAGTGTGGGCATCAACATTGCATGGCAGGTTAATCAAGGCTTCATCTGTCCTAGATGTTTTATGTTGATCATTATTATTGAGAGTTCATGAAAAGTTTTTTTTTTTTTTTCTCTATTTAAAATCTTTTTTATGATTGTAGTTGTTGAATTGTCCCTTTTCCCCTACACCCTTTGGGCTGTCATTGAAAAGTTGTCTTCTTGTATTAACAGAATAAATCAGATTAAAAATTTTAATCCGTAGGTGGATATAATTTTTTAGCATTTCATATCTCTCTTGCATTAAAGCTTATAGTCTATCAAAGGAGTTTGAGAGTTATAATTTCATAAACAGAAGCCTATTTTGACACTGGAAATTAGATGGCTTAGTGCAAAAATGTGTCAAGAGTCCTGATGGAATAACAAATAATGTGAAAAAGCTATTTATTTAAATTGGAATGCTTTAGGGCCAAGAGCTATGAAGTCATTGTTGCCTTAATTGTAATAAATGTTTTCACACGCAACTCAATAAATGAATCTCCCGATTTGAATTTTTTCATCAAATTATGGTGAACCCATAATAAATGCTTTTGAGTTTGATATCAAACTGAAATTGGCAAAACAAGAACATAAATCAATGCAAGCATGTTTTCCAATTGCGTGATTTAATTAAAAAAGTATTTATGACTAATAATAAACGTGGTTTACGTTTCAATCTTCATTTAATTGATTGACCATTTCCTTCAAATCTTATTCTAGAGAATAATGAATTTAGATTATGAATTCAATGGGATTTGTGTTTGTGTGTGTATTTATTTTCACTATAGTTGGTAGTGCATATTTTGTAACTTGGTGGTTGATAATTTATAATTTATTGTTATTTGAGGTATGTTATAATAATTTATTTAATTGAAAAACAAAAATTAAAGATATATTATTATTGCTGTTGCTGTCTATAAATATAACAAGGAATTCACCATAAAGAGCACAGCTCTAGAACCATGAAGTCAACAAACATGTTAATGAGTATCATTAATTGGTAGTTAACATTTTGGCCACTAATTTGGAGAAAAGGAATGTGGAATTAGAATCATCAATCTCTTAATCCAGCTTATAGAGCAAACCTTTGTTACTAACAACATAAAAAAAAAATAAAGGAGATAACCAAAAATAAGAGCCTAAATATGTCTTTTGTAGAGACATTGAATTCGTGAATTTGAATAAATAATAATCGTAGATACCTTTTCTAAAAGAATAAGGCTATAACCCATTAAACTTTTACAACCAAACATATTATTCAATAAAATTTTTATTTAAATTTAAATACAAAATTTTCTTCTATGACATTATAACTAACCAATTATTCTTTAATCATTATACATATTTGCAATCAAATCAATACACATACACACACACACATATATTTATACCTTACAAATTGATTATTACATCTATATATTATTACATTATTTAACTATTATTATATATATATATATATATTTTATATATGTATTCAAATAAATTAAATTTTTTCAAAATATCAAAATCTTACGATCAAATATAATACTTATTATGAAACAACTTTCATCTAACACCATCCAACTACAAAACCCCTCTCCCAAACATAGTCTAAATAATAAAACAATCCCAATTCAAGTTAATACATATTTTCTAAAATCACGTGATACATACTAACGAAGACATATACATATACAAATACCTATAGTGTTGTGTATGCAGAACCACAAGAACTTATCTGAATGACCATTACAATGATTTGAAGCATATTAGCTCCAAATAGGAGAAGATAAAACTACTAAGTACCATGAAAATCAAATAGCTATTTTTTTTTTTCATTTTTATATTTTAAAGAAAGGAAGATCATGTTGAAACCAGATAAACGGTATAAAAAGTCAGGATTTGCTACAATTCATTAGTTTGACACAACATGCAGCTTCAACCACTAGTTGATTACCAGTTTTGTCCATTCTCAGTTGCACACAATATTGATCAGTGATAAAGAAAAGAAACTACCCTCCTGCACAGATATCTGCCAAAATTTAACTTAATCCATTTCCCATCTCAGGAAGCATCTAGAAATCCAAAGATGAGCTCATGCACTTAATCTTTAGTATTACACCCCATAATTCAACGATCATTAACAAGAACTATTATGGACATCATTACCTTCAGTTTGATTCTTCCTTGTCTTGAGATCATCGAGATAGTTCTGATATATGTAAGAAGCAAAGCCCCAAAAGGCAGCCAGCATTGCAATTATCTTCACCCCATTCATCTTGTCGTGGAAGACTATCAGCGATGCGACAGGAGTAACAGCCAAAGAAAGAGTACTGATGACATTGGAGAACAGAGAAGACACCATGAATATCAAACCTATGACTCCAATGGAACAAATCTGCCATGCCACAGCTGTCCAAACCAGAGTCAATATGTAGGAAAGTCTTCCGGTGGTAAAACTATCCATTTCACCATGGAGGGTCTTCCATTCTCCACTTGCAAAAAAGGCCCACGACGGTAACACAAGTAGCCACGAAAGCCGTATAGATTTGCATTTCCAAAACAACAGAGAAAGTTTCCTTCTTTAGAATCTTTTCAAATGTTAGCTGCATGAGGGACAGCAAAAGAGAGTACAGAGCAGAAGCTGCAAGGGAAGTAACGATCCCGAACCCCTGAAGGTTTGTCTGAATCATCATTGACAGCAAGCAGTGACACAGAAAATGAAAGGATTACCACAGAATTGAGGATTAAAGCAGTAAATTTTTGTCGATTGATGAAGAACAAGAAAACTGCATTAAAGGCTAACTGTGTGGCACAAATGAGAGAATAAGTAGAAGCAGATAGATATAATAGTTCAATAGAATACAGCATGTTGTCACCAGCAATAAGGGCTCCGGTGATGAAATAGATTGCAGATAGGATAAGAATAGAAGGAAGGGTTGCTAAACTCATAGACTTATCAGAGGAATGGAAGAAAAAATATGGGATGAGAAGGATGGGGAAAGCAGCTGTTTGCACTAGAGTTGCCATCCATTTGCTAATCCTCCTTTGTCATAATAAAATCTTACCAACAGGACAGCAGCCGCTTGACCAACAAGAAGAAAAGCGATGTTTAGAACAACCAGTAGCCGCCAATGCAAGGGCTCAAGTTTCCGAAGTTGATTCAAACGAGATGATGACTCATCTTTGGCCATAATCGGCTCTTGCTTATCTGTAATGTATTGATATAAATTCAAACACCTTAAATAACCTACTCAAAAGAATAGAATGAAGGACTATCACTGCCAAGCTAAATTTATAAATAAATAACGTCATCAAGTATAAGAGGAATACACTATATTAGTTTCATGAGTCCTGATATCATTGTGTATGAACACAAAATATTAGTGAATTAGAATTAGCACCAATGCCTATTAAGAAAAGTCAAAATGAACTAGTGAGATATCTGTTGATGGATCATGAAGATTACCAATGTCATAGACAGAGAAGCATCAGAAAGCATGCACAGAAACTAGACAGTCCAACACTTTATGCCATCACGTATGTTACAATTCATTCTTAAAATTATGCATACAGATACTACACCAACCACATATCTTAAAGGGTGTTTGAGTGCAACCGCACAAGAATGATAAACTGAATTCGGGAAATAGCATACAAACAGAATAGAAAGGTATATTGACACATTTTCTTCAAATTCAAAAGTTGTGCGCCAGTAAGGTCCAATTATCCTCACCCAGCAATCTCCCCAAGGTTTCCCTATGCCGTCCCATGAATAATATACTTTGATACAAATGACAGTCATCAATCTTAAAAAATCAATTTAGCAAATTGAATAAGCCCTCAGTGTTTTCTGAAAATAAGAAACAAACTAATTTTGGTATTTCCCTTAAGCACCTGAGGTACAAATACAAGCCTTTCTTATAAGAGATTCTTGAATTAAATGCAAAATCTAATTGATGACTTTTCTCTTGTATGAACACATAGAATCAACTCTCTTTGGGAAATAGAATAAACTAAGGCCATATCTGTTTTCATTTTTTCAGTTTTTTTCGAGCCCATAGAAAAAGCACACTCCAAGCTTAAAATACTGCAAAATAACTTATTCTATCTCTTTTATATATCAAATAATCAAAGTCCAATCATTAACCAAGGTTTTCTCTATACAAATAATCAAAGTCCAATCATTAACCAAGGTTTTCTCTATCCAAAATCAAATTGCTATTCATATATGTACTTATATACTCACATCTCTATATGTTTATTTCCTCAAAACTAAGCGTTATCCCTATATATCATCACTTCATTCATTATATAATATAAAAAGCATAAAAAATTAAATCTATCATACAAATTTATTACTTTTTCACTGTTCATAAAACTTTTACACAAAACAAAAACACACACTGTTGTTAACCTCAAAAAATGGAAACAAATATAAGCTAATTAAATGTTTGTGCAACTTATTTTAGTTAATAGGCTAAAAAGTAAAACTTTAACTATAAGTCCCCGATTTGCTGCAGCAAAAGTGAGTTACAAACTTTCTATATTTTTCAAACATTGTCAAGGACTTATAGTTTCATCAAACATTTGCAGCTAGTCACGGTTGTTAATCTGTGCATATCAATCTCTTTGGATAAAGATGACCAATTTTTTTGGGGCTACAACCATGAAGTGTTAGTTTAAACGTTAAAGTGCTCTTCATAGATGGCATGGAAGTTCACTTTAGGTGGATTAAATTTTTGAATATGACTTCTTCTGGGATGCCTCTTTGAAATCCTTAATTGTTGGCCTTTTACAAATAGTTCAGTATTCATACACTTACTATAACGCCCATTGATCTGAGTACCATCTAGAGTTGGATAGATTATGACTTTGTGGCTTCTCATAGAAAACATTTTTAACAGACACATTAACAATCCTTAATCATAACAATTTAAGTGATCATTTTGGGAAATCCACTAGAAGTTAAGGTTGGCAACATGAAATTTGTTACAACATTCTTCGATAACAGTAGCCGCTTTGATTGGCAAAAGGAAAAGATGAAAAGTTCAGGCACTTTCAGAGCTTCGGTGCCTGATCTTTTTGAATTTGTTTCTGACAAGTTCATCAAACACCTCTATAAAAGGAGGTGAGCTATAGATGCAACCGCAAATTGAGCCGCTCAGAGGACAGTGGGTATGACAAGAAAACGGGAAGACTGGGGTCGAAATGGGTATCGGGTGCAACCCAGTGAAGCAAGCGAACGAGTGAGAGATGCACTTGAGAAAACAATTTGGGAGAGACAAATCCTGAGTTGTGCATGGGAAATGCTCATGTGATTATTCTCTTGGGAAATAAAAATGGTTTGGAAGAGCGTTCTTGGTAGCCTACGAGAACGGTTACATGAAGGTTATATTTTCTTGAATCTCGAGTTTGTGTATTAATCTGGTGTATGTACTTTGTAGTACGGTAAAATATATCTCATTGTAAAAAAATGAGAACTCTCTTGAACACAAGTGAATTTGCTGCAAACTCAATATCCCAGACTCGAGGTTTTGGATTTGGATCCAGAGGACGGTTCTGCATTTTGGTGTATAAGTGAGGAAGAAAAAGAGAAAAAGTGAATTTTCCGAGCCATATAATTTTGTCCATTTTTTGTTTTGCCATGCATTCTCTAATATTTTACATCTTGACTTCCGCTTTGCCCAACAACTATCCTTAGGGGATAAAGGTCTGAAGTCTACCACTAGCGGTCATGAACTTACTAGGTCAGAAGACAAATTTGCAAACTTAACAAGTCAAAAAATATTTTAAGTGAGCAATCTATCCTTTTTCAGGTGATTTGGATGAGAATCAAATTAAATGAGTTACGTTGCCTGGTACCCACCGCAATAATTTCCTGAAAATATTTTCATCCTTAGTCACAAGTTTTTCACATTGCCCTCCATGAAGCCTCTTGTACATCAAGATATCAGAATTAAATGCTTTCATACGTTCGCTCCCACTACCTAGTTCAACCATTCAAGAAAACTTATATTATGTAATAGTATACGGCTTTGAGCCGCAAAAAGCGGAGTCCTTCCTCTGAAAGTTACAAGACGATCAACATTTAATTTGTGGACTGAAAAGCACACCCACAAATTTAACAGGCAGCGTACAAATAGCCAGAACATCAAGCTAAACCACTTCAAAATCAGTTTCGTGTCTTATTAAACCAAATAATCCTCACATCAATCATGAAAGCAACAACTGCAATACGATAAAATCACAATAAAACCCACGAAACACACGTCCATGAAAGTAGATATACGCACTGAGATGAGGAAAATCGGAGAAATACCTGGCATAACGGGATTCAACTTCGAAAAGGGCCTCCAAAAACAATTGAGGAAGGATATTCGACAAGAGCCGCTTATGTAAGCGAGAGTTCGGGTTTTTACTCCAAAATTCATGGGAAAAACAGAGACACGAAAAGGAGAGATACCCATATCGTAAACCTGAGGAGAGAATTCATCCAAGAACCAAATCAAAGAACCAAATATTTGCTTGTCGGTACTCAACTACTCCAATGATTTTGTGAGGGAAGTTAGAACGGAAACGGTTCCAGGACGGGCCAATAAATGGACGACACGTTTAACTTTGTTTGAATTGTTGGCTTTTGCTTTATTCACTAATAAAAATTAAAATGGTTATACAAACAAGTATTTTTACTCGTGTGCAATCAAGATATTTCGGATTAATTAGTTTAGCTTAATTATATTATTTAATTAAAAATTTATACATAACTTAAAAAAGTCAATAAATAACAATTCATAGGAACTATTTTTAGAAACAAAAAATAAAGTTATTTAAAACTAAAATGGCACCAGAAAATCTAAAAGGAAAAAAAGATAACGAAAATTTTCAAATGGGAGTTAAAAATGGATGAAAGAAAAATAAAAATACATCAATACGTGTAAGACAGATAAACATAAAATAAAAAACGCATCAGAAGTAAATAATTTTGAAAGAAGAAAATATGTAATTTGATGAAGAAAAGTATTTAAAAAAATATAATATATTGAGGTTAAGAAAGAATAATGAAGAAAAAGTATACAAATGATTGGAATATATAATAAATTGAAGTTTGATGTGAAGAATATAAAAAGCTATAATAAATTAAAGTTTTGGAATGAAAATGAAAATTAAGAGAAAAAAATGAGACTAAATAAATGTTAAAGGCATTTTGGTCTTTATATTTTGAGATAAAAAAATAATTACTTCAAAATGTGTCGTCATGGTTTTGAAAATAGAATTAGAGGAACCCTTTAATTTTTTAATCCAATTAAGTCATAAAACTAGTGTGAAACTGTTAAAATTTGGTCAAATTTGGTTTTCACTCAAAAAAAAAAAAAAAAAGGCATTTCCTGAAAAATAACAAAAAATCTTTTGAGTTTTTTTCCCTAATTTCTAGCATTTTTATATACTATATATTAATCAAATCATATAAATTTCACTATTCATTTTTTATTTTGACTTTTATTTATTTATTTATTTATTTCTATTGAAATTTTGTATACTATATCTTAAAACTAAAACTATTCATGTTGAATGATGTATTTTTATTGTACAAAACTAATTTTTCAATTTACACTTTTATTTTTTGAATTTAATAAGTTTTCTTTTTCAACTTGTGTAATAATTTTTTATTCTTGTTGGATTATTAATTTTGTAACATTACATCCAAAGCTTTTCATTTAGCATATTATAAAATTAAATTACATTCATATTGTAAAATTAATTTAATATTAGTATTATATATATATATATATATATTGTATAATATAAATAAATGTTTTCTTAAACAATTCAACCAATTAAACACTGTTCAATTAATTTTTCAATTCAATCACTTATATAACTTGAAAAAACTCTTAAATAGTATAAATTTTTGAAAAAGCAACATATACTTGGACAAAAATATGTACATGGTCGAATATTAAACTCGGTTAACATCTTAATTTTTAGTTTTTGAGTGTTAATAATCAAATAGGAAGTGTAAATTTTGAAATTCATGGAGAGAGAAGCTATTAATATGTATTTTAGAAGTGTATTTGCAAAACTTAAATTGTACTATTAGTGGCTCCTCTTATTGTCTAATTTGTCAAATTCAGGTTGAGGTTCTAGAATTTAAATTTGATTGACCAATGTGAATTTTTCTAAATATCCTTATTTTCTTATTCTGAATTAATTACTCAAAAGTTAATTAGTAAATTGAATCTATATTTCCCTCACAACACACGGTATCGGTTGCTGGCTATGACTTCTTATTGCCATTTTTCAATGCAATATTTTTTTTTTAAAAAAAAATTCTCTCTATTTTAGAACTGTAAATTTTAGAGTCGGATTCCTCCGATTTTTAAACTACAAGCTTCTGATATGCAAATTTGAATAATGGGTTTCGACAAATTCAAACATTGTCCATAGGCTGCTCCATTAATGTCACCCACAGAAGGATGATTGCATCCCAAAATTGAAGCCTACAATCTTGCCAAAGGGTGAGAGGTGAAATTATGAAAAGCATTTGATATTTATGTGTAGAGAACATCACCTACTTTAGACATGTAAGTGTAAAAATTTCATTCAGTATGTGTGAAATTTAATTGGAAATTGACTTACGAATTTTAATGCTTCACTCAGACAATAGAACCACAAGTATGCTTTTATTCATTTGGCTTGGGAAGGGTTGGAATTTCATGACATTGTTGCCATTTGTCAATTTGTTTGGGAAGATGTTCACAATTTTTATACGAGACCCACTGAATTCTTCTTTCTTTCTTTCTTCTGATTCATTTATATATTTTTTAAATATATCGATTATTTGAGTACCATTACATGAGTTGTTAGCGATTATATTTATTGTCTAATTTGCAACTTTTCCACTGGCCAAAATAAGATTATTCCAGACCCCTTTTTTTTCATTTAACTTTTTTTTAAATTCTTCATTTTAGTTTAATGCAAGACCTTAATAAAATAGTGCAAGAATTCTTTTGTTTTTGAGTCGTTTTTTTTTTTTTTTGTCCTATTGAAGCTTCTATTTTATGTGTGTTGATGGTATAAATTTGGTATTTTTTAATATTAAAATATAATTGAATATAAAAAATATTGGTTTCATTGTTAATAAATTTAGCACTGTAACGAGTAGTACTTTTAGAAACACTGGCGAGGAGTGACTTTGAGTGGGCTTAAGTGTTGGAATTAGATGGAGTAAAATTTTTAAGGGCCCTCAATACGAAATTAATTTTGATAACACTTAAAATAATTATTTTAAAATATATTGAACTTAATTTCAAAATATATGATTAAATAAATTGCAATAACATAAACTAAAGCGAGCAGGATTTAATATATCTCCTCTGTCATCCAACCTCAAGAAGTTTGCTATAAAATCCTGAAAAAGTTCTTTTACAAGTCCTCTAATCTTAGTTTGAACTAAATTTCACGGATTCTATTTACTTAGATTAACTGCACAAACTCAGATTGATCAAAACTTCAAGTTGTCTGGATATATTGAAAATAAGCATTCCAATTAGAAAAAATAAAAATGGAAAATGATACAAGAAGGAATGTTTTAAAACTAGTGTTTTGATACGCTTGTTACGCGTAAAATTAAAAATATTTTATAAATAATTTATTTAAATGAAATATATTTATATTTTGTTATGTTGATTGGTATAAATTAGCTAAATTAATTTAAACATTTTTAAAGAATTAAAAATAAAATAAGCACAAACTATTAAAACTAAATTTGATATTTGAAGTTGCTGAATTTCACTCAAATCGTAGACTGTAAAAGACATAGACATATCATCTACAAAATCAATTGAACAAAAACGTTTCAGTAAATTAATAACGAAACCAAGAGCAATTAATATAACAAAAATAAGAGGTTCCTAGGCTTTGCATGATACAAGCATGCAACACAAATGATGCAGAACTTTTAAAGATGCATTTATGGCCTACCGAAACATGAATGAGGGATTAGGTTCGCATTATCAGCAGGCACACCCTCCTGACTGCTGTTGCGTTTGAGATGCACTTGTGTTGAGGTTGACTTCCACCATGTCCTCTTGCTTAACAGATGATACATTTTCCATTCCAGGCAAGGCTGCTGCAATCTTCCGGAAGAGAGCCTGCCATAACAGATATTAAAGTATTGATATGGCAACGAAAGTGAATCTATATGTTGGGGGTTTAGGACAGGGATTGGACTAATAGCATGAAGAACCATGGCAAACTACAAAAACAACACGATGCAACAGTAGCATAGACAATGCGATACATTTGGTCATCCATTACATGGCTGATAACAAAGGGAAGGAGAATTGACTTCAGCTCTTACCTTTACATTGAAGCCAGCCTTGGCACTAGTTTCAATAAACATGACATTAAGGTCCTGAGCTTTGGCTTCTCCTTCCTGTATTGAAACTTGCCTGGATACAGACAAGACGTTAGGCACATGAGAACAAATTAATTGTCTTACAAATAAATGCCTGATGTCACAAACTACTTGGTTTTGCTTGTGTAACACAAAGGCGATGCGCAAAAAAGAAAAAAGGAAGAGTCCACAGTTACGAAACAAGCAAATGCTGTGGCATTTTAGTGAAAAACTTGTACATCTATCCACCAAGTTAAAAATGCAATTTCAGCACAATTATTATGTTAATATATCCCTGCAAACGGTTATGTTTGTTTAGTAGCTTTCTTCTGCAACATTATATAATTGCGAGTTTGTAATTGAATTCTCAGTCAAAAGTGATGACACTTCAGTTGCGATCTGATATCAAGGAAAATCTGCCAACAGATAAAATTTTAAAGAGGAAATCCTACCTCTTATCCACCAGGTCAGTTTTGTTACCAACTAGCACAATAATAACATCACTTCCTCTTTCAGTGCGAACCTCCTCAATCCATTTTGAAGAATTAAGAAAGGTCTGCCGGCCTAACAGCCAGTAAAATTCCCAGGGTATGCACAGGATCCAAAACATTAAGTTAAAAATGTATCTGGCACAACTCAAACAATGATTTCCTGAAATGTGCAGTAAACAAGAATCAAATTAAGAAAGAACCGCATACTTGCAACATCATATACTATGATTGCAACAGAAGAGTCCCTTATATAGCTTGGGATGAGACTCCTAAATCGTTCTTGTCCAGCAGTATCCCTGAACATGCAAGACAACAAAGATTATTCTCTTTTAAAAAAATTAACACTTGGAAGGACACTTCACATTTCAAAATTGAAAGGGAGCAACAGGAACGTTTTTCCAAGTTTTAATAAATAACCTGAATGCCAAAATCCAGCATTATATGAGGATAATTCTCGATCACAACCTAGCAAAGGAACCAATTCAATGCCTGGTGTGATCTTGTTATGAGACCAGAAGATCACAGTGATTTTAACAAATAATCAATGAATGTATCAAACAACAATACCATGCCTTGTCAGATACAAAGGATACAGTCGTTACCATATCTTAGCATGACTAACAGAAATAAGGTACCCAAACAAACACAAGAAACTAGTTGTCTCCAGTAAAATCTTGTCATTAATAAAGCAAGATGACCAGGATTTATATAAAAGAATCAGTCTTATCAAGAATCACATCTTACCATAACTGCAATCTCACTGTTCGATCTTCAAGATACATAGTCTTTGAGAGGAAATCAATACCAATAGTAGCCTGAACAGGGAAATAAACAATAGAGAAGTGAGTTTTTACTCCCACTTATTTTCTTGATTTTTATTTTATATATGTATCTATATATATTTTGTTTATTTATATCTTTCCATCATAATAACCCAAACACCTATCAAACCCTTCCCTTATAACTCCTCACCTATTCAAAATGTAAATCAGCAAACTTGATTTCGTAATATTTTAGCAAGCCATCTAAGTGAGACATGACATTAAAAAACAATAAAGCATGAGATCATAATCATTGAAAGACAAACACCTTAAGAATATTATTGCAGCGTGGGACTGCCAATGTACGATAGTCAATTACTTAGAATTAAAACCGTCTTTAACATTAGATCAGTGACAAGAGCGAAAAAGTAAAACTATTTGTAGCATTAAATGGAGCTGATCAACTATAAAATCTAACATAATCAATGAAAATTAAAATAAATACTTAAAACTAAGAAAATGCAAATTAACCAGAGTGACTACGAATCAGATCCATACACCTCAAGCACTTTTTCCGTGAACAAAATCAAAATCGAAACGCCTAACAAAACTCCGCGAAAGATTGAATGTAGACCTGATAAGCATTTTCGAATTTATCATACATGAAGCGAGTAATTATGCTAGTTTTTCCGACGGATTGATCTCCCAAGAACACTAATTTGTACTTGGCGAGAGCCGAAACCGGAGCCATCGACCAACTTCGGGTCAGCTTAAACACAAACCGGATCGAGTGCAGCTTTTTCCGACGGAATGTCGAGATCTCGCCGGAAAAATGACCGGAGAGATTTTGCCTGCGAAAACGCTGCGGTGAAGCACGAAAATTTGCGCGTTAAGATGTATTCGAAGTGAAGAGGTCACCTTACGTGTTTCTGCGCGCAAGTAATGGAGAATTAAAGGGTTTAATTACGAAAATCCAACGGCTGTGATTGTCGATCACTAATAAAAACGAGATGCTGCGTCTGTTAAAAATTAAATTATTTTTCAGTTTTATAATTTTGTGAAAACTATGTAAAAATTATTTACAAATATAAATATATTAAAATTTTAGAAACAATGAAAGAGAAATGAAGAAAATAAAAGACACTGGGGGAGATAAAAACAATTTAAAGAAAAGAAAAATATTTAAAAATGCATATAAATTATAAAAATAATATAAAAAGAGGATTAAGGTTATTTGATTTTGTTTAACTAGGACGGAATATTACCTAATACTTGTGTGTCTGGAAAGTTACTGCATGCGTAATAAAAAAAAAATTGTATATAAAATTATAAATTTAAAACATAATTTATATTGATTAATATAGTTTACTTGTATTATTTGATTAAAAATTTGTATCAATCTTAAGGAAAAAATTTTTAAAATTAATAACATGTAAAAAATATTTTTAATAATAAAAATAAAACTATTTGTAACTAAAATGATATACAAAAACTTGAAAAAAAAAAAGAAAAGAAATGTGAAAAAAATGCCAAATGAATGTTAGAGTAAACAAAATAAAAAGAATAATAATAAATTAAAATATAGGAGAAAATGAAGAATAAGGTCAAAAATATGTCGAATGAAAAAAATTTAAAAAGTAAAATAAATAACAAATTTGAAAGAAGAGAAATATAACAAATTAAATTTGATGGTGAAGAGTACCCATGTAATAAATGAACATTAGTGAAGAATAGTCGAAAAAACTAGAATGCATACTAAATTTATGTTAAATCTTAAGAATATAAAAACTTACCATAATTTAGAGTTTGAGTAGGAAAGTGAAAACAAAAATAGTGAGACAAAAATTAAATAGATCTTCCGAATATTTTAGTTTTTGTATTATAAGACCATAAAGTGTCTCATACTTTCTATATAGTGTTAGATAATTGATAATACATGTAAATATATATATATATATATATACATATATAGTAGAATTCTACTAATAAAAATGTTTCATATTAATTATTATTATTTAATTATATTAATTCATTATAAATTTACATCAAACCTAATATATATATATATATATATATGATAATTGATAACATATGTGTGTGTGTGTGTGTGTGATAATTAATAACAGGTGCTCTCTATTTATAATAATAGAAATAAAAATACCCAATAATTAAAATATTAGGAAAAAATTTTTTGAAAAAAAAAGAAAAAAGAAGCAAAGTGTAAGATAAAGAAAATAATGGGAAACAAATAAGACATATTAAAGATATTGGAAAAATAAAGAACCATTTAAAAAAAGTGATAGCTAAAGACACTTTGATAATTCTATTTTGAGAACAAAAAATAATTATTATGCACATCAGAGCATTAATATTATTTAATACATTATATATTAAAAGAATTGGTAAAAGGAAATAGGATTATTTTTACAAACACTTTTGGTAAATTCAAAGTGCTCAGTATTTTTGATACATAGTAATATTGACACACTCGTGTGCATATCTTTATAAAATATTAAATTGTAGTTAGTTTATTTAATTTGTAATATAGGTTTTGATTTTCTCGAACTTTTCATTATACTTGTCCAAAAATTAAAATAACATAGCATAATTTATAACCATGAATAAAATATAGAAAAAATTTGAGAAAAGAGGTAATCTTATCACCATTATATTGAAGAAATATAAATGTATAAATCTAGTTTAAAAAACCTATTTGACTACTACAGGCCTTACGCTGAATTAAATATAGAATTTATAAACAAGTAACATCTTCACACTACACGTTAATAATTGGATTGTTTATAAATTCCACAATTTCATTAGTCATAAAATGATGTAAATTAATTATTTTAAAAATATAAATAATATTTATTAAAATATATTAACAATTTTTACAGAATAAAAAGGGCTCTCTGTAGATTTCTTAACAGTGGAGTTAAATCTAAACTCTATGTACATTAAGTAAATAGAGCTCTTTCTCGTTGTACAATATTAAATTTTTACAATATATATATATATATATATATATATTAATTTCTTTTGATTAATTTAAACTTATTTCATTTTATGCTTTTGATTTTAATTAATGAATTTTTCTTTTTTTTTCTTAAATTTAAATTATTCTATTATTAATTTACTTATATAGTTATGTGTGTAAATTGATTGCGCCTCTAATTACTAGTGTATATAATTGTAAAAAAATTGTATAAAATGTTTAAAAGCGTTGTCGGTGAAAATAATTATTCAAACTTCAAAAATACAATGAGAATATAAAATAAGAGAGAAATAAATAAGTTGGATAGTTAAAAGATGAGAAGGGAATAAATGGAATATTGTTTGGTAGATAATAAAAATGGATAAATGACAAAGAAGATATTTGCATTTAAATCTATGAATAACTGTGATTATGTAATTCATTTGTTATTTTAAATTTACATTTTATCTATATTTCATTCTGAATGTGAAATAATTCTTAAGATATAATTTTAAACAATTATTATACAAGAAATAATTGAATGTAAAGTATAATATAAATTATACTTTTTTAATATTAAAAAATTCGATGTGGTGCTAATGTTGCATTTTTATAATTATAAAAATAAAATAATTCTATATTTATTATTAAAGAAAAAATTTATAATAAAAGATTAAGAGTATGTATACCTTTTTATCCATGCTCTTTAATGAGGCAGATGGCCTTAGAGTTCGGATTTGGTTGGCAAAATGTTAATTGTCTAATTGACCCTTGTATTTTTAATTTAAAGTAACTACTAAAATTTGCATGCCTGATGCCTCCCATGATTTATTTATAAAAATACAAAATTATTATGTTTTTATTAATACAAATAAAATTATTTAATTGTAAAAAGTAGAAATAATATTTAAAATAATAACACAAAGAAATATCAATTTGATAGAAAACATAAATAAAAAGAGTTCAAAAGAAAAAGAAAAATAAAAAATAAAAACTAAAATAAGAACATTATGTAATTTTACATTGTTCAAAGATATTCAAAACAAAAAATAATGAAAGAGCAAAAGAATTTTCAAAATGAAAAAAAAAAATTGAGTGAACATATAAATATAAATTATAAGTTAGACGAATAGAGAGAAGAAAATGATAAAAAAGAATAAAAATATTTAACATAAAGGTAATTGTATAAATTCTTTTTGTGAAATTAAGAATCTTTATTAAAATAATAATAATAATATAATATGGATATTAAAAGGATTGCTCGGTGAAATTAACTTTGTTTCCCTCTCTATTTAATAACCTCCTACTTTCATCTTCTACAATAACCTTTTATTATATCAGATAATGGCCACACTGTAACTGGCCACCTTTAGTTTTTAAGATATTTGTATATCTATATTTAAATTGCAATTTCTATTATTTGTTTTTGCAATACTAACAGAATTTTGGATCCAATCAAAGTTGTAGTAGTCAAGCATGGAGCCAAATCTTCCCCTTTCATGGATGTCATTTCCCAAGGTTGATTTACTGTTTACAGATTTAATTTTCATCTTGAGGTCTTCTTGTCCTCATTGACTTACTCTTTTAGTGCTACATATATTGATGAAATTGCTCATAAACTTACCATTCATGGCAGAAGTATTGGCTGACTTCATCTATGAAAATTTTTGGCAGGTCAATTTGCCTAAGTACAACAGGACTTGGGATCCAATTGAGCATTTGGTTAGATTCAAATACTAAGCATTGCTGCACTAGCACAAGAAGAGAAGCAAGTGTAGAGGCTAGGAGGTTTTGTCCAACGCTGGTATAATCAGTTACTCTCAAGAATTATCAAGAATTTTGATGTTTCACTACATTTTTACCACACCAATTTGCAAGCTAAGGATGCAAAGAACCATAGGCAAAAAATACGTAAACTTAGACGAAACGTGGCAAGAAAGGATGGTTGAATAGAAAATATCATGAGAAAAGAAAAGAGGAAAGTAGTTGATAATGGCAACAACTATGGTTGAAAAACAATTCGTTACCCCACTCAAAGTGAGTAAAGAGTAGGTACGGCCTTGCAAGGTATGAACCTAATTGAATGGCTCAAAGGAGAGTCCACACTGCTTAGGAACCAAAGGGAATTTTAAGATGAATATGACCACACTATTGAGGATTGTATGAGCACTTAGAAAGTAGATAAAAAAAATTGATCAGAAGATCCCGTAAGAATTTTCTAAAAAATGGAAAGAAAACAACTAAAAAGGAAGCTCAAAACATAACACTAGCCTATATGGGGATTTATAAGTATGATTTGTAGGGAACAACCTAGTAAGGAAAGCAAAATTAGCTTTCACACGGTGGTAGTGGTAGAAAAAAAAGATGAGGTGGACAAAACCATAAGAAACCAGGGCAGAATTGTCCTTTTGGCCCACGCAGCCTCCCAGGCATCATCACCCCCTATTCTGATGTACTAGTTGTAACAATCATTGTAGCCAATTATGACGTGATGAGATGTTTGGTACACATTGACAATTCACAAGATTTCTTAGCTTTGGAAACGTTTGAAAAAATGAACCTAAGGTTAGAACCAGTGGATCAGACATTTTTGGGTTCATGAGTGAGGTAGTATAACCAAAAGAAAAAAATACTTTTGCCTATTACCATAGGTCAAGGGAAATTAGCACTTGCCAAAATGATCCAATTTTTCATTGTAAAAATGTTATCAACTTATAGTGTGATTGCGGGAGACCAACTTTGGTAGAATTTCAGGCAATAGCTTTTTCATATCATTTAGTTATATAATTTCTGGTGGAGAAAGATGTTGGCATGGTGTGAGGAAACCAATCCACATCTAGATAATGTTATATTGAGATAATAAGATGAGCTGAGAAGAGGTCGCTAGGAGATTTTGCAAAGACTACCCCAGTCCAAATAGAGCTTATAAAAGAATTATTGCAAATATAGTTATCCTCGTAAATAACAATCTAGATGAGGGTAGGACTACAAGATCCATGGAAGACAGACAGAATTAGTACCATTTCTAAAAAAGAATGAGCAAATATATGAATCTTCAACCAAAGAGTTGAAAGGCAAAAATTCCTCAATATCAAAACAGAGGCTAACAATAGAATAAGGAGTCAAATTAGTAAAGCAAAAGTTGAGGCAATTGAGATTCAAAACAAGAGTGGTCATCAAAGAAGAGATTGAAAAACTACTGAGGGTTGAACACATGAAGGAATTATAGTATCCAGAATGACTAACTTGGTGGTAGTCTTAAATGTGAGAGAAAAATGGAAATGGTGTATAAATTTTAGAAATTTAAACAAAGCCTACCAAGGGACTGTTATATACTCCTTCAAATAGACCAAATGGTTGAAACTACAGTAGAATTAGAATTCCTAAGCATGATCAATGTTATCAAGGTTACTATCAAATTATGCTAGCCAAGGAAGATTGGAGAAAGGTCATTTTCATCACACCATCTAGTACATATTGTTATTATCAGATTCCAGTGGCCAAGAAAAATGCTGGGCCAAAAAAAGAAATTTATTTACCAATCTCTAAGAGTTGGTTGCGTTTGCTTCTAAAAAATATATCATATATAAAAAAGCAATCCAAATAAAATCTTTCAACTTGTCTGAATGCCTGAACTGTGAGGGAGTTACTTTGAGTGATACAGCAAAAAAATAATGACAAAGCTTTTCAAAATTCAATTTACCTGCAATCGAATGCCTGCATAAGGTAAAAATTGAGGGTGTGGACTAGATCGCTAAAGACACAAAGTGTAAATAGACGCAAGAGTTAATGACATTAATGCCACGATGCCAAAATAAAAAACTGAGATTTTTTAGGTTTAATTTAACTAACATTAAAAGTTTGAATTTTTAAATATTTATTATTTTACTATTTAATTTTATTTAATTAATTTTTCTTTTCTATTGACATAAATATTTATTAAATTATTTCAATTATATTTGCGGGTTCAGGGGTGGTAAAGCAAATAGGGATGTCAATTTTTGTCAATATATAGAGATTGACATTTACTAGTAAAGCAAATAGGGATGCCAATTTTTGTCAATATATTCTTGACTTAAACCTGTTAATTTCGTATTAGGTTCATTCGTGTCAAAAATTAACATCCCTATTTATGATATTGTTTATCTAGAAAGCGATTTGAAGGCAAGAAAGACCATTGGATTGCTCTATATTATCTCTCCGTATATTCTCTAAGTTATATGAAAACCTGCATTAGTGAAAAATGCAATAGTTACACATTTTCAGAAGGCTTGAGACGATCACCAGTTATGCTATTTATTATTTAAGCTTTCCATCTTTATTCATATATATCATTGTTATCGGAGGATTTCACATTTAATCCGCATTTTCAGTTCCAAGTACATTGCTCCACTTCCAAGGGCAGTTCTTGGAAGTAACAGTTTTGAGTAGAAACCTTAATATGATTCTATGAACTTCAACCCTTAGTTGAGTCATCTGGTTGCATGATCTCGTATTGATTACTCATTTGTGGTTTGTCTCTGCGTCAAAAATATTAGCATCTTTCTCGAGGGGTTTGATATTCTGCTATTCGATGCTTATTATCCTGATAGGCCACGTTGGGAATTGGCAGCAGAAATTCCAATATTTTCTTTCCAAATATCTGCAGGTGACCCCTGATGTTCATTTTCAGAAGCATCTGGGCTTGGATAGCTTGGACACAGTGGAGATAGTGATGGCTCTTGAGGAAGAGTTTAAGCTGGAAATTCCTGACAAGGAAGCTGATAAGATCGACTCCTGCCCTCTCGCAATTGAGTATATTTATAACCATCCAATGGCTTGCTAAGACATGCAAAACATCTTTTTCTGTATTTTTCATCTCTTCAAAACAATCAGAGATTGCATTAGTCTCTGTTGACCGGAATACCATAGAAAATTTGATGTCGGGAAGGGAAATAATTTGGCCCTTTTTATAGTCTGTTGTATATTGTTTAAGCATAATGATGCGGGCTGCTTTGCTCTTTTATGAGCTTTACACAGCAGAACTGAAATGCGCCTGCGAATAATCAAGAGAGACCAAAAAGGTTGAATGGGGGGTTTCAGTGACTGGGGTAGAAGAATCTATATTTCAATAAGAAAAATTAAAACCGGAAATTGAAGGTTATGTTTGTTTTCACATTAGAATGGGGTAGAATAATTTGATTGATTTGAGTGGGAATAAAAATTATCTTTGATTTGTAAGATTTGGATGGATGGAAAATTATTTTTATATATAAAAATATATATATATATATATTTAATATATAATGATAATTGAATGATGTGATGGTATATAAGTTTATAGGCTAATAAAAAAATAAATGTGAGTAGACAAATTATAGGGACATGTATTGATTTGATTGTAAATAATTATAATGATTGAAAATTATTAGTTAGTTATAAAAGATAAGAAATAAAAAATTTTAAATTTGAATTTGAATAAAATTTATATGGTAAAATATTTAGTTTATAAGTAATAGATATTAGAAAAACAGAAAACAAACATAGCCGAAAAGTTTCCTAAGGACTCTTCAGTCTCATATGCAGTTGGATTTTATTAAAGCCAATTTTTTTGGGCTTAATTTAAAGGAATGTAAAGTTGAAGGTTATGTTTGCTTGGGTGAAAATGTTTGTGCTGTGTTTGTTTTAGTTTCTAGATGGGTATGTTTTGGGGGTAATTTTATTAAAAAATGTGTAAAAGTAATATACTAATATACCTGGTAACACGTGGCAAGAGGTGTTTGGATGGGACAGGGGACAGAGACCTTTTGGGGAGAGATGATATCAAGCGCGTTGAAGGTCGTCAACCTTTCCCAAGAAAGTGTCTATCGGACTTCAAGCCACTCGAATGGCCAATTAAATAGTGAAATAAATAAATAAAATGCAATTCAAGCAATATTCATGTCATCCAATTTCATTACCGAACACAAAGACAACGTCAATGAACCAACAAACAGATCACACACACACACACACATCAGCTTGATCCTGTCTGAATGATGTGCATCACGGAAAGCGCCATAGCCGAAAGCTGGAACGTATCGTTGTTCCTCTTCGTTAGAGGCGAAACCACTCCACTCCTCTCCTTAAACCCATCCTCACAGCTCGCAGCAGCATCCAATACCGCGCTTACGTGCACGTTAGCATCGTCAAATCTCTTGGCTTTGTATTCGCTCATGGCCTGTTCAGCAGAAGAAACTGCCATCGGGAAGAACATATCGCAAGCAATCAAGCACTGCCTCACGTATGGATCCAGGTTCCTGCTCTTCATCATCCGTTTGATGTAACTGCTCGTATCGGTTACGTTGTGTTGGATCAGCCTGACGGTGATGACGCCGAGGCCATAAAGGGTGGCGGAATGGCTGGCGGTGACAGCCTGCAGGGAGGTGGTGCAGAAGTTGTAGTCGATGTTCGGATCGCCGAGGGCAGAAGTTCTGCAAGTGGAATTGATGAGGTCGTTGCCTGATGCAGCATGGATCATGAAGGCAAAGGGGATGAAGAGGGCTAATGGAATCGAAGCGGAGCCTGACTTCATTCTTGAAGGCTTCTTTGTTTCTTGCTTG
Organism: Avicennia marina; assembly: GCA_019155195.1. Taxonomy (NCBI): domain Eukaryota; kingdom Viridiplantae; phylum Streptophyta; class Magnoliopsida; order Lamiales; family Acanthaceae; genus Avicennia; species Avicennia marina. The sequence continues at coordinate 9,385,381 of CM032782.1, forward strand.
GTTATTTTAGTACTGCTTTACAGCTTCTTGTCGCTTGTTTTTTGCCATCTGATATGAGGGATGGCTTATATATATACTTGTGTACCTATGTATGTATGTATGTATGTATGTATGTATGCTGGCCTAATAATGGGTTGGCAGCTGCAGTTAGGATAATACGCTAGCATATTGTCGAGTATGAAAGATTTATTGCTTAAGGTATTTACAATATGACAATAATAAAATCAGCATACTTAAAATATCAAGTATGAATTTATATCAAGTTAAAGAGAGTGTCTGACTAAGTTTATTTTCAAAAGTTTATAAGATTATATAATTGAAGATACTTTTAAAATTTATAAGTTTATAAATCTTATTTTAAAAATAAGTTAAAAGGTGTTTGGTAAGATTATTTTATAAGATTCTATTAAAATTTATAATTATAATTTATTAATTTTTTTTGATGTAATAATAATAAAAATAATTTAAATACTATTAATACAATGTAATTTAAAAATATTTATATTATCTTTAATATATAATATCTAATAACTTATAAGATGTTTGAAATAAAATAGGAAAAGTCAATTTATTTTTAAAGAGTTTATAAACTCCGAACATCTTATTTTTAAAGTTGGTAAACTTTTTTATAAAAAGAATTACTAAACACTCGTTAAAACTTATAAACTCTCGAAAACATTTCACCCAAACACCCTCTAAATGACCATTATGATTTAGTCTTGTTCATACATGCAAGCCTCAATAATGCCAGAACCACGTTGTATTCTTAGCTAATTGTTTCTCTTTTCACTATTTGTTCTTCTTTAGTTGAACAACGCAAAGAAATCAAACCGTGTAACCATTAATTGTTAGTGGTAATAGAGTTTTTGCTGAGTTTTATTATTGAAGGAGACGTGTAAGGATTCTTACAATGTATTATCGAATATTTGCCAGATTAAACTCAATGAGCTGGTTTAGGCCTGAGTCCTGAGAGTGCAATAAATGATATTGGCATTTTGGTTAATGACACTGGATGTGCAAATTCATGCTTGACGAGTCCATTTTAATGACATTAAAGTTGTTTGCATCGAATTTCTATGTAATTGAGCATAGGATGCATTTGGAATTGCAAAATGAAAGAACAAAAATGAAAAGCATCCAAGTACGATGTGAATGCATTAATTCTTACATACTCCAGCCACACCTTAGGGGCTGCCCACTACCAAAAAATTCCGATTTTGAGACGGTTTTCTGGAACAAATTTTATATCAAAGGGGACGGCTTATATCTGCTCCTATTTACTCTATCGTTAAAATTTAGGATGACCACAATGGAGTCGTATCAAATTTGGAATGACTTTGAGATGGTCTTTTTGAGATGACTTTAAAACAACTTTGGCACGACTTTAGGATGACATTTTTAGAACTGCTTTTGAGATGATTTAAATACGGATGGCTTTGGAACAACTCATTTTGAGACGGTTTTTTTGAGACAGTTTTGACACGGCTTTACTTAGCATGACTTTGGGACAGCATTTTTGGGATAGTTTTGGGATGGTTTAATTTGGGACAACTCTAGGCCTATTTTTTAGGACAATTTTAGGAAGGCTTAATTTGGGACGGCTTTTTTGAGATTACTATTTTGGGAAGGTTTTGGAACGACTATTTGGAAACGACTTTCTATAGAATTTAGGATGGATATGGGACGACTTTTGCATTAAATTGGAGAAAAAAATATTAAATTTATGTTAAATTTCTGTCATTCCTGTACAATTAATTACTAAATTTTATACACGATTTTCTAGGAAAAATGTATGTATACGTAATGCAATAATTTCAAAGGGGCAAAATTATTTACACACAATAAAGCCTAATTAAAAGTGTTTTACAATTCCATCTTGTCAATGAAAAAGAAAACATACGAAGTGGGAAATGTTGGGCAAACAATATCTACATCTAACTATCGAGGTCCTCATTATCTTCGTCACCTTCATTATCATCGAAGGAGTTGAGGCCAAGTTTTTTATAAGCAAGTTATATAAATTTGTTTAATCTCATCTTTATTTGGGCCAATCTAGTCTTATAGTTATCCATTTCTACATCTCTCTCCTGTGGTTGCTGCTGAGTACGTTCTAATGTAGCTTACATTGCTTGTAACTCAGGGTTTGGTGATGAAGTCTTGGAGCTAGTCGATCCACGAGATAGCTGTTTGAAAGATTGGGACTCTAAGCCCATCTCTAGTAAGCGGCCTTGTTTAAAGCCACCAAGCGCGTTGAGAACAACCATATTGCTATTGGTTAAGTTAGATGAAGTCCCATCGCCCTCTAACTCTTCTGCCTCTAGGACTTTGGCAGCATTTTGGTCATATTATAATTTTTACATAATCTCCTATAGACATAGAAAATCAATTAGTAGTTGCCTGACATTGTATTTAATATGAACATATTTAAGTAATAGTACTTATCCTTTAACACTGTGCATGAGGGCTTGCTCATTCACCAACTGCATTCTTCCAAACTTTATAATAAACTTTAAGGGGAGTCGGCAATCGTCCTAACTATGCTTCCTGTATTGTATAGGATAATTGCAAGGAAATAAAATGAAGATGGAGGGTAGTACGAAAAGGATCATGTACTGAAACAGATATTCTTTCTTGCTTACCATTCTTTCACAATGTGCGGTTATTGAAATCAAGCCACCATGATAGATAGTGGAAGCAGATGCGTTGTCAGCTGCCCAGTTGGCATGGTTCTTTTCGTATACTACTCGATATGTATTCTTTCCCCACTTGCCCACATCTCATCTCACTTTTTCTTATAGGATCCAATTAGCTTTTGTTTTAGAAACTTTTGCTCGGTGCAAGTATTTCCGTATTAACCCATCCATGATCTGATATTGTGTAACATCTTACTGAAAAATAAAACAATGAATTTAAGTTCCCATAATAAGCTCAATCCAATGCGTAATACCCCTAGCTACACTTTAATTAGAAATAGAAGTCAACTAACAAATTTCATTCTCACTCCAAACATAACATATTGAAATTGGATTTTCAACTCACTATAAGTTTGTAATTGCATTAGAAGCACAATTCATTATTGCTAACTTCCAAATAATAGATACATAAATACCAACAATATTACAAATATGAAAATTACTAATATTGTTTTTTAGAAATTATGAAGTAGGTATATGAAATCAACACCAACACTTTTTGCTTACAAATAATATTTTTCTCATCTTCTACATTCAGCTCAAGAATAAAAATTGCTTAAAGAAATGTATAAATCTATAAAAATAACATAGACACACACACACACATGGTATAACTCTTATAAAATGCTAATGAAATCAATAATTCATGGCATTATACCACAAATCCACTAGCTTATCTAGAATTAATGCCTTTCTTCCACTTAAAGTGTGAATAAATCTGTAATTTCAACTTCACTCAAATATAGAAATAATAGGAATTGTTTAGTTATATGACGCCTTTTGAGACGGCTTTGAGATAGTTTTTCCCAACCAAATACTTTTGCCGTCCTAAAACCGTTCCTACTTGGCACGACTTTAGGACGGTTATATTGCATTTAATTTCAAATGATTTTGAAACGGTCAAGCTCAAAGCCATGCCAGACGTATTCCAAAATATGGGACGGCTTTAGGACTATTAAGTCTATTCATTAGGGATGGTTGCATCCAAAATTAATTTGGGACAGATTTTGAGACTTCAAAGTGAACTCGTCCCAATTTAGTACGGTTTTGGGATTGCAAAAAAATCTATATGTTAAATTTGGGACGACTTTGCAATGACTTTACTGTTTTTTCAAATTAATCATTTTTATAACAGATTTGGTATGACTTAAAAATGCCATCCCTAATATGGGACGGATTTTAGCCGTCCGAATCCGTCTAAAACCCGTCCTATTTTTCTTAGTGGCTGTTTCTCTTGAGTTCATGCCCAAACATTTGTAAAGCAAACTTATGATCCACAAGTATTTTTTTTTTTAGATACCAACAGACGAAGAAGTTTCTTTACCAAACTACAAAAAATGAATCCAACATTTTCATTCCTTCAAGGGTTAAATTTATGTTTACTTGAAATTTGTGCGAAAATTAAAATTACAATATTAGGGACCAAAATTCACCGATTTTGACCCTTTAATATACACACACTACAAATTTATACTTAAATTTATTTTCTCTCTTTCTTATATAAAATGTTGAAAATTTAATCATTATCTTTATTTAAAATCAAATCTTTTTTACACATACACGCACAAATACACATTCTTCTGAAATTAATTATTATTTCCATAGATTATCACATTTATTAATTATTATATAATATAGTATATTAAAACACAAGAATAATCAAATTAAATATACGTAAATTTTATTTTTATATTATTCATAAATTAAAAAAAAAAAAAAAGGACACGCACAAATGGGCTTCCAAACATTGCCACCGTGTGTCTTGAATTGGCATATTGGAGATTACACAGTTGTAGAAATAAAATTATGGTTGTTGGTAGGTTGTCCTTTTAGTGTGGCAGGTTTGAAAGTTCGTTAGGGTGACTTTGTCTGAATACAAATTATGGCAGGGAGTAAAATTAGTGTAAAAATTTAGAAATAATATAAAAGTAAGAAATAAAAAGTAATAGAAAAGAATGTTTTAACATATGCTTAAGGCATGTAAATTTCGATGGGAGGAACAGTGTGTATGATTTACATCCAAACACAGCCATTATGTTTCTCTAAATAGAATATTGAAAGTAAAAAAATTAAAATAAATGAATTTAGTAGGAAAAGGAATAAAAATAATTGAGCATTATAACTTTGAATATTCAAAAATAAAAAAAAAATGGAGGATTTAAAAATGAAAAATAAAAGAACAAAAAAAACACCCCTATAAATTTGCTGCCAAAAACGAGAGTTCTGTTTGGGCTGCCCTCGACATATGGCATGGCCCTTGCCCTTATCTCGATCACTTGGAGAGGTTTTTGAGTATTTCTATTTATTCTTAAAAACATTAAGTCGACAATTGAATCCACTTAGACTTGGATACGGTTCCAAACCAGTGGCTTCGGTTTTAGAAAAAAATAAAGAATTAGAATTGGACCTTCAATGGTGGCTTTGGTATTGGCTTTAGAATTAAGAGTTTCGGTTTTGATTTATGTTCTTCGACAAAATCGGTTCTTTTAAGGTTTTAGTTTTCTGCATTTATATTTTATTTATTGTTCTTATTAATTTTAATATAGAAGTAATGTAACAATATATTTAATACTTTTAACAGATCGTATAATTTAAAAAAAAAAATTGAAGAAAAATCATATTTCAATTTTATTATGGTTCCATGAAGGAAAGAATAAGTTATACAAATTTTATAAAATATATTATATTGTCAATTAATAAATATTTTGAGTAGAAAAAAATATACATAATATCATTTAACTATTTAATATTAATATAAATTAACATGTTATATTAATTAATTAATTTGTTTGTTTGTTTATTGACAGTTTTGAAATCGGAACTAAACCGATTGTTCCGGTTTTGGTTCCATTTGAGAACCAAAATTGGAACCATTGTGCACACTTTCGGTTTCAATTCCAATTCTAATTCGAACACGATACAAGGTTGATTTAATTCTCGATTCCAAATAAAATCATAGTTATGTCTAAATCCACATACAACAAACACAGATTTAGAAGTTGCAATTGGAGGGCTTCTTAATTTTCATTTCTCACTTTGTGAAAATTTTTAACAAAAATCACACCGATTCGAGCATTACAAAAAAATCTAAAAATTATTATTCTCTCTCATTGACCAAAAAAAAAAAAAAAATCATGTTTAATTTTCTCTCCTTTCACTCTCCCCATAGAAAATGAAAAATTTTGTTGTTACTTTACGTAAAAAAATTTGGCATAACCACGTGTATAATCCTAACTACGATTCATTTTTCTAAGACAATTTTTTCTTAATTCTTCTTCGAATAACCATTTTTTTAAATGAAGCATACTTTACATTTTTCACGTTGACATATCAAATAATTTTGATAGTATGTAATAAGCTATACGTTTTTTTTAGTATAGTTGTCAGCGACATGCTCTGTAATTTGTTAAACATAGTATGCATCAAAAAATTTTCTTTTAATTTGTCTTACTTTTACACTTTTTTTATAAATTTTTCACACCATTTTTTTTGACTTAATATGCTTTCAAACAAAGCTTAAGTTATAACAGGTAAGGGAGAGTGTGCTTTTTTTTTTTTTTTTAAATAAAATGAAAATGGTGCATAATGGATATGCAAACCAAGTCGTCTTCTTTGAAAGATGACGTGCTGCCACTCCGATTCGGCAATTCATCTCTTTGTGCAGTGAAGGTGTTGTACTTTGTGCTGCTTTAGTATTTTTGCTTGCAAGTACGAATTTACAAGTTTGATTTGGGAACTTTCGGCTATGTTTAATTCCAACCATAGAATTAAAGTTGATTAAATATCTTGAAAGGCTATTTTATCACATTTCTTACACGGGACTAATTATTTATTATTTTAATTATTTTATATTACGTTTATTTTTTTATCAACTTTTATCTATCAAAAAGAATATGTCAGATTTAGTGGTTTTATAATTATTTTCAGGAAAAAAATTGTAAAATAGGAATTTATTAATCAAAGTAAAATAGTTTTGACTTTGAAGAAATATTATAAATGTGTTTGTTCTATTTACTTTTTGGACATCCTAAAATAACTTCTATTTACTAAGATGAAATTTAATTAACTACAAATATTTCTTTAATAATATTTTATAGAAGGAATATCTATACAAGAGGGCATGACACAGGATCCAATGTGCAATGAAACACTTCAATTTTTTTTTTTTTAATTACACTTGATCTTGGATTTTAGTTAATTAAATATTTGAAAACATAATATCTTCCTAGCCCCCTTAAATAATACACTACTAATATATTAATATATTTTTTCTAAATTAATAGTTGTTGGGAAGCAAATATAAGTTGTAAAAAATTCAATTCTCACAAGTTGGTAGAAGAAGAGAAAAGTGGTTTATATATAAATACATATCTGATTCATAATTCACAGTTTAAAGTTTTTGGTTAAAATAAAATGTTAAATCCATTTATATAAATGCGCACGCCTTGATCTGTGAATAGTTTCCTATGATTTCGTTGAGCTCTATCCTAATCCAACAAGTGTTGTCCGTTGGCATTGCTCTTAATTTGATTAAACTTTTCTGCGTGACTCAACAAGTCCAATTAGAACTTGTTGGTTTGACACATACCCAATAAAAGGGTGTTTGGTTAAGTTTATTTTAAATAACTTATAAAATCATGTAGTTTATTAGTTGTTTTTAAAATTTATAAATTTATATATCTTATTTTTAAAATAAATTAATAAAGTGTTTAAATGGAGACATTTTATAATATTTTATAGAAATTTATAATTATAGTTAATTATAATTTTTTGGTATAATAATAATAAAAATAAATTAAATATCATTAATATAATATAATTTAATATATTTATGCTTCTTAAGTATATACAAAGAATAAACTTATAAAATATTTTAAAATAAATTAAAAAAGTCAACTTACTTTTAAAAAGCTTATAAATTCTAAATATCTTATTTTGAAAGTTTATAAATTATTTTATTAAAAAATTTATCAAACATTATTGAAAAACTTATAAACTGTCGTACAACTTATAAAATATTTTAAAAAATTTATAAACTCACTCAAACACTCTTTAAAGTTTAGATCCATGATGTCTAAAACAGACAGTGAGAGAATTTCCCTCTAGTCTTGGCAGCAAATGCATGAAGAAGCCATTTCCTCACAAAATTTAACTGCAAGAAAGTAAAAAACACTATCGCATGCTTGCAAGTTGCAACACAAGTAGTCTTGCCAAAGGTTTACACAAGTGATATTGATTTATTGTTTATACATTTCTTATGGGATAAACATTTATTCTTTTATTTATTTATTTATTTATTTTTGTGATGGTAGGATCAACATCTATTTGACATAGTATAATTTTTTGTTCCGTTCATTGCATAGTAGCAGAAGTTGCACGTCCTATGTATGTACAATTTTGTTTATGCATTATAAAATCATTTCATTTCAAATAATATAAATAGAATTATTTAATTTAAAAATATAAAAAATATTTATAGTGAGAAAATTTATATAGGCTTAAATTTGTCGTCCATCTACACGGCGCTGCCGCTGTATCAAAAGAGATGATGCTCCATTTGTTCTGTTTTTATTGACTTTTAAACTAGTAAAAGTCGCACACTTTATTTATGTAAGTTTATTTATAATTTATAAAGTTATTATATTTAAAATAATAGAAATAAAATTATTTAAATTAAAATCATAAAAATATTTAAATTAATAAAATAAAGAATTATCAAAAAATTTGAAAAAGTGAGAGAAACATAAATAAAAACAATAAACCAAAAGAAAGGAGAAAAATAAACGAGAGAAAGAAAAAGATAGAAAATTAAATTAAGAGTGATTTTGTAATTTGCTATTATGTAATTAAAATATTTTATTAACATAATAATAGTATAGATTAGCACATAGAAGTGGAAACAGATGAAGGAACTAATTTTTTTTTTCAGTCTAATAAAATTTTTGAAACATTATGCTTGAACAAGACAATTCAATTCCACAAGAGAATTCAAATTCCATGACTAATGCTTCAAATAATGGAAAATCAATTTGGAATAATAAAAGATAAATTGTGCAAGAAAATTACAACTACGACAATCTATGTGACAAGAGTTCCCTGTTCATTATGGTTATTTAAATAGCATTTCACAGGTCCATATAAAAATATAAATAAATAAATAAATAAATTATGAATTAATGTCACGTGTAAGTAGAATATGGTTGGGACAAAAAGGAATGTTGACAGCATAAAAACATTTGTGAGAGACGACATGTTGACAAAATCCTCTGTATGATTGGTTGTTTGAAATATTTTGCCACGTGTAGAGAAAATAAAAACACTACAACAAGTCATGAGTAAGGATGAGATCGAGTCGAGTCGAGCTACCACTACTCGAGCTCGACTCGACAACGTAACAGTGAAATTCGAGACTAGATCGAGCAGTTCGAGACTGGATCGAGCTCTCGAGTTTGAGTATGTGAAGTCAATTAATTGAAAATATATTTATAAAATAACAAATGTTCAAAATGCCACGGGATGAAAACTTATTTACAAAATTACTATCGAGTCGAGTTACTTGAAACTCGTCGAATCGATACAGAGTTAACTCGAACTCGACTCGATAAGCCACTCGAATACTCCTCGACTAACTTAGAACCCTAGACATGAGCACTGCAAGCAATGCTTCAAAACATTAACGCTATGGACTCATGTTGACGCCGGGGTAAAACTGTAAATTCATGTCGGAGCCAATGAAACTAAGCCTAACATGAGAAAGTTTACCACAGTAATTGCCTCAGAGTATAAGAGATGTCGCACCTCATTTATGTACTCTAGGGATAGCATAGACTCTGTGTAAAAAAAAATTATTTATTAATATAGTAGAATTTTAATAATAATTTAAAATAAACAATATATGAATATAAAATTTAATTGATTCAAACTTCAGTATAAAAATAAAAAATTTGTACTATGATTTTTTTGTTTAAATACAACTAAAAAAAACACTACAATTAGCATTATATTTTTAATTGATTGAAACAATGGATGTATAAATAGTAAAATATTTATATAGAATGGGGAAGGTAGTAATCAATCTTCTAGTAAAATTTCTATAATACCCTTCTAATTGTAACCACTTCTCCAGCACTTTTCATTTTTTGGTTATGCTACTAACTCCTAGCCTCTTTCTCCTACTAACTTAATTCCTCTTAAATTGTAATAATGTTTAATACACATATCTTTTATTATTATATTTATTATTTATGAAAATTTATTTTATTATCGAAAAATCAAAAATATAATAATTTATTTTTATTTATAATTAATGAAATTATATAACTTTTTTATAAGCATGCATGCCCGTTTTAGTAGTTATAAAAATAGATTAGTTAGGAAAGGTTTTTTTTTAAAATAAATCATTAAAAGACCAACTGAAGATTTATCCATAATATAATTATATAGATAAAGTGAGACACACGATATATTTTTAGAAAAATTAATTATTTTGTGACATGTGCCACATATAAGTTGCTTGATACATATGCACTCACTTTGATATCTCGATGCATTTGTAAACATCACCAAAAAAACAAAAAAAATTCTAGTGAAAACAGCTTAAAAACTCCATTTTCCAACTAATTAGCCATCAATTATGCTAATTATTTGTAAAGTGACTGCGTAAAATCTCAATAACCAAGTCAATGAACAAATTAAATCCAACTAATCTCTCCACTTTTGTGTTGTAAAAGGGGAATGCTTTTAGTGAATTCCTTGCCAAAAAATCCAATTAAAGGAAAAAAGTGGGCAAAATTGTCAAAAAAGATGGTTTTGCGTTAAAAAACATGAAATTTCGTTTCCTGTGGTATCCCTGAAGTTTGAATAATTTACAATCAAAATTGCCAGCGAAATAGGCCGCCGATTTCCTCGCCGACCCGGTTCGATTCTAAGTCCTCGGCGACAATGGCCGACTCGCTGCGGCGGCTGCTGCCAGCGAAGAATCTGCTTGAGCTCCTAAACGACATCGCACGGGAAGGAATGGAGAATGACGCGAGTCTGTCCACGTATTGCCTCAGCCTGTTCCTCCCGCCGGAAACCTCCCCTGCCAGAGCCTCCACCGGAAGCTCCGATATCGGAATATCGACCTTGTCATTTGAAGTACTATCGGAGACTCCTCTTCCATGAGTTGTGCACACTACGGGAACCTCGTATCCATTGTCATCCACAATGTACTCGAAGGAGCCTAACGAGTATGACCGTCGCGATCCTTCCACCGCCTCAGAGTCTCCACTGCGGCGGCGACTGATGCTTCCGATTTCAATACGAAAGCTCCCGCCGCTTCCGCTTCCGTTTCTAAAGCTACCATTTCCAGTGCGGCGGTTATTGGCAGAGAGGATTTTATCCAGCACGTCGGAGTCAGAGGGGAGGACGGTGGACCTGCAGAGTGGGCACGTTTGGTTGAAAACGATCCACGTGTCGATGCAGTCGGCATGAAAGGCGTGGCAGCAGAGCGGCAGCAGACGGAGTCGATCATGCGGGTCGAACTTCGACAAGCACACTGCGCAGTCCCCGCCGGCGAGGTTCCCAGTAACGGAGCGGAAGGTGAAGAGCGGGAGGGAGTCGAGCAAATCATTAAGACCGATGCCGCTCTGCAAATGGCCTTGGTCGTGTGGTAGGATGACATCGTCGGCGGCGGAGAAGGAGCGGTGAAAGCGCCTGGAGAGGAATCGGATGAGAAGGTAAATGGAGGCAGAGACGACTACAGCGGAAGCGATGATAATAATGACCGTGACAGCGGACGACGAAGAGAAGGAATATGGAGATGAAGGGCCGACGTCGGCTGGCCGCCGTTGGGTGACGAGGGCGGCTGGTGGCGGCGGCGTCACGGAGGCAGACATATTAGGGGAGAAAATGGTATTGGAGGAGAATTGGATTAGGCAATTTACAGAGAAAATTATGCAATATTGATGTTACGATGCCTTCAATTTGTAATATTTCGAGGTTTTCTCCAATTCTATAATTTTAATGCCCAATTAATAATAATAATAAAAGCAATGCGTATTATTTGTCTGCATGATTAAAAATTATATATGATTTTACATAGCAATATACAATTTTAATGATTTTAATAAAAAGATATTTAACAATTTTAACTACACTAAACCGTTGTATAAAATGAGAAAATAAAAAGACTCAAGAGTGAAAAAAACAAATGAATTAAATATAGATGAAAAATGAACAATAAAATATAAAGAATGGAAGGGCATTTTAGTCCATTAAATATTTGACAACCAAAAGGTAATTACTTTTAAGTACCTCTCTCTTTATACTAGCAAATGTACATGCCTTTGCATGTATTAAAAAAACTAAATAAATGGTTTTTAATATAATAAAAATTTATAAATAATTTAGTAATAAATACCACATATATATCAAATGCTTAATTAAAATATAAATGCATATATATATATATATATCTCTCTCTCTCTCTCTATATATATATATATATCATGATATTTAATATTTAAATTCAAATGCAAAATTATAATATCATTATATCGTGATATATTTTTAGATTACAATGTATTCATACATGTGTGTGAGGGAGAAATAATCTTAAAAGGGAATTGGCAAGACATAAATGTACCAAAAAATAAGTCATTTGGTGGAAATAAATTTATATTCATGGACTTATTTCATTATTTATAAATTAATATAAAAACATATTTCAAAAATATTTAAAATAATCAAAGGAAGCAGGCAAGGGTACATTTTAAAACACACCAAAAACAAGTATAAATGTCCAACGAATATTGATTGCTATCTTAAGCTTAAATTCAATAATAAAGTACAGATATATCCTAGTTACTTGAGCACAATCGATGCATATATGTGCCATGTAGAATATATTTTATGATATGCATACACAAGTTTTTATTTTATTATAAAAGCATTTTGAATTATCTAGTATGTGTGTTTTATTTTATAATTTATCATCCAACAAAAATTGCCTATTTTATATATAACAAAGTTACATAATTTTTTTAGCGATAATAACAATAAATTGTTATATTTTAGTAATAAATAAACTATTAAAAATTTTAGAATGCATTGGAAATCCATATAAAATGAGAAAAAAAAGAAAAATTAAGAAAACCTAAATAAGAAAATTCTTAATAAATAAAATATAATTGAAAACAAAAAGAAAGGAAATATAAAGAAAAATAGAACAACAAATAAATAAAGAGTATTTTAATATTTTCATTTTATGTATCGAAAGATGACATTTGGATTCTTAAATTAGTATTCGAAAAAAGGTTTTGAAAAAAGGATTTTAAATCACTTTAAAATGAAATGAACTTAAATCTATTATAATTACTAAAATAATAGTTTAAAATGAGAGTTTAACAATTTGAATTACTCTGTTATTCAAACAATTACAACGGATTCATTATTATGAATTTGAAATCCAATCTACCAAATTCTTCAATTCAAATAAGATCTTAGTGTTTTACGATTCGTAAATAGTATAAGCGCAAAGATTTCTGCGAAGAAGATTCATATTTACGGAACTTGTTCCATAAAATTCAATCAAAAATATGGTAATTGTTATTATATCTATTATACACTTCGTCAATCAAACTTTTTTAAACTAAAATTTTTATATACCGTATGCGTTTATCATAAAAACCAATGAGATAAACACCATTTTTCATGAAATTAAGAATAACGGGAGGATCCCATAAAAATATGAATCCCCGAAATCAAAATCATAGGTCGTAAAATAGGATAACATTTTAATTGTATAACATATGACTCCATTACATTTATGGAAAGATGTAACTATCCACTCGGTTACTTCTCTCACCCTTAAGTTTGACTTGCTTCCCATGACACATTTGACAAGTTGTTAATGTTAAGGTAGGCTCTCGAGCATAGCACCAATGAAGGACGTGGCATTTCTACCACTAAATGAAGTTATGTGGTATTAATACATGCATAAGTTAGTAGCAATAACTTTGTAGTATTTAAGTGACGTTATGAGATTAATTGTATAATTTGACAAAGCTTACTTGAATAGACTTGCCAACCCGAAAAAGAAATGGAATAAAGAGAGATGAGGTGGGAGAATTGAATGGGGTAAATGACATCGTGGGCAAAAGCCATGAAAGAGGTGGAATATGTTAGCAACTCTTACATGCGATGGTCCCAAAGGGATAAAGGACGTGGGCTCAAACTTGTCAAAGGATTTTGGTTTTGGTGTTTAGCAAATCATTGCTTTAATTTCTTTTTCACCTTTTGAGTTTGAAAGGTGATGTTCAAAGCGTGTAGGCGTTGTTGTTTGGGATTTGCTTTTGGGTGATTTTGAAATGTGTGTTCTCGATGTGTGGATATTTTATTAATAATATGAAAGCACTGAATTCATGTATATTTGATTTATTTAATTTGTTTATTTTTAATAATTGAAGGGCAAAAAGTTATTGTAAATGTTAAAATATGTTTGATTGGTGGGACATTTTATGTGTGTATATATAGGTAATAATGATAATTTAATTTTGACAATTATGTATTGTGGCTATGTTTAGTTTATTTTCAAACCATCAAAATATACATTTCAAATGTAATGACAAAAAGTCCTTTTTTTTTTTTTCTTTCTCATACTTTTATACTGTTTTTAAATCGTAACAATTAAAGCACTTGTTTTCATCGCATCAAAATAAGCATCCAAACATTGCCAATGTCTTTTATTTATTTTGTAATGCACTGGACTTTCAAACAAAATCCTATTGTTCCCTCTCTTCTTGATCTTTTCTCTAGTAAAAATTAAGATGATAAAAATAAGTTGACGTGAATAAGGAGAGATTCACAAGTAATCGATTCTATTTTTATAGGCAATTCAATACAAAGGCGTACAATTAATCTATTGTTGAAATTTGAATTTAGGAATAGCTATTGAACACAATATACGAGTGTTAATTAATCAAAATGGTCCAACCAATTAACTTTGAGAACCTTTAGTCCCATCATTACCTTGGCAATTCCCTTCCCTGCTGAGAACTTTTTTGACTATTGGTCTTTTATGACACAACAAAAAATAACTAAATAAATAAATGAAATTGACACCTAATGATGATTGTTTGCTTTGTGGTAAACTTCCATTGAAATAATTATGTAACGGGGCATCATGCAACTAATTGGTAAACGGAATTCCATTAATAAGAACACAAATTACTTCATTCTATTGATCGTTTTTAGCCATATAGTCATGCCTTAATAACTCCAGACTCATATGTCTTATGTTAGTTATAATATTCAAGTATTTTTTTATTTTTTTTGATAAGTCATGCATGTAATAATCAAGATTATTAACAGCCCAATCCATTTTTTTATAAAGTCAATATTTTTACGACTGTAAGTAGAGTATATATATTTTATCCGTCAAATGCAATGACTCAAGAGATGATATTATAGTGTAATAATAATAATAATAATAATAATAATAATAATGATGGGCTACAAGCTACAAGCTTTAAGGAAACTAAATGAATATTATACATAATAAGTGCATCTGGAGGCAATTTCAAACTTGCAACTAGTGAAAAAGAGTAGCAAATTTGATTTGTTTAGTCACTTGCTTTTCTAAAGTAAGACATTTTCTGCTCAAAATTTGAGCCATTGTGTTGAGTCAACGTTTCGAAATGTTGGCCATATTGTCCGTTGGAAATTGGAATGAAGGAAAATCCATGTTCAGAATTATCTTCATGAAACCCTAACAAGGGTTCTTTTTCGAAGTTGGTAAAAACTCGCAGTCTCTCTCTATATGTAAATTTATTTAAAATTATAAAATTATTATATTTTAAATAATAGGAGTACAATTACTTAAAATTAAAAGTATAATAACATTTAAAATAACCAAATAAAGAATGATAAAAAAATTGTAAGAAGAGATAAAACTTGAAAAAAAATACACTTGATCTTGGTCATCATTGCTTTTCTTTATGAGCCCACCACGCCATAGAATATTGAACAATAGCAACTCATGGCTTTCACACAATCATTAACTCTTAATCTTCCATATTTGAAGTACACGTGGCGTACAACTAAAAAATAATTCCTATTTTCGTGAAAAATTTAGGTTTATATCCTTACAATCTATGAAATTAATTATAAATCTATCAAAAATAAATCCATCCAAACGTTTTAAATCCATAATTCATCCATAACATTAACACAATTGATTATACATCAAATGTTTAATTTAATAAAATCTATTTGAACGACTCTTGTGACTTATACATCTTAAGCCTTAACTTTCAATTGCAAAAAAATCTTTTCTAAATTTTAAATTAGAGAATTTATTTGAATATCATGGATGCACTATGTGCATACTATTCAAATAACTTGCATGCATCCATTGACTGCACACTAAGTGCTTGTCTGCGGCTCCTCGCGTGTATACACTATGCTTATCGTGGTAGCCGTGCAAATGTCCTTCCCATGATTTAAAATTAAGCAAAAACAATTTTTTCAAGAATAAACATGTATCATGGAGAAATTGAACTTCCTCTCCATTTCACTCAAATACAAAAAAGTGGAATAGGTTCTCCAAATTTATAGTAAAAGACCTATAAAACATATTATATAAGTGGAGATCTTCCTAATAAAGATAACTTAAACAAATCACCTATAGTAGGAATACATATCACCTAAAAATATCACATAATATCCTAATGGATACAGTCAAATATTCTAACACGCATCCCAAGTTGGAGCATATATGTTGCTCATGCTCTGCTTGTTACATAATTCCTTTAAGCGTGTAGTACCCAACGCCTTAGTGAATAGATTCGCCACTTATTTTGAAGATAGAGTAAAGGGAGTAGCTACCTTATCACTCATGATGGCCTCTTGAATAAAATGACAATCAACTTCAATGTGCTTAGTTGTAACACGAACGTCAAATCCAAGTCAAACTAACCGTGGATTTCTAGAGGATCAATGGCGCGATCAAAGGCTAAAAGACTTAAAGAAGCCATAATAATGCTTATGAATGAGTTTAAAGATGCTTGTGGACATTTGGAAGGCCTTAAGGAGTAAGAAGAGCATTCATGGGTCAATCTGGTGTAAAACAAGAATGAAACAAGCTTTGGAGTACGACTTGGATCGATCTAAAACCAAAAACGATTGGTCCAATGTAGCCTTGATGGAGCTAGTGAGGTGGGTGATCAACAGCAATCCAAGTCTAAAGTCATTAGGATTACTATTGCACCACATGTGATTGATTGTCCAACAAGCGATCGACAAGCTAATGCCTAGGACACGTTTTGAAATTACGATCTGAATCACTAAATCGACATTTGGATTGATCGCATGAAATTAAGATCAATCTTAGGGGGCTTTAGATCGATCTCACTGTTGCTTCGAGCCCAAGACATCCATTTAGACTAGGATTTCATGCTTTTTCATTCCTAATACATTCCAAACTTAGTTTACACATTTTTAGTATATTTTTGGGAGTTCTAACACTATATAAAGGGATCCTTAGACACTTTTATACAAATTTTGCCTCTTGAATATTTGAATACAATTATTTTTTCCTTGATTTTTAGTATGCTCAAATTCTTGTGAATTTCCAAATCACATTATTCCAAGTATTCTCGAGTAATTTGTGATGTATCAACTAATTCATCATGTTAGTTGTGGTCGTCTTCTATTAGAGTTCTATGAGTTTGTTACCTTTGGGTTGTTCTTTATGATTCTTGTAAGTAGGATTTCGTTCAGTTTGTCTTCATATTCATGCTTCTGTGCTCACATCAGTTGGCATCAAAGCCAGTTATTTCGGATTTTAATATAGGCACTAGTACAAGTACTAATTATCCTGTTCGTATCTTTTGTTCTTGTTTCCTACTTCCTTCTTCGTCTTCTTTATAGTAAAAAAAAAATCATTGCTTTAAATTCATGATTCCTTCCAGAATATTTTATTTCTCATTTGGTCATAATTTGGAGAGTTAAAAAATAAAAAAGAATGAGAAGTTACAAAAAAGTTGGATAAAAAAAGCAAAAGAGAGAGAAAAGTTATGATTTTTTACATGAAAAATTATATTGGGAAGTTCTTTGATCAATAGAGAACATCAAAGAATCAAATAAATTGAGCAATTTAGGCGAGATTAATCTATTGTTAGACTAAAATTTGAACCAGTAATTGATTGCGTTGTCATCACCCTGGGTTGATTTGATTTGTTTAGTGTATCTTGAACAATCTTGTTCTTGTTCCCGATCGATCACACCAAATCCCAGGTCAATTGCAATCCTATGTTTATGATCCGATCGATCCTTCCTTGTCAAGGATTAATCGGCACCCTTATTTTTCGGCCAAGATCAATCCAATACTATCCAAATCAACCTAATATTTTGTTTTCATCTCCAAATTGATCCATTTATGTCTGTATTGATCCCAAACCCCTAATTTTCATCCTAGCACACACTTACACACCAATTAGGGGATATGTTGCTTGAAGTTTTTAAGAACTATAGGAATTTTAGGAGGTGGACATGAGATTTGAGCCGGTCAAAGCATTGATTGAGTGTTTTATTATGTGATACATGAATGAGAAGTAAAACAAGAGTGATTACATCTTGTGAAGTGAGAGGACACATGCACACATTACACGTTTTTCTTCTCTCTTTGTTATACCATTTAAATGATGTCTGGAAAATCAGTTGTTGGAAATAATACCTTTAACATGAAGTAGTTCACTAACACGTTAGCTAGCATCTACCAACATTTAGAAAATTTAGAGGTATCCTTAGCGTCTACATAAGGGAGTCCCATACTTTAAGATGAGTCGGTGTCTGGGAAGGGATATTCTATGCACCAACCTCGTAGGGGGGATGAAGATGATGAAATTCCTAAAACAGTAAAGCCCACCATACCAACATTTTAAGGAAAGTCAAATCTTGATTTGAACTTGGAGTGGGAGAGACTAATAGAGCTTGTCTTCAACTACCACTAGTATTTTAAAGTACATAAGGTAAATTTAGCCATGGTAGAATTTACTGATATGCAATCATTTTTTGGAATCAAATTTGTACTAGTTGGATAAGAGTTAGTGAGTGTTTCATTGGGACGTGGAGTGATTTGAAAGCATTGATGAGGAAAAGATTTGTAGCTAGTTATTATCATAGGGAATTGCACTGTAGGTTGTAGACCTTGATACAAAGAAATAGAAGTGTTAAGGAATATTTTATGGAAATGGTCTTAATGAGAGCTGATGTAGTTAAAGATAGAGAAGCCACTATGGCTAGGTTTATGAGTGGATAGAATAGGGACATTGCCTATGTACTTGAGCCGAATCACTATATAAACTTGAAGAACTTAGTGGAACGAGCCATCAAGGTTGATAAGCAACTTAAGAGGATAGGTAGACATTAACCACTAAGTGGTACTACACAGACCTAGCCTAGTTGTGAAGAAAGAGAAATCATTGGCCGCCTCTGAAGCTGCTAGACTGAAGGTGCCGTTGAAAGCTAAAACACCTAGGGTACCTAATTCTAATCTTGATCCTGCTATTATACACAAATCAGAAGACTATGGTGCTGATGGATAAAGAAATAGTGATGAACAAGGAGAATAGTAGTGAATATGAGATGCCGCCAATGGAAGAGGCATCCACTGATGATGATAAGGTAGTTTGTTCAGGTATTGGACAAGTGAGCTTGGTGGTGATACGCTGTGCAAGCTAAAGAAGAAAATTTTGAAGAACAACGGGAGAACATCTTTCACACAAGATGTCAAATAAGAAGTAAGGCCTACTATTTAATCATTAATGGTGGGAGTTGTACCAATATTGCAAGTACTATGCTAGTAAAAAGGCTTGCACTACCACTTAAGGACCATAACCATACATAACCATATAAAATGTAATGACGCAATAATAGTGGTGAGGTGAATGTGACAAAATAGGTCTTAGTCACATTTAAGATTGGCAAGGACAAAGATGAAGTGTTGTGTAATGTGAGACCCATATAAGTTAGCCATATTTTACTAGGGAGACCTTAGTAAAATGACAAGAAAGTTGCATTCGATGGTAAGATGAACAAATACACATTGTATCATAACAATCTAAAGATCACTTTAATGCCACTCACTCCAAAGGAGGTTTGTGAGGATCAAAAATATTTTCAATGACAATATGAGTTAGAGTTAGAGAAAAAGAAAAAGAAAAAAGAGAGAGAAAAAAAAAAGGGAGGGAAAAGAATGTATGTCAGCAAGCACAAGGATTTGAAAGTAGTAGTGAGTGAGTGAGAAAAGAAATGTACTACTCATGTATAAAGAAGTTCACTTCTTATTCAAAGAGGTCACCTTTTCCCTTAACAAGATTATTGTTTCCTATTTTGCAGGATTTCCAAGACATGTTGCTGGAAGATTTACCTAGTGGATTGCTACCTGTTCAAGGAATAGAACATCAAATCAACTTTGTGCTAGGTATAGCCATACCCAACCGTCCAACTTACTGAACAAATCCGGAGGAAATTAAGGAGATTCGAATGCAAGTGGAAGAGTTGATACAATAGGGATAGGTTCAAGAGAGCATGAGTCTATACATCGTACCCATTTTACTTGTGCCCAAGTAGGGTGGGTCATGGAGGGTGTGCGTGTATTGTAAAGCCATGAATGCCGTTATGGTAAAGTATCTCTATCTTATCCCTTCACCAGATGATATGTTAGTTGAATTATATGGTTTCACTGTATTTTCTCAAGTAGACCTTAAAAATGGCTATAATCAAATTGACATGAAAGAATGTGATGAATGGAAAATGACATTTATACTAAATTAGTTTATATGAATGGTTAGTGATGTCATTTGGGTTAATAAATGCACCTAGTACTTTTATGAAGTTTATGAATCATGCCTTACATGCTTTCATAGAAAAATTTGTTTTAGTGTCTTTTGTTGATATGCTAGTTTATAGTAGGTCTATTAATGACCATGTTATGCATCTTAGGCAAGTGTTTAAGGCCCTACACAAGGAACAACTTTATGCTAATCTAAATAGGTGCATTTTTTGTGTGGACCATTATGTGTTTCTTGGTTTTGTTGTAAGTGTATAGGTGATTTAGGTTAACAAAAGCAAGGTAAAAGCTATACAAGAATGATTGGTTCCCATATCCGTTTTGGAGGTAAGAAGTTTTTATAGACTTACAAGGTTTTACAAAGGTTCGCACAAGCTTTTAGCATGATTGTAGCACCTCTAACCACAATCATTAAGAAAGGTCAGAAGTTCCGCTGGAGAGAAGCATAGTAGAAAGCCTTTGAAATATTAAAGAATAAGCTCACAAACGCTCATGTCTTATCTTTACCAAATTTTGATAAAACTTTTAAGCTCGAATGTGATGCATCTATCGTAGGTATTCGAGCTGTACTTATGCAAGAGAAGATTCCTATTGTTTAGTTTAGTGTGAAATTAAATGGGACCAAGCTGAATTATCCTACCTATGAGAAGGAGATGTATGTGTTAGTGGGAGCTTGAGAAACATAGTAGCACTACTTAATGCCTAAGGACTTTGTTATCCATATAGATCACGAATCATTGAAGCATCTCATGAATCGAGATAAGTTGATCCAAAAACACATTAAATGGATATCCTTTATTGATACTTTTCCTTATATCATTAAGTATAAGAAAGGTGTAGAAAATGTAGTGATGGATGCATTGTCTAGACTTCATTCATTGCTTACCACATTGTTTGGGTCGAGGAAGGACAGTTTTTAGATAAGTGTTAAGGAGATTGAGTCAATCCGAAACTGTTACAACAACACCTACAATAGGAGTTAGAGATATCTGGGAACTGAATTTTAATGACCAACAAATCGATCTATGATGGGCCTTTGATTAAAGGCTATTGAAGTTTCTTAATTATAAATAGTAGACTTCAAGCTAAGGAAGATGAAGTTTGGTGAACTTACTTAAGAATTAGCTGTTTCTATAAGTTTTGAGAGATAGACAGTTTCGTCTATGTGCCTGGTTGTTACCAGTTTTATGAGAATCAACTCTTAAGTGATACAAACCTTTTGAGAAGTATAAGTTGGGCCTAAAGGGTAGTTTAGATTAAGCACAAAATGTGATAAAAAGTTTTGGATCATCTAACCATTTGGGTATGTCATTTGGATATTGCGTTTGTGGAAGTGTAACCGTTGATTAATTTGTCTTCACTACTTTGTTTCAAGTTAGTGGAAGATTTTTTTGCCTAGTAAAAGTTCTCGCATACATAGGAGTATATTTCTAAATTACATTATCACATCGGTATTCACTTTTTATTCTTGTTGGTGTGTGTTAGTTTGTATTTAAGCATTCTTAACATTCAGTTGTGCCATTGTTACAACATTCTTCAAAATTTTTAGATGTCTTGTAAGTAAACTCCTGCAAATCAATTTGTGTATAGTTAGTCAGTATCCATTGAAATATTTACATGAACATAAATTATTAAAAGATATCAGATTCTTTTGGACAATATATGTCAATTTTTACAAAGTGCAAGTTAATTCATAGATTAAATATGTTTGATAATTTAGTGCATGACAAACAAGTAGAAATCGGTGGACTGTTTAAGCAATCATCATGAATTTTTTCTAATAAAAATTAAATACTAATAACTTAACATTTTGAAGTTATCTAATTTCAAATCACCTTTATTTTTCGCTTGTTTCTTGTGTTTTGGAATTGGTTTCGATTGTCTCTAGTGTAATGTGAAGGATGATGACATGTGCAAGGACATATTTATAAATTTTCATGCACTTTAAAGGGCTTAATTAACTGTTCTGGATCATTGCATGCTCCAAAATTTGAGGAATTGCATTTTGATAAAGTTGAAAACGAAAATGGGGTTGTTTTTGTTAATGTGAGGTGTATATCAGCATGTGCCTGGGCTGAGTCTGCATAGGTGGGTTACGTGCCTACAATGCTAGCATTAGCAAGGTGAAGGGCCAACTAATTGATAGATTAGTCATGCCCTAATATAAAAGTAAGGGGTGGAATTTTAAGATAGAAAGGGGAAGTGCATTGGAGTTCACGTTAAGATTCCAAGTCAGCTATAACTAGACTAAGGATTTTCTTCCATTTCTTTCTTCTTCTTCTTCTTCTTCTTCTTTTTTTTTTAATTTTTTGGACTTATAATTGTGATGTTGGATGTTATGTTCATTGTTGTTGATGCCTTGCCATGAGTAGTTAGATTTTACTATAGTGCCTTGTATTGTAGATGTTGATTGATATGTTGCTCATACTATTTATGTTTGAATTAATGTGAATGAAATCCATAAATTAAACGTTCAAATATATAAACATGTTTCATGATGTTAACAAGAGTAAAACTATAGAATTTGTGCAAGGAAATTGTTGATAGTAAATTTGTACTCAATTAACTTAGACTGTGAGTTCACATCTAATACAATTTAAAGTTCCAAGAAATCTTGGGGTGAATATTAATAATAAAAAAAAACAAACAAACAAACTAGGATTCACAATCAATAACATAGATAATTAAATTAATAATTAACAAAATCACATAAAAACATGAAGCTCTATTGCACAAAGACTTAGAAACTTTCATACTTGGACATTTACAAATTTCCATGTATTAGGTTTGGTACGTTGATTAGTTGACACATGATGGCAAATCGCCTCACTTGTTTGAACTCTTAAATTTCTATGGTGTAAGACTCTTGATAGTGATATGGAGAAGGAGACTTGGACGTGTATTTTCTATTGAAAAGGGATCAAGTCTAAAAATTTGGTGAAAAGATGGAGAGAATCCAATGCAACAAATGGATGTGGCCAAGAAAGTCCAAGAATATCCAAGCTCTAGAGTTTGGACTGATGTTGCCAACATGCACTTGTGTGGGAGAGATATTTGGCTTGTATTTGGAGATTGTTTGATATTTTTTATATTTCGTCCAGAACTCTATGCTTTTCAAACTATAAACAGTGGCCAAAATAAATATCAGTAATATATTCTATAACACCAAATTATTCATAAGAGATATTAATTATAAATATTATTTTTGTTAATTTATAATATATTCATATTCTATTTTATCGATATCGTAACAGTTTCAGGAGACATTTGAGTTCACACCTAATACAATAAAATTCAATTTTGAATTCATGTCTTGTTTGTGCATTGTCATGATATAGAAAATTAAATTGATAATTAATAAAAAAAATTACATGAAAATATGAAGCAACAACGCACAACAACTTGGAAACTTTCAATACTAGATTGATCTTTGCATCGTCTTGCTTGGTTACTCGTCGTAGCCCATGCTGTGTTGTCAAATTTTGCTTGTCGTATTGCTTATTATCAACTGAAGCCTGACTAATGCATCACCAGTCATGTTGACAGACTGACACACGCCATTATTGTGTACATTGCACTTGTTTCACTACTGTGCTATTTGATCGCAGCGGTCTTGCACTTGCGACCCGCGTCGAGTTTTTTGTAGTGTTGATAAGGAGGGTAATAGGGCGGGTTATTGAAAAATTAAGGATAAGTTAAACCATATATGTATGTTTGATTTGTATTTTTAAATATTCAGAAATACACAAGTATATTAAATATTAACAAAAATAAATACCCATATCTTTGGAGTGATCATGGCATCGGGATCTTGACTAATTGGCACACTATTGTAATTGTTAAAAATGAATTTGCACGTCGTCTTCCTTAGCCATTGATGTGTGTGTGTGTTTTGTGTTTTGCTTTAGAGGAAGGCCAGTCAACCATGAATTAATATGTCCAACTACTTATTTCAGATTTCGTACTTTGCCTTGGGTCCGTGGGTTGGGGGGCGCCGGGGGTGGGTGAAGACTAGTCAATCATTCATTAATATTTCTGACGAGTTAATTCATATTTTCTCACACTCGAAAACCCAAGTTTTAATTGAACCATGTGACTTACCTTGATTTTTATAAAGTTTTGTTTTATTTTATATTGAATTAAAATTTTAAAAACACAGTCTAGTGCAAGAATAATTTTTGAAGAAGAAGTATTTTGAACAGCTTTTTTGTAATAAAACAACAGAAGTGCATCACTCAGTGTGTGTGTGTGTGTGTGTGTGAATTAACATAAAATTGGTAATGATTATTTTTTAGGAAAGTAATAATTAATTAATACTATATGATAATCAATTACTACTAAACAATTCGGATGTGCTTTTGCCCTTTACAAAAAGAAATAAAGAAATAATAATAATAATAATTAGTTATTCTTGGAATGGAAGAAAAAAAAAAGACAGGAAAGGTGATTACATAACCAACCGTTTGGGAAGCATAACATCAAAGAAGAAGCCACATGACAGCCATGCTTGTGATTCATTGACAACTACTTTATGAATTCTCATCTCACAAAAAAAAAAAAAAAACCAATGAATAATCAAGCAATTTAAATGTAAAGAAATTAATCATCTTTAATACTTTCATGAAACAATTGGGTTTTTTTTTTCCCCTCTTTTTCTGATCATTATTGAGCAGAAAACTTATTCAACGCATGTTCAACAAAGGAAAAATGTCGACATCTTATTTCATGATGACAGGATGAGAAGTTGAAGAAAATATTCCCGAAATATCCATTTCTCACATTTTATACCAAGTTTGTGGGAAAAATACAATAAAAATTTAATCTTTTTAATTTTATATTAATGGTTGGGTAAACATCAAAAGTTATAATTTACATTTAAATTACGAAGTATAAATAATTAAATACTTAATAATAAAATGTTAGATAAAAATTTTATTAATTAATTACAATAACGCTTATCCTATTATACCTCAAAATCATAAGCTGTTTGACTCTCAACGGTTTTTGGATGAAAAATGAATATTAAAGGTCTTAAAGCACCTCAAAAATTTTATAAGATATTCTATAAATGTTTCACAAAATGAGATTGTAAACTCGAAAAATAATACAATAAAATTTTATAAGCTTGTCTAAAAATAATAATAAGGTTTAACTTAATTAATCTTCACTAAATTTTCCACTTACAAAAATACTTTAGTTACAAAATTATCATTGGCAATGTTAGCCCTGTCTCTCAATGAACTTATTAGAACACTACAATAAACTTGTTTGTCACTGTTGCTCACAATAATTATTCATTTGCTCAGTTTCCTAAGAAAATTTTCAAGAAAAATTTTAATCTATATTTTTACCATATACTACTCCTCTGTATCATCTATCAATAATATTTTATTCAAACAGTATATCATATAATTCTTATTAATATATTATTCCAATAATATTTTATTTAATTAATATATTATTACATTCTTATAAATATATTATAATAATATTATTTTATTCAATTATCATATTATATCTTTCTTACAAATTCATGTCATAATCTACAGCACCAAACTACTTCACACGCTGTCTCACAAAAAAATCATCGTGATGTTTCTTTTAACAAAATTCATTCAATAACATCAAATCTTTTATTATTTAACTTTAAAAATTAAATCCCATCAAATCTCTCAAAATTAATTTTCGGAGATGAACATTTTTGCTTATTAATGAATTTTTTTTCCAACACATGTTTTTGTGCATGAATTTTTTTTAAAAAAAAATTATCTCAAAATATATTTCATTACTTTAAAATATATACCGTGTCATCTATAATCATCATTTAATATTTCTTACCGACTGCTTTTCACATATCACATTAGCTACTATCATCATGTTATTTCCAATTCAAACATATACTAAAAAATTCATCGTCATTAATTTACCAAAATAATTTTTATCTCAGTCTATTTGAAATGAAGTAAAATGAATAAAAATAACCAGCAATTACTTTTCACTCCCATTAGAAATGAAATTTTTAATATTAAAAAGAAAATATTAAATATTAAATGATTTGTTGCAGACTTGGGACCAATTGTCCTTTGATTTTTTCTGTCCCTCGAATCCACGGTGTGGGAGTTTTTCTTCTCTACATAATTCTTCATCATATTTCATGTAAAAATATAAATACACACACACACACATATTCATATATCTGTATTACATGTACATAAGATCTACAATAACTATCTTTTTACCATTATGTTAAATTTCTAAAATAATTTTACTTTCTTTTGTCTTACTTATTTTTCTCCTCTTTATTTATTTATTTATTTATTTTTATTCTCTATTTCTTTTATAGCTTGTTTCTTTGTTGTTATTGTTATTGTTATCATCATCATCATTTGTTAGCTATATTAGTGGCACATTTTAGAGAACATTTGTTTTGATCAAGTTTTTTTAACTTGTTAAACTCTACAAATTTAATTTGTTTTGGTTAGTTGGACTTGATAAGTTTAGATGTGTAATTAATGAGATGTAATTTAGTCGGAAAGCTAATAGAATCCCTCAAAGCCATAACAACAAACTGAGAACATTAGAGAAAAATTTACCTAAATTTTAGGTAAGTGGATATTAATTAATAAAAAACAAGTTCAGCTCGAACTTTAAATCTTTCACTTTATATAAAGACTGATAAAAATGTGAAAAAGTATCAAGAGCTAAAATAAGTTAGAGAGAGTCCAAGATTGTATTCAAGAGGGAGAGTCTTATAGTCTTTGGGTTTGAACTTCATTCTCATTGTTTAAGAGAGAATATAAAAAGTGTGAGTATCAAAATCTCTTAAGATGAATTCACTATGATAAAATATTGAGCTCAAGTAGTTTTAGATTAAATAAATCGACTCTATGTTATGTTTGTAATCTTAACAAGTCAGGAATTATGGGATTTAAATAGTGAATTAGGTTATGAATTTTGTGATTGACTTTTAATTAAGTTTTGTGAAAAGTCTAAAGTTGATCCAATCCTATGTTTTTATTAGATGGCAACAAACTCGGAATATAAGAGACAAATTCGCCCAAGTTTTAGACAAGTGAATATTGATCAACATGAATCAAGCTTGGAATGGACTTTGAATCTTCCACTCTATATAAGACTACTGAATATGTGAATAAGTATCAAAAGTTGCAAGAAGTTAAAAAGAATCTAAGATTATATTCGAATGTTAAAGTTTTTTAGACTTTGAGTTTAAACTTCTTTGTCATTATTTGAGTGAGAGTTTAAAGAGTGTTAATATCAAAATTTTTTAAGAAAAATTCACTATGATATAATATCGAGTTTAAATTGGATTTAGATTAAACACGTCGAATTTGTGTTATGATTTTGTTTTTAACAAATTGAATACTTTAAGATTGAGATAATAAATTGAGTAAGAAATTTTGTCATTGACTCTTAACCTTATTGAACTTGGTGAAAACTTTTGTACAAAGCCCCAATAGACGTGGAAAATATTGATCTAAACTCCGTTATCAATTTTATGCATCACACTTTTTACTTTATTATTCTATTACATGATTGTGTACGTTTTCAACCTCGTTGCTAACTTACATTTTTTTGAATATAAATTATTTGGCGACGAATAAAATCCTGTTACATTGGTATATAATGGGAGAGTTCAAAGACCCAAACAATAATCTAAGAACTAGAAGTTTGACCGCACTCGATTAAAGTCACCCGAAAGATTTTAATTTGAAAAGTTCAATTTATTATTTGTAGTTAAAAATTATAATCACAACTTACGGAAAATAATTATTTTTTTGTCCAGTTAACAGATGTATTTTTCAAATGCATAGGCACAGTTTAGATGCAAATTCTGAAGCTAAAAAACTTTGCAGGTAATTTAATAATAATGTAAAAATAAGATAGTAAAAAATAAAAGTGTTAATTTTATGTGTGGTATGTTTGGAAGATTTGATTTTGTTTCATATAAAAAAAGATAAAATTGGTTTAATTACTAATTGTACCCAAATCAAAGCAGTTTCCCTAATACACGCATGTTTAGTAAAAGGTTACAAATGACTAACTATGTTTCCAAACACAGCGTTGGCGCAAACTCTGCACCAATAATAGAGGTCCAGGCCTGCAACCGTGCGCTAGTTCATCCAGGCCGTCGATCTTTTTGACCTAGGGGACAGTGACAGCCTCCCACACCGTAGATCGAGAAGCTACCCTAATCATTATTCAAGTCATGAACGGCCACGTGGCCTCTCTACTAGTGATTGGACGCTTCGCTGGTGGCATCTCGAGCCTAACGTGTACGGCGTAACAGGCTATCATCAGAGATATTCAAATGACCCTAAAAACGTAGGTCTGGAATATTTACTGGTTGCCCGAGGGCAGACGGCAGAGGCTTCGGGCAAGCGAGACAAAGGCCTTGGAATCTGAGCCCCGCATGGGCCACAAGGGTGTGTGTGGTCCCCACCCGGGCCCCAGCGGGGCATGGTTTTCGTTAAGGTGATGGGACCCATATTGGTGGAAAGTGGGACCGGTCTGACGGAGCTCCAAGCTGGGTCTCACTAGAAAAGGACAAAGAGGTGGTGGGGACTTCAATGAAATTAAGCAATTTTCAGTGTCGTCAGGATTTTCTTTTCATTTGAACTTTTTCAACTTTTGAATTGGCAATCTAGTTTCATAGCAAATCAATGTGCTTTTGGAATAAACCACTGCCCACCCCTCAAATTTTGGTCAAATTATTATTTTGCCCCAAAACAAAATCTTTACAAAATGTATAAATCCTTAATCAAGCGGCCATTAAGAATTTTCCACCATATGAATTGTTTTGAAATTTTAATTTCAAATTGAATCACAGTTTTTTTTTTACAATGGAGTCATATTCTTTCCCAATTATATATGAATGACTCCTTGCATGCGGTGTTAAATTTCATAAATTAACTTTATTCTTAAAAAGTCACAAGTTTGATAACTCCACTAAATGATTCAAATTTAATTTTGGGATATCAAACATGAATGTGGCAAATGTCAAGTATTCCTATCTATTACTTAACAATCTTAGCTTTGATATTATACTGTCCAACAAAACATAGAAAAAATTACATTTTGTGTTTATTTTACATATCTAATTTTAGTTCTCATTATATCAGATTCAGTGGAATGTGGAAGGAGACTACTATTTCTATATCTTAAATTATTGTATTTTAAAATTTTTCTCTTTTTTTCTTTTATTTTTACATAATTTTTAAGTTCATAAACAAATATGTACATTTTTTCTATAAAATTGAGTTATATAAAATATATAAAACTAATAAAAAGACTAATTTCTAAAAATTTTATATTAGTACATAATTAAACTATGTCCAAAAGCAATATTGGACAAGAATAATTTTAACTCCAATCCAAGTTTGGTTGGATTTTCAAATTACAGTGCTAAATTTCTGTCCTTTCTTTTGGAAAAGTAAAAATGCAAACTATACTAAATTTGTACATTTTAAAAGAAAATAAGAAAGTACATGCACCTATAAAAGATTCCCTCTAACACGAGGGGTCAAACTGCTAAAAGTGCTTTTTCTTTTTTCCCCATGACTTCAAGAGACCTTTGTTGGCCAACAGGTGCAATGCACACAACTCCTGCCACAGGATTTCATCAACCCACCGGAATTTGGAGAAACTGCCAGTGGTTTTTACCATTACAGACTTGGTGTTCATCATACATCATTTTCCAGTGGTCCGAACACCACTGAGCCAGGGCTGGCATCGGCCAATAATAGAGCCAATCACTTCAAGCCTGGAAGCAGTTTTATTTGCTGCACTAGTTGGTCTTGGTGGTCCGTGCGCCACCCAATATTAACTCCTCCCTAAACCTTTGGCCACTATTTCTCTATATAAGCTCACTTGCCGTTATTACATTCTTTCCCTTCTATAATCAAGTCTCTGCCTACATTTTCCATCAAAGTCACATGCTAGCCAAGAACAGAACAATGAGGTCTGCTGCTTCATACTACCATGGATTTGGATATGAAAAGGACCAGCCCTATTTTCTTGATTATTGCTCCCTTTGCCAGAAACAGCTGAGCCAGAAGAGTGATATCTACATGTACAGGTTAGAACAAAAAGATTTTATCATTGAATTTATTTTACATTATAGGCATCTACGTTTAATGCTTTTACAACATGGGATTTCATTTTCGTGATGTTGTCTGAATTCTGGTGGTGGGTTCTTGCAGAGGGAATACACCATTTTGTAGCCAAGAGTGCAGGCAAGAACAGATTGAAATGGATGAGGCAGATGAGACAAGATTAAAGCTTTCGGCTTCAAAGAGATCAGGTGCAGTGAGACAAAGCAAGGATTCTGCCAAGGAATCTGACACCAAGAAAGCTGTAAGGACAGGGACGGTGGCTGTGGCCTGAAATACAAATAAATTAAGGGAAAAAGATTGGGGTATGTTGGTTGTCTTACAAATTCCCAAGGGCTCTGATGGGCTAAGTGATGAAGGGTCTTTAGAGAATTCGGAGCAGGAGTTTGATCTGTAAAGAAAAGGGTGGACACGAAAAAGGAGAGAAAAAGGGTCCATCCATCAAACAAGTTTCGATTATCTTTAATCTTGTAACTTTCGTTGCTTTTGTTCCCCAAGTGGCATTTCAGTGTCTATATATGATGGGGTGCCCTTAGTTGGGATGCCAGAGATAAAAATCTATGTTAATGATCCCTATGTGAATGGTAAACTGTAAAATCAGAAGTACATGAATTTATGCAATGTTCCTTGTCTGAAGATTTTCTTCTTTCATGGCTCCTTTCTCTCATGATTTTTGAGATTTGGATCTAATTCTCTTATTATTACATGGTGGTCTTTGGAATCCAATTGTGACTTTTCCGTGGAATATTTGTAAGGTTTATTTGTTTAAGGAACTTATTGATGAATTAAATGTGCATAAAAAAAATAGTTAAAATATTACCCTCATACAAGTACTTGCGATGGTGCATTTGCTTGACAAAATATTAAAGAAATAATATTTGGCCTCCAAAGTGTATAATTTATTATGGTTTATGTGTTAGAGATTTAATCTTTTCGCTTTTCTCTCTTTAAATTTCAAAGAAAGAATAGCTCATGGTTTATGTTTGACCATGGATGTAAAATTGGAATATATATTTAACCAATAAATAAATGTCTACTTATTTTCGGTGTATATGACTTCTTTTCGTGTAAAAGGTAAATTTCTAGGGTCCTATTTTGAATGGATACTAAAGTGTGGCGCAAAATTGCAAATAAATATTTTAAATTGAGATCAGTTGTTTTAAGTAAGAACAGTAATAAGAATAAATTATGAAAGGAACAAACTTGAAAGTGGAAGAACCTTCTTTGAAACTTCAGTGATTCTCTCACGGGAAGTGTGCCTCCTTTTTTGTGTTAATTTTGCAATAAGTATTTGTCGTTTTGTAGAAATCAATGCTCCGAGGACATGGTCGTCTTAAACTAGAAAGTGCATGATTGAATTAAATTATGTCTGATAAATATACAAAAAAAAGTATGGATAAAATAATGATGTTTTTAGAAATATTTTTTACATTATTTCTAAAGTTATAAAACAAAAAAAAATTTAAAATTCCTTAAGAGAAAAAATATTAAAATTGAAGAAGAAGATCCAAACAAATATAATAAATTACAATTGAGATAGAAATTAAAATGTACGAGAATTGAAGAGGTGCACAAATTTAATATGTATAAAGTGATATAAATATTTTAATAATTTAATATTGGTTACAAAGATGAGCCCATCAATTTTAATAAATATTATACTATATTCTTTGATGTGTGTGAAATGGAAATGGTCTTTATTCATACCATGTAAAGAAAGTGAAAAATTGGATTTTTGTATAGTTATTCAATGAAATACTAAGACGTAAAAAACTATTTAAGTTAAATTGATTATTCATTAAACCAAGTTGAAAAGAATCAACATCCTATAGTCATTTCTTTACTCGCTTTTATTATTACATTATGAAGGTATCAAGACGTAGAGTAATTATTTTATTTTATATTTTCTACTATTTAATGTGCAAAAATACTCTTTTTTTTTCTTCTCTCAAACTCAGCTTTTCCTTTTTCTATAAAATCTTTTCTTTCTCCTTAAATTTCATTTCTTTTTCCATTTCGTTTTATATAAAATTTCTAATTTAATTTAATTTTTATAACTAATATTATTAAGAATTTAATAATTTTAACAATAACACACGTTCATAGAGTTAATTGAACTGAGTTCAAAATTTTTTAAATTTTTCTTACACAAATAAATATCGGAATTTTTTTTTAAAAAAAATTAAACTGAGTTCAAATTGCGTTTTAAATATTTTTAAACAATAAAAAAATATTTGAGCTGTCACTTTATGTGTGCTAAGTCATTTATTTCAATTTTTGAAAACATCTCTTAAAGCTTTGTTGTCATATTAAATGCTTAATTTTGTCATTACTTTCTTAGTGGTAGTTACAAAATCGATGCAAGATTCCTTTCAAAGAAACCCTTAAATAACAGCTGTCCAATTATTTAATTTGCTTTTCTTGTATATTTATTACAAAGTTGACTTGAACTCACCGAACAAGACAAAGACACAACAAAACAGGGGGAAGAAGAAAAGTAAGAAAAGTCAAGCTTCTAGAAAGCAACGGGGGCATTATTGTCAACTTCTCTAATTACTCTGCAATGTAAATAAACTAATAGAATTTGCTCCCACGAAAATTTATTTAGAAATAATAAAATTATTAAAAGTTATATAATTAAAAATATTTTGAATTTGAAATATAAAAAAATTAAAATGAAAGAATAAAAAAATGTCAAAATAAGTAAACAAAATTGAGGAAAACATGAATAAAAATAATAAGTTAAAAAAGAAAAAAAAAAGATGAAAACAATAAAATTAAAATAAGAGTGTGGTGTAATTTCATATTGTGTAAAAAAAATTATTTTCATAATGATATAGTATAGATATTTATTTAAAAAATAAATTAAATTCTATATTTATGCCACATATGTAATTACATATAATTTTTTAGTTAATTAAAATGGCTTTTGTATTTATTTAAAAGATTTAAAGATTTATTTAAATAAATAAATTAGTAACTAAGTTAAAATCAAATATTTATCATATCAAATGTGTAATATTGACTAGTTTAAACTTTTCAATTAATTTATTTTCGGATTTACTTATTCTTAGATTTTTCCAACCCTAATGTAATATATGGCTATGCTAACCATGTCCTAGGGCTTGGTACGTTTACTGGTGGCTATAATTTGTTTTATTGAATCTTGTATCACACCTTTCCCATTATATTTATGTCTAAATTCGACTAATATTTCATTTTTTTAATTATTGTGCTCACGTATTTAGGCTATGCTTGTTTCATAATTTTTCATCATTCATTACCACTTAAAAATCCTATAAATAATATTATAAACTTTTGATAAAAAAATTAATTAATTAATTAATCTACAAACAATAATTAGTTAAAAGATAAAGACATAATCAAAATTATGTGCACAATTATGTAAGTTTAAACTTATAAAATTTTTATGAAGAATTATTGGAAATTGAGATAAATGAAATTAACCTTCTGCTAATTTCTCACAATCAAAATTAAGTTAAAACAATAGTATAACTCAAAGTTATCAAGATAAATGAAAATAAAGCATTATTTATTTTGTTTAAGACTGATCATGAAAGGAATTTTTATATATATAAAATACAACTTATAAAATCTTTAAATGATATCTAATAAAATAGGAAAAATAAATATGATATGGTTTTACAAAATCTTTTGTATACTCTCAAATAACTGTTCATTTTGTATGCAATGAGTTTAAAATAATATGTATTATTTATTAGATATACTAACAATCAAATCGCAATCTATATACACAAAAAAAGAAAATGGGATAAATAATTTTTTCCTATACTATATTATATTTCAAAATTTAGTTATAAATTTAAAATAAATTTAATAAGTAAAATTGAACATTGGACTATTACTGCAAAAATATTAAAATTATAAAATATAAAAACGATACATGTTTAGTTGTAATACATCCTTTTTTTTTTTTAATTTTTAAGAATATGATTGAAGAGCAGAAGGGAGGGGAGTTTCGTTTCAATAATTTACTAATTTAACTTTTGCTTTTCCAATTTATACTAAGAGATAAAAACTCTAAAATATTTAGCTTGAAAATTAAGACTCTTTATAAACATTCAAAATAAATACATTTTTATGGGCTAGCAAAGAATTATATATTGATGCATAAATGTTTCCTTGGTATATATATATTATATGAAATGTAATGTTATAATTATGTTCCTTTGATTTAATTTGTAAAGTTAGATAGAAAATTAATTATTTATTATATGATTGTGCATAATTTTTCTCACAACATTCCAAAAAAGAAAAACAATGTAATACTAACTCAAACAAAAAAAATAAAGTATATATATATATTAAGAGACAAAAGCATTGCATATATATGAGTAATAAATGTGTCGTATTTCGGTTTCAAGATATCCCTTAATAACCAATCCTAAAATTCAAGTACAGAATATGATTGAAGATTAGAATTGTAGTTTAATTTTAATAAGTTTACTACTTAACTTTTGTACTTCCTACTTATACTAGGAGAAAAAAAAAATTATCTTAATAAAAATTTTAAAATCAATTAGTTATTTTATCAACATTAAAAAAATTAATATATTTTATGAGTTAAAGATTAGTATATTCTATCTCATATGCATATTCTTAGTGTAAATATCATGTGGAAGTAAATAATATTTCAAGTATTCTCCTGTAATATATTTTTTAAAATTAAATTATATAATAATTTTGTATTATATAATTGCACATATTACATCATGCAACATTCAAAATAAGAAAGTACAGCCATTGCATATATATATATATATATATATATGATATTTCGTTTTATATTCAATTGATAAGCTTGAATTGGTAATAAATATGATTTTTTCTTATTTAAAATATATTATTCTTGCTAATTAAAAATTTTTAAAATAGAAAATGTATCGAAGTCCTATATAAAAATTATATCCACTCATAAATGACAATGTCATAAATAAACTCAAATGCATATTTTGTCAATAAATTTCATCACTATTATACTAAATTTATGAAAATAATAGGTAAAAATGTGCATTTTTTTAAATAATAGGCACTTCAATTCTATAAATTGATAGTCATTTAGAAGCCATCAAAAATTTGTAATGTGCGTGTGCGCATTGATATGTGTGTGGGTTGTGCAAATTAAAATGAATTTGAGTACTTTAAATTTCTGAAAAATAAATTATATTTTGTTGTTATTTTACTAAATTTTAATTTTCTTCTTGTTATTTCAAAAAACTAAATTTTACTTTTTACATGGATATGTTTTTATTATGTAAATGAATTTATGATAAATATTTAATAAGATTTAAATTAGATAGCATAGAACTAATTCACATTTAAATAAACCTTTCTAACTTTAATATAATTCTTTAAAAAACATAATTAAGGTAGAATTTCATTGTGTCTCCAAGTTGGCAAATCAAATTAAGATAATTTATTGTTTATATGTATAAAAACAATAGTGTAAAGGATTTCAATATACAGTACAAATTGTAAAAGTTTTAATTTAACTTATAAAATGAAAGAATAAATAAGTGGTATATGATACTATAAATTCATTTGTGTCCTCAAATTATTGTATATTTTTATTTAGTGAGTTTAAAATAATGTGTATTATATATTAGATATACTAACAATTGAAGTGCAATCTCTATGTATATGAAAAATATATTATGAATAAATCTTTATTTGATATATTTCAAAATTTTTGTTATAAATGTAAAATAAAATTATTATACAGAATTAACGAATAAAATTCTAGAAAATGAAGTATACTTATAAAACATTGGCCCATTATTGCAAAACAATACAATTGAAATATATAAAAATATTATGCATGTTTTTTTGTACTTTTTTAATATTTAGGAATATTAGTAGGGAGCAGAAGATAAGAATTTTTTAGATTAGATTCAGTAAACTTATTGTCTTTTTTACTTCATATGGATTGATATAAAAGTCAAAATGGTCATCTTTAATAAGATAGTTTAAATTAAGACAATTTTCTTATCAACATTCAAAATTAATATATTTTATCAACTAAAGATGAATTATATGTTGTAGCGCATGTATACCATAGTAGAAATATTATGTTGAACGTAATGGCAAGTACTTTCTTTGGATATAATTTGTAAAGTTTAATTACAAATTCATTCTATATTATATAATTGTAGATAATTCATCTCATAGGCATTTAAAGAAAAACAATGCATTACTTCTAATTCAAACAGAAAAAGAGAAATAATATTATAGATATTAAGAGACAGGCATTGCATATATATGAATAATAAATATATCATATTTTAGTTTCAAGATATTAATTTATATTCTTTATTTATAAGTATATATTTGTATTACACATGATTTTCTTAATAATTTAATAACTATTCTTACCTTTAATTTATGTAATTTAAGACAATATTGTAAAAGAAAAAGAAAACATATCAAAATCGTATCTAGCTCCTTTCATAAGTATGTGAATTTTTTATATTAAAAAATAAGGAATTTAAAAGTTAGAGTTTCTAAAATTTATATGTTAATTTATAAAAATAATAATCATATAAGATGATCACATAAAATTCCAAAATCACTCGAAGTTGCTTTTAGAAAGGTAATTTTGGTCAAACTCAACAGAATGAATGAATGGACAATTTAATATTATATATATTTTTTTGAAAATCATATGCTGAAATTTTTCCACATTTTAAAATTTAGAGCTCAATCTTATGAGCATATTTGAAGGTGTAAAGTGCATTTAACCATTATTTTTACATACAACCTTTAAAAAGAATCTAAATCGACTAGATCACTGGTTGAATCTTATTAATTTTAAACTCATTACTATTAATTTTACAATCAATAACTAAATTTATTTATGAATTATAAACTTATAATGAGAGAGAACCTATTCAGTTATTTAAATTGAGAATATTATTTTTTTATTATTATGGTTCTGTTTGAACGAAGTGATAGTTATAATAATATCTACAAAATAATTTACATTTATTCACAATTTTCACAATTTAATTTTCAGTGTTTTCATATTTTTGAATTTATTTTTCAGCATACAATAAAATAAATATTACTTATCCACGGAGAATACACGTATGTTCTTACTAGATTAAATAATGGGTATAGTTTTGTACTGAATTACGTTTACAAAATAATCAAATAAATCATCAATGATGCTCTTGTGAACGTAGGGAATAATTAGGGATAATTAATAATAAATAATAAGGGATGATTAACCACAAAATAATTGGTGGCTGAAGTCAAGAAATTGGGAGTTGGAATGGCGGTTCACATCATCACTCACTGACACGAAATGAAAATGAGAAGGCATTTTCATACACACTATTGACATTACCACAGCTGATTTCCTACGAAAGAAGTTCCTTCCTCCCAACAACTCAAGAATCCGACCTCAAATTACATCAACTTACTAGTCCTTGTTGCACCATGTCCTCTTCAGCGGCTGTGTGTTCAGCACTACTCAGGCAAAACCCAAAGGGTCTCTATGCACCCAACTATTATGGCCTCTTAGGTGAAGCAAAGCCCCTTGTTCATGTCACTTTAGACCTCTGCATGATCAAAAACCTTCTTTTGCTTACATCGCCGACGTGCTCGCTTATCTTAGTCAAGTGGGCCAAACGCCTTTTGGCTGATTCCGACAACCCCCCATGCTTCCTCGGCCTTTCTTCCGTTGCTTTCGCGTCGTCGTCGTCGTCGTAGTCATCTTCCTCGTTGTCCACGCACTTTGGTGGTGTGCTTGCAATGTGACCCGAAACTTGAGCTATTTGCTTCAAGCTTTCAACTACTTTGCTCATCTTTGGCCGATCCTTTGCGCTCTTTACCAAGCAGATATCGGCTAATTTAGCAATCTTACGTGCTGCGTTGAGCGAGTACTTGTTCTCGAGTCTTGAGTCCATTATCATGCCAAATTTTCGACTGCCAGCAGGGTAGTGTTTGACCCACTCCAGTAGTTTCTGCTCTGATCTGGGCCGATCCCTCTCTAAGGATTTTCTGCCTGTCAAGATCTCGTACAGGACTACGCCAAAACTCCAAACATCACTCTTGGTGGTAAGATGTCCTGTCTCTATGTAATCTGGGGCAGCATATCCATATGTTCCCAGAACCTAAATGCATAAAATGAACACGCTAACAAGTCAGATCCCGAGATGATGACACACATATTATATGACTCGTGCATTTAGTCCATTCTTGAAAAATGAACCGACTGATGCATGGCATATTTTAGGCGTTGGAAGCTTCTCATTTGAGCTGAATCCATGCAGGTTCACTTAATACAAATAGTTACTAAGTGCGTGTTTGGGCGGGCAAGGTGTTTGACACCTTATAAGCTACTCAAGAGCGTTTAGTAATTATTTTAAGAAAAAAATTTATAAATTTTAAAAATTCTTTAAAAATAATTGGCTAATATTTAATTTATTTTCATTCTCATTACATCAAAAATATTATAATCAATTTCAATTATAAATTTTAACAAAATCTCATGAGATAATTTTACTAGACAATTTATTAGT
Source organism: Avicennia marina (assembly GCA_019155195.1). NCBI lineage: Eukaryota > Viridiplantae > Streptophyta > Magnoliopsida > Lamiales > Acanthaceae > Avicennia > Avicennia marina. The sequence continues at coordinate 9,424,601 of CM032782.1, forward strand.
TTATTTTTAAAATAAGATCAACGAATTTATAAACGACATGCTCATGCCTTGTTGACAAAAGCGAGGCATACCGTGGTTGAAACATGAGTGTGACCAGCAGTAGGGCCCTCTCTGGCAAGTCCAAAATCCGAAAGCTTCGGCTGGAAGTCCCCATCTAATAGCACGTTTGATGACTTGAAATCTCGATATATAACCTATCATGTTGGAGTAAACAACAGCAAGCATCAAGCACCAGTCATATCTTCAGGCAACAGCACTTCATAAGCAACAAGGACTTGATTTAACCATGAATAACTATAAAAACAATCACCTTCTTTTCAAAAGAAACACAAAACGCACTTTGCAGAAAATATGCCTTAACTGAGGCAGCAATCTATGGCGGAGATATGGCCCTTGGGAATATTACATGTTAAGCAGAATTTCTATTATTTTTTAGAAAAGATTGTATCGTGCGATGGAGTTACAAACCTGGGTTTCTAATTCTTCATGCAAATAGGCCAATCCTCGAGCTGCCCCAAGCACTATCTGCAATCTGCAATCCCAGGACAGGGCTGGGTAATCCTTGTTGAAAAGGTGATCTTCCAGACTTTTGTTTGTCATGTACTCGTACACGAGTAGCCTCTGGATGCCCCTCTCTCCATCCACAGCACAATATCCTATAAGTTTGACAAGATTCGGATGCTCCACAACGCCTAGAAACTGCACTTCTGCCTCCCATTGTTTATGACCCTGACAGCGATCACAATAGAATAAATTTGAATTTCAGTTGATTGTAACCTCTAACATCAACAAACCTTCTAAGCTGGAAACCGGATGAAGGTAAGTGTAACGGAGTTCAATAAAAAGAGTTTTCAAACAGATTAGACACGAGTTTCAGGGACGATACACCACATTTAAACTACATCGTAGACAATTCAAGAAAATGGTTGCTTTTAGGCTTTCTAGAGTAACATGAAAACGCATCTCATAATGTAATTCAATTAAGTGTTGCTAGATTATCTTGTTAATCACATAATGTCACACTGAGGCCCTTTTGAAGCTCCGGACAATGCAGCAATTTCCAAATGATAGAAAATGTAGGGTCACTGATTGAATAAATCATTTTCGTGGTTTAACATATATTAATGCTTAATGCTTTAAGGCCCCTGATTTCGTTGACTAATTGCCAAACAAAACCATGAGCTGCATTTGAAAAAATATGGACGCACTCTCAAATATTTTACCAATCTTATACTCCACCATGGCTTTTCAGACAGCCCTTGTACAGCTTGTCAAATTGCCAAAGAAGTCTTATGAGAGGTTAAGTGCCTTACATAAACCAAACCTCAGCTTGTTTCACTACATGGCTTATATAACCTTGGCTCGGCTGAGAAGACTTTCAACATTTTCTACAGACATAATTTTCCTTCTGAACATTTAGTATATAAGAAAGAAGACAAGCAACAGAAAAAGACAGCTTATTTGACCAAAGGAATGGCTCCAACACAAGGAAAAAGAACGGCAGCTAAGTTGAAGCACATCACCTAAACATCTTTCAGAACCTTTGACCTCGTCAAAAACAGCAGAACCAAAACTACAGACAAGGATCACACATACCTGAAAACCATCCCTGTTGAGTTTCTTGATAGCAACCACAATAGGGTCACCCTTCCCCCCATCAGGCCTGATGGTTCCCTTGTACACACATCCGAAACCGCCTTCACCAATCTTAAGCAATCTGCTGAAGTTGTTAGTCGCCTGCCTCAGCTCAGAGAAGGTAAAAACTCTCAAATTCTGAGCCTTTTCCTCGTACAACTCGGGTATGCCCCGGCTTGAAGGGGCTGAACAAGAAGACTTGGTAACCCTCTCAGCTTCTGATACACCGGATTTGCTCAGATTATTCAGAACTGGAGCTGATTTTTGCCATCTGCTTCTGCTTCTATCCTTGAAGTAATAGAAACACTTCATTCTTCTTCACCCTCGATATTGAAAGGAGCCTCCAAAAGCTTCAATTTTGAACTGTAAAGATGAAAATTTTAACATAAATCTGATGAGAACCCAGATGATTAGGCTTCAAGAAACCCAGCAAGAACCAGGAGAAAGTGTTGAAAAGAGGATCAAAGGGGAAGTTTTGTTGAAGAATATCAGCACAAGGGGATCTCAAGTTGAGTTTATAGCTTCCAGGAGAACCAAAACCATCCAGGCTGGAGGACAGATGGAAAATGGATGAGACCGGTTCGTGCAATAAATAAATGATGAGTATCGACAGCCACGTGTACATGTCTGTGTGGCGGCTTCTTTGTACAGAGTAAAAAACCAATACAGGAATTGAAGAGATGACTGGGAAATTAGGGCACTCCTTTATTGCTTCTTTACATCTGATGTCACCTGTAAAAGGAGTGAAAGAAAATATCCTTAATTAATGCTATTGTTCCTGGTTTTGTTCAACCGTTTGGACTTTGGAGACTCTCTCAACCCGATACGCTTCGACATTCGATTTTCAACGCGGTTTAACATCTAACCTGTAAACCGTATTCACGGGACTTTCAGCTTTGAAATTTACTTTCGTCCCTTGATCGACTCTACTCGCACACGTATTTATCTGAGGAGTTGAAATGGGTTTGCTGTCTGGTAGATTAATATGGTCATCTTTTTCAATTTTATCAAGAATAGTCCTCTTGTGGTGAGGTGATTTGCCGTGACTTCAGGAAAGGACCCCACTTTTGATCGTACGGTTCCCACACCATTCTCGAGAAAGATTATCGGATCGGCCCACCTTTGGGGTTTGTTTGTCTTGCTCCTAAGAAGATGCGCGCGTGCGTGTGTTTTATGAATTTGGGAAAATAAGAAGGAATAAAGTTTAGGAGATTAATAAAAAATAAATAAAAATTACAACGTTCTACTGTAAGATATTAAATTTTACACAAATCAATAGTTAAATATAAGAAATTACATATACTTTCTCTCAATTATATCTCGAATAACATTTAAACTTATTTAATGAGTGAATTTTATATAGATTAACCTCGTAAAAAATTAAATATACTCTCTCTAACGAGATGTATTCATAATTTTTTATACTTAAGAGATAGATATATGCAAAATTTAAATATTTATTGTAATTCTCCCTTATTGAAAAAAAAAAAAAAAAAGGTGAAGAGACGATGGGCTTTGTTAAGAACCGAAGGCTTTTGTGTGAACGTAAAAATTATATCTACATATCTATATATCTATATATATATAGATTACTTGATTAAACAATTGGAGTGAGAAGGTGGACCAAAATTATTATCCCAATAATGTATAATAATTATATTCAGAGTACGAGTCTTTGCGTAGACCAAACTGGAGAGAATGTGACACAACTTAAAAAGTCTTTTTCTAATGGAAAAATTGGTTTCTTGTTGAGGCATTTAATTTATTGATAAGGTCACCTGTGATTAGGATTTGGTTAGGTTCAAGAACAGTATAGACTTATACTTTGACATTATTATATACTTTTATGTTCCGTTTGCTGCAAGGAATTACATAAATTAATGTGTGAAATTGGAATATGTGTCTTCTGTCACTCTCCCACCTATTTACTTTCACACGTTATTTTTCGCACCAAAACATTACACAAGTACAAATTATATAGAAAAAGCTCAACATGGTAAGTCAATACAAAAGTTTTAAAAATAATATAAAAATAAAAATAAAAATATATTAAAAAATTGGTTACTTTAATTTTAAATGTGTTGGGAAGTAGGAATTTGAGGGGATAAAAATCATGAAAGATGCAAACATAGTCTTGACTTATGAGAATATAATATGTAACGTCAAACCTTTGACTGTGTTTGCTTTATTTTTAAGCGTGATTTTTTCGAAAATCATATAAAAATAATAAAGCGAGAAATAAATTTTAAATGTGAAATTATTGAAGTGCATGTTTTGATTTTATAAAATTATAAACAAAGCCTTTAATTTCCGACGGATTCATGAAAGACTATTGCTGGTCTTAAGGGTCTTATAGATAATACACAGTAAACACAAATGCACGAAGTGATGAATATCGTAATTTTAATATTTAATTATATTTTATGTTCATAATTTTAAGAAGTGCATGTTCAAATGATCCAGTCTTAGGCTGTTGTTTGTCTTCAAATAACTACTTAATTATTGCTGGTAGCACGTTATGGGAATTCTTGAGATGCCTTTGGGTGTCACCCCAAAATAATGTAATAATAATTGGTGAGCAACCCAAAATAATTTAATAATAATTGGTGAAAGATTAAATGGCAGCTGAATTGGTCACATCCAGTTTGACGGATGCTCGTTCGGGATTGGAGAAGAATCATTAATTCGATCAAGGAAAATTTGTGCTTAGGTGAGGTTCAACATCAAATGAATTTTTTTAATCCATATATACTTCTTCTTATCTTCAAAAGACTTTGATTGATTATCGTCCCTTTTCTTTTCTACACTAATTATTGTCATCAAGTCACGAGATATGCCACTTAAATTTGACCTTAAATCGGTGTAGATTACTTTCTTAAATCTTCATTTAAAGATCCAATTTGGATTACATCAAGAATTAAAGAATTACACGGCATTTTTCATGTCATTTTATGGGAACACAAACCAACTGTCTCTCGACAACTATAAATCATAACATCTCTAGAAATTAAAGCCTTGAGATTTGTGTTTCAGACATTTAAGCTGCGTTGAATCTTTGTATTGTATTTTATAATATATTGATTAATAATCTTTTCCTTTTTTAACTTGTTCACATGCCAGATTTATGTATTACCTTAAATTCACCCTTTGGGTTAAAGCTTATTTAAATTTTGAGTTCATAAAAGTGGATCACACGATTAAGAGTAACTTCATCTTAAACTCGTCGGTTTTCTTGAAATGGGATTTCACTCAAAAAAATTCAGGTTAATATGGAAATTATGTTTCGTATTTTCTTAGTCTATACACTGTTAATTTTGCTGAATTAATAGTTGATACATGAAAATAATAATAATAATAATAATAATAAACTAATCATTTGAAGAAATTTTCAACGTGTATGCAACGTTGTCTAAGATTAAGTTTGGTCTAATTCCACGCATACACTTGCCATGTTGTTTTATTTTATTTTCGATGGGATTAGTTGACTTCAACCTCTACAAAATTAACTTTCTAATAAAATCAGCACATCTATGGAGGTATCATGCTTTTCCGTTCTGTTTTATTTGATATTTAACTATCTTATATTTTAGAAAAATTAGGTTTCTGCAGCCTTATATTTAGGAATATTAATAAGCTAGCAACTCAAAGTCAATTAAAGTCAAAAATATCGTCATGCTTTATTGAGTTCCATTTTAAACTTTCAAAAATTTTGAACTTAATACGTCCACCTAATTTAAATTTAAGTCTGAATTCTACTTTTTACCAAACTTGAATTGAATTGAATTTAATTAATTATCAAGTTTAAATGACATTCAACGCGTTACCACCCCTATTCAAAGAGATTTCCAATTTTATATATATATTTTTTCCATGAGTTCAATTAGAAAGGAAGCAAAGTAATTACAAATCACATGCACCAATTTCTAGATGTTATGGGATCCAAAATTCTTTAAAATTTAATTGTTAAATTTTGTAAAACCAGACTAGTCTGCTTGAACATGAAACATTAGGCACGTGAGATGTTTGAAGACAGCCATTGGATCTTACTTAAATACTGACTCCAAGAATCGAAATCTACATTAACTTACGTCAAATCTTTCATAATCAAAAGTGGGTTTTGAGGGATGGCAACAGTATGATTATACAGTTATTTATTATTGCGATGTGCATTTTATTTTGAAATTTAATTGGAATTTTGCATTTATATTTATAAAGAGTATTAACACTTAGAATTATAATAGTGACAAGATAGATTGAGACGCCACTCTAAAAAAAAGAAAGAAAGAAAGAAAGGAAATGATTGGTTCAACCTAGCTAATTAAATTAATCTGAAATTAGATTATTATTATTATTATTATTATTATATCAAATTCGATGTAGCTTTGAACCCTATCAGATCCAAATTACAAATTCGACCCTTGGCCACCTTCAAAAACAGGAAACCCCTACTTCTGTTGTCAACATCAGTATTTGACGAATAATCTACGTTATAAATGGGCATTGACATTTTACATAGAGTTGAGGTGTTCAACTATCAGCACCAGTTATATGTAAATATTTATTTATATTTATAGGGTATAGAAAGTGGTAGGGGTAGATAATACCAACTATATCTTTAAAAGAAAATTATTGAAAAGCCCTTTTTTTTATATTATATCTTTTTATTTTTTTATTTATTCTTTTGTTAGAGCCAGGGGGCTTGAAGTTCTCTAGCCGCAGATTAGAACCTGATCGGATTTCATTCAATACAGAATCACTTTTTTCTGATTTGATTGCATCCAAGACACTTCCCATTACTTCAGCTCCAAGCCCAATTTCTACAAGACGCCCTTGTTCTTCTCCACCTTCAATTATCAGTTGCCCAATTTCAGAAAGTACGTTGCACGCGACAGATCTCTTCCTATGAAGTACTTAGTGGCCAACCTTATTAAGAAATTCTATAATTATAATGTTCGAGTTCAACAAATTGAACATGACAGTATCAACAACAGTGGGATTCTGGTAAACATTCGAAGAGTAGGAGATAAAAATTTCTTGGGGTTGAATTTCTCGGCAATGCATACATTAGATGATGGACTGCTGTGCAAAAGAAAGTGAGATTGAAGGAATCAGTGAAGCAGGGTTTTAAAACAGTAGTATTCAGCATCCTAAAAGAATCAGTGAAGAAGGATTTAGAAAAACACATCATGGTTCGGTAAGAACATTCACTTTCGAACGCGTTTCTCCTTTCCGTACTTGATTAAGATTTTGAATTCGTAGAATCAAATGTGGCATCCGTTTTGTTGGCATTCTTTTTCTGCATGCGGATGGCATACATGTAGGCTAATATGGCCATGAGCATGGCATTATATGTTTTAGCTGTGAAGTTGTCCTCTTTGTACATCATAGAAAGGTAAAGAAAGTGAATCAGGCAGATCCCTCCATGGAATGGAGAGGGTCTAAAAACTGCAATGGCACCATTTATTCATGTTCACAAAGGTACCGTACTTCGACCGTCTCCATGGTATGAGAGACTATATGGCTCTTATGAAACCTCCACTCTGCAAAAAGAGTGCCACTGAGAGGATAGAGGGTCAAGTGGGACCTTTTTAAGTTCGATTATAATGCAGCATTAATCTCTGTGCCCCTGTATGTTTACAATAACCGCCTTTTAACCCAAAAAAGATGGGAAAAAGTGGGCTGCATTGCATTGCAGGCCTCGTGGATTAATCTCATGGAAAAGTGTTAAAACAACACACACATACATATATACATGCAATGCAAAGTTTGTTATGAGAAATTGAGCAGGTACATCAAACCTCTACTTATTACACAAGCCCACTTTGAAACGACATTTAGTTCAATTATCAAACTCGGCAATCAATGCTTTGAATGATATCAAGAGTGAAGCTAAAATCTCGCTTGTCTTAGGAAAGTGCTGTTCGGAGGGCCTGAACCTAGTTGGGGCATCCAGGCTTACTCTTATTTGTGTTGGAAAGGCAGGGAATAAGCGAAGCATACAGAGGACAGATTAGGCCAGAAGAAAATTGTGCACAACCATCTGATATAGGTACCAATGATATGATTGCCGGTGCTGACCTGAAATGCATGTTTGAGAAGATTGTGGGTCTAAGCCACAATTCTTTTACAAATGCCAAAGGACAGGTCAGTCGAACACCCCCCCTGTCGTTTTCCTTAAGCTGGCACAATCCTCTTCATAGACGTTTGTTCTGATATGAATTCTCAAAGTAAATGGTAGATTACAATACCAATACATTGAACCCTCGTAGCTAGAAACGATGGAGAAACTGTGGGAAGAAGTCGTCAGGTGGGGGAACAGGGAGCATATCTTCCAGTTACATGCACAGGTTGATCAAAAGAGTTGCCCAACTATTATGGATAGGAAAAGCATGTTTGGGGCATCGCCCAATGACAAGCTCAAAATTTCAAAACAATAAACTCACTTCAAATAGCGATCTCAAACAATAGATCATGCGCGAATGTAGACATATATCCCGTAGAAAACTGTAAAAACCATGTGAATGACTGTTATAAATCATGAACCTCAATGTTTCATTTTCACAATCAGCTGACAAAGCAATAACCAATGAGCGTCCAGAAACATAATATAAGTTCAACATCCAATATAGTACGCATTCAACGGGTACGATATAATACTTCCTGCAGATAACTGGACGTGCACTCAAGTGAAACCTTTCCATAATTTGTCATTAATTACTTTGGCGAAATAATATAAAAACAAGAATATCTCCCCTACCCTGGCCCATAGTTAAGTTCGTACCTGAAAATTTACCAGTAGCCTAAAAAACAAGACAAGAATATCTCCTCAAATATAGAAAGCATGGCTATCCTCTACATGAACTTATCTATCTTCGATGATTTGTTAGAGCCAGCGGGCTTGAAGTTCTCTAGCCGCAGATTAGAACCTGATCGGATTTCATTCAATACAGAATCACCTTTTTCTGATTTGATTGCATCCAAGATACTTCCCATTACTTCAGCTCCAAGCCCAATTTCTACAAGACGCCCTTGTTCTTCTCCACCTTCAATTATCAGTTGCCCAATTTCAGAAAGTGAAAAAATGTTCTCTAAAATTATTGTTGCAAATAAACGACCAAGAAATTCTGCAGCTCTAGGGGCATCATTGACAGCATCCTCCAAGACAGCAAGAGCAGATTCAAACCTGTCCAAGTGAGAAAATGTCAGGACATGAGATAAAATACTATTGAGAGACGGACATCACAAAACTGGTCTCTGCATACCCTTTGATGAGTTGATCTTCGCTTATTATGCCATCTCGCCGTTTTGCAAGGTTAATGAGAAGCTTTGTCAAGAGATCTCTTTCCATGTCTTTCCTCTCAAAAGAGTCAGTAAGCCATATAGAGATCATAGTGGGATGGAAGCTGGGGGAGTTCAAGTCCTTGATGCACAGAGTAACTTCCTTCTCATCTCTTGCACTGGAAACAAACACACAGTTTCATCTTAACAGACTAAGTTGGAATGTGTGGAAATCTATCTTCACCAGAATAAAAGCATAATAAGCAGACAAAATGAACAGGTCTCAAAATAGTACTTCATATGACACAAAGAAAGACAATACTCGTTTATGGAATGTAACATATTTTCCAGAGAACATTTAAGATGACTTTTTAGAGGATCCACATTCCCAAAGGTATCAACAGCTTGCATTCCCCTTTCTCCAACCACACAAGTCCACGGTGGGCTAAAGCCCCAGATCCTTTTCACTCCAGTCCAATATTCTAGAAAGGTCTGGTGATTTCTGGGAGTGAAACAATGAAAACATACCCAAACATAATTTTCCTTAAAACAAATCAAAACTTTTTCTCCTTAAAACTAGGCTAAAATTATTCTGCTCAAACTACGGAATTTTCCCAGATGAAAATTAGAAAGTGTGATGCATAAAAAGAGGAATTAGACCTGCTTTTCAGCCATTTTGTCATTCCAATGTTGCTACTTCAACTATTAAAGATTAAGCTTTGACCCCAAGGTATATTAGTCCTTCCTACAAAGCATTTATCACAGCCCCATAGTTAAGGAGTTTTGACCAGTCAAGGGATTACTTAGACATTCGAGGTAACTGCAATCTATAATTATTTTTTTTTGTTGGGTGGGGGCGTGGAGAGGGAGGGCTACCTCTATCCAGATGAACATCCTCATTTCCTTTTATCAGTTGTGCCAAAGACCTGTACCTAACAGACAATTCCTAACTAGCTTCCTCTAAGGTCGCAGTAGATAGTTCATATCTTAATTTTAAAAATCATGTAAAAATCTTTCAGTCTATTTTTTCAGCTAACTTAATAATAATCACTTCTCAAGACCAAACTTAAAAGCCCCAGCTGCCAAGATACATCCCAGGCTTCTTCACCGAATTTGCAATTGGCAGCAAAAGGGTAAGAACAAGAATATTTGAGCTCACAAGACAACAAGGTAACTTTACTAAACCAACTCTTAAACAAGAACATGCAACTCATCAGCCTCTAGTTGCAAAATTCTGTTGCTTAGATCCTTTAGCACCAAGAATGACTCCCAAAACAAGGAAAATTAATAGAATGAGAAGATAGAACTGGACAAAAACCTCCCAAAAATAAATAGTCCTTGAGTTTTGGCAATATTGTTATAAAGCAATTATTCTGGAACTGCAGTTACGAGAGATTATAACAAGTAACCAGAGCAGGGTGACATATCCTAAACAAGTAATCTATTAGGAATCTAAGAAATCAAATAATTTTTGGACCCAAATAAAAACACGAAATTTTTGTAAAAAAAAAAATTTTCAGAATACTAACTGATAACCTCATCTTCCTTTAACCATAAGTCAAACAGGTTATAGTAACACTCCAGAAGACAGATTTTGGAACCTACCCACTCACAGAATTCAATTAATTCTCTAATCTTATCCAGCTGCTAATTCATCCAGGCATCACCTCAAGAAATTAGTGTCAGAATAATATACATTAAAAGGGAGGCATCAAGATCCCAAAAACAACCGAGACTATGGAACACAAACATAAGTGCAATTTCACTTCAAAGATCTCATATTTCCATAGGAGTGGCAGATGAAGAGCCAACTTAACCATTTAAAAGCAATATCAATTCTAGCAAACCCTCAGGTCCAATTTTTAGAATCTTAGTGCCAAGAACGTTATCCCCCAAGGTTATTCCTTAAAAGGTATGATGGAGATTAATAGTTAATGCATAGCACAAGTTTGGTGCTTAGCATGAACTACATATGATTACAATTTTCCTTTTGAAGATTCACAATACAACTGGGAAATATATTTTCAAATACCACACAAGCCTAGCATCACAAGCTCCCCCATCAGTCCCCTAATTTAAGCAATAAACAGATTTACATCATTAGTCGAGTTACTTAATCCTCATGGATGGGCATTGACTGATCACCCATCATGACGTAGCATGATCAAGAAGGCCCTATCAAATTAAGATATTAAAGACAATATTCAATTTGCATACACATAGCATTAAACTGAACAAGATATAATAATAGATGATAACAGGCTGGAGAGTTATAAATTTATTTAGTAGTTCAGCACACACAGAGGACATCTTCCAAGTTGAACTCGTCCTGCTAACAAACTTATTAAGACCTGGGCTTGTATATTGACGTTGTGAAACGATAAAATTCCAGGTCTAATCAGCAACGATACCTGTAGAATTCTTTAATTGCAGTCATAGACTTGTCCCGCAAGTGCTCTTCTGGCCAGACCATTTCAGAAGGAACATCGGGCACACTAGTCGGAGGCCCACCTCGAGGGGGAGTAGAAAGAGATCTATCGAAGCCACGATCTGTACTTCTAACCTCTCTTTGCTCTTGTGGATGTAATTGGTCATAATTGGATGGAGTATCAAACCGGTCTGGGACATACCTTGGCATGAGATCCTCTCTTTGGCCATGAGGTGTCCGCTCGGGCATAGAACTGAATCCATTTAGACCAGGGCCGATCCTTCTTGCATCCGCAGGGCTTGACATCTCAGCCAAAGACGATGGCTGCCCTCGGAAAGCCATTCCCCTCACAAGACCACCTTGGGGCCCAAGTGTTATGGAATCATCACCGAGGGGTCTTTGCAGCAGAGGAACAGAGATGGTCCTGTTCTCAAAGGATTGTTTGTCGTCCATCCGCACATCCTGAGAACCATGACCACGTAGCTGGGGTGGGCCAGCGCGGAAACCGCTCATATGGGAACCTGGAGAAGATAGCATACTAGGAACTCTAGGAGCAAAATCCATAGGTGAACCCCTTCGAATAGAATTACCCACACTGGGAGCACGAGCCAACCTACTAGCTTGTGCCTGCCTCTCCTGCGCCGCATCTCTGTGTAACTCCTCAATCTTTTTTGGACCTTCAACTTTCCTCCTCTGCTGCCACTTATTCTTTCTCAGATCAATAGCATCTTTCAGCATAAATCTGACCCTGGAAGACAGTTTCATATTATTGGACAGCTGTGCCATAATTTCAAAATAGGCATCCATGTGGTCCTTTGCTTTTAGGTGATCTATCATCTCACCAATTGTGCTCATCAACTTGCACAGAGCCTCAATGTTCTCTTCGTCCGGATTCTGATACTGACCCAACAACTTATTTATGCATTCATGCATTATTCTCTCAGTCAACATCCTCTTCTTGTAGAGTTCTCCAATTAGTCTAATATTTCCTAACATGCGCCTCCGGGCTCGAAGTCTCTTCTCCTCTCTCTCTTCTGCTGTCTGTTTAACTTCACCTTCCTCCTCAACTTTATTTGCTTCTTCTTCCTCTCTTTCTCCCCTCTCAAATTCTTCCTGGCATTTGTTCAGTAGTAGCCTCTTGAAAGTAATCCTTTCATTTTCCACACTCAAATCAGGTAAATCTGCGGCAAGGTGAAAGCAGAAGTCGGCATACATCTCACAGAAGGTAGGTTCCATCAGAGCTTTATCAAAAATCTGGGAGATCACCCCAGTCAGCGTAACTACCTTATCAACATTCACTTGTTTAACTTGCTGAAATAGTTTTTCAAAATTTTGAGGCGTAAGCTTGTTCAAAATTGCCTTCAGCTGCCTCTGCTTTGCTGCTTCCTCATCAGCAACTTTACCTACTTCATACTTTTTTTCAGCTTTGTGCATCGCCGGTTGTGGGGTCTGAGGAGAAGGCGTCAAAACTCTCTGAAAACCAGTTCCTCGCTGCCATCTATCAGAATCAGAATAATTTCTTTGCAACCCACCATGAGGACCAATCGGCCCAGAGAGTATACCAGCACCATACTGAACAGGTGCCTGAGCCCTCGGATTCCTTAGGACACCATAATTACTTGCTTGGCTGGGTCGAAAGCCAACAATGTTACCTGGATTGCCAACATCTGTCCACATATCTCCTCGCCCTGGCATAAGAGGGCCAGGAAATTTGCTCCATCTATCATCATCCGCCAAGCTGCTCGAACGACGATCTGGTCTATGACCGCCAACTGGCCTGTCAATATTTCGTCCAGGACTAGGATATTCACGTAAAGTATTGACATTAGATACCATCAATGCATCTGCTATGTCAGAGGTAATTTCAAATCCTTCTGGAAGATCAGGGCATTGGCCCGCAAATTTGAGGAGGAAATCCCTGGAGTACTTTTTAGTCATTAATCCAATTCCATCTCCATCATTAACCTGATTTTCATTCTTTGGAGTTTCCAACTGAGGAGAGATTTCAGCAGCATCTTCCCAATCATCTGGCTCCAATTTACTCACAGCAGGTTTCTTGCCTGCCACATGATTCTCTTGAGACACTTTAGCAGGTGTCAGTTTTACGCTAATGCTTGAAGCTTTCTCTGTGCTCTCTGCAGAGGTCACAGTTTCTTTCTTTTCCTCAGGACCCTTGTATGCCATATAAAGATCAGAGCTGGTACCAGAAGCTTCTGCTTTTCGAATTATATCCTTCTTTTTCTTCTTCACTCTGGGCACAGCAGTTCTTGTCACATTTGCATCTGAGGAAACTTTATCCTTGACACTTGATGGAGGAGGAAAAACTAAGCCACCACCAATATTGTCGATGTCTTCATCTTCAGGTTTCAAGGTACCATCATGAGGAGAAGGAACTAATATAGGGGCAGAGTCCAGATCTACCAAACCAGACGTTATAACCGTTGTTTCTCTCCTGCCAATGCTATCAGCAACACTTAATGATGTGTCTGAACCAGAAGTTTTATCATCCTGTGCAGATGGCACAGAACTCTCAGCTTTTCCACTGACTTCAGTTCGAGTAGAAGCAAGTAGATCAGTCGTCTTAACATCTTCAGAGCCCAAATCCAAAGATTCTTTCAGTTTTTCCTCAGATTGTTCCAATAAACCATCATTGCAGGATGTTACTTGATCAGAGCTGTGCTCAATTCCACCACTCAATATTGAAGACTCTAAGGAAAGAGACATCAAAGATGATTCAATAGAGTGTTTATCAAGTCTCAAACTTTCTGATAATACGGCTTCACCTTGTTTCTGTCTCCCAACATTCTCAGGTTCCAATTGACTGCTAGTTACACCTTCCACACCTAAACTTCTAGAGGTATCACCCATACTTCCTTCGGCACTACCCTTGCTTGTAAAATTAGAAGTCTCAGAAATAGTTAAAGTTGCTGAGAGTGATTCCTTAGCAGTTTCAGGTACCAAATTAGTTCTTGACAGGGTAGATTTTGTCTTCTCCAGTTCAGCCTCCGATGATTGAGAGGCCAAACTTGAAAGTGAGGTTGACTGCCTGCTAACCTGAAAGTAAAGAAAAAAATCATGATATATATATATATATATATATAGAGGGCACTACATACCACAAGAACAATAAACAAGCCACAAATACCTGATCTTGCTGGTCCCTGCTGCCTGATTTATCAGGTTTATCTTTCATGGAATCAGGCACAACTCCTCCTTTTCTTGCTCCATCAGCAAAGCTTAGTAATGATGACTCAGGGCCACCCCTAGGTGCTGAAGCAGAAGTTGAAGTGTTGGGCATATCACTCTCCACATTGACAGAACCTGATGATGCAGCAGATGCAGACGATGTTCCTAAACCAGGCTTTGACTGTGGCAAAGAGCTCAAACATGAAGTCTCAACTTCCTTTTGATGACGAACTGAATCTTCCCCACGTAACTTGGAAGATTCCATAGAAGTGGAATCTTCCTTTCCAATTGAAATTGAATTTGTAACTGGCAATTGGTCTTTCTCCCCACGAGAGACTACAGGTGGTTTTACTGTCACCTGCAGGAAACAAAGGTTATAGAACGAAGGGCAATTCTTAACCCATTATAATTAAAGCACGCCAAATGTTAAATGGTTTTTATTAAAATAAAACGATTATTAGAGAAAGAATTGTTACAAAAAAGTTACCAACCTACCTGGTTATGGACCTTTGGTGGCTGAGAAGTGGGTGGAACCTGGGTGCTGTTCAAGGGAACTGAGCTTGAAGCTTGAATATAGATTGCATTAGCACTGTAAGCATTGGAATTAAAATTCATTGGGTGATTAGGAGGGGATGAAGGGTTAGGCTGTGATTGAAGTGGCGCATTAGCATGAGACCTTGCAACAGGTGATCCATCAAGCCTCAACTCTTCGTGGGTATCTGGATGGGTAATCTTCACGGTTTTGCGAGAACCAACATGTTTACCAGCCTGCTGCTGTGGGAACTGTGGGGCTATATTGATTCCCATGCTTCCTAACTGAGGAGGCAGCTGATGACCCATCTGTGTAGAGAAGTTAAAATTTTGTACCTGATGCATCATTCCTTGGGACTGTATGGGGTGTGGCTGAAGACCAGAAATGAACATTTGCTGCTGCATTGGAGGACTACCCATAGGTAGGGGGATCGGCATTGGTAGAGGTAATGACGTTCCTGACATCGCTTGAGACTGAATTTGAGGATTGGGAGCACCAAATTGAACAGGAACCTGTGGCTGGTGATATGGCAGTTGCATGTGCATGCCAGGGATAGAATGTACAGCAGGCTTTTGAGTTTGAGTCACGGATGGTGCGGCTGAAACTTGTGTGTCTCTCTTAGACTTGGAAAAGATCTGAGCTTGACCAGCATTTGTTTGGTCGGGAGTCCCTGCATCCTTCTTTGGCAACTGCTGCTTGGGTATAGATGGAATTGACAAGCCCGGAGCAGCCCTCAAAGAATCTTGACGAGCCTGGAAGGAAAAAAATCTAGAAGTAAAATCATCACCTTGGCAATTTAATACAAACAGAATAATTTGTCATCAACATAATTTGCGATTTGATATGGATAATCTTGAATAATGACAGGAGGTTCTCCATCAAGATTGTATCATGCTGCTCAGGCAACTACTAATAAGGTAAAGGAACGCCAGCGGTATGAATAGTGCTCTAAACAAAAGAATACAGCCAGACCTTAACACTTACAAGGGTTGAGGTATAACTAAGGAAGTAAAAAAACATTTTTACCTTCTGAAAATCAGATTGAAAAAGTAAATAAAAGAAGACTTAAGTTCCTCCTTAAGTTTCTATTATTATATAATAAAGGGGCCATAAGTTTGTTTTCACTCTTTTGCAGGTTATTACAAACACAGAATTCAATATCATCCAATAGGAAGTATGTGCCTTTGACTCTTTTTAATTACGAATATAAAATAGCATACAACTCCTATAACTTAACAGTTGAAACCAACTTTCCAGTGCCATATGAATAACTGGATAGACGAGAACTACACACCTGAGCTTTTCTCTGCTCATCCAAATTTGGGGGCGCAGAGCTTGTTCGAGCAGGTATCTGGAAGAAAATAAATAGGGAAAAAAATGGTTAAGGCTTAAGAACAGAAAACAGAAAAGGGTAATACACAGTCTACTTTGCACTTCATGTAGTTTAGAAATACCTGCACTCCATCCATAAAACCAGGACTTATCGACCCAAACTGCAGAGTAAATGACTTAGACGGATCTCCTGGAGCCAATTAATGCAAAAATAGCATAAAACATCAACTGACAGAAGAAACTTTAATCTCTACTACACTGGCATACCAGCAATCACATATTGTTTTCACAGTTTAAAATATGCAATTATTTTAACAACTTAAAATATACATATGTGCATATATATGATCACCAATATGTTATACCTTTTGCAGGTGTTGTGGGGACACCAGATTCAAAATTGGCAGCGGTAACGGTAGATGTTGGAGCTGGAGGGGGAACATTAGAAGATGGTTTGAGAACAGGTTGCGGGATTTTTTGAGTTGTAGCTTCTGTCAGTTTCGCATTGGAAGAGGGACTTGCAACTGGCGAATCATATACTCCTACAAACACGTTGGTTAAAACAAGGTTTATAAGAAAAACAAAACACAAAAAGATAACCTAAAAACAAGAACACCTCATCTGGGTCATCATGCCAAATTTTTGTAGAAAGAAAACTTTTAAGTTGAATTAAAGTCACAACTGTTGAAAAGAAAAAATATGAATTATTTCCCAATAAATCCAGTGTACCCCTCCAATCGCCACCGCCCAATAAAACAAAATAAAATCAAATAAATAAAAGGCAAACCACACAGAGAAAAATCATATCACGTACTTTGAGTGGGCTGCTGTTGATGAGGACCATTACGTACAACATTCGAATCCACATTTGGGCTTTTAGCCCTCGACTGCCCTCCTTGTGCATTGCTACTATATTTCTTTAAACTGTATCCAATACAAACTACGAATGAAAAAAAAGAAAGAAAAAGAAAAAGGCAATCCATCACCCAAACCCACAATCCACGCGCAAACCCTAGTATATGCACAGAGAAAACAGCCACTCACCCCCACATTCTTCGTCAATCAATCAACACGCATTAACACATGCACGTAGAATAATTGGTACACTAAACAAACAAAACCCTAGTTCAAATTCAATTTACACAGAACGTGTACCCGCGGCTCGCAGGATTGGAGGTGGCGGAGGAGGCGCCGCCACCGCCCTTAGTGGAGGCAACGCCCTGGAAGTGGCGCTGCTGATTGGAGTTACCGGATCGTCCGGTTTTCTTGTATTGCGTAGACTCGCTCCTCTCGCCCCTTGATTGATTATGGGACATAAATCCTTACTTTTGAGGGAAAAAAAACCGCCTTTCCAGAAATTTAGATCGATCTTTCTCCCCACGCGGATCATCCATCAAATCGAAAGCATCAAATCAATATTTTTCCACCCATTCAATACATAAACAAACTCAACGGCGATTCGATAATTAATAAAAAAATTTCGAATTTGAAACTACTTTACCTGAAGTGGAGAAAGTGAAATTAGGGTTTCTAGCGAGAGAAACGAATGGGCGGAAGCATAACGGTGTACGCCGTTGGAGAAGGATAAAGGTAGACGACGAGCGAGAGTGCTGCCAGTGATCGAATGTGCGTTGCGGTAGGAGAGATGAAAAGTAACACCGATATATCCTACTGAGTGAATACGTAAAGTATTTTTTTTTCCCTTTTTCCTTTCATTCTTTCAGTTGCGCGGAATTATTAATTTAATAATAGTTAATCGTATTTTACAAGGACAGTATTTGTTAGAGTAAAAAAAAAAAAAGAAAAAATACAGATGGTCTAATTTTATTACTTGTTTATTTATTTTATAATGCATCATTTTAGCCCTTTTTTCTTATTTTTAACCTTTTTTACATTTAATTACTTCAATATATTAATAATAATTGGTTTTGTTGGTGTAACAACCTAACCTAGCAATTGGTCAATAAAATGGAGTATTTATAGGAGATGGGTTTTTTATGCATCACACATAATCGATTTTTCCGTTCGTATGTTTATATTGATTTGTGACGTTGTATTTTAAAAATCTCAAATTTATTAGTTCTTTATTTAACTTATTATACACATTTATGTGTTATATAAAAAAGAATAATATTAGTCATTGACATTAAATAGCATGCGTAATACATTTTAATTATCGTATTAATTTAGTCAACGGAATCCATATTTTTAATAAACTTTTATAAAATAAAATTCTAATGACAATAAAATATTTACTAATGCATTGTAAGATTTATGACCTAATTGAATGCAAAATGCAATTAATGCAGATTTGTGTCTGGAAAGAACAAGGAAGTACAATAGTTTTTTCGGTTTGATTTCTATAGCATATTTCCAGAATAGTAGTTATTATTAAGAAATAATCATGTCATTACTGAATACTAACTAATGCCTTCCGAGGAAATTAATCTAAAATGCAACAAAAAGGAAATATATTGAAGTCTACAGTGTGCATTTATTATTGAGTTATTGGATGTATGATGTATTAAATTGTTTGGAAATATATTAAATTGTTTGGCCCTATCCAACCAAGAAATGTTATTACACTCCCAACCACTTTACTTTTATCTGACTTCCATGGCTAACTTGATCGATTTGTCGTGTATTGACTTGGTTGAGTTCTTATGACAGTTTCGAATATTTTTAGAAAAAAAAAATTAAGAAAAGAAATTCATTTTATTTTGGAAAATAACAAATTATTTTATTTAATTTAAATTGTAGAGGGACTATCATTGGGTTACTTCAATTTTTCTTGTTTTGTCCAAATTCAAGAATTTTTTATAAAATGCAATCTTATGATAACACGAAACTACTAATTTTAAGGTTATGCCACTACGCAAATTCATTAAATTCAATTAAACTAACCAAACAGAGAAATATATTTATGTTTGTATGCTATTTTTTAGCAATATAAAATTTTGGATGATATGTTATGTGATTTCAAATTATTTGTGTATCAATAGTAACAAATGTGACGGTGGTGTTGACAAACGTCACTCTTGTCTTATTCTTTTTTTTTTTTTTTTCTATCTTTCTATATTCGTATTTTTATCAATTTTCGGTAAAAACTTATTTATATAACCATTACATAATACAAACGATACATGTAACAATTATATATTAATGGAATATAACTCAATAATAAGAAAAGAGAAATTCATGAATTTATAAATACTTTTATAAGTGATCTATGATTTTGAAAGCATACCTCGACACTCGTGGGCTTGAAATTACTCGAATTTTTGAAAACAAAAATATACATATATATACCCCACATAAAGGCATGACAATTAAATTGATTTTTTAACTATTATATGTGTGTCTAATATAATACTGATTAAATAATGTCACAGTTTTAAGATAATAATTATATTACAAATATAAATATAAATAAATGTAAGTATATATCTAATATATATAAATATTGATTTGATGTTAAATAATTATAATAATTGAAAATTAAATAATTATATATATATATATACGAGAGAAAAAATTTTTAAATTTAAATTTGAATGAAAATACTATTGAATATTATACTCAGTAGTATAAAGTTTTGGATGATATTTTAAAATTGAAAATTGGATTCCAAACATAACCTTTCTTTCAATAGTACCATCGATGAATAAACGGACATGCGCCTGTTAACCTTAACCATTTTGGAATGTAGTAAAGCTACAATTTAGTTTTTAAATAGAGTCCTAAGCCTTGAAAAAACGGAAATGAAAATTGCACGTGACCAAAAGTTACGAGGAAAAAATCACATGTGCCTGACTACACAGAACCAAATTTCTCTGACCCATTCAATACATATATGAGTTGCATGATTCAAATATTTCAAATTCCCATGAACCCTTAGACCGCGTTTGGTTCCTATGTTGAAATTGGATTCGAATTTGAAATTTAGAATGAAGTTATTCATTCAATTGTTACTTTGGACCGTAGAATGTGTATCATTGTATATTTATTTATTTTTGTTGTTATTTGATGTGCTTGAATTCAAGTAAGCTTACCAAACTTGAGCTACAAATGTCATTGAACAGGTGGACTTTAATTGGATTGGAGCAAATCTAGCGGAACAAAAAATTTAAGATTTATTTGTTTTTAAATTGTAGCGTGTGTTTTTAAATGTTTTTGTCTCAAAAATTACATAAAGTACATATAATTTAAAAAGTAAAATAATTAAGTGTGTATTTTTAGGTTCTAAACTTTAAAAACAAACATGAGGGTAATTTTCCTGCATTCAACATGGTTGAGGTTAACAAGGGGATATATGTTATGTTGCACATGCTGTATATTGATAAATACTTTGAAAAAGGAATAAAAGTTGGTAAAAAAAATTGAAAATTGGGACAAAAAATGTAAATCATGTAACATTATATGATTTGCTGGGTTTGTCTATTGTGAGGAGGAAACCAATTTTCTTTTAAAATTATATATATAAAATAAAAGTTGAGTAAATTTTATATAATGCAATCCAAGTCCTTTGTATCTTTTTGACATATGGCATAGATGATACAGGCAACTGTTAAACGAACGAAGATAAACCAAAATGGGCCAGCGAAGTCCAGTAGCCAAGTGAGAAAATATAAAGAGATAAGGCCTATATGTTTGGGCTGAAAACACTGATCCAAAGCCCATGAGAAATTGGGCCTACATCTGGGCCGACAACCAGGAATAGCCAGACAAACCCAGGCTATATATATTGTGAACCGCTGATACGGCGGTAGTCTGTGGGAGGTGTGAGTTTAGGGTTTCTGCATTCCGTCGCTTCTCCTCATCGGCCATGGTACTCATTCTTTCTCATCCGTTAGCATTCACACTCACACTAACAAGCACTAAGCAAGCATGATCTGCGTCGGTATGAGGTTTTTTATGTTCTTCTCTGTGCGTGAATAAGTTTGGCAGCTTATCCAATAAATTTTTGTTTTCATCTGTTCAAAAATTGTATAATTTAGTGTTAACGATGCTGTGTGCGATGCAGATTTGTATTCCCTTGAAAATATTTGTCTGTGGTTTTGTGGTTATGCGTTTTATCCATTTTTTGTACGATTATTTATTGAGCAGTTGGTTAATATGAATCTTTCCTGGGGTAAGATGCGCATTTCGTAATTATGTGGCTTGAAAAGTTGAATTTAATCATAGGTCGATTGTTTGCTTCAAGTAATAGTTGTCCTTATGTGTTGGGTGCAATAGTCAGCTTAGTGTGGGTGTTTGATATATATGGACTTCAAAATGTTTTTGCAAGTTTTTGTTATTTAACTTTCGATAGACAAATAGGCAAAATCAATCCTTTTCCACTTTTGAAATTTGTTTTCTTCAACGTCGGTTATGAGATTCGTTGTTCCCATCGTGGTTACAACTCTTAGCCCATATTTTGTTGCCTTCGACATGAAGTTCAAAAAAATGCTGGCTTTGTATTACATAAGCTGTGGAATGCGCCCTCCATGTCTATTTTTTAGAGTATAATTGTTTGATTTGTGCAGGCCAAGAGAACTAAGAAGGTTGGTATTGTTGGGAAATTTGGTAAGTGTTATTCACATAATTTCTGAGTCCTCATTACTTCTTTTGTTTTATTTAAATATTATGATAACTCATTTATATAATGCTTTTTAAATTCTAACATTTGTGCTAGTGCAATTTGTTTCTCTTCATAAGTTGAAGTCCAATAGTATTTAAGTTTTGGTGTGGTATAGGGGCTTGTAAAATATTTATTGAGCCTGTAGTCTGGCTGCTACATCTCTGGTGGGTTCTACATGGAGCTAAAACTGAAAATCTAAATTTGTATATTGCATGGGAAGTGTTCTAATATGTGTTCCATAACATTTCAGGCACCCGCTATGGTGCTAGTTTGAGAAAGCAGATTAAGAAGATGGAAGTTAGCCAACACTCCAAGTATTTATGTGAGTTCTGTGGAAAGGTGTGCATCAATATAGCAGTTTATATATCATGATTGGTTCATAGATGTTACTTCGGTTCATCATTCCTCATGGTCTGCACTCAATACTTCTTTTGCAGTATGCTGTGAAGAGAAAGGCTGTCGGCATTTGGGGCTGCAAGGACTGTGGCAAAGTGAAAGCGGGCGGTGCCTACACGTTAAAGTAAAAATTTTTAACAGTGCCACATAATATTACTACGTCATACTTCCATGTTTGATGTGTTTAATTTGTGTTTGTATAATTTACAGCACTGCTAGTGCCGTGACCGTTAGGAGCACCATCAGAAGGTTGAGGGAACAGACTGAGAGTTAGATTTGGTGATGTTCTCATTGTTATGATTCTTCGAATTTTGTTTTCAATTAAAATCACTTTGAGACTTGAATGCCTGTCAGCTTAGTAACAAGCACTGTACTTTCTGCAGTATTTTATTGAAAATCTTGGTAATTCATAATCCTTTGAAAGCAAATTTTGTTGAAGGCGTGTTAATTGTGCTATCTTATTGTTATTGTTATTATTTTCTCTGCATGTCTCAAGTCCCGTTATTGTTGCACTTTTAGCCGCTATCCAAGGTTGTGAGCATGGGCTGGTAGTCTCTGTTTGGCTGTTTATCTCTGGTCAACTTATTTTTGCACAGTTTTCTCATCTCATTGGATAACAAAGGCGCACGATATCCTTGTATGAGGATGCAGAAAATGTCTTAAACATGATTTCTCTGCAAATGAAAAAGGTTCAGTTCCATACGAACATACGGCGGGATTCAGGAAAGGAAAGACAATTAACAAGAATTTTCAGGACATCAAATTGGGCCCTGGGGATGTGGGCAAACTGGTATTGTGAAATGCCCGTGAATTTCTCAGGCTATTTTGGAACCACATTAACTTTTATACAATCCATTAGAACTTAAATATTATATTCTACTATTGCAGTATTAATAACTTTATTGTTTGCAAATATAAATAGTTTTTGAATGATTCTAAAACATGTAAATTATGTAAATACTTCTTAGTTTGCATAATAATTCAGTCTAATTATATATGCTAAATTTACAATTTTATTTAATTTTATTATGTCTTTTTTATATTTAAATGATCAAAACACATTTATCTTTGAATGAAATTATATAAGAAGTTGCTAATAATTGTATATGTGTATAAACATTTTTCTGATTAGATATAAAGCTTATATTAATTTGTTAAAAAAAACTCTCATTGTTACTATTGCATAATTAAGTACCTACTGTACATTATACAAATTTGAATTAAGTTCGAGTTTGAGTCAAACTCAATAGAATTTGAATTTGAATTAAACTTTTATGAAATTGACTCGTCGAGCTTATAAGTAGATTCAACTCATCTTGCACCTATTATGAGCTCTCCCCCAACATGATACGACTCTTGTCTCATATTAAAGGAAAGTTTTTGGATCAACTTAAATCAGACTAATTTTCCTCTTTAATAATTAATATTAAAGAATGAATTAGATCCGTAATATTTTTGATATAAGAACTAATACATCAATGCCCAAATGAGACCCCATATGAGGGATTTGAAGAATGGCACATGTGTCATCCCATCCCATGTGTAGTGACTAGTGACTCAAAGAAAAAAGTTGGCACACATATTTATGCTTAAGAAAAATAGATGCTGTGGAGATTACAACGTGGTGTAAACTTTTGCCCATATCCACCTTGAAAAAGTTGCCACACTAACATATATATAGGATATTTGCCTTCTTAAGTACAAATATTTTATTGATGAATTAAACCTCAAAACACATACCCTCGTTAGTAGCCATTACCTCACATAAAAATTTGATGGATGAGGTGTTCTATAAGGTAACCGCATTCATTTGACATCTACTTTCTTTTTTATTTAAGACTAAAAATCAGTTATATTTTCTTGTGAATCGCGGGGCTAAATTTATGATTTTTGTTTGAATTTTGACATCATTTAATAGTAAGAAGAAGAAAAACAACCACAACAACAAAACCATACTAATAATGCTTTTAAACTCTCCTTTTTTTTTATTTTTCATTTAAATAGTTTTATACTTTTAATTTTAAGTAATTTTGTTTCAATTTAAAAATAATAAATTTATTATAATTAATTTTACACACGTTCTAAAAAGTGCAACTTTCACTCGTATGAAATACTTTCTTGAAGTGGATAATATTTAATATTGTGGATAGTGATGAAAAAGACACTCCTTATAATTCATCCATTCCTTTTAAAATAATGCATAATATATCATAAATTTATTCGTTTGAAAATATTGATCTGTTGAAAACATATAAGTGATCTACGACAATGAAAGAATACAAGTAACAGTAAGTCTGGAGTTCATATATCTTCATTTACTTGTCTACTCAATTGTATCTATATTATATTATTATTTTAGTAAGTATCTTTAGTTTCACAGAGTGATTTACACCTTATGTCACGTACTTTATTTTTTCTATAATTCTTTCTCTTTTTATCCACTTTATTATAATTTATATTTATATGTACTCTCAAATTTTATTATTTTTATAAATTCTTTTGATTATTCAATATCCTTTTATCTTAAATATTTTTACACAATGTAAAATAATATAATTTTCATATTTTAATTTTTTATTTTTCTTTTTAAATATTCTTTATATTTTTTAATATTAAATATTTTTTATTAATTAAAATATAATTATTTTATAATTTATAAATAAATCCGCACACGCACAGAGTGTGTAAATTTTACTAGTTATATTGTAGTATTAAAGGCTATTTTTGGTTGTACAATTTACAATTTTGAAAATGTGTTTCTTGAAAAAAGTCAAACTTATTATATAAAAACATAAAATATAATTAAGATAATAATTTCATAATGATGACTTTATTTTAACATTAATTCACTCAAATAAATTTTCCATTTACTCTTTCTTTGATTTCTCTCTCAACTTTTCTATTTTTACAATTAATTTTTTATTTTTCTCAATTCTTATCACCACTCACAAAACTCCTCAATTTCTTCTGCTCTCATTTTCTTTCTCAACTTCTCAACTTTTATCGTTTCATTTATCTCAACTTCAAAAATATGGCTTAGCATAATTTGGTAAATTCCACTTATCCACATTTTTTTATTAAAATTAATTATATGTCATTAAGATTATTTATTATTATACTTATTATGTATATTTTATATTTTTTAAATTGTTTTGCACCTTTTCCTCGACATTGTTTGTTATTTTACACTTGAATCCTTCATTTTTTGTTGGATTGTAAATGGTTCAGATAGAGTTCCATGTCAACTTACTACTCCTTTTCATGAAGTGCAAAGGGAAAAGTTTATCTTAGAAGCCAAAGAACTGGACTAGTTCTAAACTACATATATATAAACTTAAATTATAAAAATGATTAAATGAAAGATCAATTTTAATAACATTCTTTACCAATGTTTTGTGAAATTCATATTAAAATAAGATATCAATGGATATTTTATAACTCTTTTATTTTTTTAATAAATAATTATTTAGTATGATATCTATAATTTATATTTGTATATCTATATATTAATTGCCAACTCTATAACAATATTTTTGCATTATGTTATCTAATTCTTTATGTACACAATTATACATCCATTTATAATTCAATCTTAAACAATATTTTTTAAAAAAGAGTGAAACAGTAAACTATGATTGTGATAAGTATATTTATTTGAAAAAAATACTTATAAACATACATACTTACTATTAATTTTTCATATAATTTAATTCAAAACACATAAAATTTTAGATATAATTGATTTTACTTCCCCATATAGCAACTTTAGGATGGGGTGTGGGCCCTAAAAGGAAAGTCATAAATACCTTGCCATACTACTTATCTTAATTACTTCATTTAATTTTCTCTTCAAAACGGTGACATGAGTTCATTTTTAAAATCTCACTAATTAGTTAAAAATGATAATTAACAAAAGTAATGACCTTATCAAAAATAGTAAAGATTTTCACAAATAGGAAGAATACTTTATAACTTGTATTTCTTCAATGAGGAGGAGCTGCTATTTATGAAATACATTAGTTGTCATAATTTGTCTTCACCGCTCATTCTACTATTAGTTTAACCACCCTATAATAAATTTGTCGCCTAAGTAGAAGGAGAGGAGTGTCAAGGTAAGCCATAGGTTGCCATCAAGAATGATGTCATCATACATCAAATGGTATTTCTGATGCACTTATGTGACCGGTTATGTTTGGAAAGATAGAAATAAATCGATTATAATTTTAAATATTCATTAAA
The DNA here is from genome assembly GCA_019155195.1 of Avicennia marina. Classification (NCBI taxonomy): domain Eukaryota; kingdom Viridiplantae; phylum Streptophyta; class Magnoliopsida; order Lamiales; family Acanthaceae; genus Avicennia; species Avicennia marina. Next base: position 9,451,247 of record CM032782.1, read on the forward strand.
TCTTGTTTGGTTTAGCTACATTTCTTAGGCTCTTCGCTTTGAAGGCAAACACACACACACACACACATAAAATATTAAGCCAAACTTATTATGCTTATTAATAAGTATTGATATGACTTAAATTTATATTTCTTATATTTTGTTTACGATATGTTAATATGTTAAATTAATATTAATTTATAATTTGAAATACTAAGTTAGGTTAGCACCATAATACAATTCACTTTTTATAAAGTTTTTCAAGTTTATTAGTAGATTTGAACTCAAAAATATGTGAACTGTGGTTAGGCCCAAACGAGCCACTCACCCGCGTTCACATTTGCATGATTTTGTGTTTAAGTAAATCATGGCATCTGCATGACTTTGTGATAGAGTAAGTCATGGTTGTGGCATTGTTAGTTATTGTGGTCCATGGTCCCTTAACAGGTGATGTAACAATCACATGATAGGTTTGTTATCATGTTGCACTCTATATAATGGCAATAATTTTTGTTTAGGAGGCTAACTCCCCACAATCCAATTTTCTCTCATTCTCTACATTCTGGAGTAGCAAGCACTCGAAGCTTGCAATTCATCAACCTATATCATTTAAGTGCTCTCGTTGAGAAAGGATAAGCAAACTATAACTGAAAGAATGCAAACACAACCCCAAGCAGAGGACACAATTTAACAATTGTGGGACTCTTCTCCCCTACATCAAGCTATGATACACTCTTAGTGAACAAAATTGCACCATCTTGTCGATTTCCAACCAATAGAACACCATTGCTAATGTCTTGAGTAAGATTTCAACTAAATTGGCTCAACTCAAAAAACGACCCCTAAGTCCCCCTTTAATGGCTAGAGCTTCAAGCAGCCTTTAGCCTATTGTTCAATCTCCCTCGCAATCACAACCAATTGCTCCTGCTACCAAGCTTTCAATCAACCCACCAGCCATTCAAAATAATACATGCGGACCCCATAGATGTGATCTCACTACTTTTGATGGATCCAACCCCTTATATTAGATTTTCTAGGTAGAAAAGTACTTTAACTTCTATTCCATATCGAATAAGCAATAGATTGACATTGCAAGTTTCCATATGATTGGCTAAGCTCTTTCATAGTTCCAATGAATGCACAAAAACTAGCAATTATCATCATGGGTGGCTCTCACTCAAGCTATAGAAAGTCAGTTTGGACCTTCGACATATGTAAATCATAGGGTCACACTATTTAAATTGTAGTAGATAGGGTCTGTAATAGAGTATCAAACAGAGTAGACTATCAAAAATTAAGTCCATAATTTACCCCCAAATGCTTTTTTGGATTGTTTCCTTTCGGGTCTCAAACCCATAATTTGTTCTAACCTAGCCATTCTCAAACCCAGCTCACTTTCCGTAGCTATCGCCTTCGCAAAGTTAGCTAAAGAAAAACTAAATAACCAACGAAACCAAACATATAAAAGTGCCCCTCACAAGATCAACCCTACCAGACACTAACAACAACAATAATTCCTAACCACCCATTCTCCCCACACCTCAGCCAAAAAGTAATTCCCCTTCGAAAGACTCACCCCAACCAAGATGCTAGAGCATAGAAACCAGGGCCTGTGTTGTAATTGTGATGAAAAGTATCGCCTTAGTCATGATGCAAAACCTGGTCGTTCTTTCTTCTAATAGTCAAAGAAAATGATGAAGTTCAAGAAGAGAGGATGATTGGAACGCAAGAATTGATGAGACTCATCGAAACCATCGAAACCAAAGACATCACTTCATGCGATGGTCAGTATAAAGGGCCCACAAACATTTTAATTGGTTGTACCCATTCAAGCGCATCCAATATCGATTTTAATTGACACTAGTAGTACCCATAATTCCTTACATCCACACGTGGCTTGATACCTAAATTCTGCATGCAGATTGCAACACTAAATTTGCTGTGGCGATAGGTAATGGAGAGAAGATTGTAAGTGAGGAAAGGTGCTCCACTGTTCCATTTATGGTATAAGGAGTACAATTTATCATCAATTTCTGCATACTTGATTTTTTTAGCACCGATACAGTTCTGGATATTCAATGGCTTGAAGGGCTCGAACCGATAACCATCGACCACAAGAAGATGACAACAGAGCTTGAGTACTAAGGTTAACATATTATGTTTTTGGGGGCCAAACCTATATCACTAGCCCAATTGAGAAGATTTACCTTCACCAATATTGTGGCCCAACTCTATAGGCTTGAGGTTCCTAATTCTATAGTCTAGTCAGATGAGGCAAGAGCTGAGCTTAAAGCCTATCCCAAGTTGCAGTCTCTCTTAAACAAGTACACCAAAATTTTGAAAGGCCTAAGGGCTTACCCCTTAAACAGTCCATAGATCATAAGATTAACTTACCTCTTCATCTAGGCTCACTAATGTTAAGCCCTACAAGTACCCTTATTACCAAAAAAATGAAATTGAGAAAATGGTTGGGGAAATGTTGCAGCAAAAAATTATACAACCCTTTAATAGCCCATTTCATCCCTAGTGCTAAGGTCACTTCCCTATACTGACTATTGATAAACTATTCGATGAATTATATAGGGTTATAATTTTCTCTAAACTAGACTTGAGTGGTTATTTCAAAATTCTCATACACCCACTTGACTCATATAAAACTACTTTCCTAACTCCTGGAAGGTATAATAAATTTTTAGTCATGCTCTTGGGGCTGACTAATGTTTCTTCAACCTTCCAAGATACCATGAATAATATTTTCAAACCTTTTTTGAAGAGGTTCGTTTAGGGTTTTTGTTTTAATGATATCCTTATTTATTGTAAGATTTGGAAACACCTTAGTCTCACTTACACTTAGTTTTGGACACCATGCTTGCCTATCAACTATCACTTACAATTAATTTATAGTAAGACTTGGGAAGACCATCATTCTCACTTACAATTAGTTTTAGACATCATGCTTGCATATCAACTCTTTGCCAAATCCTCAAAATGTTTTTTTTTTAGGCAATCTAAAATTGATTATTTTGGATCAACTTAGTAAAGGTCCAAGCAATCTTAAATTGGCCCACTCCTACTAACCAACCATCTATTAGAGGATTTCAAGGTCTCACTAGCTATTATACGAGAAAGGATATGGTACCATAGTAGGCCCATTAACAGATCTATTAAATAAGGGAGAATTTCACTAGATCCAGTCAACAACCCAAGCCTTTCAAATTCTAAAGCAAGTCCCAACTTGTGCACCTGTATTGACGCTTCCCAACTTTGCTTTGCCATTCACCATGGAAATGATGCATTTGCCCAAGTCGCCAACGCTATTCTCTCATAATCGGGCTAACCCCATTGCCAATTATATGAAAAAGTTCCCATCTAGGATCTTACTTGCTTTTGCCTACAGTTAAGAGATGTTCACCATCACCTCCATTGTGAAGAAGTGGCATGCGTATCTACTAGGAAGACCTTTCACAATTCTAACCAATCACCAAAGCCCCCAAGAACTTCTCAAACAATTTAATCTCCAGAACAACAACAATGGCTAGCCTAACTATTGGGTTTTGATTTTCAAGTCTGTTACAAACCTAGAAAAGAGAATTCCAAACTTAATGCGCTCCCCCATTGGTCAGAACTGACATTGAGAAACTTCCATGCTTTCATCTCCATTACCACACATTTACTTGAGGAAATCAGGCAAGCACTTTCCCAAGGCCCATTCTTCTATAAGTTGAATAACCAAATAGTGGATTCAGATATTCACCCCGACCACATACGAGATGGCCTTTTATTTTTTTCATCAGTGCATTTATGTACCTAATTCTACAGGACTTTATTTGAGGCCCCTAAAGATTTTTCATAGCTTTCTTTTAGGTGGACATTCTGGGAGGGGCAAGACCTTCAATTGCATTTTCACTAAATTCTTTTAGCCTGACCTATGCAAGGATGTCTTTAATTATGTTGCCAACTGCTTAATCTACCAACAAGTGAAACTTGAAAACACTACAACCAAGGGACTAGTACAACCCCTTACTGTTCTTAACTGCATGTGGGAGGATATATCCATGGATTTCATCACTATATTGCCACCCTCCAATGGTAAGACAGTCATTTGGGTGATTGTTGATTGATTATCCAAATATAACCATTTCTATGCCTTGTCTAGTGGCGTGATAGTTCCGAGGCTAGTAAACTAATTCATCAAGAAATATGTTCGCCTTCATGGGTTTCCTCGCTAGATCATAATAAACTTAAACCCTCTATTTGTTAGCCATTTTGGCAAGAATTACTCATGTTGCACAACACTGCACTTAACATGAGTAGTTCATTCCATCCTTAGTCAGATGGACAAAGTGAAGTTGTTAACCGCTGTATTAACACCTATCTTCAAGCCTTTGTATCTGACTGTCCTAATCAATGGAGTTCTTTCCTTCCCTGGGCCAAATATTGGAATAACACCTCCATGCATGAGTCATTCGGTTACTCCCCTTTTCAACTTGTCTATGGATAACAACCACCCTTACTGATTGGATATACTTCTACTAACACTCACATTGAAGCTCAAGCCATTACAATGATCAACCAAGACTCTCTCTTAACTAATTTGAAGTCTAACTTGCATCATGTCCAGCAACGAATGCGTTACTATGCTAATCAACATTAGCAGGAGAAGGAATTTGAGGTTGGCCAGTGGGTTTATGTGAAACGCCATCCCTATGGGTTTATGTGAAAACTCCATCCCTATAAGCAACATTCAATTGCCATGCACCATAGTTATAAATTATCTAAATGCTTCTATGGTCCTTTCCAAATCAAGGCTTGCATGGGCAAGATTAAATATCAATTAGCTCTTCCACCCTCTTCGCATATCCATTTTATCTTCCACATATCCATCCTCAAAATTTGCCCCAATCCTAATCAAGCAAAGCCAACGCCCTTACCTACAATCCCTAACCAAACTACCACCACATTCAAAGTTTTGGATTTCTATTGCATCAAAAGGAATGGAAAGTTCTCCAAGTAGGTGTTAATTTAATCGGCTAATTCTACCCCTCTTAAAGACACATGGAAGGATCATGCTCAATTCCAAAAGAGCTTCCCTGATTTCATCCTTGAAGACAAGGCCACTTCAAACGAGGGGGTAATTGTTAGGCCTAAAAGAGCTGCTGCCCACCTTCGTGTCTTTCATGATTTTATGTTGGAGTAAATCATGACTATGGCATTGTTAGTTATAATGGTCTATGGTCCCCATATGGGTAATGTAACAACCATGTGATAGGTTTCTTAGCACATTAAACTCTATATAATGGAAACAATTTTCATTTAGGAGGCAAACTCCCCACAATCCAATCTTATCTCCTTCTCTACATTCTCAAGTAGCCAGCACACAAAGCTTGCAATTTCATCAACCTGTATCAACTAGAATTCAAATAAACTTGTTTGGAAAAACTTTAACTAAACCTAGACTCGAATTGATATGAGATAAGTCTAACTTTTTAGTCTCACACCTCATTGTATTATTAAAGAAACCCTCAAACTAATAGTTCAAGGTCACTCAAATATTTTAAAGAATCATAATTTATAAAAGCCACTACTAACTAGTTTTCTAGAAGTTAATTCATTTGCCCCAAAACACAACCTTATAGGCTGATATAAACTGATAGTTCAGTGAAACACACGTAATGCCTAAACTAATGCAAGATCCAAATAAAACACAACCTTATTAAAGGAAAACCTCGAAACAATGGTCCGAGCATGCATTGGCCAAACCTGATAAAATTATGATACAAAACGAAACAGAATTAGCAAGTAATCTTTCGAGAGCAAATCCATATATATACTCATTCTGCTTCTTTTATTGTAACCGCAATATAGAACTTACAAAAAGGGGCTTGAAAATATTTACCCAGCCCCTCTCACCCTTCTTCCAGACCAAAAATTTCCAATACTTCAATTATCTTATCCCACTTCTGAAAAATTGGTTCGAAAAGGGATCACCAAATTTTTCTTTTTTTAATTTTTTTTTTAGTAGGGGTGGGGAGGAGAGCAATTCCATATAAGTACACATTCTTCTTTTATTATAACCACAATATAGAACTTATAGAACGGCAGAAGTAGCAAGTAATCTTTTGAGAGCAAATCCATATAAATACTCATTCTGCTTCTTTTATTGTAAACACAATATAAAACTTATAGAATGGGGCTTGAAAATATTTACTCAACCCCTTTCAACCTTCTTCCAGACAAAAAATTTCCAATACAACAACAATCATATCACACTTCTGAAAAATTGTTTCGAAAAGGGATTACCAAATTTTTCCTTTTTCTTTTTTTTTTAGTGGGGGTGGGGAGGAGAGCAATTCCATATAACTACTCATTCTGCTTCTTTTATTATAACTACAATATAGAACTTATAGAACGGGACTTGAAAATATTTATCCAACCCCACACCCTTCGTCCAGACAAAAAAATTTCCAATACAGATAAAATATCATCATATCACACTTCTGATGAATTGGTTTGAAAAGGGTTCACCACATTTTTCAGATTTTCCTTTTTTTAAGTGGGGGTAGGGGGTGGGGTTGGTAGGAACACAAACCACCACCAAGACGATTAAAGATTAGTGAACAACAATAAATGAATCCAAAGTGATTGAGAGAGTTACACCAATCATCCCAACACTATTTTCACTTTTATGGCATGTAATTTCTCAAAGATAGATTGTTGAAAATATTGCTTTGGGTACCAATCCATAGCAGTCTGCAGTTGGAGTTAATTTGGCTTCAAGCAAGGCCACATCTGGACAGAGTCCTCCGAGTTCTCAATAAGCTGCTCCATATGAAAATATGTTGCTAATCACACAAGAAAGTGATACAAGCATTTCTCAACCCGAAACAGAAATAAGCTTACACGTGCTCCAAGTTTAAAGGATGAAGTTGCCTCGTAGGTAGGCTAGAACTGCTTCTCAATTAATCCAGCAACTTTGAAATATGAACGGCCGCTTTGCCTTCTACCTGCCTTGCTTACAGCCCACTTGTACAACGCAGGTGCCGGTTGGCAAACGTCAAATTACGGGCATGGGAATTTCTTGATCAAGGCTTGTGGATCTTGTATCCGAATACTCTTGGAACATAGCTCTGTGTTGGCTTCTGAGGCTTGAGATGTCCATAAGTCATCCAGAACAGATGAGGGAATGTTGTTCCAAAATATGCTCCGTCAATATCTTTAGCAGCCAAGGAAAATCATGAAGGAGCTATGCAACAAGCAACTCAAAATGGTTGAATACAATCACTGCATAAAATAAGTAAAACACTGGGTTGCCTAATTGAGTTCCTTCCCAAACACAATTTAAGGCAATAACTCAATATTGCTCCCATGAGAACATCCATCCCAATTAGTAACAAAATTGCTAAATTTATTCCCTCACCCTTGCACACAAGTTAAAATGGCTGCGTGTTCTTTTGTTTTTTGTTCGAAGTGGAGCTCCAATTCTCCATTTACAACGTAGAGGGGGTATGAAAAGTAAGAACAATTGTTTAACAAATCATGCCAGATAAAAGAAATAAGATTCACTCTGGAAACTAGAAGAGGACCTAAGTTTTTAGGAGGTTACTTTTTCCAGTTAAGCAGTGTAGGCAATGTCATTAAAAATTGAAGGTCATTATAACAACTGGAAAATTACTGAGAGCTATGACTTTGGTAGTAAGAGAGTGAAATCAGTAATGAATCGTGAGATTGATTGTGAATGCTATAAAAGACCAATCACTTCTAATGATTTGTTGCACTTACTTCCATATAAGGTGGTTGAGTGTGTGAGTAAGCAACAGAAGGAGAAGCAACCAATTAAAATACAAAATGAAAGAGATTGAAGCCCCAAAACATCAAAATGTAAGGATACTGCCTTGGTACTTGGATCGAGGATAGTAAATGTCTTCACATTTAGGGCAGTATATCTTCACAGTACTCGAGCGTGGGATATCTGATTGTCCAACTGGAAGACAAGGCTGCCCACAGCAGTAGACTCTTGGGCATCTTCCAAAGTCATAGGTTTTGTACTTCTCTAACTGGTGGATGTTACAGGTCAGCCAGTTAAATGAGGAAACCAAACTGAGCGGAAAGTTGTCCAATGGACAAAAGTTTCACAAACAAATGGCGTTACCATTGCAGACATTCCCTTCGTTGTCAAAATGTATCGGACATGGATAAGGCCATAAAGCATTTCAGCAGCCGATTCAACCAATTCATTCTGTTCCTCAGTAAACATATCACCTTCATACATCCATCATGGAGGAAATGATATTGACATTAAATACTCAACTTAAAAACGGGACAAACTTTGGAAACTTGATGCATGTGATGGCAATTAAACAAATGTGTTGCAGTTATGACTAAATCACATGGAGAAAGAAATGCTAACAAAAATTAAGGAAATTTATCATATAATAGCTGAAATGACGTCTAGCAAAGCAGCCAGGCAGCTCATTCATAGAAATTTACGAAAGCAAGAGTTACCACCAAAATAGAAACATTAAAATGACAATCCGGTAAAAAGGTCATACTGGTCCATCACCACAAACTCCCTAAAAATTGGAACTTTACCAAAAAGTTGAAAACCACTGATACTACAATCATTCACCAAGGCAGGGCAAAAAATCAAAGGAATATAATAAAATTCAATCAATTGGCATATCAAAGAATACATGATAGTATCATCCACTAATTAAAAGATAAATTCATAAAGCATCCCCAGAGGCTGAAGCAAAATTTTAGATGTAGTTACTGTCGACCTTATGGCACAAGCTTACTGCATCAAATAGCTGATTCAATTAACAATTTTGCAAGACAAATAACAGTGGCAGCATCTTTCAATTAATTAAATGATACGAAATGCTTACCATGAGATGACTCAACATCCAAAATTAGATCAAGAGCATAATCATAGTATGGAATTTGGCTGCTTAACCCACAGAGATTGAAATCATCTTGAATGTAATCGTCGTCAACTTCACAAAAGAATTCATTTCCACGCAAGTTGCAAAACCATGAAATCCAAGACGTATCATCTCCATCAGAACCACTGACATCAGACTCTTCACTGTCTGTTTCAGATTCCTCTGCAAAATGGCATACATAGGCAATCATAATTTTTTGCTTAATCTAACATACATCCAAATATTTTAGGCAGGAATAAAAATAGAAACAGAGAATTTTGAGTGTAAAATAAGCGATATAGGATACACAACGAAAATTTCAAATAGAAAGAGCATACAGCTAAGTGAATTGAGCTTATGTATAACTTTCTATGGGTAAAAACGAGCAGATTTACAACAGAAATTGAAACGGTTAAATTGTGAGTTGGAAGTGACAGTAAAATGGAAAGAAATTTAAAATTCAAATGCAAAATTTCTTCTGCAGACCCCGAATTTTTCAAGCAGATACACCAAAAATTTAAAATTCAAATGCAAAATTTCTTCTGCAGACCCCAAAATTTTCAAGCAGATACACCAACTACTTTCCAACCCAGTTATCATTCTCATCATCAATCTTAGGCAAAGCAATTATCAACTTCACCACCTGTTATTGAATTTGAGGTTATCAATAACAGATGTCATCATAAATTTATGCAAATAAACAGGTCAAAAAATGTGTTCAATTTCGGCCCCATATAGGAAAAAGTCATTAGCGACATATCAATAAGGATAACATTATATTGCTACATGATTCAATCGCGAGCGCTTGTTGTGGAATGTGCTGTGTCTCAAGTCTCCTAGCACCAAAGAACAGTGTTATAGAAGGCGACAAATGGCGCGGCCTCTGAGCCATCAACACTAGACAGTGAGCATCTTTTGAGTGTGTTTCTATAAACAGACAAAACACGCTGCCCTCAGTTCCACTTCCAACCGAAGCCCAATTAGCAACCCCGACACCAGCCCTAGCAAGCGACGCGAACAAGAGCACGACACACCCAGCGCCGGTGAAGAAGGAGGTGGGCTTTGGTTTTCTTCACTTTCTATTCACCCACGAGCCACAACATCGGTAAGTTAATTTCTTCACTTTCTTACCAGTAGCAGGGCAGGCCGCAGCTGTGTGTGCACTGTGTATGCTTCTGGCTTTGTGTGTGACTGTGTGCTTCGGATTTGTGTGCTCCAATGGCTTGTGTGTGCGATTGAATGCTTTTGTTTTTTGGCCAAAATTTTTTTAATTGTGTGTAGTGTGTGCTGTGTAATTCTGTGCACACAATAAACAGAAAGCATGTTAGAAGCTTGTGTGTGTGGTGTGTGCTGCGTAATTCTGAAGTGTGTACTGTGCTGTGTAATTCTGTTTATTTTACACAAAGTGCGTACTCTGTACTGGGTAAGTGTAATTGTGTATGCATTATATAGCATTATGGTTATGTGATTATATATATTGCTAAAAGCATGATCCATTAAGTATTTATGTACAGCACTACAGCTATGTACAGCTGCATTATGTGATTATGTGTATTGCTACAGCATTATATATATTGCCACAATTTGTCACTTTAAGTCTTAAAGTTTAATTTTTAAATTATTGAATAAAGATTAAGGTAACAAGATGTCGACTTCTGATGGAATTCAAATCGAAAGGAATTGGCTTGGAATTATGTAACGTTAGTCAATCTAAAAACCACGAACCACTGTTGTTAAAGGCACCAAATTGCGGGCGCCATGGCAACCGGCGCTAAAGGCGCCAGCACAGTGCCTTGCACGTCTGTTTGGCGCACACGTTTGCGGAGGCACGCCAAGACGAAAATCTGTTTTTTTAAAAAAAAAAATTTGGATGAAAGTCGCGTTTCAACCCAGATTAGATGGATCGGTTTTAAAAGCGTGTTAACCCATGCGTTTTTATAAAAAAAAAAAAACAACAAAAAGCCCTAAAACTACAGAATTCTTCGTTCGTGCGCTAGCTTCATTTGCGCAGAGCTGCAGGCGCGTCCGGCTTTCCTCCATTGTTTCTCCACCATTTCGGCCGGTCTTCTCCAATATTTTCTTCTCCGTTAGCAGTGCATAGGCTCTGGTAAGTTTTCTCTATTTCTTCAGACAAAATCTCCCTCTGGCAGTCTAGCTTTGAGAAAATTGCTTGAATTGCCATCTGTTTTTGGTTGCCTGTTGCCTTACATAATTTCTTTTTGGTTGCTTAGGTGGTTCTGATAATTGGTATAAAGTTAATAGAATCAGGAGAAGCTAGTGCTTGAAATGTGCTTTAAAAGTGAATGATGAAACGTGATAGCAATTAGCATATTCAGCTTAAATTCTGTAAGTTGTTCAGAATTTCAGATTCAATTCAACTATAATAGCTGTTGTCCGGTTATTCATTGACAATGACAAGGTGTTGTTTGTTTGAATATTTGAAGTTTTATAAAAATGAGACTTGGCTGCTGCATTTCTTAATTTCTGCAAAAAATTAGCAGTGAATGTGGATTATGTGGTGCAAAAATTGTATGATGTGATGTTGATTGCTGCCTGTGATTCTACTGAATGATGTGCATGGTGTTATTTTTGTTTATGTTGATTGTTAGGAATTATTTATTTGGTCGTTTATGTTTGGCTGTTTGCTAATTGTTGTGTTTGAAATTTGAAATTTTGGATAGAGAAAAAGTCTTCTTCTGATGCATCGAATTTAAACTAAAAAGACCCCGCTTAGAATTATGCATTGTTACTCAATCCCAACAATACAAACGATGTTAAATGTAAGTTCAGTTGAGAACTTACAAAAGGAGGAATTATGCGACATAAACATCATCTTATTGGAGGATTTCAGAATACAAAAACATGTCCCAAGTGTCCAAAACATGTTAAGGATGAGCTAAGGGCCTACATTGAAAACAAGGAGGAGCTGAAAAATCAAATAAATGTGCTGCCTCATATTGATATAACAGCTGAAGAGTGTGCTAGGTGGGATTGAGAAAAGGAGGTAGTAGAGTCATGGGAAGCGATTATCTACTGCAAGCTCCTCAGCTACCACAAAAAGGTTGAAACAAGTAGTCCCATCGATTTGTTTTTTGCACAATCTGCAGAGGATGTTCTAAAAGAGAAGATAGAAAAAATACTAGTTTGAAATTTGATGAAGCTTTGAAGATAAAGAGGGATTATGTGATGCAAAAATTTTGGAGATGGATGTATGATGATATGATTCCATTTAATGCCGTGAAACATGACAATTTTGCACCAATGATTGAAGCAATTAGTCAATTTGACCCTGACATGAAACCACCTACATATCATAAAGGAATAATTGTGTGCTTAAAAAAGGAGCTTCAGAACACCAACGAAATTTTGAAAAGTTATGATGAAGACATATTGAAGTATGGTTGCTCGTTGATGGCTAATAGTTGGACTAACTAAAAAAATAGGACATTAATCAATTTTTTGGTGAATTGTCCAAGAGGAAGCAAATTTCTAGAGTCAATTGATACATCCTCATTTGCTCACACTGGAGAGAAGATATTTGAGTTGTTAGAGAATTTCATTCATCACATTGGAGTGGAAAATATAGGGCAAATAATTACTGACAGTGCTAGTGCGCATGTAGCGGGTAAGAATTAAAATTAAGAAAGTATTTCAATTTTTCATTCAATAAATTTGTTTTATTTACTTATTATTAAAGTGTTATTTATATTTTATAATTTTGAATGAATAGGGAAACTTTAGGAAGAGAAGTATCCACATTTATATTGGCTCTCTTGTGCCACTCATTGTATCAACTTGATATTTGAAGATATCTTCAAACTTCCAAATTTGAAAAAAACTTATGAGCGAGCGGTGATGGTAAACGGGTATATATATAATAGGCCGCATCTTTTAAATATGATAAGGCAATTTACTGGCCAAAAGAAGATGGTTCGTGTCGGGAAGACTCGATTTGCTACAACATTTTTGAACTTGAAGCGCTTTCAAGTTCAAAAGGCAACTTTGAAGAAAATGTTTACATCAGATGAGTGGAATAAATCAAAATATTCAAAAGAGATGCAAAGGAAGAATGCGGCCGAAGTGATTCTAATGCCTTCATTTTGGAATCACATTTTTTATAACTTAAAAGTAGCTGGGCCATTGTTAAATGTGCTTCGTCTTGTTGATAGTGAAAAAAAGCCAATGATAGGATATATTTACGAGGCAATGGATCAGACAAAAGAAGCTATAATGGCCTCATTTGACAATCATGAGGATAAGTATAAGACAATCTTCAAAATAATTGATAATAGATGGCAGTTCCAACTCCATCGACCCTTGCATGCGGCTGGTTATTTTCTGAACCCAAAATTTTTCTATGCACATCCTAATATTGAACAGGATCGAGAGGTGCTAAATGGTTTGTATAGTTTCATAGAAAGATTAGTACCAAGTGCAAACATACAAGACAAGATAACCATGGAGCTTGTGTATTATAAAAGGACTGAAGGTCTCTGTGAGAAGTTAATTGTTACTAAACAAAAGAATCTCATATCACCAAGTAATTGATATTTTTAAAATCAAAGTGTTTCATTATTTTTATGAATCTGTTGATTCTGCTCTTTTTTGCTTATTTTGGCTTTTTTAAAAAAAAAATTTACTAGCTAAATGGTGAGATGATACTACAAATTGACAAAATTTTGCAATTAAGGTATTTAGCCTCACCTGTAGTTCATCTGGTTGTGAAAGAAATTGGAGCGTATTTGAGCATATATGTTATTTTGTCAAAAAAATTACAACTAAAGTTTAATGCATGTTAATTATTTATAATCTTGCAGCTTCATTCTAAAAAAAGAAATTGGTTAGAGCAATCACGTCTTAATGACTTGGCCTACATCAAGTATAGTAGGGCATTAAAGCAAAAATATGATGCACGAGACTCTATTGATCCAATCGAATTGGATGGATTTGAATTTGATGAAGCAAGTAATGAATGGTTGTTGGGGAAGGTAGATGAAGGAAGTAATGATGAAAATATTCTAATATCTGGTGATGATGATTTGACTTTGGGTAATGTCACAAGAACTTTAGGAGTTGAGGAAACACTATATTAATTTCGATCCAAGAAAGCAATTGGTGTGGGATCGAGCTCCAAGAAATTAACCTCATCCAAAGGAAAATCTACTGCACATCAATTGGTTGATGAAGAAAAGGACGAAATCAACTTAGATGACATGGAGACGAAGGAAGAGACTCTCGAATGCTAACGATGATGATGTGGAAGAAGAATATGAAGAATCATTTGATTAGAGTTTACATACCTTCACATATGCTACTTGATTTGCCATGTCTATGCTCTATATACATGAAAGATGTCATTGTCATTTGAAGTTTTAAGCGTTAATTAGTTGTATGATATTTGCTTCATTATTACTATTCATTTTATGTTATCATTTAAGTCTTTCTTTATGAAATTGCTAATGACGTGATCATTTTTTATTTATTACATAAAATCATAAATTGTGCGCCGTGCTTCACAAAGGCGCGCGCCACACCATTTGTCATTCGCCATGGCTCTATAAAATTTTTGCGCCTTAAAGCATCATGCGCCTTTTACAATTATGCCACAAACAACGTCAAATGTGCTTTTTGTAATAAAGTTTCGAAAGGGAGGATCACACAGCACAAGCACCACCTTGTTGGAGGCTTTCGAAATACTAAAGCGTGCCTAAAATGTCCTGAGCATGTGAATGAAGATATTAGAAATTTAATGGAGAAGAAGAAAGAGCTAAAAAATCAAATTGATGCAATTTCTTACTTTGATTTGGTTGTTAAAGAATTTGAAAAAGTGGATAAATATAATAAACCCTCAAATTTTAGCAAACACCCATATACTAGTTCATCAAGTGCATCTGCTAAAAAAACGAAGCGGATGGGCCCCATTGACATATTTTTCATGTGGAAATACTAATGAAGTATTAAAACGTAGCAATAATAAAGGAAAAGCCCTAAATTTTGAAGAAGCTGCAAAAATAAAAAGAGAGCATATTGTAAAATGGTTTGTGCGGCGAGCATATGAGAGCATGTTACTTTTTAATATGGTCAATTCAGATACTTTTGGATATATGTTAAAAGCTTATTTTTAATGTGATCCCGGTACAAAACCTCCAACGTATCATGAATTAAGGGTAACTTATTTGAAAAAGGAATTGAAACACACAAAGTGGTCTTTTGAAGACCATGACAAGGCAATAACAAAATATAATTGTTCATTAATGGCAGATGGTTGGACCAATAAGAATAGGACATTGATTAATTTTTTTGTGAATTACCCGAAGGGAAGCAAATTTATTGAATCAATTAATGTTTCGCAGTATTCACACTAGTGAGAAAATGTGCGAGTTGTTATTGAAATACATTAAACAGATTGGTGAGAAAAACGTGATGCAAGTAGTTACTAATAGTGCAAAAACAAATGTTGTTGCAGGTAAGAAAATTTCAATACATCTAATTCTATTATTTATTTTAATTGCATATGTAATCATTTATAATATACTAATTTAGAGGCCAATATAAGCATTTGTCTTAAACTCTCTGAGCCGCTCATTGAATAGATCTTATTTTTGAAAATATCTTCAAAATTCTTACTTTGAAGAAGACGTATGAGCAAGCAATGATGATAAATATATATATATATATATATATATAAAATAGGCCTAATCTCCTAAACATGATGAGAGAGTTCACTAAACAAACAGAGATGGTTCGAGCAGGGAAGACTAAATTTGCCACCGCTTTCTTGACTTTAAAGCGTTTTCAAATACAGAAGGTAAATTTGATGAATATGTTTACATCAAAGCAGTAGACTGAAAGCAAATATTCAAAAGAAACACAATAAGTTGGTGGCGAATATGATATTGATGCCTTCATTTTGAACTACCATAATCTATGCACTCAAAATTAACGGGTCACTACTAGCAGTGTTAATATTGGTGAATGGTGACAGCCTCCAATGGTATATGTGAGGCCATGGATAAGGCGAAGGAAACAATAATAGCCTCATTTAACAATAATGAAGAGAAGTATAAAAACATATTTAAAATTATTGATAAGAGATGGGATATGCAACTTCATCGGCCTTTACATGCAGCTGGCTATTTCTTGAATCTAGAATTTTTTTATCAGAACCCCAACATTGAAAAAGATCCAAAGATTACAAATGACCTAAATAAGTGCATAGAAAGGTTATTTCTAAATGGTATACAGAATAAGATTTATCAAGAATTTTCTTTATATAGAAATGCTGAAAGACAATTTAAATTTGCACTGACTATTAGACAAAGAAAATTGCGAGCACCAAATATTTATTATATAAATTTAAATATATTTATTGTGAAGCCAAATGGTGGAAAGATTTTGAAAACAACACCCCAAATTTGCAAACCTTTGCAATTAAAGTTCTTAGCCTTACTTGTAGTTCATGAAGCTACGAAAGAAATTAGAGTGTATTTGAAAATGAAAATACATAATTTATATGTATCTATAATTATTATTATGAAATAATAATAATAGATTTTAATTTAAAATTTAATTTTTGCAACTTCACTCCAAGAAGAGGAATAGATTGGCTCAAAAATACTTGAATGATTTAATTCATATCCAGTATAATCGAGCTTTAAGGTGTCGTTTTGAGAAACGACATGAGCTTGATCTCATCAATTTGGAAAATGTTGATGAATTCAATGAATGATTACTTGGAAGATTGGATTTCGATGAGAAGAAGGCCCTTGTGCATGATGCCAGTAGCTTAACTTGGGATGATGTTGCTAAAGCTTTTGGGGTTGAAGAAAAAGCATACGATTTTCGATCTAGGGCAACAACAAGGGTAAGATCAAGTTCAGAAGGCATTAAATCTAAATCTAAACCAGATCAATTAATGAATGAAGATGATGAGGACACTTATGAAGAGAATGAGCCCGAGTTTGAATCTGATGATGGGAATGAAAATAAAAATGATGTGGAGAGTGATTGTGATTATTTTGATATTGATGATTAGCATTTATGCTTTTGTTTACATATTTTATTTTGATTGTATTTTGAACTTCAAATGCATTATGAATTTTGTTATTGAATTTTATTAAGTTGATATCGTGGTTGGCACTTGAAACAAATTATTTATGCCTTTATCAATGCTATTTATTTATTTTTAATTAGAAGTTGATGTATTTTTATGATTGTTTTATATTTCAAAGGCATATATTGAAGGCAGAACTATTTTTAATTAATTTGATTTATTATGCGCCATACTTCAATATGGTGCGCGCCATGTGCCATGGCTCTAAAATGAGTTTGCGCTACTCCACACCACGCCATTCACCTTTCACAACTTAGCTAAAGATGAGTATCTTATGAGAAGTGACTTTTTATTTTTATATTCCATTATTGAAAAAATTACATATATGTATATATATAAAGGGAGAGAGGAGAGGGGTAGGAGAGCCCTCATCCCCACGAAGAGTTATTTTTCTCTCTCCATCCCTCCATTGGTGATAGTTGACTATGATGCTCTCCACATAATTTTCCTTTTTCTCATTTCTTCCTTTTTCTTCTTTCTTTTCTCTTCCTCTCTCATTTCCCTATTTCTTTTTTTCACGTTTTGGTCTCTTTCTTCTCATTTTCCCTTTATATTTTTTATGTTGAAATTAGTTGATCTTGAAATTATTTAAATAGTCAATTAAATACCAAATCTTAAGCTGAAGCGCAAGGCTTGTAAAGAATTACCATCTATTTCAACATTTTATTTACTTATGTAATTCTACACTGAGCTTCAATAATGCAAGCGCCACGCCACGCCACGCGCCATGCACCAAGGATCCACCTATTTAGCTATGTGACATTATAACTGTTCATGTTCATTTACACCAACAAGCAAAGCAAAAAACATGCCTTTTCAATGTCTTGTACCTGAAACTAAAAAAATATAAGCCCTTTATGCGCCAAGCCTAGGCATGTGCCTTTTTCCATACCTCTAGGCTTTAACAACCACGCAAACGCATATATAGTTGTACAATCCTTTCGGTTTGATTCTTGAAATCTGAAACATTGAAAATGTTTATTTCAAATATGACAAAAAACTCAAATTAAGTCTTTATGTTTTAGCTTGACCGAGAGCCATTGGATCTTTCATCCACTAAGTTTCTCAAAAGGTTCCACCAGCAACAAAAACCAAATGGACGGCATAAAGAGGATAAAAAGCCAAGTTCAATACAAACCCACACGTACTCCCAAAACATTCATACCAAAGTAAATTCTACCCAAGATGCTTCCATCCATGATCATATACATATATAGTCATAACAGCAAAAGCAGAATGTTTAGCTGTTCATATAGATGTATGAAATCACAGAAAGAAGTAAAGATTAAAAAAAGATACTTTAAAATGTAAAATGGCAACAGCATTCATCACAAAAAATCAGAATCCCACAAAAAAAGAATACATCCAGAATAACTCTCTACGAAAGTGAAAATTGAAAAAAACAAACAATCAGCCAAAACATAATAACAACGCATTGCTCAACCATCAACTGGGACCACGAGATTCGGGGATAAATAAATAAATAACAAAACTTGAAATCAACCCAAACGATTTGCGTTAAGAATCCCAAAACAAACAGCTCCGATAACAGAGAGAGGGAGAGAGAACCAACGTACCA
Source organism: Avicennia marina (assembly GCA_019155195.1). Lineage (NCBI taxonomy): Eukaryota > Viridiplantae > Streptophyta > Magnoliopsida > Lamiales > Acanthaceae > Avicennia > Avicennia marina. Next base: position 9,469,839 of record CM032782.1, read on the forward strand.
TCGGAGCACCTGTTCTTGTTGCTAGTGAGAGTGGATGACGAGCGGTTGTCCCGGTGGTCTACATGCTTCCCGCCGGCGGCAGAGGTGGAAGGCACGGTCATGGAGGAACCCTTGTTTCTGGAGGTGGAAGGCGAAGATTTCTCCAAGTGTTTGTCCAACGCATCGTTGATTCGCTTCCGATCCAGCGTATCTCCGCCCTTCGGCAAGCCCCCTCCTCGATCTCTGTACATGTTCTTGTGTATATAGAGAAAAGAGGAAACAAAACCCGCTACAAACCCACTCGTATTTGTATATGCGAAGACATGAGGCTCCGGAAATTGAACTGGAAGATCGGAAGGAGGAGCGGGAGATGCTTTGATTTGTACAGTGAATGCGGTGTGGGCGAGATGAAGGGAGACGGAGAGAACTAGGGTTTCCTCCAATCTATGCGGCGCATGAAAGAGAAAAGGGCGCTCAGCTGTAGTGGTGCGCACTGCGCAGTAGGCTTGTGTTTGCTTTTCATTTTGTTTTATGAATTTTAGCTATTGAAAAAGAGGAGTAAGAGGCCTTTACCCAAAATATAATATAATAATTGAATTATGCGAATGCATATAAGAATATGAGATGTTGATTAGTCTTTACTTTATTAATACATGTAAACGTGAATGTAATATGTGTACAAATATAATAATTCAATTTTAAATAGAAATAACACTTAAATACAATTTAAGAAAAAGACATTATTTGAGAATATTTAAGAGTTGTATTTTGACACGTGCTTTTCCCGCCAAAAAGAACAATGAAAATTTGCGTCCAAAGTTTCAAAAGAGGGAGCTTTTGTTGTGCATTTCATAAGTAGAACAAAAATATATAAAAATATTATTTGTTTTATATAATACTTCTCTTTGAGGATAAATGTTACTGTGAACATCAAATTATGATAATTAGCGAAATATTTGTGTAAATATATAATATTATATAAAAATAAGACGACGTGATTTTGTATAAAGTTGATAATTATATTTCAAATTGTGTCCGTGTGTTTATGAAATCAACTTAGCCTTATCATTTTTACTTTAGTGATTGTAATTAGTCAATTTTATTATATTGCATGTGAACTAATTGTATTGTTAGAGAGAACTTAACAACATAAGCAAATTTAGGCAGCATAGTGAGCAACGAGAATTTCGTAACGCAGGTATGGTAAATTTAAAAAATGAAAAATATAATATAAATTGTATTAAACAGAAAAAAAAATATAACTTTGTCAAAAAAAAAAGAAAAAATAAATAACTTAATATATTTGTGATTTTAAACTTTATTATAGTTTCTCCGTATCAAGATTCACCATTCGATGGGCATCATTATCTTGCATTTTTGTTGGTTTCTTCGTGGTATTTTTCAATGAGATTCAAGGGGCTCCATCCCACACTTTGTAACCCAAATAATAATAATAATAAATAAATACATAAATAAATAAAAGATAACTACTACTAATAATAATAATAATAATTAAAGATCCAGTTAAGAATACTTGAATTCATCTAAATCTCAACATTTTTCTTTTTTGCATCGTATCGAGATATCTGCTATCCAAATATATTATCAATCAAATAATATTATTCGCTCTCTTATTTTTAAAATATTTATCAATCAAATAATATTATTCGCTCTCTTATTTTTAAAATATTTTTAAATTTGCTGGCAAACTTTAACTCTAATTAACACACACATTCAAACATAGCCATGATATTTGGTTATGCTCTACTTCATTCAAATATTAATTATCAGCATATTTCAAATCATGAAATATAATTTTTTTTTATTATCCACGGATAGATATTATTATAATATTAAATATTTTAAGTTCATCTTTAAAATTTAATACCTTTTATTATGCAGAGGAATTCAGATTTCCCCATAATGCATAACTAGTTGATATTAAAATTATAAAATAATAAGTAATTGACAAATTATTGTAAATTGTAGGAAATTAAAAGTCTATTATAGATCAAAGTTCGAAAGGCTGGTTTTAAAACCATTATTTTAGACTTTGAATTGGAAAAAAAAATTCCAACTTTGGTTTTTCTGTTTCTTGAAACAAATAAATGTTTATTTTTTATATTTCACTAAAATTATTTAATTAAATTTAATAAAAATAGTTTTCTTACTTTTTTAAATTAATGCTTTAATTCATTTTTTGTTATGTATATACCTGTGGCAAACAAAAATATATACAAATAAAATGCATAACAGTATTAATGTGCCCTCACGTGAACATATTACCATATAACATACCGATTTAAAATTTGTATTCTGAAACAACTAAATTCTACAAAAAAAAATTGTGATTATAAATACAAATCCAAGTTAATATTTGTATCCCTTTAATATTTGAATAATAAAAATAAATAAATATTAAAAATCCTTGAAATGAGATTTGACAGATTATTAGCCTCGTCCGAATAACAATATAGTCAGACACACTTTACAATACAAGTAAATAATATATCAATATTTAAAAATATGTTTATATCATGTGATTATATTACTTACATAATTTTAATAAAACAATATAAAAATATTAACAATTAAATAAAGAACAACGCATAAAACACTTTTCGACTATTTATTTGTTTTTATTATTCAAATCTTAAAGAATCAAAAGATCAAATTGATTTTTTTTTTATAAACAAAATGTTCTTTAAAACAAATGAATACAAAATTGAAATTAGTAAAATATATGACAATATGTATACATACACACTATATATTATTACAATAAGGATTTTTTGCTAGACAAAGTAAATTTACTTAAGTACCCTTATGTTAAATATTTTTATTGTTTCTATTATTATTTTTGCTCATATTTTCAAACTTGCAATATATATTTATATGTTGTCTTAAATTTTATCAATTTTTAATTCTTTTTATGCTTCACAATTTTTTATGTTAAATATATTTAATTTTTAAATATTTTTGAACAATGTAAAATCACATAATTTTCTTATTTTAATTTTTCTTTTTCTTTTAACTTTTATATTTGTGTTTCCTCTCAATTTTGTCTTTGTATTTTCAAAATTTTGATACTTCTTTATTTTAAATATTCTTTATACTTTTTTATATTTTAATAATTTTATTTTTATTAACAAAAGTATAATAATTTTATAATTTATAAATAAATATGCATACACATAGAGTATGCAAATTGTACTTGCATATGTTATGTTAATATAATTACACATCATAGTTGCTTATATTTATGTTAACAACGAAATTTGAATTTAAAATAATAATTAAAATAGAAAAATGCAACATACATTAAATAAAATGAATTGATTAATTGGTATATAAAGAATAGGAAAATGCAATTTTTGTGAGTAATACTTAAATAAAATCTTATTTATTTAAATATCTATATCTATATATATAACCAAAGTTAAAAAAAAAAATTAAATCTTACAATTACATGTTGCTTTTAAACCTACCAATGGATTGATGATTCTAAATCAACTTTGCTAATTTTGGTTCATAGTAAATATTTAATTCCTTACACAAACAAAAAAAGAAGTGTAAAACTCAGGAGCTAACATGCACAAAGTTTCCACTGTACTCAGTATCCTAGAACATGTTAAAGCCACTTGGCTATGATTGGTATTCTCGTTGACACCATAAAATGTATGTTATAATCATTATATATTTTAAATTTTTTTTATCTTTCTTTTATCATTATATAATTCACGAAAAAAATATATTTAATAACACAAAAAAAAAAAACGCGGTTGTTTAACTATGCCATGGAGCCTTGAAGCAATCTTGGTTCCATTGGCCTTTCCAAAATCGTCACAGCCAAACAGTTTGATTTGCAAAAGTTTTAAAGCTGTCAAAGAAGACTATTGAGCAAATCAAGAAGTTTTTGGTAAGAGTAATAACAAGTCAAACTATTTGACTTGAATTTAATTAGATTTACAGAAGCATTTTTGTATGTTGTGGAGTTTAAACTTAAATTTTAATTTTTTTAAACATAACCTCATTATGCAATTCAAGTTTAAATTAGATTTTAAGTTTTACAAAGTTGACTGAAGTCAAATTCAAATAGTAAGAAAACTCAAATTACTATTTGAATTTAACTCTTTAACACTCTTATCTTTTACAACGAAAATAATAAATAGAACACAATATCAATAACAAGGAAAAAAGAATGTTGACAGTACACTCCTTTACGGCCAAACAAGCATGCATGCCCTTGGAGGATTATGTGGTGGTCAAATAAATTTACCAGCATAAAAAAAAAAGGGCAAAATAAACAAGAACTAATTGCTAACACATACAATCATCACATGCCCTTTGGTCCAAGTAGATAAAACTTCACTTGCATAGAGAAACTAAAACTGTAGTCTTGCATTCTATTTGGCTAGTAAAACCACTTTTTTGAAGGGCAAAAATTCCTTACCAAGAACTATCAAAATGATTCTAACAATGTTGAGCTATGACTAATATAAAGAAATGAAATGATTTTAATGTCATAGAGACATAACATGGAAGGCATTCCATTATTCTAGTTAAATTACACAACAACACTTAAAGAATAGCAAATTAGCAAAAATGTCTTATACACATGACAACCACCTCTATTCATGTCCTAAGAAATACAAGCCATCATGAACCAAAAATCTCATTAAAAATAACTTGTGTTTGAAATCTACAATCACAAGATTTGGAAATTTTCTGAAAATTTCAACAAATCGAAAGAAAGTGTAGTAGTTTCATCAGAAGTCATTCACAGGGTTAAATTTGTATGTGTGGCGAGAAGCACTAAGCTTCATACTGTCTCATGCAATAACATGAGCATTGCAAGTGCACTGATTGGCATTAGGTCATTGATCTTAGGGCAAACTACTAAAAAGCGGCAAGAAGCAAGTACATAAAGAATAAGAACATCGATGAGTACATTTATGACACAAAAGTTAGAAGACAGTAAAGCACTGGAGAAGGAGCATTTCATGTGCGAGGAAGATAACCATAACTTACACGCCATCATGTTCATAGATACAAGAAAATTTCAAGCTATAATCAACTACAATCCCACCAATAGTCATTTAAGAACATGCAAAGAAAATTTTCCAAAGGCAAACTAAGGTTTTGCCTAGAAAGTAACTCTCGAGGCCCATTCTTTCAACTAATTACTTGACACTAAAGCATGATAGAATTTATTCAACTAAATACCTCAAATCTAAATCTTTACTTAGAGATTACATTGAAAAAAAGTGAAAGTGGAAAGATACTTGGATCTACAATAGCAATTTGTAAACTTAGGAAAGCTAGTTTTTGTACAATGGATATGGGGGCCCCTTAAATGAAAACTTCGCTAGATGTTTTTTAAATAAAATTTTGTATAAACCTAGAAAATTTTAATACACGTGACTACCAACTCATCATTAGTTGACAATTATGCCTAAAAGATTTTGTACAAAATTAGTCCTCACACTTTATTTTAAATGACCAAACTCTAGTAACTTTATCTAACTTTATCTTATTACTTGATGGGCCCCACAACCTTATGAAGTCAATAATAATCCACTTGACACATGTTGTCAAGGGATCTACAACCTTATTACAATAATAAAATGTAAAGTCGATGACATTTCATATGTCCGTCTAAATGAGTTAAATTATCCCACAACCTCCTTTGTAATGGTAAAACATATAGTAAATAACCATCCACTTTATATGCTTAATATGCCCGCACTCATAGTATGAAATCGATACATAACAAGCCAACCAACAAAACGTTACCAATAATCCATCCCTGTGGTCTCTTGTTAGACTATCAAATTACCCATGCAATCTCTCTTGAAACATGACGAAATATACAAACAGCAGGACAACCAAACTCCATGTACAACCAACAAGAAATAACACAAATTTTTATCAACAAAATCCTCACCTAATAAAACTGTAGCTCATGGCAATGTTGATCTTCACTTAAGTGAAAATTGTAGGCAACGACGGTCGTTGATTTTCACTAAAAACTTACAATTTATGCAAATTCAAAAAATCCCTTAATTAAATAAGCTTTCCAACAAAAAGAAGGAGTTTACATGTAAGGGAAGCAATGTAATGTAGGGTAGCAATCAGAATAGGAAAGTTTACCAGCACTTCGATATGGTGCTGATTGCACTTTTGACGACGCCATTTACGCCGTTTACATGCTTCTCTTGGTCAATGTTACTCTCAAGCTCTAGGCTTTTTGTTACGGACATTTTTGTTAAAGAAAAGAGGAGTTGGGCGATATAGATTTTTAGCAAAAATCAATCTTTGTTGGATCACTTGCACAATAGTAATTATTCCTCAATATTTGTTAAATCACTTCCACAGCAAAAATTGGCGATTTTTCAAAAATTTAGTAAATTTAAAATGTTGAAAGTGTCAAAGTTTTAATTTTGAAAAAAGAAAAATATTCTCTAAACCATAAAGCACTTTATTATTTGGCAAATTAAAGAAATCTCTAATCTCATACATATACTCCATTGAAAATTTCCACAGAATTTGAATTTGATCCAACCCATACATATGGTCACTTTTTTAAATGGTACTTTTATATTTCCATATGTATATTATTTTATATAACTAATTTTACTTTCTATATTTTTTAACCACTCATTTTCCCTCTTTGGCAACTCAAAATAAAGTAAAATTCCCAACTTTCCTGCTCGGAAAAAGCTTCTTAGAAAATCTTTTCTGGCCCCTCCTCATGTCCCTCACTCTCGTCCCCTCACACTCTATCATGGCAACATCTACTCATTAATGCTTACAAAACATAAAGAAAAATAAATTTCACCTCTCTAAGGACTCCATCCATTTTTTTATTCATTAATGCTTACAAAACATAGAGAAAAATAAATTTCACCTCTCTAAGGACTCCATCCATTTTTTTCCATTCACTCAACTTTCTAATCAGACACTCACAAACCTTGAGCATTACATTTTCTTAGAATTCTTAGGTTCTTGATAGGATATGGTGAAAAAATGAGGGCTAATACTACTGTCAATAGTGCCTCTACAAATGCTACAGTCAACAAGTTCATTAAATGTGTTACTGTTAGAGATGGTACATTTGGGAAAACATGCCTTTTGATCTCCTACACTAGCGACACTTTTCCAACTATATATGTATGACTAAAGGAGTTTTTTTATTAGAGAATTTTTAAGTTATTTCTTGATTTTTAACAATTTCACTTTTTTTTTAAGTGCTTGTGCTTCCTTTGTCATACGGCTATTTTTTTGGTATGTCTTAGCTCAAGATTATGTTCCAACTATTTTTGATAACTCCAATGCCAATGTCACCATTGATGGGCAAACTATGAATTTGGGTTAGTGGAATACTGTTAGTATGATTATCTAAACACCTTCTGTTATTTGTTTAATGTGTTTGACTATGTTTCTAACTTTGATTATCATTATTTCATCAAGAAATGTGTTTTTTTTTAATCACCTTTTCTTTTTCACTTAAACGTTGCTATTGGAATATCACAAACATGTGATAATGGGAAAGGAGGATATACTTCTCAAAGAAAAAGTATTCTTTATTTATTTAAATTTTGTTAACATGCTCTTTTGGATCTTTTAAATGAAAATCTCATCATTTGCAATAATTCAAGATCAAATTCCTAATTTACAACCCAACACAAGATCAATTTTGTTAACATTACACATTCTATCACTATATTAGAGAATAAGGCAGAAATAAGATGCAATTATATCAGATTATGTTTTCCATAATCCTTCTATAAGGAAAAATCATGTTTTAATTTCATACGTTAGATATGTGCATGAATTGGTCTTTAAGTGTGTAGTTGGCAATTCTTAATTCCTCCACTGTAAAACAGTTTATTGCAAGTCAAGAAGAGTACAATATACTAAGGCCCCTCAGTTACAGAGAAGCTGATGTTTACTTCTTGAATTCTCTCTCATAAGTAGACCAAGTTTTGAGAACATTTCAAAGAAAATAAATTTCTCTCTCCCCTTCAACTTTCAAAAATATAGTCAAGTGTTTGTCACTCAACCTTTTTCTTGATGGTATCTCCATGGGCTTCTTTTGCTCTTTTAGTTCTTATTTTGGAGTAGTAACTTGTAGAGCTTCAATATTATGCATCCTTAGTGCCCATTGTTCTTGTGGGGACAAAACTAATTGAGGCTTTTTCATCTCAAATGATCACATTAAATCAAAAATGTTTGTTCCCTAATATGTTACTTTCCTTTCCCTTAAAGTGTCCTGTTTTTTCCTTTGCATAATTTGGCTGGGCTCCTATAGAGTTTTTGAATCTTGAATTAAAAGCAATTGTTTGTGGGCCTTTTCCCTGTTCTAGTTTTTAAATTCAAATGAACTTTTTCAAGTTTAGATTTTGATTTCTAGTGTTTTATTATCACTTCACCAGTTGGTCCACTATTTTTATTACATGCGAAAGATATCATGCTTGTGTAATAAAGTCGAATAACCAGTCAATGTAGCTGAAGATCAGGCTTGAAACTAGTAACGAATCAAAAGAATATAAGCATCTTAGCCTCTTGACGTATTTGGTCTATGCAATTTTGAGTTCAAATGCTATTACTAGGAGACATAAAAAATTTCACAAATTGTAGTACGAGACATATGCTTAGTGTGATTTCCTTTCTAGCGTAAATCTGATTTTAATACATGTCTCTTCACTTCATCCTCTATCTTCCATTATCACGAGCATTGACTGATAGATCGCGTTGCAGATCTAAGAGAGGACAAGCAATTCAAAAAGAATTATTCAAGGGTGTGCACTATTTCCATAGAATAGATATGTTGTTTTAGATTTACTTGTCTTACCTTTAGCTAAGTCTTCTCTAGATTGCCCTTATCGTGTTTATTGTCCTTTGATCTCACGACCTTCAGGAATATAATACCAATTCAAAATTGGCATTCTTCTTGATTGTTGTTTGTTAATTTGTTCAGTGAACCTTTTAAAGGTGTCGATTAAACTATTTAATGTTTTGTGGCATTTGATCATTCATTCATGCTATATCACATTTGACTTGTACATGTTATTGTTAAGAATTTTATTTGACAAGACTTTAGTACTTAGCAAGGATGAAAAGATTACGCCACAAATACAAAACAAAAATATAATAACCGAATTTCAGTTATGATACTTTATACAAAACACAATAATATAATATAAAGTACGATAAAAATTTTCTTAGGAAGATTACAACATAAATTCCTTTCAAATTCTATTAAAGGATCACTCAACACACAAACTCATATATTTTGTCCAATACTCACTTGGAGAATTATCAGTCAACTTCCTTACTTCTTCACTCTCAGTTCTCCTTTTAAGCTTAGTTGTGGCAGATGCCAAGCACTTTATTTGTATTGTTATTTATAGAAGTGAACGGCTATCAATTTAATCTAATGATTAGAAACCTTCACCTCCCTCCATATCTAAATGTGGACTATTGACCAGATTTGTTAACCTACCTTCTTCAAGTAAATGGATCATGGGCTTGGACTTCTTGAATTAGACCACAACAATATTATTCTAGATGGGCACTAAATGTGAGACATTTTTTCAACAATCTCCCCCTCAAAAAACACTTGAAGGATGTGTTTTATCTTCAATGATTATCAAGTGTTCAATTGGATCAAACTTACTTTCTTCGACCTTGGTGGCACATCCTTTTTCTTGTATACACAAACCTTTGTAATATAATGAGCATTTATTTTGTTACCTTTTCCTACCGCCAGATGCCATTTGACAAGCTTCCAAACACCATTGTAGAAGTGACCTAAATATCCTTTGTCATCAAACTTTCCTAGGGAAAAATGTTCAATCCTAAGTTAGAGATATGCTTAAAATTCTTTAACTTTAACTTATAGTTTAAAGCCATTGTCATTCTAATTTCTCCTACACTATGAACTTTGCAAATTCTACTATCTCGTGTTCGAACTTGCCAATTGTTAACTGACATGTAATTCGAAAATAGTTCCTTGTACGGAGTTAAGAAGTAGGACACCCCAAAGTCTACCATCTAACTGCAATCTTGTGTTAACTCGTCCTTAACTCATCTCCACACTTATAACATCATCTTTGAATGTGGTAGCTACTGTTTTTTATTTTATCGAAATCTTGCTTCTTTTAGTCTTCTTTTTCCTAGGCTGACTTTCTCTTTAGTGTATTCGGCGTTAGCTTTTGATATGTCATTTCCTATGACAATTGAAGCATTCAACTTCCCTCCAATTAATAATCTTTTTCTCAAGTGATTTTTCCTATACATAGGTCTTTAATTGAGACATCTCTTTCTTGACTCTTGTTTTTCTGATACTTAGGCTTACAACTCAATATATTGCCCTAACTCTTTCGTCTTCATCTCCTTATTTATTAAAGCATCCTTGGCCATTTTAAGGGTCAAAACTCCAGTGTCAGCCAACTATTTGAGAATGAACTAAATAATAACAAAGCTTGGACTTTTTCATCTAAATTAAGTTTAAATCATTTATCAATTCTTGAAACTTATTTAGATATTCAACCATACTCAAACCTTCAGCATACCAAAGTCGAGTAATTCTTTTGAGAATGGAGGCTTTGTTTAGACCATGTTTCGATCCATATATGATTTTTAACTTCTTTCAAAGGGCATCGGTACATATTTCTTTACACAGGTGGTTGAAAATACTTTGGTCAATCCATATTCAAATTAGACCTATGATCTTCCTATGTATTTTCTTCCACTCAACCTCAGTCTTATTTGTAGGTTTAGCTTGATCACCTATGATAAGATTCTAGAGATCTCTGATTATTATGTGATCCTCTATACAAAGATTCCAATTAGTATAATTAGTGGGAGTTAATTTGATCATAATGCTGGCAATCTCTTTCATCTAAACTGACACATCAATGTACAGCATTAACACCACTTGTTAAGAATTTTATGTGACAAGATCTTGATACTTAATATGGATGAAAGGATTACATGACAAATACAAAACAAAAATTACAATAACCAAATTTCACTTATAACACTTTATACAAAACCCTACAATATAATATAAATTATAATAAAAATTTCCTCACCTTTTAAAGGAAAATTACAACTCTCGTAGATGGCAACAAAAATTCTTTTCAAATTCTATTTGAGGATCATCTCAACACGCAAGCTCATACATTCTCTCCAAGATTCACTTCGAGAATACTCTCTCAACTTCTTCACTTTTTCACTCTCAATTTTCTATCTAAACTTAATTATAACAAATGACTAAATTGCCTATTTATATTAATTGTTTTTAAATATAAGCGGCTAAGATCAATTTAATCCAACAGTCAGAAACCTTCACCTACCTCCATCCCTACTCCATGAATTTGGATAATTTTATTAACCGGATTCGTTGACCTACCTCCCTCAAATAGATAGGCCATGGGCTTAGACTCCTTGAAGTGGACCGCAACAATATTGTTCCAAATGGGCTTCAAATGTAAAGCATTTTGTGTAACGGTTATAACTTCGGACTCGTTGCTAAAGTCTTGTTTGCTAGGGTGAAAAGCTGAAGAAGCAAATAGGAACAGTGTCCCATGTTGAGTGCAGCGCCCAAACACAACAGGTTCGTCTTGCATCCTCGACTCTTACATTTACTAGGCTAAAATATACGATACGATCCACTGAGGGTGACAGGAAGTTCTTATGTGATGCAGAATCGGAAGGCTGTGTTTGATGCTGCCATAAGGGTGGTTCTCCGGCCTCCAAAGCTCAAGAAATAGAAGACAACATACAAGTCATGCCGGCTTCTGTGATCAGACATCACAGTAGCTGAAAGCCTGCAACATAAGTCGGAATTCATGGCTTCCTTTGTTTATGTCCGCATAGTTTGAGGATGTGCTGTCTGTTGAATTCTTCTCGATTTAATGGTTCCATCCTGCTTATATTTGCCCTTTTGTTTTATTGGTAACATGCGCTAGTTTTCTGTTTCTTTATACAGTTCCTTATGTTGTGTATTAATCTCTGTATTATATGTATATTTATATATATATATATATAGATATAGATATATATAGCGCCCTTCTTTATATATATTTTCTTCATCCTTTCCTTTCCTCTTTTTTAATGTATTCAGGGTATTTTTTTTATGCATACAACCATTTGAAGGTGGCACATAGATTTAAGTCTAAGAGAATACAAGGTAGAAAGTATTAACTTACTGAAAAGGATGCGTGTGCATAACTATTCCAAAGTTACGTAATTTTATAATTAAAGTACTATATAAAATTATTAGATTTTTTATATTTGAATATTGCAAGTCAAGTTGTTAAAAAAAATTAAAATTATATTAGTTAATTATATATATATAGAGAGGGGGGGGGGGGTGTGGACGAAAGCTTAAATATTGATAAAAGATGAGAAGAGAGAAAATAGACCAAATGTTGAAAGGGGTGAGAAAAGAAAAAAGAATAAATAAGACTTTAGTAAATAAATATTTTGAGTTTATGACAATCATAATTAGCTATTTTAGGACTCTTACACTTAAAAATACAATATAAATTTTTTTCCCAAATGATTGAATAAAAATGGTTTGGATCATTGATAGGTAAAAATAATTATATTTTTATCCCAATATTAAGTCCTAATTTTCTAAAAAAACATATATAAAATATAAACCCGGTTTTCTTAACCTGTATTAGAAATTACAATTTTATATTAAATTCTTTTTTAACTTAAAATGAACCCGATTTGAATCTAATACTAATCGAACTTAATAAGAGTTGATTGGACTTGTTCTAATAGTATGTACTTAAAATTCAATTTTATCCAATTCAAAATTATTTTTGTTGAATCATATCTATGAACCCAATCCAATTTACCACAAGTAATGAACCCAATCCAAGTTAGCCCACAAGTAGCCCATATGTTGAAGCATTGTAAAAAACCATGAATTTTCTTGACTTGAAAATGAATGTGGACGGTGTCAATAATTGTACCATAGGCTACGTTTGGTTGATTTTGGCGTGGACGAAAATGAACGAGATTTATTAGCTGTGGAAAATACATTTGATTTTTATATTTTTATGTATAAAATTTTAAGTTTATTTGAATTTTTTTATTTATATATAACAAGTAAAAATTACATATTTTATGTGTACAAATTTGTATATAAATTATTAAGTTGTTGCATTTCAAACAGTAGATACAATGTTATTTTAAAAAAATAAAAAATTAAACAAAAAAGAAAGATCAAGAGCTTTGAAAAAAGAAAAAATTTGAGAGAAAGTACAAATAAAAATAATAAGGAAAAAGAAAAAAAAAAGTGAAAATTTTTGAACAAGATAATTGTATAATTTCTCATTGTCCAATCAAAAAGTTTAATTTTTTTAAATGATATAATACAAATATAGGTTAAAAGTATAAAAAATAACAAAATAATAAAGGATAAAAGAATTTAAAAAACGAGAAAATTAAATGTAAAATACAAATGAAAGTAATAATTAGCAGAAAAGAGAAACAGAAAATGATTTAAAAAAAGAAGAGAATTTAAAATAAATAGAATTTTTTCAATTACACGTTTTGCAACCAAAAGACTTTGTAAAAGTAATAATATATCATATGATTTTATATTAGAAATAATGTTTAATTTTTATGAATGAATAAATATAAATAGAAGTGTTTTTGTGTTTATATTCATTGTTACCTACTGCAATAATCAATTTTTAAATATTGGAAAATTTATGTAAGAGATAAAATAATTTAAATTTAAATTTAAATAAAAACTTCTTTGAGAAAACTATGTTTGAATTATATAAGTTTTCATAGGTTTAAAAATCATAGAATCACGGAGCAAACATAGGCGATCCATTTTCTTTGTAGCTTGTGGAATTCTTTTTTCCGAAGAGGCTTGTGGAATTCTTATTCAGCCATCTTTTACCTGCTTTGTGGTAGCATGTTGAAATTATATATGAGTAAAAATACTAAATTTTATACATATGTAAATTTATTCATAATTATAAAATTATCATATTTCAAATAATAAAAAATAATTTTTAAAAAATTTAAAAATATAAAAATCTATAAAATAATAAAATAGAGAAATATCAATAAATTTTGAAAATTAAAAATTCTTATTCTTCTTGAGCGTGTGCGTGTGTGAGAGGTAAGTCGTAGTTAACTAACCCATGCCTAACGCTAAGAAGATATTTTCAAATGGCAATTACTAGTCCTTGTACACTAGTAATGATGATGAACTTATATTTCCAAACATATATTTTTTTTCTTTACCCACACAAACAGATGTCAAATCATTATTAATATATGAACGCACTAACATTAATTTTTGTTCATATTCTAATAATTAATTGTTGCCTCAATAAACTATAATATCTTCAAATTATTATATAGACAAATACAAAAACAAACAAATCAAATATATATTTGTGTGTGTGTACAGTACATATATTTATCATTTGTATACTATCAATTGAAAGTATGTTGAGTTCAATCAACAGGTTTGAAGACGCAGTCAAATCAAATTAGCATTATTTATGAATAATAATTTTATTGAGCCTAGGCAAAGCTCAACTAGATTAAGTAAAAACCGTTCATATATATAATTATATCAAGAATAATATGATAATATATGATGTGACTAGATATATTCAACTCGATAGAAGACTATATTGTGCTCGATAGAAAGCTGACCTAGTGATGTGTCTGATTATATAGGTTAGATGAAAGACTGATCTAGAATATTGACTCAAACAATCTTATAGGCTAAGAGAGTTTGTCAGTCTAAAGAGAGTCTGTCAGACTGGTGGAATTAAGAATAGACATGTAATAAGATATGGTATTGCACATTTTAGAACAGAAATGACAGATCAATCGTTAGGTAAATATGAGAAAATAAGGGATTAGTCGTTATAATACTGGAAAGACATTATCAATTTAATTAAAATAGAAAAAATTTAATTAACCTGTAAATAATAGAAGAATTGTATGTAAAAGTACAAAAGAAAGGAAAATTATTTCTCCTCGTGGATGTAAGCTATTTTGGCTGAACCACATAATTTTTTTTACCAGCTTAATTTCACTTTGACCCATCATCAATATATATGTATAATAATTAGATTTTATGACATTTGTCTTTTAAATTCACCCTCCTATACTCTTGTTGATTTGAACCAATAATCTTATCGACAACGCACACAAATTGTGCACGTGTATATATAATTTAGACAAAAATTTGATTTTGAAAATAGTTAGTGATTAGATTTTCAATATTTATGTGTATGTAAAAAATATATTTTCTAAATACTCTATTTTTGAATTTTCCACATTTCTACTATTGAACAGACAAAATTGTGCTAACACATGACAAAATCATGTATTGGGTTTGTGTACACACTCGATTAGAGAATGCTAGCCAAACAAATGGCCATCTGTCCGTTTAATTATTCTTTACACTTGGTTTATTTTTACATAATTACTTGAATATTAAATTTTTTGTTTTTTTTTTATATTTCTCTCTCTCTCTCTCTCTCTCTCTCTCTCTCTCTCTCTCTCTCTCTCTCTATGTAACTTATAATTTACATTCATATTTTTGTCAATTCTTTATATTTTTTAAACTCCTTTGATCTATTTTCATTTTCAAAAGATTGTTGCACAATATAAAATTACACAATTTATTTATTTTAATATTTTATTTTATATATTCTTATTCATTCTCTTAACTTATTATCTTTATTTGCTTTTCTCTTAAATTTTCTCCTTTTCCAAATTCTTTTGATATTTTTTATTTTATTATTTTAAATATTCTTTACACTTTTATCTTTAAATAATTTTTCTTTTATTAATTAAAATGTAACAACTTCACAATTTATAAATAAATTTACACACAAATAGAACATGCTATTTTTCCTTGTTATAATATTAAACTAAAAAAAAAATTAACTGTAGAATATAAAGTTACGGGATTATACTCATATCAAATTCTTCTATTTCTTTATCGTTTCCTTTCAGCTTACTATTTTAGTTTATGTTTTCTTTTAAAATTCTTTCCTTTTTAATTTTTTTGATCTTACTTTATTGAATAATTGTAAATAATTTTTGTCCTTTTAAATTTTAAATTTTTTTTATTTTAATTAAAATATAATAATCATGTAACTTATAAATAAATTTAAGTTCACATAAAATGTATAAATTTTATTTGTTATAATAAACTTGTCACAAGCATTCTTTTGATAAGTGCCGACTTGTCCAAATATCTATTGCTAGGAAAAGTACACATCTTGGATGGGATAACAAATCATGTGGTCCTTTTTGTTCCCAACTCAAACTTTGTCAGACACAAACATAAATGTCGAAATTAATGCAACTTGAATCAAAGTTGCTGTTAACGCACGCACTGTTAGTTGCTTTTGTTTGAACCTAATTTTTGCGTGTTCGTCAATGAATAAAGCAAGCTATTTGATATAAGTTTGACTAAGTTCATCAATAAAGCAAGCTATTTGGTGTGTTCGTTTATGAATAAAGCAAGCTATTGGTCCAAGTTCGACATTAATTGAATTTTATTGTTTAAATTACAAAATTGAGCTAAGTTATTTTCAAGCAATTATTAGATTTGAGTTGTTAATTGAATTTGAATCATTCACAACTCTTTGTAACCCATTAAAAATTTAACAAAACTAATATTTTATAACATAAAATTTTTTTCTTTAAAATGTATAAATAACTATTTAAAATTTAAATATTATATTTATTTACAATTAAATAAATACTTATATTTATATGAGTATGTTCACATTTTTACACACACACACACACACCCATTAAACTCTACATACTGTGATATTATCTGATTAAAATTGCATATTATTACATATAAAAATATTTAAATTATTATTCTCATCAAAATTTTATTATCAAATATAATTTTCATATTTTACAAAATCTCAATTATTGTCAATCTATCCAAATATGTAAACAACATTGCCATTATGTTTATTTTTGTTTTCAAGTGTAAGTTTTTATTTAGAATCTCATAAAAATAAAAATAAATAGAATAAATTTTTTTAAAAAATACTGGCAGTGTTGGGGAGGTAAAAAGGGAAATCAATACTGCCCAGAATCCAGTCTAAACATGACAAATTTTCGGCACTGACATTAAAATCGAATTTTGAGAATTTAATTTCAAATCAAAATTTCCAAATTTAGTTATTATTTATTTGGCAATTATAAATGTTTAGCTAAAAAAGCTATATACAAATTTCGGTAACTTTCTACTTTCAAAATTTTGTATAAATAATATTTTTAAACAATTGTATATATATATATGGTTATTATATATCAAATAAGACTTGTCCCACAAAATTTTAGAATTTTTTTTAAAAATAGAATTCTTGGAATCCAAATTTAACATAGGAATTTTCTTACATTAAATAGTCTTAAGATTAAGTTTTCAAGATACCGCTTTAAAACTGAATTTTGAAATTCCAATTTGTAATAAATTTTATACTTTTCAAGTCTGTCATACATTAACCTCAATAAATGTTTCACGTTACAAATGTCCACTTTATCAGGGCCATGATTGTTTCCTTGTATACACTATTCACCGTCCTTTAATAATCTTACAAAAATATTTTATTATACAAATTCTATCCAAATTAAAATTCAAATTCAAAATTTTCTCTCTTTCATCTTTTATAATTAAATAATAATTTTTTAATTATTACACTTATTCACAATCAAATCAATTTATCTCTATAATTTTTCTACTTACATTTAATTTTTTTATTATCATATAAACATATACACTATTATATCACTTAATTATTATTACATATTAAATGTATATATAAATAATTTTATCTATTCTAATTTTTTAAATTAAATATAAATTCCGTTCCCATTCGAAATATTAAAATTCACCTTCCCATCCTAAAAGGTAAACAAGCATAGCCCTGCCAACCATTTATCAAAGAATTTACCAGCAACAACTCAGCCCTTAGAAAAATGGGAAATACCCACACTTGAGTTCAGACTCGAATCCAAGACAACTAAGCCAGCTTGTCCATCAACTCATACACATGTTATTAAATTTTTGTTTTTTCAAACACTAATTTCTGTCAACTATCTATTTTGCATTATCCTATGTTCATTAGCTGCTATAATTTATGAGTTCAAAGATGTCAAATAATGAATTATATTAGTTTGTTTAAATTTGAAAAATGCAATGCATATGCTATGTGGCAGTTCTTCAAGGGTTTACCTTAAAAACACAAAAATAAAAATAAATTCAGAGAAAAAGGGAGAACAAAATTTAAAAATAAAATAAAAAATAAAAACAATTTAATATTGTGCATCTAAGTTAAGAATTTAACTATAATATTTAATATTTTGTTAGATCTATAACTACGTAAAAAGTATGAAACCTTTGAAACAACTGCTTTTGATCTCAAAATATAAAGACTAAAGTACCCTTTTCTTCTATATAATTTTTATTTCTTTGTCTTGATTCTCAATTTCCTTCCAAAACTTTTGGTCATTATGACTTTTTTTTATAAATATTTTCACTTTCAACTTTATATATTTCTCTTCCCTATCCTTCCCTTAATTTTATTTATTATGTTCGTATACTGTTTCTCCATCAAAGTTAATTTATCATACTTTCTTCTTCTGAGTTTTCTATTTATCATTTTTATTTTAAAGTTATAGTTCTTTCAATATAGTTGTAACTTATTCATTTATTTCTCCTTGTGTATTTGTTCTTCAACGCATTCTTCTCTATCTCCTTCTGTTCTTTTAATTTTTTGTTACGCCATTTTAATTTCAAATAATTTTATCATTATTATTAAGAATAATCTGTACAAGTTACTAGTTATCAAATTTCTTAAAAGTACAACGTAAAATTTCAGTCAATTAATATAATGAAAGTACAATAATCAATATACCGTATATTGTATGCACATAATTTTATTTACAAAATAATTTTTTTGACCACACAAACAACTAATATACAGAAATAATATTTAATAGAAAGATGATGACAATTCAATTTAAAACCACACAAACTTAAGGACAGTCCACACTTAAAACGCCGTGTCTGACTGTCCAATTCCTAGTCTAACATCCCTACCTCGACCCCGTTCCCACGGGCCTCCCGCAAAACCAAAAGTTAAGCCAATAAATTTCTTCTGCCAGACAAACAAACAATCACCAACGAAGAAGATCGAAAAAATTATGACGCAGCCAAACATGGATTACTCCATGAACTCCACAAATCTTGCCATCCTCTCTTTACTAGCAGCAACTGTCATTGTCCTCTGTTCCTGGGAGCCCTTAATCTACAGGCCCTTGTTCTTGTCACCAAATCATTCTTCAAACTCTTCGAACTCAGTAATTTCGGCAACCTCTTTCCTCTCCATACTTTGTCTTTGATTATTCTCAATCCCCGTCCTTAATGATTTGTTTTTTTTTAATCTCGATTTGTACAGGAGGACGAACTGGGAATAGCTCTGGAGAAGGCTTCAATGCCCGACAAAACGCTGATTATCACCTTCGTCAACGAAGCTTACGTCGATCCTCTCGGAAACGAGTATCCTCCGATGTTCGATCTCTTCCTCGAGGGTTTTTGGGCCGGAGAAGAGACCCTGCCGCTCCTCGACAATTTGCTGGTGGTGGCGATGGACCAGAGATCCCACGAGAGGTGCCGGTTCCGGCGGATGAACTGTTACAGGCTGGAGGCTGGCGATGATCTCGCCGGAGAAAAGCTTTACATGTCTGCAGAGTTCATACAGATGATGTGGAAGAGGACCGTGTTTCTCGTGGACGTCCTCAAGAGAGGATACAGTTTCATCTTCACGGTAACGTGCTTTACTGCATAAAGTCGTATTTTCTCTCTTCTCTTTCTCATTATTGCGTTCTTCGTTTTGCCGTTTGTCAAACGTGGTAGGGATTTATGTTATCATTTAATACTTACAATAACTATTTGTTGTACTTAAAGTAAAAAACTAAAACGTACCGGGCACCTTTTTTATTTATGTATTTGGATTTTTCATTCCTTTTTATATATTTTCTTTTTCTTATTATTTCTAATTAAATTTTATATAATTAATTTCCTATTGTCTATTTTTTCTTATGAGTTTTCTTGCTCTTTGTATGAATTCTTAATACATTTCAAAACATAATAAATTTTATATTTTATTATCATTAATACAATTGTATAATTTTTGGATATTTAAATTAAATGATAAATTATAAAATCACGTAATTCAAAATATTTATATAATAAAAATATGATTTAGTCTGTAAATATGAGAAATTATATTTTAAATTTTATATACACATAGGATATGTGTGCACGGACTGCTAGTTGTAATTTAACGTTTTATTTTACATTTAAAATTAATTATAAAAATGGAAATAAATAATTAATACTATATCCCAACCTTTTGCTTTTTCTAGCCTATTTGACTAATTTGATAATTACTTACTTAATTTGATCTTTAAAAACAATAAAAAAATCGTTTTCTGTTCCAAATGCGATTTGCCAATCTCAAACTAGAGTTTAGGGTTTAGCCGAAGATGTGGTTGATATGCTAACATCAACCATAAATTTCTTTTTCATCTAATTAGATATTACGCGCATATTAATATTTAACTAAGATAAATTAAATTCATTTTATCTTTATCCTTTTCTATCTTTACATATTTTTCTCAATTAATAATATGAAATTTCTTTGGCAAGACTAGAGTAACTTTTGAATTGCAACTTTATGTATAGCGGATGGTTACAGTCTGCGTATATAGAATAATTTATTAATCGTATGAGAATCCAAAGTATACAAATAAAACATTTGAAAAATGAGAGAAACATAAGAGAAATAATGGTTAAATAATAAAAAAATATAATAAAGGTGTTTAATAATAAAAATTTGAAAATAAAATGTAATTATTTTATCGGCTTAACCTAGTTAGATAATCTGGATGGCACCGAAAGGAAAGAACAATGTCGGTGGAGTGAGAATATATGGCCGCTAGTTAGTTATAGGGATAAAATTGTCCCTACGACATGAAGCTAGGTTATGGGTTTTGCCTGGGTTTGGTTGTTGTAAATTTAAATCGTATTTTTAAGTGTATTTTTTAAATATTAAAAATATAAACATTAAAGTGCTTTTTATTTTAAAAATATGTAAACAAACATAGCTATTTGTTTTTCAATAGATACAATCATCAAATTCACCTGCTTTTAAGTTTTACTTGTCAAAAAGTTTTATTTAAAAACCTTTTGATTACGAAGAAAAATATTCTTTCAAAACCTTTTATATTCTTTAATTGCGAAGAAAAATATTAGCTTGTTGACAAAAAAAAAAAAAATTTCATCACAATTAAAAAATATATTTATTCAACTTATTCTTTTTACAACATTTTCTTTTTTTCTTTTATGGAGTAATCATCCTAATATTCTAATTGACTAATCTTCAAATTGGTCAAATATAAAATCACCGACAAAATTAATTAATTGATATCACATACAATTAATTTTTATGTTAAAATTTATTCTAACTAAAATTATATATATATATATATTATATTTTATTGGATTATTGTAGGGTTTAGCGAGGGTGGTGGGGACGGTTTATATCCCCTGGGTCCCTCCCCTCATTTTAAGGCGGGACCAAAAACAAATATATTCTGCTTACGTCCAATTTATCCTTCATGGGGTGGCGGTTCGCTGTCACCCAGCCTATTGGCATGCCTAACTCTTGTTAAATATTCTTAATCTAAAAATCCACGACTCTTGCAAGTTCCAAATTGAAAATTGGAGTGACTTAATTATTGTATGGCTGCATTTACAACTTTTGTCGTGCTAGTACTCTTTGATTTAATTTAAGCTTTTCGGTAACTAGGCTCTTTCCTAAAGTCCTATGACAATATACAAGAATCAAAGAATAAATTAATTAGGAAATATATTCATCTGTTGTGTCAAGCAACACTACGGCAAAGATGATGCACAAATGCTTTTAAAATAAATTAAAATAAAGTATTGTACATGTTTTTCATAGTTGAATAGTGAATGGCTACTCCGACTTTTAATGGGAATTGATTAGGTATCTCGGAACTCAATGGTACAAATATGACGTGGAGATAGAGAAGGCCCATATTTTTCCCCACGTATTAGTCTTCTTTTGTACAAAATATATGAACTGTGTAATTTGAATGAACCCGCGTCAAATAGTTCATTCCAACAAAAAACATAAATTACAATTATTATATTTTTTTAATTTTTTTAATTTATATATATATATTTTTACAAAAATACATCTAAAAATAAAAATAATCATAACCTTTACTATTATGATTAAACCTTAAAAAAGGTTATGTTGTATTGTGTACTATATATAAAAGATAAAGCCTTTATTCAAGCAAATGTACAATTACTATAACACTCTTTCTTTATATATTTCATTTTCATCATCTTCTCTTAATTTTTATTCATCTCCCTCCTTTTTTACTTTATTACATTTTTTCCTTTCATTCCCCTTTCTCAATTTTAATTTATTTTCTCCATCATTTTTGAAGTTTCTTTTTTTGTTCTCTATTATTATAAATGAGCTAATTTAATATTTAAAAAATTGTTAATTTATTTATATAATTATGCACATGTGCGATCTAATGTATATTGTATCACTAGTATATAATACGTTAAATAAAATGTAAATATTGACCGTCTTTCGCTAGCTCCCTCCGAATTTTTTATCCTCTTTTTTTTTTTTTTTTTTCTATCCCTCTATCTTATGTATATGATCCTATATTTACTTATTTTCTTCTAATTATAAGTTGATTGCTTCGGTTACCACACACAATTAACATGATTATAAGTATGAAAAGCATGAATGCTAACGGACAGAGGATTGCTAGTTACCCATGCCTTCGTTATGGCTCTCGTGCAGAATTAATTATATTCATTAATGTCTCAGCTCAACACACGTACACACATGTAAATTTAATTACTAAAATACCCTTTATATTTATGTAAATATATTATCCTTTGACAACTTTCACTAATCCTCCACAAACTTATATTTATTATGTTATATTTTTTTCAACATTTTCATCTATCAATTTTAATTTATATGTTTTCTTCTTCCGATTTTATTATTTATTTATTAAATTTTATTTTTTTTCTTTTTTAAATTATATTATTATTAATACATATTGTTTATATAAAAATTGATTTTTATAAATAACGTATTTTAAATATTTATCCACACGCATTGAGACTGTGAGCAATACTAGTTTCCAATTATTTGTCTGCCTAAATAACATCATAATATCATTAAATTTTAGTATGACAGGATGCAGACATAATTTGGCTGAGGAATCCATTCACAAGACTGATCACGAACGAAACAATGGACCTGCAAATAAGCACGGACTCCTTCAATGGCAATTCGACGTCGGAAAAGAATCCAATCAACACAGGGTTTTACTTCGTCAGATCAAACGAAAGGACCGTAGCGTTGTTCCAAAGGTGGTACGACAGGAGGAATAATTCGACAGGGATGAAGGAACAAGACGTGCTGATGGACCTGGTCAGAAAGGGTGCGCTTGCGGAGTTAGGTCTGAATACGAGGTTTCTTAAAACTCTATACTTCAGTGGGTTCTGCAGAAACAGTGAAGACGTGAGGTTGGTGGTGACTGTCCATGCCAACTGTTGTCGAACCATCAAAGCCAAAATCTCGGATTTGAAGGTGGTCTTGATGGATTGGAAGAGGTCCAAGAGCCATTTTAATGGTACAAGCAATGGCACAAGCAATAGCACAGTGAGCTTTCAATGGTCTAGACATAAGTATTGCATGCGTTCATGGCACGTAGGGGTTAAACACTAAAAGTATTGAAACCCTAGTAACAACACACACACACACACACACCAATAAAATAAAACTGGCGTTGCTGGATTATAGTTGAAATTAGAGTTAGATATTTGGTAGGACAAAGTATAACTATTAAAAATCACTTAATTATTCGTGTATTTGTATTTTATTGTCCTTCTTGAATTTTTCACGTATGTCACGTTCTGCTTTCAATTTAAATTTATTCTGTTTTTTTTTTTTATTTTTCTCGTTTTCATTAATGGACCGCGGATTCATTACTTGTAGGTGTATGTGTATATATCTGTGTGTGCGCTAGTAAATGAACAATGTTAATCACCTTAATTCCTGTATTTCATTGGGTGTTTTTTCTTATGATATATGATATAGTAATTATGCAAATGACATATAATATGCATTATTTATTCGAAAACTGGTTAATTAAGTCAAACATAAAGAGGCTTAGGTTTTTTCTAATGTTTGCCACTGCCCTACAGTTGTTTAAATTTGATGAATTGTTTAAGTGAAGCGAAACTAATATGATTTTTGGAGGACGTATTTAGAAATGGGAAACTGTTCAGAAAATAAAAATATTTATATATTAATGTGACTTATAAATAGTATGTTTTATGATATTTGAGCATCCAGAGATACACCTTATACAAATTCATGTATTGGGAACAGAAAACTAATCTGACCGCATTTCTGGCTAAATTTAGAATTTTATATAAAAAAATTATTTATAGAGTTCTCCTAATACTAGTAAAACTCTCGCATTTTATATTCATAAATTGTAAAGTTATTATATTTTAAATAATAGAAACAATATTCTTTAAAATCAAAAATATAGAAACTATTTAGAAAAAAGTGTAAAAATAATTAGAGTAAAAGAAATCGAAAGTGCGAAAATTAAAAAGAACACGGAAATTAAGATAAACTAAAAGAAAATAAAAGAATAGAAAAAAACAAAAGAACTTAAAATAAGAATAAGTTTTTAATTTTATATTATATAATTAAAAGAAGAAAAATGTATTGTTTTACATTGTACAATCATAATGAATTTAAATATTTAATAATATAGTATAAATTTGAAAATATTTCAAGTCTAACCAAACTTAGTTCTGAGATTTTATTTCAAACTTGATCTTAGCTACTTGACTAAAATTTAAATATGAGTTCAAAATTTATAAAATTGAGTTTAGTTAAATTTGAGTGCTTATCAAATTCGAATTTAATTTAACTCAACTCAAACCCATTCTTAATTGAAAAAACAAATATATTTAATTATAACAGTGGTTTCATGCAACTCATTGTGACAACGTCTTTTGTGTTGCATTTGAAGTCCTTTGAATTATCGAAATAAAAACGTTTTTCTATTTATTTTTTCCTAAAAATAAATAGAAAAGAAAAAGAGGGGGGGAATACCGAATGGGAAGATATGCCCCGAATCTCACGTTAATGATTTAACTCTACAGGCGCGGGGTGGGCCTCACGTTTGGGCCCCACTTACTCTTGCGTGTTATGGGGAGTCCTGCTCCGGGACTGTGCAATTATTCCCCATATTTTCCCTGTGCTTTTTGGGAGTTCGGAATCATTTCAAAACTCAGATGTCACGCAGAAACAAAGGTAAGAAACCCTTCCGCGTCTGATTTCTCTTCATCTCGGTTAATGTATTGAAACCCTAGCGAGCTGATTCAAGAAGGTGCGATTCTGAATTGGCAGTTTAGGCGTAACAGAATGGCAACGCTGAGGAATTTGAAGATAAAGGCATCCACGTGCAAGAGAATCGTGAAGGAGCTGCAGTCGTACGAGAAAGAGGTCGAGAGAGAGGGTGCTAAAACCGCCGATATGAAGGCCAAGGGCGCTGATCCTTATGACCTCAAACAGCAGGTTTCTGTTACCCCCCAATGCGTCCACAGCGCTATCTTTAATTTGTTACCATTTTTTTTTCGCCTTCGTAGGCTTGTGAGGGCGCGTGGTGGTGTGCGATCTTATGGTTTTTCTTTGAAATAAAATGCAATGCTGGATTTTGTGTACTTTGGTTGTGCTAATTGATAAATTTATTGGTGAAAAATCGTTTGGTGATGGACGGAGGTTGCTTTTGGGGTTTGGCTACTTTTAGACCCTCAAATATTATTCATCTTATTTGTTGCTTCTATTGCACTTTTGATTGGCTCGAATTCCAGTTGTGTTGATATGATAGTTGTTCTTAGACGTGCTTTCTCTGTGTTACAAACCTGCTGTAGCTTTCTTGAAGTGGCACTTTGAGATTTCTCATGTCCTTTACATGAAAAATGTCTTAATGCTTTTACTTGAATGGATGGGAAACTTGTTCACTAATCAAGGGATCACAAGTCACAACTCCAGTTTTGCATAAGTTCAGTGAAGGAATTTCTTGAGCTGTTTAATAAACGGGAATCTTGTCCTGGTCTTTCCCCTTTCTTTGTTAGATCTGTGTTTACGTTCATAGAAATAAATTTGGATGGGATGTTTGTCCAGTGGGATATATTGATCATTAATAAAGAATCAATACTATTTGCAAAAGGGTAAATGATGCAGTTTATGTGGGTCACTTCGCACTGATGCAAAAATTCCGAGTAAACTTCATTCAAATTCAGGTTATTAGTTTCTGTGCATTATGGGTCAAATCAGTTGTGTAGATTTTAAACTGCTGCATGGTTACTTACCAAATATTATGGTTTCGCTGGCTGGATATTTGTTCATTATGTCGAAACTTTTCTTGCTTGACTTTTCTTTTGGCTTGGTAAACTGCTGCTTTGATGTATTTCATTCAGGAAAATGTCCTTGCGGAATCAAGGATGATGGTTCCAGACTGCCGCAAGCGCCTAGAAGCTGCTCTAAGCGACCTCAAGGGAACTTTGGTAAGTTGCAAAGTTTTAAGTGCTACTGCCATTCTCTGCTGGTTAGATTTTGTTTTGGAGTGGACAATTCTTCCTTTTTTGCCCGATGTATTTTTTGGTGATAAAAAGGGTACTGTATTTGAGGAATGAAAACTTGCAAGAAGTTAAAGTTTCATTATCCTCTTTTCGATGAATTTGATTGCATTTGTGTTTTGACTACTTGACTGCTAGGCCAACCAACATTAATTGCTCACTTGTACTGAAAGTTGATAGTTATTTGCGCTCCTAGCATGTTAGAGCCACACAGTTCAAGTTCATTTTGTTCTTTAAATGGAAACTTTATAATCTATGAATGCTAAATGCTTTGCATATTTTGTTTTGTTTGTCAAACAAAATGTTCAGCTACTGAAGATGGCTGGGGAATGTATTCTTCTTCTGCCTTGCCTTTAAATCAATCAAGTTATTTGCCTCTTTCTAAATCAAGTCATCATGGTTAGTAACTTTTTGTGCTTAAGAAATAAGAATCCGAGCCCTTCGTGCCTTATTTAACATGCTGAAGTGATGTAAGATGTAACAAAATGCCTATTGGATTTTGTGAATTAGACATTTGTCTTAGCTGATGGAGTTGAGGAAACATCCTATGCCGTTCATCTTTGGTGCTTTCTGGGGAAGAGGGTATGGGCCAGAAGAGAACTTATTACCAACTGAATACAGGGCGGATTGGCAGAAGATGCTTTCTATATGTAGCCTTTCTGTTGTTAATTTGTGTTTTCTTGTGTTTGTGTGGGGTTGGTCCTTTGCTGCTGGTATCAGTATCTCTGAGGGGAAAGGTTCCTGTGTTAACATGCTGCATATAAACAATTATCTACGATTGTTGAAGTGCTTTGATCAACCTCATAAACTTGGGTATATTTGGTTGTTGATTTGGGTAGTGTGAAAACGGTGGAAATTTTGATGGTTATAAAAAATATGTTTAGTAGTAAGAAGTAAGAGTGAGTGAAAATTTAAAATGGTTTGAAGTGGAGTATTTACATTTATTTTTATATATAATATATAATAATGATTTGTTAATATGATAGCATATAGCCACATCTAATTAAGGTTTATAAAACATATGACAAATGTGAATAGGTGTCGATTTGATTGTAAATAAGTGTAATGATTGGTGAATAATTTGTTAGTTATGTATATTAAAAAATTAAAATTTGAATTTAAACTTGAATGAAATTTGAAATGTAAGATGTTTAATTAATAAAAATTCAAATGGACAGGAATAGTGGAGAATTGGGAAACAAACAAAGCCCTTGTTTCTTGCTTGCTAGTAGGAAGAAAGCGTGTGGTTGATCCCCAGTATTTGTCAAAAACATCAGATCAGGAGTACTTAGTTTTCATTCAGTGATTCCCAAATGTTTACTACATTGGATGAACATTACCAAGATTGCCATTTCTTGAAGTTGCTTCTATAGAACTTAACATGCAACCCTGCTTCTGCAGGTTGAGCTGGAGGAGTCAGGCCAGAAGGAAGGTTCAGAAATTGATGATGCTCGTAGCACCATTTCGGAGGTTGAACTGTTCTTTCAGTCGGCTGATGTTTAGTAGAAAACTTGACCTTGCTCTGTCAGCAATGGATTTTGTATCATGAGCTTGCTCTGGTGGATGATGAATGATACTAACACGGGATTGGACCATCTATTTAAGTTGTTTGTACATCTACTCTTATGAGACAGTGATCAAAGCAATCTGGCTTTGGTTCATATTTGAGTTCTTTGTTCATGTTTGAGTTCTGATATATCTATCTTATCAACTTGAAGGCAAAGATGATGCTCCGTTCTCATGCATGGGTTGATATTGCGATCTCTTTGTTAGATTCCAGGCTTTGTTTGGTTTGCATTTCCTCTCAAAACCATCTGCCTAGAAAATAAAAACTAAATGCACGACATTCTAAAATTTAATATCTGTCTCTGTATAATCTATAATACTTCAAGGTTAAAAATTAATTATTTTTTCTACATGTAAGTATAGTATAGTATTGTAAATAGTATTGTATAAGTATTGTTAAGTAGTGTATAGTATTGTTATTTACGTTTGTAAATAGTTAGTCTACTATTTAAACATGTTTTGATATAAAAACATTCAACAATAAATTAATCAAACATAAAATTACAATTTCTCTGGCTATGTTTGGATGTTAATTTATCACCATTTTTATCCTATCAATATTTACATTTTTTAAACTTATTGTCCATCAAAACAACCTCTTTTTAAATAAACTAAGGTAACGGTTTATATTTGAACCGAAAGAGAACAAACAAATGAAACATGATATCTAGAATTACTAAAATATGTACAAGTATTGTATCATAATTCAAAATTTAATTCAGCTAATATTTTAATAGATAATAACCTACTCTAACCACCATAACTTCAAAATAAAATAAAATCTACGGACAACATCCCCTTTTAACGTATACGCAATAACAAAAATAATTTTACAAATATTGATTGAGAAACTAAATAAATCTTAACCAATTAAATTAAATAATAATTAGACAGATATCTACAAAACAATTATTATTTATATTTTGTTTTCATGCATTTATGAATTTAAAATGAAATTTTTCTTAGTTTAAATAAAACGACAAAGTTGCATGCCGCTTCTCAGCCTTCTCTGTTGACAGATTCAACTCACGAGACGCTCAATGAACCCATGATTTTACCAGTTTTACCGTAAATATTCATTTCTAGGGGCAAATGAAAGAAGCTGGACACTGTACCTGTCTTTTCATATTAGCTTTCACGGGGCCCATCATCATGAAACAGCAAGCGAGTTGACCAGAACTTGGAATGAAGAACCCCATTTTCTTGGGCTTTCCCTCTACGAGGACCTTATAATGCTTCCCAAATGATACATGCACATGCTTGACTTGAGGGCAGTTTCACGAAGTCGCCTTGCACCAGTTTCTCGGAGGAAAGTTGACCCTTCATTCTTTCAGATACTGTCATGACGGACTCCATCGAAAATATTCTCAGCAGAGCCATCAAGTCCAGGGACCTTCAGGTTTCAAAGGACCTTGTGAGTAGAAACCCTGATCTGCTCAGGATTCAAGATCGAGATGGCTTTCGCCCTCTTGACGTGGCCTCGGCTTATGGGTTCTTGGAGATAGTACAAGAGCTTCTGAATCTGGTGCCTGATTCTGCTGATATCTGCTGGCTGCCCGGCAGAGATGGGAAGTCTGCGATTCACCATGCCAGCATCAACGGGAAGGTTGACGTTATAAAGGAGCTGACGGAGAGATGCCCAAATTGTGTTGCAGCGAGGACCAGTTCTGCGGAGACTGCACTTCACTTCGCTATCAAATATTACAAGTTTGAAGCCCTCCAAGAATTGCTACAAAAGGCAGAAAATCTTGGAATGATGAAGGAGATTGTTAATGCAAAAGATTTGGAGGGGAACACAATCTTGCACCATTCTGTATTCAGGAAACAGATCCAGGTATCATCCATCTTCACTGCCTTTCTTTTGATTTTGGGGATAATTATTGTACACGGTGATTAGATTCAAACTCAGTCATCAATTATTTTGAATTCAGACTGTAGAAATACTGCTAGGCATGAACAGCAGATGCAGAGCTGAAGTTGAAGTTGGTGCACAAAACTCAAATGGGCAGACAGCAATGGATCTTCTCAACACTTACCGGGAATCCCCAAGTGAAACCCTTCTGAAGCAGCTCCTCCAGGATGCCGGGGGCACAGCGTTGGTCGCACCAGCAGCACGAATTCAGGCTTCCGGTGTAAAATCCGGACCTGCAGCCGACACAAAGCCAAAGAATTTTGTACAATGGCTTAACTATCTTGAATACAACTGGGAATGGGAGTCAGCACACAATTTGCGCAACGCACTGCTGGTTGTGGCGGTATTGTTCGTGACCGTTGCTTTTCAAGGAGGAATCAACCTGCCAAGCCACATATTTCCTGAACATGGCAACAAAACTTGCACCACCCAGGCTGTGTATTTGGCTTTGAACACCGGCGTTCTTACAGGATCGACGTATGTCATACACTGCCTGACGCATGGCTTGCCATTTCACAGGGAGTTAATATTAGCAGAATGGGCCTTGATGGGAACCTATGGCTGCTCTGTAGGTGCCACCGACTTGCACCTATTAATTAAGCTTCTCATTTTGGTCATCCCAACGGTACCTTGGGCTTTGAGTTGTGCACTTTGCTTTGGATCCTCGAAAAAGCAGATTCAAATACCAACCAGTCAGCAGGATCAGCCGGAGCATTCATAAGTGAGATGTCTCCAAACTCTTCGTGGATGTGAAACAAATCGTCCATAAGTTCATATGGTTAATTGTCTGTCTGCCCACCCCTTTTAGCAATAGATAATTAACCTTTTGGCATCCGTATATGATAAATATTATCAGGTTTTAGTTTCTTTCTAGTGCTGATCTGTAACATGATAGCTGTTAAACACTTGAGGATGCAGCACCCCTCTTGTTGTGAAGCAGGCAAAAGTAGACTGTAGACCATGGGCTAATGCTTGTCCTATTTCTTGCACCATGCTGTCTTTAGGAAACAACTAGTCTTGAAGTTTGTCCTCTCTGAACTCCCAACTCTACCGAACATATCTGATGACTCCTCATCCTTCCTGGTTTTTCATATCGTTGAAATGCTTCGTTGCAGGAATGCTCAAAACTCGAAATTGGCCATTTACAACAGATCCATAGCAGTATTTACGTTGTGCTTTAGAAGGGATACCACTGCTTGTCTAAATTCTTCCGATTGAAGAGCAAGGTCAATATCGTTTCACAGACAGCTGAACTTGCACAGCTTCTGGGGTCCGAACCAATGGATGTCCCAATATTTATCACATAATCTAATGTTGGCTAAAAAGGTTGGAAGCAAGAAAGATGCATTTTCAGGCTTCCAGGTGACATGCGTTTCTGAGGCATACATACCACGAAGGAGCGGAAAAACAGATTTAAGAGCGATGCCCTTTCTACACAAATGCTATCGTCAAACATCTTTTCCAATATTTCCCCACCACTCTTTCAAGTAATTTACCCTATTGAACAACTGCAAGAATCGTGCAGGCACGCATTCCTTGCAGTTATGGTGAGTTACCTACTCGATCAACATATCCAAAAATATAAATCATACTTCTGAAATTGAAATCTGCATCATTTTTTATTTTCCTGGAATTTTTATAACAAAACACATTAATATCATTAAACATATCAGACTCCGAATTACATTCTTTAAACTGCCTCACTTCCACATGAAGAGGTTGATCATGCAAACAAAATAACATTACTTGTTCATCGCATTGCATTTAAGTACAAAGCATAAATTGTGGAAACCAAACGGCCTCAGTGCATCCATCCACAGCTCAACATACAGAACAAACTCATTTATTTTCGAGCTTCCTAATAGCCATGGACATTTTCTTTATCCCAAAAGCTAATGTACCTTTTAAATCAAGAGAGACTCCAGTCATTAAGAATTTATAAGAACATTTCCTGCAAGATGAATTCAAGTAACAACTGTCTAGTAAATTTGAAACCCTGATCTTCTTCCAAGAGACATAATAACAAATCACAATTCAGATTGCAGAAGTATCTTCTTATTTCGGTTGCATTAAGAACGCTCAAATAATTTCAAATTTCTTACCTTAGTTACTCAAGCACAACCAGACTGCTTTGAGAAACTTTCCAAATTATTCAGTTGGCCCGCCGGGAATAGAAAATCAACAAAGACAGACATACTGAGACCCCGACCATACAAAAACTAATACCTAATGGCAGAACCAATGGTCCTTAACGCGTAGAACATGCCTTTCTGCTTTTTCCACATTGTCATTGTTAGCCCTTCAATCAAACAATGTTCACTTTCCCCTTCTCTCCCTTGCATTTTTAATCCGAACACAGCAAGAAACACAAGACTTGCAGAATATTGCATACTGAAAAAGTCTGCTTTTAGTCCTGAAAGACTTTCAGTGTCCTTACAGCAGAGAATAAACAGGATGTCCAAAAATTCAAACCATGAATCTCTAAATAGCTTGGTCCAACACATCCCTGTGCATCTATCTCAGTGCATAAATAGGCTTTGTTACAGGTTTAAACAATGCTCCAACTGGAAATCTGAGCATTAAAATCCCAACTTCAAATAATCCACAGCCTACCTACAGCAGCCTCTTCCCAACTTCAAATAATCAAAACAACCTCTTTTTAAAATTTTATTCTAGCTTACTCTTATAGTTTTATTAATTTTTTGCACCAATTTTTCCCCTTCAAAATTTGCATTCAAACAAAGCTTATATTATTTATAAAATATTTATACCTAAAAAAATACAAACCCTGAAATATTCCAAAATATAATCCTAACGCAATTAATTGCAATGTTGTTTTGCCCTTTTTAGTCCAACAAAGAATACAAGATTCTATAGTGGACTTCATTTTTAAATAGCGACGTTGATGAAGTAATGAAATTCTTCTGCACCATAAAGAACTTTCTTGGAAACGAAAGTTAGATTACTCATATTCTATATATTCCAAATATTTACGAGGAAACTACTTCAAAAAATATGTGATTAATTTAAACATTTACGAAGATAGTTGAACATAGCCTTGTTTTATTGAAACTTTGATTTCCTAACACTCCAATTATTCAAGTTCTTCTAATTATTTCTAATAAATAAACAAGAAAATAAATCCCAGTTAAAATATAAAAAGATTTAAGTGAATAATGCGATAAATAATTTGAAATGTGGAATAACGAATTTTTGGAAATATTATCATTATTTAATAATTTACATGACTTGAGAAATGTATAAATACTAAACTGAAAGTGGCCATATTTATATCTCCGTCATGCACTCTTCTCTGTCTCCTTTGCTGAGACATATCACGTCACACCGAACCCCCATTTTCTCTGAAACCGCCATTCTTCCAGACTAAAACCCCAGAGATGACTCTAAGCAAAGGCGAAATAGCTGGTCGGTTCCTCGGCCAATGCATTGCGGCTGCCTTCGGGATCGGCGTTGCTAGTACAGGCGTCGTCAAGTCGATCTACACAGTCGATGGCGGCCAGCGTGCAGTCATCTTCGATCGTTTCCGCGGCGTCCTCGATGACACCGTCGGAGAAGGCACTCACTTCTTGATTCCGTGGCTCCAGAAACGGTTCGTCTTTGACATCCGCACTCGCCCCCACGACTTCTCCTCTGTTTCAGGTTTAATCAATTTTCTTCGCATTTTGCTTTGAAACTTGTCCGCGCATCCTGCATGTGTGATTTATAGGTTTTATGATGGCAGAAAATCTGACGTAATCGAAAGCGAACAGCGCGAACTGATTTATTTTCTTGCATGTGTGCGGTGCTTGATTAATGTTGTTCCCGTTCTTGTTAGATAATGATTTATTTGAGAAATTTTTATGGTGTTAAATACAAGATATTCAGATGGTTTAATGAATTTATTCAACTCAGGTATCAATTGCTTACTTGTAAACTTCGATTAGGTATTAAAATTTCTTACTTAATGAGATTTCTAATTGAAATTTTCGTACGAATGCAGTTGTAATTGTTAAATGACTGAATATAATTGATCAGGGTCAGAATACAGAATATGTCCTTTCTCGATTTGTGATTTAACGAAATTCTTACCAATAGTTCAAGATTTATTCCCAAATGAAATTGTAAGAGCTGAAAAACACGCCACACTAGTTTTACCTTGTGTAGATGATATTCATTTATTAATCAAATAATCTGGTTAACTTTTGAGAGTTTCTCCTGAGCAATGCATTTTTTAAGTCAAATGTTTTGATGAGCATATTGGTCTCATATGAATTCTCATTTTAATCGTGCTTGTTTTTATTAGATAACTTTGATTTATGCTTGACATTTTTACAGGCATACACATTGTATTGGCTGAATAAATAGTTATGTTTTTGCCATGTATTCATTAGTTCAACTCCATTTCTTTTAATAACAGGCACCAAGGATCTTCAGATGGTGAGTTTGACATTGCGTGTCCTGTCACACCCTGAAGTCAATTGCCTTCCTGAAATTTTCAGGACCTTGGGGCCTGAATATGATGGAAAAATACTCCCATCGATTGGCAATGAGGTTCTTAAAGCTGTTGTTGCACAGTTCAATGCGGATCAGTTGCTTACAGAGTGTGCTCATGTTTCTGCCCTCGTACGAGAGAGTTTGATTCGCAGGGCAAAAGATTTTAACATCCTACTGGAGGATGTGGCTATAACTCATTTATCATATGGTGCTGAGTTCTCAAAGGCTGTAGAGCAGAAGCAGGTGGCTCAGCAGGAGGCAGAGCGGTCTAAATTTGTTGTGGCGAAAGCAGAGCAGGAGAAGAAGGCTGCTGTCATTCGGGCTGAAGGGGAGAGTAAAGCTGCCAAGCTGATTTCTGATGCTATTGCAGATGTGGGAATGGGTTTAATTGAGCTGAGGATGATTGAGGCCGCAAAGGAAAATGCTGCATCTATGTGCAGGAATGGGACTGTGATGTTTTTGCCTAGCGGCAATGACATGCTTATTGGTGTCAATAATGGGCACTGATTATGAGGTAAACTTTGCAGTGACTCGTGACTTTTGCTTCTTGATAAGTTTTTGATTTGTTTGGCATTGATTCTAACTTCGATAATTTGGTCAATATATGTCATCCACTTTATGTAATCATTGTTATTTTTAGCTTGTGTACAAAAATGGCTCGAGATATACTCTTCTTTAATAAATTTACTGCCATATATACCGTCTTAGAAAAGAAATAATTGAAATGAAAACAAAGTGCTATGCTCTTTCTCGTGGACCTGCAACCAAGTTAAACTATATTTCTCGCTGCCGCAGAAACAGAAGTAAAGAAAGCAAAATGATTTTCCTTAAGTTGTAGTGAACTATGCGATAATTGATGATTTTGAGCTTTAATACATATTGTATCCATTTACCTTATGTCCATTTGTGAATTTTAGATAGCTTTATATGGATTCTTAGATACAATCACTATCATTAGTCATGTATTCTTGCCCAAATTTGTATCTCTGTGTCATGGTGGAAACATAATCATCTTTATTTGCTGCATGTAGATTGCCATATTCTGTTGTGAAACTGTTGTGACTATCTATACGCAGATGGCCATTTACATTTAGTTTGTACTGCTATAACTGCTCGACTGTGGTCAGACGTATTTTATTTGTCACTCCTGTAGATAGCCTCTATAGTATTTTTAAGGCAACTCATGTTAATTATTACATTTGTCCGGCCGTTGGTTGGTTTTGGCCTTCAGTTGAAACTGTGTTTTACTAGATCTGCATGGGATGATACATCAATTTTTTGATTGCCAAAATTTTTTCTCCATAAAGCAGATGCTGGCTGTCTTGTCTTTGCCGACAGGGCAAAGGATTCTAGTAATTTTGCCCATTTCTTATAATCACGTGGGGTTATTTTTATTTCTTTAATGATTGTCACCAAACAGTTTGTATCGACTTGGACTCTTCTTGTTTCAGGACGTCCGTTGACTTCTCATCTGCCTGTGAGAATCTCTTGGATGATTCAGTGGCCTGACCTGATGTGGCTACTCACAAGGACAGCACAGCTAGGATATATCTTGATCGATGTATGAATAACCATTGGATGATAGGAACTCTGACTTTTCATTGGTGCGTAGAACTGGTGTTCTCACTTGGTGTATACTGTTAGGAGAGTTCATTTCTCTTCTCATCAAGGGGATTCCAGCCAATAATCTTTAGATTGGTACGCGGGCGTAATATCATTTGTTTCATTTTTAATTTTTTATTTTCCTCTTCTTACTAATAATTATCGTTTATATACTTTAAATCACGTGATAATTATATAAACGCAAAGTACCGATTAAAATCTACACGACAATTTAAAACATGAAGTATATTGGTGGTGAGAAGAAAACAAAAATAACATAGAGAGGATTCCCAAATTTACAATTTACCAAATGAGACTAGGATTTGACGCTTGTTTAGTGTGAATGTGATAATTAACATAATCTTTGAGGTAGAAAAAAGGAGGTGTACCCATGTTGACAACGGTGTTTGTAGCAATGCCATATTCTTTGGCCATGCAAGAGACACATGTCGACGGTGGTGTTGATTCTGTGTGGAATTTAGATCAATTTTAGTCATGCCATACTCTTTATTGGGGGCCCTCGACGTCCTTTGTTTTATTTCCCTCTCTCTCATTCCATCACACTGTTTCCGCTACTATATAATTATTATGTGTGTTGTATTTTTATACGTGACAATTTTTTAAGTACGTGATTGTTATGTATTGATAGAAAAATAGAGATAGATGGTACAAAAAGAAAAAATGGGATAAATGATTTGAACACATATTAATAATACATACACATGTACATACATACTAGCAAAACTTCGACGCACTATGTTTCAGACGCACTATGTTTTCATACTTATGAGAATGATATAATTTTATTAATTATAATAAAAATAAAATTATTTCAATAATAAAATAAAATAACTTAATTATGTTGTTTCTTTAAATCAGCTAGAGAGAAAAAAAATTAGAGGTAATATGAAATCTGAGAAATGAAAATTAAATGTAATTAAGAAAGAGGGAGAAATATTTAAAGCAACAGTGATAAAGAGTGAAAAGAAACAGAAAAGGCAAGGGTTATGTTTAAGACCTAAGATAGTTATTAAATAGTGTAAATATGTTTATTAAGAAGGATACTTTAGAAAGCCTATCAAAATGACGGAAATTAGTTTGTTTAAGGTTACAACACTAATGGTATGGCAGGAATGCAATAATGGAATAAAATATGGATTGAATAAATATAAAAATTGCTGGTATGTATAAATGGAATCAAATAAGATAGGAATTGAATAAATATAGGAATGGAACCGTATAATATATATATATAATAAAATGA
Organism: Avicennia marina; assembly: GCA_019155195.1. Lineage (NCBI taxonomy): Eukaryota > Viridiplantae > Streptophyta > Magnoliopsida > Lamiales > Acanthaceae > Avicennia > Avicennia marina. The sequence goes on from CM032782.1 coordinate 9,507,489, forward strand.
GAGAGGAATATAATAGTTAGTCAGAATTTCATTTTTATAATTGGTAAATAGAAATGAACATACACATACTATAAACTGACCAAATTATCCTTGAATAATAATTTTTTTATATAAGTGTACTTTAAAATTTTAATCGATATTTATATTTTCTAACACTAAAATTGGTTGAAAAAAATAAAATCTTCCAATTAAAAAAACTTCTACACAAAAACTTATTTATTTACCAATCTAAAAACATCAACATTTTTATCTCATAGCATAGAGTTTTAATTTTTTTACAAACAAAGTTGACATAGAATAACAAATAAAGATAAAAATTGTTTCATTTAAAAAGAAGATAGAAAAAAAAACTAAAAATGATATTACAATTGTGGTAGACATGATTTTTTGTATTGACATAGAATTTTTATAAAAGGCAAATACGTGTTTAATTGTATAAATATTATTTACATGACTTATAAAATAAAAGATAAAAAATGAAATTTAGAATAGGAAAAACTAGAATAAATTAAAATTGAAAAAAAATATTGGAAAAATAATAATAAATTAAAATGTAAAGATACGCAATGTCTATACATATAAACAAAATCATAATAATAATTTTTACATATAAATTTTATACCACTAATATAATTCATAAGAGATAAAAAAGAAAAAAAAATTGAGAAATAGAAAATATATAATAAAAAGAACATATATATATATATATATTAAAAAGTATTTTAGAAAGATAATTTCATCGAATAAGAGTATAAGTTTATTCTTTATAGGTTGATAACATGTAAACTTATAGTAACAAAAGAGAATGGTAATTTTTATATTATTGTGAATTAGCATTCCTTCAAAAATAACTATTTTTATGTAAAAATTATACCAGTCATATGATTTGAAAAAGAATTAGAAATACTCGTTCCATTTTTAACTTATTCTTATATACCAACCATGCCTCAAGTGCATAATTGATATAAATGAATAAAATAAGAATAAAATGAGATTCCTAATTTTATTCCTAAATAAATTTATTGGTATAATTTTAGATCAGGAATCATCATATCAGGAATCATCATTCTTAAGAGTATAAGATTGGTAATTCCTTCGAAAAACAAGGATTTACCGATTCCTAACGTATTATGTATTAGGAATAACTTTTTTATTTTTACGGCAAGTTTTTTCTATTAAATTTAATAAAAAATAAAATAACTTATCAATTAAAATTTTAAACTTGTATTATGAAAAATATTAATTAATTGGTCAAAAAAATTTAGATAAGTAAAGGATTGACTTACAACTTTTTTGGATGATTAAAAAACATAATGACTTAAAAATTATCCATAATCAAATGCAATTATTAAAGAACAATTCAAAAATACCGAATGCTCAAATTGTGAATCAAGATGCATGTCACGACTTGACCCAGTATGCATCACTCGATGTATGTTCAAGAAAACCATCGGTTGGTTTAGTTCCTTATTTCCCACTATTTATTTTCACTCAAAAATTTTATAAATCAAATATATTACTTTATAAATTTTATTGAAATTCAAATTCAAAATTTTTATTATCTATTATTTTATAAATTAATTAATTATTTTTCAACCGTTATACCTATTCACAATTAAATTAATATTTATCTTTTTTGTAAATTTTCTATTTACAATATTATCCTCTTCTCTATCTTACTTTAACATTGTTTTTACATTTCTGTGCAAAGTTTCTACCTTCGAACTTAGTATCCAAACAAAGCCTTGCTGTTGTTTCAACTTTTATTTTCTTCTACATGATTTGTTAATTGATAAATGTTAATGTAGTTAATATGTTATTGTATTTGATTTAATACAATATTTGAATTCTTCTATTGGAAAATTATATTAACTAAATAATCTTAATGTTATTAATTTTTTGTTTGAAAGCCAGGTTAGAGCTTCAGAAAATGATTTATGCTGAAAAGTTTTTTTAAAAAATATTTTTCTTGTTCTGAATATTTCAAAAAACTAAGTCAAAGCATTATTCATAGGCATAGCAATTTAATCGAAGAAGAATTTATAATTGAACAAGAAAAGGAGTGTTGTCTAATTAAATATTCACGATCAAGTTATAAAAAAAGTTCAATTAAGCACACGAAGTCATAAAATTTGTAATCAAGCGTTTAAGGTTATGTTTGTTTCCAAACTTTTCACTATTTATCGTCAATTAAAAATTTTACAAATTAATCATTTTATCATATAAATTTATTTAAATTTAAATTCAAAAAATTTCCCTTTTTTATGTTTTGTAATTAACGAATAATTTTCAATCATTATACCTATTCATAATCAAATAAAATATATCTATATAATTTTTCTACTTACATTTATTTTAATTACCTTATACACATATATACTATCACACAATTTAATCATTATTATATATATATATATAAGTAATCTTTTACTCAAATTTTATAAACCAAACATAATTACTATCTCCATTCAAACGATCTAAATTTCTTCCCTCATATTAGGAAACGAACATAGCCTAAAAAGTTTTCCTCCATTTGAATAAGATTTCAATGGAGTGATAAAAGATTTAATCCAGACTTAGGTTTTTTACCATCACTACTTAAAAATTTTAAAAATTATATATTTTACCACATAATTTTTATTTAAATTTTGATTCAAGATTTCACCATCTTTCTTTTATAATTAAAAATAATTTTTTTATTATTATACATATTTATAGTAAAATCAATATATATCTTTATGAGTTTTCTACTCACATTTATTTCTTTATTATCTTTTCCATTTATATACTATTATATTATCTAATCATTATTATATATAAAATAAATATAAAAATAATTTTCCTACATATCCAAACCTTACAAGATAAATTTTTCTCTTGTTCAAATCACTAAAATTTTTCTAACTAGTATAACAAGAAACCAGACATTTCCACAATGACATAAAAGAATTTCCAACATAAAAATTTAAATCAATGTACATGGATCAATTAACATTAGTAACGCATTGTATTCCCCACCAATTATTTTATTACACTCACAAAATTACAAAAATATATCAAAACGTATAAAAACCAAAAAATTACACAGAGACGCCATGTTTGGAAGCAGATTTTGCACTATAATTCTAAAATATTATTCATTAAAATAATAATTTTTATTTATTTTTATCTCTTTTAATTTACTTTCACATTATTTAAAAAATTTTCTACTGACTTTTCACCCGCCCACGTTTTGCATCCAACCAAAGGCTAAGCATTAAAAGCTTCCATTTAAAGAGGCTACGACTTTAAACAATCTAATGAATGGATTTAATTTAGAGAGGATAAAAATTGGATATAAACTCTTAAGAATAATAATACGAAGATAAGATCGATAAAGATATAAAAAGTAATATTTTTGATATGTGATATATTTAAAATAAACGATTTAAAAATAGAAAGTGGATCCAAACATAGACCAAATTTGGGGACTCCACCGCCTTGGAGAATTGACACTACGTCGTTTCACCTAAATTGCGTTTTTCATCGTCCAATCAAATTCTCCCATCCTTCTTACCCTTTGCACGCATCTAATACTCAAAACAGCTTTTTACTTTCACGTGTCAAATGGGAAAACACCCAACGATAAAAGTAACGCTCGAAGCGCAAACATCTGATCCCACTTCCCATATATATATACATATAAAATCCTCTCCGCCCCTTTCTCTCAAATCTATCTCAGCCTTCACTGCTAGGGTTTCTCAGTAATCTACGCTTTATACGAACCTTGTATATTGCCCAAATTGATCGTATACGACAAAAAGAATGCCACCCAGAGCGGCAAAGAGAGGAGGTACAGGCAGCAGGAGAGCTGTGCGGGGACGCGCGGCGGCCAAGGTGCAGTTACTGCCTGAGAAATCGAACGTAAAAGCGGAGGAGGAGGTTGGTTATAAGGAGGTTAATGTCGACGAAGAGAAGAAAGATAGGGAAATTGTTGACCTTGTGGAAATGGTGAAAGCGGGGTACAAGAAGAAAGCCTCGGAGGATGGTCAAGATGCTTCGGTAAAGGGTAAGTAAATATTCTGTTTGGTATCTTGTTTCTTTTTAATGTAATTTAATTGATTCTTGTGGCGGTCGGTTTTCTTTGTTAGTTGTGTTATTCGGTTTGCTTGAAGTTGGTATGTTAGCGCCGGATAAGTGTATAATCTTAGTTTCTTTGGGTGGGTTAGTCACGAATTGATATGTGTATCTATCTGAATGGTTAATATTAGGGTGACTTCTAAGTTTTGGGTTTTACGTGCTTTCTGAACGCAATGTATTGTTTCTCGTGCTGTTTTTTTAAGTATTGTATTACTCAATGCAGTGTATCTTGAATTTTCCACCTGTGTGCTGGGCCGCTATCCTCATTGATTATTGGGTTTGATTTGAAGATTTTATTTACGTTTCTTTTGCTTATTTAATTAGTATATGAAGTGGTAAAAATTGCGTGGAAATTTTTTGTTTTATAGCAGTATAGCTGTCAAGGTATGGGCCTTTTTGATGGATACATCTCATGCTAGGAACAGTGTTATTGAGCCTCTTGCAATGGTGCTTGTAGTTGGAGGACACATTAATTATTTTGCTAATAAAGATGATTTCATATTTTGAAAGTTTAAGAACTAGCTGGAATGCTTTTGAATATGAAGATAATAGCTTGGAGTAATGTTTTCATTTGTCACCATGCTCCCTATATAGGACATACTTCTCATCAAGCTTTACTATCCATTGAGAGGACTAATTAAGGAATCATTTTTGTCCTCATTGCATTCTTTTTGCATGTGAAAAGAGGTGCAATTTCCTATTAGATAGGAACTAACTCGCATAATTCAATTGTCTTTTCATCAGGTGACGTTTCTTTTGTCGTTTCTATTTCTTTTACTAACATCTAAAACTAGCTTTTTCCTCATGGACAGTCCACCCCAACCCCACATCCTATGTGCCATGGTTCAATGCCTTTTCGTAAATGATAAAACTATTTACGGTAATAAAATTTAATTTTTTGACTGGACTATTTTTTTTGTAAATTGTAACTTGTAAAGTCTTTGCCAAATGACCAAAACTACGTTGGGTGACTAAGCTGCATTTCAAGTCATCACATTTTTCACATGGATGTTTTCTCTTTTTATTCTATTCCTGCTAAAAATGTGCTTGGGGTTTTGGTATTGTAGGTTTGCCTTTGACATTGCTATTGACTTAGATCTGCAGGTTTTTTATGACTGGTACATGGCTTGATAAGAATTATACCAGGTTTACATTTCTATCAGTGAAGCTATGCCTGATTCTGGTTAATTGAGATGATAAGAAGACAATCCTTCACAAAAGAGCAGTCTGTCAATGATACTGTGTCTTGGACTGTGCATAATTTCTTTCTCGTTGGCAAGTTGTGATATCTTTTCCTAAATAATAGGAATTCGGATATATTTTGGAAGGCATAAGGGCAAAATGCTAGACCAGATTCAAATTGCTATTTATCACTTTACCTTTTTTCCATGAATTTTGAGTTTTGACTGAGCTCGCATGATTGCTGGCTGCACTGTTCTTTGAATGGACGAAATGGTCACTCTAGAAATAATTTTATGAAAGCCTTATTGGATTGGTAATTGTAGTTCCTCTCCTCCCTTCTTGGAGCTATAGTTATGCTAATGATTATTCAACCGGTTCAATCAACTGACCCTTTGAAGGTTGGATATGGTTATCTTCTTTTAGGTTGTAGTTTCACGGTGCAATTATTTGAGCAGATGGTTCTTTATGCCCTGAAAATCTCAGTGCTAAGGATTCATACTGGGAGCATTCATGTCTTTGCACGTGTGAATTTTAACCATATTTTTCTGAAGGTCGCTATTTTGATGAGACTGCAGTTCAATTGCATCTAACTGGTTTGAATAAAATATCAGCTGACACATTATAACAAGTTGGTCTTCAACATTTTGTGGTTTCAATTTGTTCACTTCCCCTTGGATCTATTTGTCTTCCCTTTTACCTGACAGACGATGATCATGGAAAAGAACCTGTGGATGATTATGAAAAGGATGAACGGTTAGACTTGGAGGATAATGAGCCTGAATATGAACCTGAAGAGTATGGTGGTGTAGGTTATGTTGGGAAGGAAATTGAGCGAGATCCTCAGGAAGAGGGTTATGAATTAGAGGAAGAACCTGAGGAGGCAGATGTAGGGGAAGAGGAGGAAGTTTATGTGGTTGAGGAGGAAATGGAAAGTGTGCCTGACGAACTTGAACTTGAGGAAGGTGATGAGGACATAGGGGAGGTGCGTGCTGAGATGGTGAACGAAGAAGAACATCAAGAATCCGTCAAAGAAAGACGCAAACGGAAAGAATTTGAAATATTTGTTGGGGGATTGGACAAGGATGCTACTGAGAATGATCTTAGGGAAGTGTTCAGTGGAGTTGGTGAAGTTACTGAGGTCAGACTTATGATGAATCCTCATACTAAGAAGAACAAGGGTTTTGCTTTCTTACGTTTCGCGACTGTAGAACAAGCAAAACGGGCTTGTGTTCAACTGAAAAATCCAGTGGTACCTTCTTAATTATGTAGTTGTCACAAATGGTTTATTTTTTTGTTGAATTGCATATTCTTGACAACCCCAAATTCCAGGTCCATGGCAAACAATGTGGTGTAACACCAAGTCAAGACAGTGATACTTTATTTTTAGGTAACATATGCAAGACATGGACAAAAGAAGCTGTAAGTAGACTGATTTCTTTGAATAATTGATAGATTTAGGGAGTTGCGTAGTCGCTGCTCACTTCTATTTAATGTGCTTCCAGTTGAAAGAGAAATTGAGGCATTATGGTGTTGAGAATATTGAGGATTTGACATTGGTTGAAGACAGTAATAATGTTGGGATGAACCGAGGCTTTGCCTTCTTAGAATTTGCCTCAAGATCTGATGCCATGGATGCTTTTAAGCGATTGCAGAAGAGGAACGTAGTGTTTGGGGTGGATCGGCCTGCTAAGGTTTCTTTTGCTGATTCTTTCATTGACCCTGGTGATGAAATCATGGCCCAGGTACTTGGTTAAGTTTTCCACTTGGTCAGAAGGATCATGGCCTTGCTTATTGCCTACTTTATATCGTGTTCTTGTCAACCTGTCCCCCTTATGGTTTCAGGAGGGAAAAAACTCTGTCAGCTTGTACAACTACTATTAGCCTCTCTGAGTTTTCTATTCTAATATGATGCACTTTCCATTGGTTTCATTATTGTCAGTGGGTTTATGGTTAATGCGTTTATGGTATGTACTTTTGACATTGAAAGAAAGTCATAACAGGGTTTAGGTTCCTCGCATATTGTTTGATACCTTACTGAATCCATTTTTTTTTTGTAGCAATACAATATCAAGTTTGTCTACGTACTCATTCTTTTTCATACACATGCACACAAAATATGGATTGATACACGCAAAACTTGTATGTGCAATTTTTTTTTCACATGATTAGATGACAACGTACTTGGTAATATTCGAAATTCTGATTGCTTTTCTGTTCACTTCTTTGGCAGATTGCAAGGATTAGTCCTGAATTTGATAATTATCTTGTGTGCTCATTTTTGTTTGCTTATGACCTAATAAACTTGAGTTCAGGTTAAGACTGTGTTTGTGGATGGTCTTCCTGCATCTTGGGAAGAGGATCTTGTTAAGGAGCTTCTCAAAAGATATGGGGAAATTGAGAAAGTTGAGCTTGCCCGTAATATGCCATCTGCCAGGAGAAAGGATTTTGGATTTGTCACATTTGACTCCCATGATGCTGCAGTAACTTGTGCTAAAAGTATCAACAATGAGGAATTGGGCGAAGGAGAACATAAGGTTAATTGTCTGACTATGATATGCTTTTTCCTTTTCTCTTCCTGTCAGGCTATATTGAATTATTGTATTTCAGGCTAAAGTTAGGGCAAGGCTGTCAAGACCACTTCAGAGAAGCAAAGGAAAAAATATTGCTCATGCAGATTCTCGTCCTGTGCATGGGTCAATTCGAGGTGGAAGGAGTGCATGGGGCAGTCCTGTTTCGCGCAATGCTCCTCTTCACCGTCCTAGAGGAATTGGACGTCGCCCTCCTCACGTCGTTGATCATGGATTCAGAAGGCCTGCCAGTGTTCGAGCTAGAAAGCCAGTTATGGCTGTTCCTCCTAGGACCGGTCCTGTTACTTCCATACCAAGGTCCTATGATAGGAGACCACCTGGTATGCAATTGTCTCCTTTGTGTTAAAAACATTTGTTTATGCACGGTATTTCCTAATCCTCCTCTCTACAGCTCCACCATATCCGAAGAGTGGCTTGAATAGGGATTATGAACATCGTCAAGAGCTCCCCCCCAGGAGCAGAGCTCCTATGGACTATAGTTCTAGATTTCCGTCTGGTCGGCGTCCATCTTACAGAGATGATTATCCTCCTCGTGGATCTGTTTATCCCGATTTACCTAGAGGTGGTGCATCACGATCTTCAGCTTACAGGTCTTATGTTGACGATGGTTACAGTCAAAGGTATGAAAGGCTACCTATAACTTACCGTGAGGGGCATGGGCGTGAGTATGATTCTCTCTCTGGTTCCAAGCGTCCGTATGCTGCCATGGTAGTCTCCCGAAATCTGCTTTACAATCCTTTTGTCTTATTGTTTTTGTATAATTGTATCAAATTTGCACCATCAATGTGACATGCAACATCAAATTGACTTTGAGTACGCATGCAAGGATGACGTTCCACCACGATATTCCGAGTCGGGAGGACGCCACGCTCGTGCTCGTTTGGATTATGATGTTGGTACAAGTGCTTCCCATTATGGTGAAGCTTACAGTGATAGGTATGTTGATGTTGTCTAACTTGCCTTTCCTTGTAAGCAGTTGTATTTACATTTAAAAGCAGGTGGCCTGCTTTAACTTTCATTTGCTTCTGTAGTAGGCTTGGGAGGTCAAACCTGGGATATGGTGGTAGCCGAAACTCCCTGTCCTCTCATGATACTCATGGGTATTACAGTGGTCGTCATGGTATGGGTTATGGTGGAGGTGTACTTCTGTTTATAGCTTTCATGCTGGTTAGAAACATAAACAATTTTCTATTTTTGTTCACACTTTACTCCTTGCAGGCTCGTATGATGGTGGTGATGTTGGTGGCATGTACTCATCAAGCTTTAGTGGTGGTTATATCCCCCGTGGGAGTGATGTATGTTTGTAAACTTTGTCTTTTCTGAATATTTTGTATGTCTTGACTTTTGTGGCCCCCTAATGTGAGTTCGGGTTCAATCCTTGCAGGTTGGTGGTAACTCTTACTCTTCACTTTATTCTGGACGTGGTTCTGGTGGCAACAGTTATATGGGAAGTGGTAGTTCTGGGTCGTACTATTGAAGTACACCTCTTTCTCCTAGGATTGATGGTATCTTGCTGCATCAGCTTTCTTAGACAAGGCTTCAAGACAGTCTATCTGGTTTACTCTAGGTTTTAATCATGTTTGGCTGAAATCAAAGTTTATGAATCCCCTTGCTAAAAATTGTATTCCAAGGATTTGAAGCATTGTGATTATTTTGAACTTTATGTATATTACAGAGCGGAATTGGGAAGAGGCTGCTGTAGGCTGTGGATTATTTGAAGTTTGAATTTTAATGCTCAGATTTCCAGTTGGAGCATTGTTTAAACCTGTAGCAAAGCCTATTTATGCACTGAGATAGATGCACAGGGATGTGTTCGACCAGGCTATTTAGAGATTCATGGTTTGAATTTTTAGACATCCTGTTTATTTTCTGCTGTAAGGACACTGAAAGTCTTTCAGGACTAAAAGCAGACTTTTTCAGTATGCAATATTCTGCAAGTCTTGTGTTTCTTGCTACGTTCTGATTAAAATTGCAAGGGAAAGAAGAGGAAAGTGAACATTGTTTGAATGAAGGGCGAACAATGTCGAAAAAGCAGAAAGGCATGTTCTACGCGTTAAGGACCATTGGTTCTGCCATTAGGTATTAGTTTTTGTATGGTCGGGGTCTCAGTATGTCTGTCTTTGTTGATTTTCTATTCCCGGCAGGCCAACTGAATAATTTGGAAATGGTAAGTGTGTATATTAAGTTTCTCAAAGCAGTCTGGTTGTGCTTTCATGCTTGAGTAATTAAGGTAAGAAATTTGAAATTATTTGAGCGTTCTTAATGCTGCTGAAATAAGAAGATTCTTCTGCAATCTGAATTGTGATTTGTTATTATGTCTCTTGGAAGAAGATCAGGGTTTCAAATTTACTAGACAGTTGTTACTTGAATTCATCTTGCAGGAAATGTTCTTATAAATTCTTAATGACTGGAGTCTCTCTTGATTTAAAAGGTACATTAGCTTTTGGGATAAAGAAAATGTCCATGGCTATTAGGAAGCTCGAAAATAAATGAGTTTGTTCTGTATGTTGAGCTGTGGATGGATGCACTGAAGCCGTTTGGTTTCCACAATTTATGTTTTGTACTTTAATGCAATGCGATGAACAAGTAATGTTATTTCGTATGCACGATTAACCTCTTCATGTGGAAGTGAGGCAGTTTAAAGAATGTAATTTGGAGTCTGATATGTTTAATGATATTAATGTGTTTTGTTATAAAAATTCCAGTGAAGTAAAAAATGATGCAGATCTCAATTTCAGAAGGTATGATTTATATTTTTGGATATGTTGATCGAGTAGGTAACTCACCATAGCGGCAAGGAATGCGTGCCTGCACGATTCTTGCAGTTGTTCAATAGGGTAAATTACTTGAAAGAGTGGTGGAGAAATATTGGAAAAGATGTTTGACGATAGCATTTGTGTAGAAAGGGCATCGCTCTTAAATCTGTTTTTCTGCTCTTCGTGGTATGTATGCCTCAGAGACGGAGGTCACCTGGAAGCCTGAAAATGTATCTTTCTTGCCTCCAACCTTTTGAGCCAACATGAGATTATGTGAGATAAATATTGGGACATCCATTGGTTTGGACCCGAGAAGTTGTGCAAGTTCAGCTGTCTGTGAAACAATACTGACCTTGCTCTTCCATCGGGAGGATTTATACAAGCAGTGGTATCCCTTCTAAAGGACAAAGTAAATACTGCTATGGATCTGTTGTAAATGGCCAATTTCGAGTTTTGAGCATTCCTGCAACGAAGTATTTCAACGATATGAAAAACCAGGAAGGATGAGGAGTCGGTCATCAGATATGTTCGGTAGAGTTGGAAGTTAAGAGAGGATAAACTTCAAGACTAGTTGTTTCCTGAAGACAGCATGGTGCAAGAAATGGGACAAGCATTAGCCCATGGTCTACAGTTTACTTTTGCCTGCTTCATAACAAGAGGGGTGCTGCATCCTCAAGTGTTAAACAGCTATCACGTTACAGATCAGCACTAGAAAGAAACTAAAACCTGATAATTGTAATCATATACGGATGCCAAAATGTTAATTATCTGTTGCTAAAAGGGGTGGGCAGACAGACAATTAACCATATGAACTTACGGATGATTTGTTTCACTTGTAAAATTAATCCATGAAGAGTTTGGAGACATCTCACTTATGAATGCTACGGCTGATCCTGCTGACTGGTTGGTATTTGAATCTTCTTTTTCGAGGATCCAAAGTAAAGTGCCCAACTCAAAGCCCAAGCAAACGTTGGGATGAGCAAAATGAGAAGCTTAATTGATGTGAGCAAGTCGCTGGCAGCTACAGAGCAGCCATAGGTTCCCATCAAGGCCCAATCTGCTACTATTAACTCCCTCTGAAATGGCATGCCATACGTCAGGTAGCGTATGACATACGTCGATCCTGTAAGAACGCCGGTGTTCAAAGCCAAATACAGAGCCTGGGTGCAAGTTTTTTTGCCATGTTCACGAAATATGTGGCTTGGCAGGTTGATTCCTCCTTGAAAAGCAACGGTCACGAACAATACAGCCACAACCAGCAGTGCGTTGCGCAAATTGTGTGCTGACTCCCATTCCCAGTTGTATTCAAGATAGTTAAGCCATTGTACAAAATTCTTTGGCTTTGTGTCGGCTGCGGGTCCGGATTTTACACTGGAAGCCTGAATTCGTGCTGCTGGTGCGACCAACGCTGTGCCCCCGGCATCCTGGAGGAGCTGCTTCAGAAGGGTTTCACTTGGGGATTCCCGGTAAGTGTTGAGAAGATCCATTGCTGTCTGCCCATTTGAGTTTTGTGCACCAACTTCAACTTCAGCTCTGCATCTTCTGTTCATGCCTAGCAGTATTTCTACAGCCTGAATTCAAAATAATTGATGACTGAGTTTGAATCTAATCACCGTGTACAATAATTATCCCCAAAATCAAAAGAAAGGCAGTGAAGATGGATGATACCTGGATCTGTTTCCTGGATACAGAATGGTGCAAGATTGTGTTCCCCTCCCAATCTTTTGCATTAACAATCTCCTTCATCATTCCAAGATTTTCTGCCTTTTGTAGCAATTCTTGGAGGGCTTCAAACTTGTAATATTTGACAGCGAAGTGAAGTGCAGTCTCCGCAGAACTGGTCCTCGCTGCAACACAATTTGGGCATCTCTCCGTCAGCTCCTTTATAACGTCAACCTTCCCGTTGATGCTGGCATGGTGAATGGCAGACTTCCCATCTCTGCCGGGCAGCCAGCAGATATCAGCAGAATCAGGCACCAGATTCAGGAGCTCTTGTACTATCTCCAAGAAACCATAAGCCGAGGCCACATCAAGAGGGCGAAAGCCATCTCGATCTTGAATCCTGAGCAGATTAGTGTTTCTACTCACAAGGTCCTTTGAAACCTGAAGGTCTCTGGACTTGATGGCTCTGCTGAGAATATTTTCGATGGAGCCCGTCATGACAGTATCTGAAAGAATGACGGGTTGACTTTCCTCCGAGAAACTGGTGCAAGGCGACTTCGTCAGACTGCCCTCAAGTCAAGCATGTGCATGTGTCATTTGGGAATCATTATAAGGTCCTCGTCGAGGAAAAGCCCGAGAAAATGGGTTTCATTCTTCTCCTTCTTTCCAAGTTCTGGTCAACCTGCTTGCTGTTTCCATGATGATGGGCCCCGTGAAAGATAATAGGAAAAGACAGGTACAGTTTCCAGCTTCTTTCTTTTGCCCATAGAAAATGGGGTTTCAGTCTTCTTCTCCTTCTTTCCAAGTTCTGGTCAACTTGCTTGCTGTCTTCATGATATGGGCCCCGTGAAAGCTAATAGGGAAAGACAGGTACAGTTTCCAGCTTCTTTCTTTTGCCCATAGAAATGAATATTTACGGTAAAACTGGTAAAATCATGGGGTCATTGAGGGTCTCGTGAGTTGAATCCGTCAACAGAGATGGCCGAGAAGCGGCGTGCAACTTTGTCGTTTTATTTAAACTAAGAAATATTTCATTTTAAATTCATAAATGCATGAAAACAAAATATAAATAATAATTGTTTTGTAGATATCTGTCTAATTATTATTTAGATTAATTGGTTAAGATTTTTTTTGTTTCTTAATCAATATTTGTAAAATTATTTTTGTTATTACGACGTATGCCTTAAAAGGGGATGTTGTCCGTAGATTTTATTTTATTTTGAAGTTATGGTGGTTAGAGTAGGTTATTATCTATTAAAATATTATCTGAATTAAATTTTGAATTATAATACAATACTTGTACATATTTTAGTAATTCTAGATATCATGTTTCATTTGTTTGTTCTCTTTCGGTTCAAATATAAACCGTTAACTTAGCTTATTTAAAAAGTTAATGAATTTTAGAAAATATTTTATTTCGTATCATTTTCTAAATATGGAGTTTGCACAATATTATTTTCATTCTTATGGCTGTGCTCATTCAAAAACAATTTTATGTTGCCTATACATTGAACTCCTTATTTATTTTATTTTTTTCATTTTCTTTATATCAATTATTTTTACCCATCAATGATGTAATTCTGTTATAGAACAATTATTGAGAATGTATTTGTTATTTAATTTTCTTAATTTCAAAAATATATGTAATTATATATATGCATTCTTTTAGTGTTAGTAATAACTTGGTCCTTTGAATTAAATTTATTATATTTAATATTTTTGTTATACCAGGAATGACGTATTAAGTTGATCCTAAGAAAAAGATGAACAACTTTATGACATATTGATCATAAGACAATTTTATATTTGCTAATGAAAATGCAGTAAGTATTATCTTGTTATTTAATTGCTGCGTCCTCCTTTTCAATAAGATGTATAATTCAGATAATTTGCCTATAAAATATGTACACATCTCTTTGAAGTTAGCATTTCAGAGTATACGAAGTTAGAGTATGTACATAGAAGTAATTTGAATGCATTTTAGAGTATACGAAGTTAGAGTATGTACATAGGAGTAATTTGAATCTAGCTTCATTGTTTGAGGTATGGAAGTCCGAGCGTGGTCGATATTCACATTCTTTTCTCTTCAGGTAGTTAAGTCAATTCCTATTCTAGTACCATGCTGAGTTGATGAGTTGTTCACATGCATCATCTAAGGTTGATCAACTTCCTCACACATTTCTGCCCCAAAATTAGCCAAGGCCTAACTTTTAATGATAGCCCTTAGTTCATAGAAAAAGTAGAATTCCTTTAATTCTACTGCTTATTTAACTATTCTTTTTGAAGCTTTAGTCTTGGTTAATATTGTTTTTAAAGGATGCTTTGTAAAAACAGTGACAACGGGGCAGGAAATAAGGCCTTAACTTCCTACTGTCTAAACTAATGCTAGGATCATCCTCTCTATCTTGGAGTACCTAAGTTCCCCATTTTGCAAGACCCTGCACACGTAGTAGATCGGAGCCTGTTGCCTTTTGCTTCCTTGACTAAGACTGAGTTGACTGCCTTCTCAAATGTCACCAGGTACAGGCACAACCTTTCTTCCTTTTTAGGTTTTACCAATAGTAGTAGACTGGATAAGTATTGCTTTAGGTCGTCAAAGGCTTATTGGCATTCTTCTATCTATTTAAAAGTCTTAGCTTTTTTCAAGGTCTTAAAGAAAAGGAGGCTTCTGTCGGTAGGGCGGGAGATAAACTGGCTTAAAGCGGTTATTATTTCATTTAATCGTTGGACTTGTTTGACAATTTGAGGGAGTGGTAAGTTCAACACTGCTCTTGTGTTTTTTGGGTTGACTTCTATGTCACACCTGGTTACCACATACCCTAAAAATTTTTCTCATTTAATGCTGAAAGCATGCTTAGTTGGGTTTCGCTTGAGTTTGAAATCACTTAAAGTTGTAAAGGTTTCTTCAAAGTCTGTTACATGGTCCTTCTTCTATTTTGTTTTAACTAATATATCATCTATGTAAACTTTCATATTTCGTTCTATTTGGTGTTAGATTATTTTGTCTATTAGCTTCTGATATATAACTTTGATGTTCTTGAGTTTGAATGGCATGTCCTTATAGCAGTAAGTTTCTAAGGGAGTAACGAAACTTACCCTCTTCCAGATATCCCTTGTTAGAGGAATTTGATGATATTCTTGGTAGGCATCCATCATGTTGAGCAAACCAATTGGTCTATCCTTGTTAATAAATAACAATCTTCGGGACAAGCCTAATTTACATCCCTGAAATCTACGCATGTCCTTCTTTTCCCTCTTGCCTTTAGTACGACAACTACATTAGATAGCCACTTTGGGTATTTTATTTCTTTAATGTGTCTTACACTTATTAGTTTCCTGATTTCTTCTGCTATTATGGTAGTTTTCTTTGGGCTAAATTGCCTTAACTTCTGCTTAACAGGTCTAATCCTTGGATTTGCGTTTAACTTGTACTCCATTACTCTTAGGTCAATCTCCCTGAGCTCCTTTGCTGATGTTGCAATTATGTCTGCATTGCTCGTAAGGAACGAGATTTATTGCGACTTCCATGGTTCCTCCAATTCTGCTCGATCTGAGCGGCCATATGCGGAGCCAAGTTTATTTGTACAAAATCTTTCGCAGTTTTTATCTAAAAGGTACTCCTATCATTATTTTCCTTATTAGTCTTTTGTTAGCCATTCGAATCGTGTCAATTTGGCATTTCTCAGATATTAGCTAGTCTCTAGTCACTACTTAGGCCTTGTTTCCCATTGGGAATTTCATAGTTAAGTGGTATGGGGATGCTACTGTCTGAAATTCGACTAAAGCTGGCCACCTTATAATCACATTATACGTTGACACCATGTCTATGACAAAGAATTATATGAGTTTAGCTTTGGATGCCTCTACTGTCCCCTTGTGACTGGGTGGCGGTGTTTGTACTGACACTTCAGTGCTGGTTGTTGACTTAATGAGAATTCTATTCAGCTAGGTGGATTGAGATTCATGTGTTCGCTTCCAGGCCTAGTGCATGGATAATGTTATAATGTTGTATTTCAAGCAGTTGTCAAGTTCTTTTGACATGATTTGGTTACCTGAATGAAGTTCTGGTGTGCTCCCGTCCAGCATTGATTCCCATCTTCTGTAATATTCGTGCTGCAAAACACGAACTCATATGTTGTCTGGTCCTGAAATTATGGGAAAACTTCGTTATTAGCAGTTTTAAACTAGCTATTAGGTCTTCCATAACCATTGTTGGTATTCTACTTGGAATGTACTTTTTGGAAGAGCAAACAAACAAAAAGATTGATTTCCTGCAATGCACGGCCTACATGCTATTTGTCGTGGTATGACTTGGTTTGTTTCTGTAGTTTGAGATTGGTAATTTTCATGTTTTTACACTCTTCTCATTTTGGCACAAATGAAGATGGAATTATGTATTGTTTATTGGGACAGCAGAAGACTAGCATGATTGGGATGCATTATTTGTAGATCATCGACTTGATTAATTGCACTTGATTCATGATTTTTGTGCAAATCATTGTGTGCATTGCTTTTACCTAACCATTTATCTCGATTTGATTTGGGTATATTTTCAAAGAATTTATTATGCATGCTTAAAATTTTATGAACTAAATTCTTTTAAAGCTAAGTTAGCAGTCAATTCTTCAGGAACACGTAGCAGTTAGCAGTCAATTCTTCAGGAACACGTAGCAGTTGTTTATATGGGAAGGCTTAATTACTTAAAAAATTCGAAAGAGATTGATAAAGGATTATTTCTTAACCTTCTCCCAGTTGTAGCTCTTGGCAACACTTATTTTTATTACACAAGTTCATATAATCGTGGTGTTGTATATGCAAACTAACTGATATCAGCTTTTGTAGGACAATTGTACCTTTTATTTGAATATTATTAAATGGGGTAGTTTTAGAAGGTAAATGTCATGTTTAAAACCATTCTCTTTGAAGCATTTAAATATTTATTCAAGATAATTTTGGCATTGTACATGCGAACAAACTAATACCACCTTTTGCAGGTCACTTGGTCCTTGTAGGTGAAGATTACCAAGTGGCATAGTTCTACGCAGTATATGGCATATTTAAAACCATTCTTTTTTAAGTGTTAATATTTATTTAACTGTTTCCACCATGGGTATAAGCCTCTTGGGACTGCAAGACACAGGGAAATTGATTTGTTTATGGACTCACCTCCAAAGTTCTTCTGTTTCTTCAATTTTGGTTGACATGAGTTTCATTTCTGATATCTGTATTTTCATTTAAACTTTTTCCAAAGGATTGTTGGGGAAATGTTATAGTCCTTTGCTGGCGTTATAATTAAAACCATTCTTTTAAAGAAAGGTGGTTGAATGAGTACAATCAACATTCATTGCAATCTAATCTGGATCAGTGGAAAAGAGAAGGAACCTTTTTATTTGTTATGGTTGCATTTTAACAATAAATACAGATAGTAACCGAACATGCGTGCAAATGCTAAAAGATTTTAATAAAGCATCCATCATGTGATACAAAAATCACAACGGTGTGTAATCGAACTCGAATTCGAAAATTCTAAAAATCACGTCGGAACAACGGTGTAATCGAACTCGAATTCAAAAAACAATCGAACTCAAATTCCAAAATTCTAGGGACACGAATCGATCGAAAAACGTCGATTCAACGTGGTAGAATTGGATTGAACTCGATAAAAACGACCACAATTAACACACCGAATACCGATTAATACGTCACGAATCACACGGACTAATTTGGAATGACTCGATTTGAAATAGAAATTCACGAGAAATTGAAAAACACAATTTCAAGGAATTGTGGAGCCCTCACAGCAGAAATTGATGCCCACTGCAAATGTTAAAAATGCAAGAAATCGAGCTGCTCGACAGAGATCATCCAGCCTAGCCACTGACGTGAAACATCAAAACCAATTGAATATTGCAAGTTAGGCGTAGGAATGGGCATAGATGCAGGAGGAGAATTATTAAGAACATCTTCAAACATTCTAAATAGATTAGCCACCATTGCCCTAAGTTCCAGTGAGATATAAAATATTTTTATCTTATTTGTGTCAAGAGATCATTAAAATCCAAAACCACAGGCAAATTCGTATCACACTCCTCAAGAGATATATATATACGGTGAAGAAACATCATCCAAGATAACAGTTCTCAAGATCCGCAGAAAACAAATAGCTGTTCAATAACAAAGTGCCCCAGAGGAGCCATGAAACAACACATCAAGCTTGGTGAAAGGTTAAATTCCTTTTTGCCTTCAAACTAGCGTTTCTGAGTGTTCCCCTGGTTTGTTATCTCTGCCACTGCTCACCCAGACTTTGGAAGTGCCATTCCTAGTATCCAACAAGCCAAAAGCAGAGACAAACCTCACACTCAACCCATTGTGAAACCAATATTCACAAGTATAAGTTTATGGCATTGGACAACAGAGATTCAAATTCATAAATTTGACAATATCGAACTCAGATTTACATGGCAAGATCACACCTTTCCAAAAGTAACCTGATCAAAATGCAAGACCAAACTACACCAACTTACCAACAACATAGCACAGCCCAACTTCCAAATGCCCAGTCTAAAACGGATAAAAATCAGGGAAAATTGAAGACACACACACACAATCCAACATTCATCACATCATTGCTGAACCACACAAAAGAGATCACAATCACCAATAACAGCAGCTCTCAGTTAACTCACTTCTGCTCCAAATCTAGCAGTCAGGCGCAGTCAAATTTCTTTTTGCCCTTTTTGCTACTACTCTCAGATATCGCCTTAGCAAATGCCTCAACAATCTTCTGCTGAGACTCGAGGATCATCTCTGTCCTCTTCAACTCCATCTCCATTCGCATCTCCTCAGCCTGTTGTACCATATCCATCTTCACCTTCTCTACCCTCATAAACCCCTCACCCAACGCCTGTATTGCTGTCACCACCTCACCCACACCATCACCACTCTTCTTTTTCCTCGACATCTCATCCGTCTTCTTTCCTGTTTCACCCCATCCGACACTGAAACCCTTGTTAGAAGCAGCAGCTTTGCGACCAGGAACAGAATTGGTAAATCTAGGGTTGTAGTAGTTGTTAGGGTAGTGACCGTCCACATCATCAAATTTAGAATAAACCTTCGCCCCGGACGGCTCTGCAGTTGCCCGTCCAGGGATTTTGATCCGAAATCCACTGGGTGGTGCCCCGTTATTCTCAATTCCCTGACTGTTGAAAATACCCTTCGGATTATAATTATACAACTCGTTGATGCGTTTGATGCCGTTCTTATGATCATCCTCTTCTTCGTCATCGGAGGACGGAGGTGTAGGATTGGGGCCCTTCTCCATGGCGTGCATATTCTGGAAGTGGACCCAGGAGCAGATGAATCGGCGGACGCCTCCGTGGGCGGCGGCTCTCTGGATCTCGGCGCGGTACCTCTTTCGGAGCTTCTCCATCTTGTGGCGGCATTGTACGGCAGTTTTGGGAGGGCTGGCCGGGCAGTGAGACGCTAGGTCGTCGGCGACCTCCTGCCAGTGGTTAGCACGGAGGTTGCCGCGGCGGAGGGAGTACCACTTCTCCTTGTAGGCGTCTATGAGAGCCACGGTCTCGTCAGGGGACCAGCACAGCGGCGGGAGGCGGCGGGAGGCGGAGGCACCGGCGATGGAGGGGAGGGCTAGGGTGGCGGTGGGAATGTGGTCGTCGTCGTTCGGGGAGGGTGAGGAAGGGGATACGACGGTGGCCATGAGGGGCAAAGGGAGGCAAGCGTGGATACGAGATCTGGAGGAGGAGTGGTGGTGGCGGCGGCGGCGGCTGTGGCATAATGAATGAGAAGGGGGACGGGGTGCGGTGGGGTAGGGTCGGGGGCTGAGTTGGAGGATCTATAGGCCACCGCTTAGGGAGCGGAGGCTAAAGTGCGCCGGGGGAGGTGGGCGAATGCTAACGTGCGCGAAACCAGAGGCGTGGGCTCTTTCTTTCTTTGCGCGTTTGTGCATTTGTATTATCCACTTTTCTGGAATTATTATCGGCACAATTGTTTTCAGAGAAATATAATAACAATAACAATAATAATAATTGTTTACCAATCAAGTACTTACACCTAATAAAAAAAATGGTCCACGTTGTTGTTCCTACAGTTCTACACACACCACAGGATGATCGCAACCAATCCGAGCCGATCAGCCGTAAGCGCCTCACCCACTGGAATGGGGAAGGACACTCCACGGCAAATCAGAGATGGCCTAGAGTTGTCTAGCAAAATGACACTACACTCAAGGAAGAAATGCTTCGCTTCCCCCACAGAATAATTGCAAAACCGGCAGGCCCTATCGGTCCAACGCCCCCGACGAACCAGGTTGGAACAAGTGGGCAGACACAGAATACTGTTTCCAAAACGCCAGCGGAAAAACTGAATTTTACAGGTCAATCTCACTCTCCGAGTAAAATTCTAAGACTCCTCGCCGGATAGTGAATATTCTTCGTTACTATTAAAATATTAATCTTTTCTTCGTCAATGTTATGGTTGTTTAGGTCATGCATGGAATCCTTAACACGGTGTAAAGTTCTGTACACGTCTATATGATTATGTTAATGAAGTCGTATTCATAAAAGTTATAAATATAGATATAAAAATTTTTAATAAATAATCATTAAAACATATTTAGAAGTTACAGTTTTTTTATATATATATCAGAGTATTGGTGTGATTTGCATAACTTGTATTTGTATAGTGATTGTATATTATTTAATATGAGATATTAAGAAAATAAGAATATAGATGCATCATTAAGGAATAAAGTATTCAAACAATGAATCAAGCAACAAAGTATATAGATGGAGTTTATTTTTTGCGGTCAATGTTTTGTTTCATGATCGTCTAAACAACGAGTGGATCTTAAATTTGAGAGAACATCAATACTTTGTTGTTGTGGTTGGTGTATCATTAGAGTATTAAGAACCAAATCTATCTTTATATGAGATAAGGTTACAAACTCAACGTGTCGTTGCCTATCTACATATAGAGATATGTACACAATCGATAAATGGTTTGTCTTCTTGCAAGTGAATAAAGTAATTATCTTATGCGATTGATATTTTATCATATAGAAACCCTTAGCTAGAATAGTGGAAGATCGGAAAGGAGTTTTTGATTGAGATTCATCTCATGAGGAATATTGATTAGGTAATATGATTGAATTTATGAGTTTGACTAAATTTATGACTTTTACTCAATTAGAATAAACTAAGATGTAAAGCTTATATTGCACGTAGGCTTGTAAATGAGTAGAGTAATGCCCTACCTTTGCCCATACTTGAATAACGTCCAGTCTCCATACCCAAACCAAAATCCAAATCTATAACACTTTAAGGTAATAGGTCGGGTACCTATACTTGATCTAAAATTTCAGGTCCCATTTGGGCCTAACCCAAACTCGGTCCAGCCTTTTTTTGTTTTTTTTAAGGTGAGTGTATGCTAGGGTCCTAGGGTCGAAAGGCATGAAATTTTAACATGATCATGTTGTGCTTGCATTTTGCTTGATATGGAAATTTAAAATATTGCAAAAGTACATCTTATTTTCAATAATAATTCTTTCAACAAATGAAAACATAACAATTTATATTAGACAAATATACACAATATAATAAAAAATCTAAACATGTGCACAACTAAACTTCAAGATAGAAGCCTTAGCCATATATCAAACAACACAACAAAAAATAAACAAAATTAAAATCTTACTCATCTTCCCCATTTGGTTAGTTGACAAAATACCAATTCTAAGTATAATTAGAATTGAAATATTAATAAAAATATTTTCATTACAATGAATTAGAAAATACAAATTTACATATATAATAGTTTTAAACACAAAAAATCTGATGGCTTGCAAAATTAAAGAACAAATAGACAAATTAGACAATATGTATAATATTCATAATTCAATATAATAGCGAAATAACATAGATATATAGAACAATATCATGAAACTCACAATGTCATTAAATCTTTCACAATCCACTTTATCTTCTATCTTTGCTTGTGAATATCTTTGTCACAGCCTATCACGAAACTCAAAATATTTTCTGCGAGGATATTAACAAAATATAAAACAATATATATTGAAACAAGAAAACTACATAAAATTCTGCAAGTATTTAATAAAAGGTGAGAGTTTGCTTACCAAAATGCAAGCATCCAACTTTATCTATTGTCATCATTTTTCTACTAAATTCCAAACAACTCTAAATCATTTACAACTGAAAAGGTTAAGATATAACATAAAAATAATTAGATTAATAAAAGCAATCAGAATTGAACAATTAAAAACATAAATAACTTACCTTTTTTTCAAAGTGATGTAATCTAATCATTAGCTACTATTAAAGCCTCAACTGCATCTGAAAGCAAACAAGCACAGGACTTATCAATAACATGACCTCCAACACTAAATGTTGTCTTTGATGCAATAGTAGTTGCTAGAAGTATTAATGTATTATGTGCTATTTTGGTCAAAGTTGGTAGACTAGAACTATTTGTTTATCACCATTTCAATATATTAAATGATTTTACTCATGAAAATTCAGGCTTATCTAAGTAGCCATCCAACTCTAATTTTACAGTCAAAGAAACACGTGATTAATAACACCATCTATCAAAATCACATAAACAAGCATGCATTTCAAAGCCAGAACTACGTGAGACTGTGGATTCACTTGCTGAGGCAAGAAAACTACCTCCATAGTCTAAAAACAATTTAACCAAAATGTCATGAATCCTTGGAATATATGGTTGAGCATTCAAATAATAGATCCTTTTATAAAAGTACTTCACCAATTTTATTTTGAACCTTGGATCAAAACTGATAGTGACAGCTAAAACCAAGGAACATTCATCCCAATATTTATCAAATTTTTCTTTCATAGAATTTGCCATACTCTGCATGAATTCATAATCATTATTTTTCCACTCAACTAGCTTCAAGTGAATCTCACAAATATTTGGAAAAGAAAAAAAAGATTAGAAGCTAGATATTTGACACCGCTAAAATGATGTGTGGCCTCATAAAAAATCAACAAGCACTCATGCACCCATCTAGCAACTTCTTATTCTGACTCAAAAGGATTAAATTGATAGTGTTTATCGATCCTTTGTAGGTGGCATAAAGTTTTCTTAAGAGGTAAAGTCGTCTTAAGCAACTCATAAGTTGAGTTCCAATGGTTAGATACATCCATGGCCACCTACCTCTTATCATTTAAGCAACATTGTTCTAAAGTAACATGAACTTTTTGAGTGCTAGCAAGAGACTTGTCCAAATATCTCACAGTTTCATGAATTTTTTCAATTGATCCCTTAACTTGATTTAATCTATCTTGCACAACCAAATTTAAAATGTATACACTGCACCACACATGCAGCAAATCTCCATTAAAAAGAAGTAATGAATCATTACTAAGCCATTCCTTAAATCTTCTAATCATTGAATTGTTGGTAGTAGCATTATCAACAATAGAAGAAAATAACTTTTTCTCTAAATTCCATTCTCAAATCAATTCTTTCATAAATTTGAACAAGGTCTCACCATCATGTGGATATGAGATCTTTTTAATGCAAGATTTTTTTTTTTATTGGTAGCTCCCAACCATCATCACTAAAATGAGCAGTTAAAAAACAATACACAATATGTGAATTTTCTAACGTCTAAATATTTGTTGATAAAGATACTTTACACCAAAGTTCATGCAACAACTTGAAAACTTTGACTTTTTCTTCCTTCATAAACTTCAACACATCACTTTTGATTGTATTTCTACATGGAAGTTTAAAATTTGGATTCAAACCATTCAGGAAAACTTCAAAGTATTCCATGTTTGCCTATGTTGAAAGGATACTTATGTTTAATGCATGCAATAGCTTAATTCTTTTGACTTCTAAGCTAATCAAACATGAATTCTATTTTGGGACTTCTACTTTTCAATTTAAACTTTGGACATGCATTTTGCAAATGTTTTTCAAATGTGTAGTCCCATACGAAGCATTACTAGATAGCATTTTTCACAGTGATTGCATTTCGCATGTACATTACCTTCTACTCCTTTTATCGTTGTAAAGTGATCCCAAACAACTAAATGTTTTCTTTTTGTTACTTTAGTCTATCACTCACCTTTTCATTTCCACTATACCCCCCAAAACCATGAAGTGATGCAGATTAACTAGGCTAACTAGATTCAACATGAGAAGTAGACATTATTAACCTGCCAAAAGATGAGAAATGAAAATTATAAGCTTTCAACATCCACACTCTATAAGAAATTAAATATTTTTCAAAAGTAGACTTATTGAGGTCTAAGTTAAGATTTAGAATTAAGAAAATACATATAGGAATGAAACCAAACTAGAATAAAAAATAAACAGGATCAAAGTTGTTCGAGACTGCCATATGGAATATAAATTCATATGATTCTAAGGGTTTTAATCAGTCAGATATCTACTTTCCTTTTAAATACCACATATTTTAGCTAAAACTTACATGCCATAGACGCATGCATCCAGAAAGTAGCAATAAATGAACAATAGGTGTACACTTGGAAAAATTAGATGCTCGTGTCATTGTATGAAAAATCATTCTTAAAAACATCATGCTAATATAAATGTAGGATGCAACTAGAGTCTCCTTGGTTCTTTAATATTTAATATAAATTGAACTTGTCACAAGATAATTCACCAAGCCCACTCTTGCAATTTTATTAACCCCAATTCCCAAGCACCAATCTTGACCACTTTCTTAATCATTAATAATTAACCCCAGAATATATTAATTTATGAACCCAAATCTTGCTTACTTACGCTATCTCATGTGTCCCCATCTTTTGAAAAATCCCCCGAATCAAAGGATCTGCAAGGCTAGAGATAGGCATTCCCATTGTACAGAAATGATTTTTCTTTATTGTTATTATTTTTTTGTCTAGGAGATGCAACCAATGATTAAGGTAATTGAGATTGTATCTACATTATTTTTTGACCCTCTCTAGTTAGTAGTGTTATAGAGGACTATTTACGTATAGAACAAACATTACATGTGCAGATCTTGCTGTCATCCCCGCTTGATTTGGGGTTTCCAAAATTTCAATTATATTCAATTACAATCAGTTTGTGAATGAATATCCAAAATTTTTGATACAGAAGGATATAGATCCTAATAAAGAAAGAAAGAAGGACAAAACAGCCACATGAGCAAAAATCTAGATTTTAAATGGACAACAAAAAACCTAGAAATTGATTTAACATTTTAATAGAAATTCTGGTCAAAAGAGAGGAAACCTACTGTCGAAGAGTAGAGTTCTACCATGCATCCATGCTACTGAGTGTAAATCATCTCCTTGGTTTGCCTCTCACAATTTTGCCTTCTATCAAATTAATTGTAGTTTGGAGCTTTTTGCATCTTTGAATTGTGAAAATGAATTGATTGGAGTGTAATGTGACTGCATGAGGAGTGAGCTTAGTGAGGACTGAAGCAGTGGAGTCGCGCAGCAGTGGAGATGGAGCCGTGGAGGTTCTGGAGGATGGTGTTTTTGGAACTTTAGACCTGACGGCCAATGGGATTTGGGACCTCCAAGTTCAGTGTGGTTCTAGGCTTCTAGATTTGAAGTTTGAAGAGGTTCTAGACTTCTGGGCCTTCTGGCTTTGAGAGTTTTGGGTAAATCATAGGTCCTTATCCCCGTGGGTTTGAATGGGTACTAGGTCCTATCTATGCCCATTTTATTATTTATGTAAGTTTAGGTAAAATAAATTACATAGGGTATCGATTTGGGAAGAAATATAATTTATGGGTTTGGATAGGATATTACCCTATCCATTTATAAGCCTAATTGCACGATACTCATGATCAGAAGGTTTATGTGATCACATCACTTCATCTTAGTTGGGTTATGATATATGGTACAAGTTAAGTATTACTCATGTCTTTCCAACTATGCTTATTGCTAATTAAAGATAAACTTCTAGAGTGACATACATAAAGAACAAGACAAGGACAAAAAAGAAATTTTGATGTGGGGACTCAAACAATACTTGAAAAGTCTCATGGTTAATTTGATTACAATGAGATTGGATCAAGAGAAATTATTTATTTCCTATTATATTTGTAGATAAAAACATAATGAGAGAGAGGGAGGGAAAATATTCTACTAGCCTCCTTTTTTATATTTTCTCTTGTTCAAAATTCTCTAATATACAAAAGAGTTTGTGTGGGATTTTACGAATGAGTTCGTGGAAGTTTTTGGAAAACCTTGTTCATGCCTTGTTTGTGAGGATAATTTAGAGGTCGTGACTAAAGTTTTGTAGCATGTGGATCATGTAGAGAAAAATTCTAGAAATTTGATTCCTGATATAAACCTAAACAACCTCCCATGATTAGTGTTATATGAGTTATGCTAAAAAAAATTAATGGGGTTGGGAATTGTATTTTTTGCCGTGTGTTTATGATTTGAATTGAATTTTTGCATTCTAAACCTACTAAAACCCAGTAGTTGAAAGTCAAGACAACTTGCTATCACGTTCTATCCCTTTAAACACCATTAACAAGGGATTGAAACTAAATGTAGGGCCCTCAACTATGGCAAGTCAACCTAACATATCATTCACATCTATTAGGAAACCACAATTACCATTTGAGCTGGTATCTTCAGAGGGACTCTCATCTAAAGAGTCTTCCCATTGGTGTCAAAGTAGACTTCTTATAATAAACCCTCATTATTTCTAGTAAATTGAACGTCATTTGTCTTAAACAAATTTGCATTAGCAATTACTTATCCAAGCTCTTATTTTCTATCTTTAATTTATTGCTCTAGAAAGAAAGTCACTAATTTCATTTAATTAATAATTACCAACAATTATAATGGCCTTGTGGATCTGATATAGTAACGTTCCTTTGGACATAAGACAATTTTGATTTCTATGCATTCACTAAACTATGAATAATTATTTCTTTTCAAAACCAATTCACGCGGTGATAACTCTTTTTGTCTTAGCTTTATTTCATCATTTATTAGGCTACTTCTCCTGAATTTAAGCACAATTGGGCTAAAATTTTGTAAACTAAACTTAAGGTATGGGGTTGATTATATGATTTCTTTCTTTATTTGACCAAGTTTTAAGTAATTTTCTCTTTACATTTGATACTGAATGAAGGGTACTTTTTCAAACATTAAAGTATGGAATACAATTTTAAAATATAGATGTCATCAACCAAGTTTCATCGCCCATATAGGCATTAATTTCAAAGAGCTATGCCCAAACTTTGGCGTAGCACCAGCGCAAGCATCAAATAGCAACAAGTTGTTGCGAAACCTTTCCTCTAACATCAGTGCAAGCACCAAACACAATAAGTTGGTGCCCAAACTTTCTCAAGCACCAATATAGGTATCAACTTCAAAACATTTTGCCAGAGGCCTACTTCAACTCAATGCTAGCAATAAGATAACCTTGCCTATCTGAAAAATAGAATAAAAACATAACAATAAGAGGAGAGTTAGAAGTAAAGAGAGAGGTTGAAGAAGGGAAGTAGGCTACAAAAATTTCGTAAATCAAAGGGAGAGAAAAACAAGGGCAAGAGTGAAAAAAATCACCACCATATCAAGAGAGATTGGAGAATCAAGATACAAAGGACTACAGTAGAATATTTCTACAATAAGCTCCCTTCTTCCTTTATTTTTGATTCTATTTCTTGTCTTGTTCAATTCTTGAGGATGAATCGTAGATTTAATTTTGCAATCTCCATGAGTGGCTGAATTTTAATTCTAGAGTATTGTATGGATTAGGTTTGAAAGAGTATCTTGAATTCTTAATTCATTCATCCCATTTTAAGTTAGTCGGTTATTGGTTTGTTGATTATAAATTTGTATTTTAGAGTTTGGCCATCTCTTGAATTATTCTTTTTGGGAAATAATTAGCTTGAGATATTAGTAATTTATTCTAGAAGAAAATTGATACTGCTTGTGTATTGAAAAGGGCTTGAAAATGAGAACTTCAATATATAAGATATTGTTACTCTAGATTAATCCCTACTTGAACTTCATGAATGGTGATAAAACCACATTCATCTATCAATTGGAATTCCAATGTAGTCTTTAGAGAATAATTGGATAAAAAAAGAAATAACAACAGTTCAAGGATAAAACGTATGAGAGGTTACAATTAATTCGACAAAATTGAGTAAACTCCTGATATGCAATTATTCTAGGGCTCACTCAATCTTTGATTACTCTTAAAATTACATGATTTGTTGACCTTAGCTAGGCAAAACAAGTTTGCTATTTGATTTAATCACTGTTCCAATTCTTAAATTTGTCTAACTAATACTAGGATTAAGGAATGTGATAGACACTCCTTGTGAAACAATACTAACTTGTTATATATTACATGAATTGACCTTGTACAATTGAAAGTAGAACACCCGTTCATGATACATCAAGTTTTAATATCGTTGTTAGGAGAGATGAGTTCTCTAGTCATAGAGCTAGATTAAACCCTTATTTTGTTATTTGTTTTGTAGTGCTAATTTCTTTCTTTCGAGTCCTTTGAATTGTGTGCATCATTGTTTATTGTGTTTTGTTGTTTTAGTTAAAACTTTTCTTTTGTTCAATCTTATATCATGTTACTGTTGGACGATTAAATTCTATTGCAGCAATAGAGGTCAATAAGAGACTACTTTTGACCCGTAATGCATATGAATTCAATGGGAATTGTGAAGCCTAGCATAAATTCCAAAAATTTCCAATTAGAACCTTCCCTTGTAAGTATGGTTCAATTGAACCAATCAGAGGACGATTGAATGAAGTTCTCAAAAGGATTGAATGAAGATCCCAACACATACCTCATGATATTTAATGACATGTGTAACATTGATAAGTACAAGAGTGTGTCAAAGAAGGTTATTAAGCTGGGATTCCTCTTTTCTTTAAAGGATTGAGTGAGGACATGGTTGTGAGGACGGCAACCCAAACACTAGCACTTCTTGGGATGATTTGATAAAAAATTCCTCACCAAGTTCATCTAACTTGGAAACATGGCCCAATTAGAGATGAAATCAACAACTTCAAGCAAATTGACTTTGGGCTATTTTACAAAGTATGAGAATGCTACAAGAAGCTTATGAGGAAATGTCCATGGCATGGCTTTGTAGTTTGGCTACAAAGTCAACTCTTCTCTAATGGACTTAACAACTAAACACACAATGTATAAGTTGTACTAATACTCTAATACCTATTTAAAGAATTTATGACTCATGAATAAGTTTTAATGATTTTGTACTAAGAAGTCATGAGTCCATATTTATAACTTTTTATGAATAAGATTTCTTAGCGCAATTATATGGACACATGCATAACTTTATATCGGGACAAATTTACATGCATGATAAAATTATCACAATATCAATATAAAGAAAATATCAATATTTTATTGATTAATCAAAAGTATATTTATAAGTAATATCTTTCACAAACAATTGGTGTTAGAGAGCATATTACTAAAAATCTCTCATTTGCACTCTAATGCTGATAATCCTACTATTAGTTGCTATGATATCTATTATTCATTTTTTTCAAAATAGTAATCCAACTGTATTTGTGTCATCAAATTAGTAAATAGGTTAGCAATATTACCTACTGAAGTTATTTTTTGCATGACGGTGCTACCCCTTTTAAAGATTTCTCAAACGATATAATAATACCTCTTAATATGTTTGAATTTTTTTTATGAGACTTTGATTACTTTGTTTGTGCAATCACACCATTTTAATAATTGCAATAAACTTTTTGACGTGATCTAAAAATTTATCGAATTTTATTTTAATATTTTTAGTTTTATTTACTAATGAACTTTATTAATAAGTTGGGTGATATAAATTTTTAAAGTTTAGATTGAGGAAATTTAGTATAAATATTATTTTAATTAAATTAAAACAAACAAATCTTTTATATATTTGAATCAGGAGTGCGATAGGTTAGGGTCCGCTGCTGATCCACCATTGAGCACGGCCGCATCTGGCCTCACCTCTGCCACCATGGCAGCTGTTGCTCGAAGACCGCGTCACCTCCACCATCTGACGTCGGCGTCACGGAAGAGCTGCCCCCACGTCGAATCAAGCCGCGCCGCCCGAATGCCCGGAGTCTGCTAGCGCACCACCGCGTCTCTACCCCCAAACACCGCATCTCCATCGCTACCGCCCAGGCCAGGCCGTCGGGCCGTCGCGATCGTCACTAGGACCTTGCCGCGCCGTCATCTCACCTCTTCACACACCCATCGTCGCGTTTGAAGCTCCGATACCGTCACAGATACCCCGGTTGGTTTCCAGCAAGAAGCAGCGCCCTCTGGAGTGTGCCGAAAAAAAAGAAGACAAAAACAAAACAAAAAACAAAAACAAACAAAAACTGAAACGGGAAGAAGAAGCAGGGTACCTATACTCGGGAATGAAGAATATACTTTCTTGATTGCCTGGCGTAGGTGACGAACTTGTGCTGATGATGTTTGGAGCAGTCCTTGCTACTGTGTTTGGGCGTCATGATGGTCAAAGACGGCTCCTATTTACAGGTTGCAGGACGTCTGAACTATGAATTTCAATGGAGCGAAGTTTGTGCCAACTGACTGAAAGAAAGCCGCAGGATTTGGAACGCGGTGGTCACAGAGTTCACAGGGTTCGGAAGATTTGGACTAAAGAACACATCCTTCCCTCTAAGTTATAGAAGACAGTGGTGATGGAGTTTCCATGAGATTTGGATTCTTTGGAGATAATGGATTAACTTCAAATCGGAATTGGAGTTAGATAAAGATTTGCTTGAAGATTACCAACTACGCCTCTATATTGATCAGGAATGTTGAAATATGGGAGTTCGGCACCAACTTGGAAGTAAAAAAAAAAAAAAAGAAAAAGAAAAAAAATGTTTTGGCACTCCTGTGTATTTTTCCAGGACTTCTAATGGGAGTAAGCCCAAAGAGGAGGGTGACAAGACTTTAGGCCATTCCTGAAAAATGGCAGCACATAATTGTGGGATTAGGGCCTATGACCTTGAAAGAGTTTAAAGATAAATAAAGAGGCGAGCAGATTGAAAAAGCCTGCCTTGGAAATTTTTTGGCATCAGGCTTGTCCAACCCGAAGCACCTGGGTTTTCTTCATGAGAAGGCTCGAGATAGACTTTGAGCTAAGCAGCCCGTTCACATATGGGATAATTTCACAAAACCCTACATATATAAAAAGATAGAGAGAGAGAGAGAGAGAGAGAAAAAGAAGAAGTGATCAAGACTTACACATTTAAAATAAATTTTTTATAAACAAATCTCGAGAAGGACATTGTAAACATAAAAATTTTGTACTCAATTAAATGACGCCACATGGAAATATGGTATAAAAATTGATTAAATAAATTCAATTTATATTTTAAAAATTTAAAATAAATAAATAAATAATTGATATCTTAATTAAACAATTAAATGGCAATAGATGGCGAAATCCTGTTAGATGCACAGAAAATAAAGACTCTATCAAGATTAAGTTTATCGATTAATTTCTCTGATAAGTTTTAAATTATGATAGCCAATGAAATCATGTCACATTTATAAGTAGATGCAGTCATACTATCTCTTTTGAAAAGTAAGAAGCATTTAAGGCTCTCTCTAAAAGTTCAAGAAAGATCCGTGGCGTTCATTAGCAAATTCAAAGTGTTTTTTTATGTGAAATCTTCAAAATTTGATGTTTGATGTAAAATCATAGTACTAAACTTAAAAATCAATATTAATTCAAATTCCAACAAGCTTTAAGAAAAATCAAACACAAGCTCTTTCCTTAAAAGTTATTCAAATTTTAAGTTGTGTTTTTGAAAGAAGAATCAGAAGATTGAAATTAGAAAATAGAATCAATATAAAATTTATTTTGACTTAAATTTATTTTTTTTTCAATTTTTCTTGTTATTATTCAAGAAATTGTCTTACAGGGACGACGATGTGTGTCGCCTACTCTTATGGCCCGTGCTTGAGAGCGGATGGGTTCTCGATTCTCTTTTCCATATCTCTCCACACTTCAGTTTTAAGAATAGAATTAAAACCTATTAAAATTATTTTATAGAATTAATTATTAATTATTTTAGTTATTTTATATTAAACTTACCTTTTTATCAAGTACTTCATATCATAAAAAATATATAATTAAATTTGATAAAATAATCTACCTACTTTAATTATTTAAAGTGAAGATGTTCTTACAAAGTTAGGTAGCAGGATAAGATATGATGTTCTCATCCATTGCTTCAGTGCATCATGTTCCTGAGTGGGTTGTGCTATACAGAAAATTATGGATCTCAAATGGGGCATTTGGATAATGTAAGAGTACATTTGATCAAATCTTGACAAGTGTAATGCGTCAACAATCTGAGTTCGGACAAACCAGGATTAGAATTTCCCCATCAATTAACAGAACTTACGGACAGCCCCTTATTTTCCCTATTCTTAAGGGCCAGAAGTTAGTGCAGGAGACAAAGGATTTAAACTACAATAATGCCTAAATTCTGACAATTCATTCTTCATTCAACTCACTTCGCTGTAATAATTACTACACACACAAAATGCAGTCAAAATTCGATCCCTACGATCATCTCAACATCTCACTGAACCCGGACGGCTCACTCACCCGCTACATCAAGCTACCGCAGTCCCCCGCCACCGGTGAGTCCACCACCGGCCACGCCGTCCTCAGCAAAGACGTCACCCTTAACGCCGACAAGAAAACGTGGATGAGAATCTACCGCCCCGCCAAAGTGTCCGCCGCCCGCCTCCCCATCGTAATCTACTTCCACCCCGGCAGCTGGATTCAGATGAGCATTGCTGACAACATCCTCCACGACAACTGCAACCGCATATCCGCAGAAGTCTCCGTCGTGCTCGTCGCCGTCGAGTTCCGCCTCGCGCCCGAGCACCGCCTCCCGGCGCAGTACGAGGACGCCATGGACGCCGTGGTTTGGGTCAAGAACCAGACGTCGAGTCGCGGGAACGGTGACGGGTGGATAAGGGACTACGGCGACGTCAACAGGTGCTACCTCTACGGCGTGAGCTGCGGCGCCAACATCGCGTTCAACGCGGCGCTCCGGCTGCCGGAGATGAAGCCCGAGCCGTTGAAAATCACGGGGACCATACTGAACCAGCCGTTCTTCGGAGGGAAGAAGCGGACCAAGAGCGAGCTGAAGCTGGCGGCGGACCCGTTCTTCCCGCTGCCGGTTCAGGATTTGTTCTGGGAGCTGGCGCTGCCTGTGGGGACGGACAGGGGCCACCGGTTCTGCGACCCGTTCGTGGACGCGCCGACGAAGGAGAAGGTGAGGAGCCTGGGGAGGTGTTTGGTGATAGGCTTCGGCGGCGATCCGTTGATCGATCGGCAGCAGGAGTTCGTGCGGATGCTGGTGGAGAAGGGCGTGCAGGTGGAGGCGCGGTTCGACGACGTCGGATTCCATGGGATCGATATGATCGAGAACAAGTGGGCTAATGCCATTCTTAATTTTATCAAAGAGTTTGTTTGATTTTTGTTGGCCAACTGTTTTATTCTCCTCTTCTTTGTTTGCATTATTTTGGTTTTGATTGATCAACCTCGTAATGTTCGTTTCTTACGGTTTGTTTCTTGCGAATTATTTGGCAATACGTTTGGATGCATATTTCTTATAATTTATCTTTTCAATCTCACTACTCATGAAAATAGTACCATTTTTTAATCCTTTTTTTTAAATTTTATTTTTATATTGACACACTAATTTTTCTTCCCATCAAAAAAAATTTGTTGTTGCTGACTGGCTAATGTACTTGAAGCACTAAAATTTGAAAAGTGTCCCTTTTCTATGTTATTTTTTCCCCTTCTTCTGTTTCCTTTTTCTTTCTCTTCAGTCTATTTTTTATTTCTATTTTTAATTTTAACGTGGATGCTTGTTTTCGAGATCATATTTAGACATTATATCAACTTTTAATTTTGAATATGTATGTTGGATATTAACTCAATTCTTTCTATTTTAATTTTTTTTAAAAAAATTCATAAATAAAATATTTATTTTTAGTTAATAAAAAAATTAAAAAACTAAACAGAAATCAGAATAAAAAAACAAAAATAAGAAAAAGGGAAGAGAAAAGAAAGAGATGAAAAAACAACAAAAATAAGAGTGAGAGAAAAGGAAGAACACTTGTCATGATTTGGTGTTGTGAGTACACTACACTTGAACGTAAGTATCGATCAAACCTCAAAAACACGTCCAAACAAAATATGGACACCTTGGCATTCAGATGAAACATGTCACCTAGTTAGTTCAATTCAATTTAATTTTTGATTCAAATTCAAATTTAAATTTAAGCTCAATCAAAAAAGGCATGATTTGAAAAAATGTCTTAAATTTAATTGAATTTAAGCTAGCACTTTATCCAAAATAATAAATTTTAAAGAAAATGATGCAAATGTTTCTAGATTGAGTCAAATAGTTCCATAAGTTGTCAAGTTTTAAGTTTACCTATTTAAACTTGAGTCGAATAACTTAAATTTGCTAATAACTAAAATTGGATGCGATTTTGTCCCGTCAACTTATTAATGAAAAATTCAATTTAATCCAACATAAGTGGATTTTCAAAAATTGGAATTACGATAGGTTATAAATCTTTTGAACCAATCAATTTGGCCGTGGGATTGGCAATTTGATGAATTAGAAGCTTTCTTCTACCTATTATTATTTAAAGTGGAGTGAGACTTAAAACATATTAGTAATTTCAAACTTTCGAAATTTTAAAAAAATAACACCAATTAAAAGAAAACAATATTCATCTTTATCTTTCTTGCATTCAACTTAATATTTTATAATACTCAAATTCACCTATTCTAAATTTTCACTTATGCATCATTAATTTCTAATCAAATATGTAAGTTATAATAGAAAAATAAAAGAATTATTTATAATTATAATATAAAACTAATAGAAAAACAAAAATAAAGAGAACAAGTAAATATTATCAAACAAAAAAAAAAAGCCTTTTTCATTATAGATGTGGGTAAATAAAAAATCATCAAGTGTTCTCATAGTACACACATTACGTGTACATATGTGTACATGCATAAGTAGTCGAGTTGCAGCTCCACGGTTTGTAAAAACGTATTACTCAACTCGAATATAGCAAAGCTTCAATACTTACAAGGAAACATTACTAAAAATAAAAACTAATAGTTTACGAACAATTTGAGCAAATTGGTCGAATTAGCTAATTTATGTACACTCTTACCAACAACCTAGCTCATTTGATTAAGAAATTTATTAAATATTAATTCAATCTTGAGCTAATGAAATTGACTCAAAAATGCAAAGTCGAACAACTTGATTCATTGATGACATTTGGTAAAGGGTTTTGAAAATGAAAATTGAAAGAAGTTTATAATAAATGTTTGAATTATTTGATCCCTACACACACTTGCGCACACGTATATATATAATTAAAGATAAGGCCTATTTTTTACTACTCAAATATTAAATTATTGAAATGACGTATTTTAAAAAATTGTTTTTTCTTCTTCTGTATTTTTTTCTTTCATTTTTTCTCAACCTTCCATTTAATTTATTAAACTACCTTATTTTATTTTTGAATTTTTTTATAATTTATCCCTATCTTTTAATATGCTGTATCTCTCTCTCTCTCTCTCTCTCTCTCTCTCTCTTTTCTATCCTCCATTTGACTTTTTTATTTGTCTCTTCTTTTTTTATTTTTTAGTGTTTTTCATCCAAACTGTATAATCTAGGCTATTGTATTGTCGCTAAGTTTTTCATTTGTCTTTCGATAAAAATGTCACTATAAATTACATTGTGATTTTTTGTATTTGTATTTACACAAGAAAATCATGATACAAGTTTTTTGTATTTATTCTATAATTTGAATGAACTAAGTTCAATATTGGTATGCTATTTATCATAAATTACTATTAAAATTTAATTATATAATAAGTTAATTATTTATTAAACTTTTGGTCCTGGATGGAGTGTGCACTGTTACTAATATTAAATTATGCTTGAGAGATTTCGACTAACCAATTTTTCTTCTTTTTTCGCTTTCTATATTAATATATAGAATTTATTTTTCTTTGATTTTTTATCTTCTTTTCAAATCCTTCTTTTATTTATTCGTTATTT
Source organism: Avicennia marina (assembly GCA_019155195.1). Lineage (NCBI taxonomy): Eukaryota > Viridiplantae > Streptophyta > Magnoliopsida > Lamiales > Acanthaceae > Avicennia > Avicennia marina. Next base: position 9,543,954 of record CM032782.1, read on the forward strand.
ATGATATTATTTAATTTTGAATGATATATTATTTTTATTATGAAAAACGTAATAATTTCATAATTAAGAAAAATCTAAAATTTATAAATAATTTACATAACGAGCCAACTAACCAAATATTAATAATAGAAATGGTACACATTTGCCGTATTAAACCAAACATATGTGTAAGAATTGATTACTCCAGTCCAAATCTAAGGCAAATGATTTTGAATCAAAAATTCAATTTTAAAGTGCAAATCAAATGCCACCTAATGGTTCAAGTCCGATTGAGAAATGTTCAAATTTCAATTCAGCTGAGAACAAATAGAATTGGCCCAAAATGCATCCGGTTGGGTGGACATAGGAATTTGGGCCTAGCTCTATAAGGCCCATTGGGTTTGTATTTGGTAGCCCAACAACAGCAACAACAGTAAAAAGGGTTACTGCAGTAAATTTCAAAAATTCTACCATATTAAGAGAAAGGATACGAGAAGATAAATAGACATTGTTTGTTTGGCAGAGCATATAATTTTCATACTACTAATCATTTCCGAAACACTTCATGCACCTCTTGTTTACTAGTGACATAAATAATCTTAGCTCAAGATGGGAATGACTTTGTTCCCTCTCGTCTCAATCTGCATTTCAGGTCAGCACATGCACAAGGATGTGCTCTCTCTCTCTCTCTCTCTCTCTGGGGGTATTTCCATGACTGCCCATGTGTCATGTTCCCTTCCCAGAACCAAATAATCTGCCAAATTGCATGTCTTGAGTCCAACACTGAAAATGGCCACATCACATTTTACAAGCACAACCTCTATTGTTCCCTTTACACAATGGGCCCTCACCATCACCTCTGCCCGCCCTTTCCAACTTTTACTGATTCTGATAAATTAAGCACTTTTTACAACTTTGCCTTTTTACTCAATTCTTCTCACATATTAAACACTCACACAACTTGACTCAACAACACCACTAAGCCACCCAAAACAAACAGCCACAAATCAACTTCCCAAAAAGATTCAAACAATACACAGACAGCCTGTAAACAAGAACAATCAACTTTACATACCAATAAGTGAAAAAGCAAAAAAGAAGTACAGTCATGGGACTTAATTTTCCAGCCTTAAAGAAGGGAAAAGCAAAGCACTAGGTCTAATCTGGCTACACTGAAAATGATCACCCTATTAGCTTAAGCAGCAAGTTGCTGCCGCTGTTGCTGTGATGACTCTTCTTCGCTAAAATACAAGTAGGGTTTTGATGATCTTCTCGGTGCAGGTTCTTGTGCAATGTTGAGATGAGGGTGCATCATCATCATTTCCCTCTGGAGATAAGAACAATATATCTGAAAAGTTGTGGGGGTCACATTTAAGTGGAATCTCAATCCAAATAGGAAATCCACTTCAAGAAAGTTGATCTCTGTTGTGCTGATTCCTCCTACTTTAGCATAGTATGCGTTATTGTAGTACCTGCACAATTTATTCATGTCACTAAGGGTCATTTAAATTTGATGCTGGGGTCGAAAGATTTTAGGAGGGCAAGGTAGATATTTTAAGAATAATATCAAAATTTGAAGAGGCAAAATCATTGTACCAGAAAATGGGGGGAATTTTTTTGAATTGGGCACAATAATTTACATATCATTCGTGACCTGTGAATAAGTGTAAATTAGGGAGAATTGTTGAAATGGGGCTTTCAGGTACGAATGTTACATTGAGACAATTAGTACCCTTTCACCAGACTACATGGATGTGCTACCTTTGATAACCACAGAAATATATGACTTTGAAGATAAGAAGAAATTAATAAGAAAGCTGGATTTTCATAGCTGGACTAGCTTGTTTACATAACAAAATTAACATGGCTTGTTAGGGTTATCAAGAGATTAAGCAAAAAGCAAAAGCTTGATCACAAGGGATGATGACACACCTCTAAATATTAAAGTCAAAATCAGCTCTGTTTTTGTATGTGGCAGAAGTAAATTCAGGGAAAAGGGGAGCCTCAAGAAACCAATCCAAGTTCAAAATTCAAAATATGAACTATGTGTGATGATATTTGGATGAAAAGATAAGTGGAAGATTGAGAAATAGACTCACGTGTCATCCAAGAATTTAGCTGAAACCATGACACTAGTGATGAGCATCCTGTGAACATTGTAAGAATTGATGGGCAGGGCCGGCTGGCACTGCGTAAACCGATCAAGATAGACATATGCAACAATGAAGCAAGAAGGGCTGCAGTTTGCATACTGGAAGATTCTCTCCAGGTAGCTCTGGATTGAGATGCTTGGCCTAGTGAGGCCATGGAAGGCTGAGATCTTCTGGGGTAGGATTCTCAGGCAGACGTCGTTCGACTCAACCACCCGTTGGAGGAGAGAAGAGAGAAAGCTGATGAGTTTGGGTGCCACACTTGGGCTCTGATCAGGCTCTGCTGCCATTCTTGGCCAAGCTGAACTTTTGAATTCTGCTGTAGAAAAATATGTATATATTCAACAATCTTTTGGGTTTTTTTTGGGGGGGGGGGGGGCGCGGGTAGTTTGGGATGTGGGGTGATTTTACTGAAACGCCCTTTGGAACTTGAAGTATAGCTAGGCGTGTCTTGATAATCTCCACAGGGGGATCATATGTTGGTAGACTATTACTTAACATACATCAATCATGTGATTACATGCTGTGTTTAATTGTGATTGACTGATTGTGGGTTTTGTGGGTCCCGCTTGTGTAATCCTGCCATGTGTGATGATTCTATGGCACAAACACATTTGATTAAATTTTGGGATTTTAATTAGGGTCTGTTTTCCACCAACACAGCATTAGTTTTTCCCGTTTTCCCTTTTGCCATGATTGTAATGAAGCTGTGTATTAGGAAAAAGACCCAAATGGAATCATACTTGTGAAGCTGTCTGCGGTTCATTGCTTGGATCAGTGATTAGATCTCTGAAACCAAATCATTTCAAATCTTTCATTTACACCCAAATGCTCGACAATTGTTTTGGCTTCATCTCCTACTACAATGTATCAAGTGTTCTGGACTTCATCTGATATTAAGTGTAACCATATATAAATCATAGTGCAGATTACAGTTAGATCTCTAATATATGTCGTTAGATAATGTCGGAGTGGATGACTCTGACCATAACCTGTGATTGGTCATATAATAGGAAGTGACATTACTTTCTCGACAAGTGCAAAGAACACGGCCTGACATCAGAGCAGTTGGATGGCTAACCTTTGGGAAACAACATTCATGGGTCTCATGCTACATCTTAATTATTAAGACATTGTGTTTATAGACCATTACAGCTCACTCTTTCTATCCTCTTCCGATGTGTGACAGACAACCAACTCATATTTAATACTCAACAACAGGTAACAAGATTAGACTTTCAGTGTGTGGCAACCAGATCATAATTTATAATTAATAGATAACAAGTTCAACAAGATCAAATGTTTCTTTTGCTGGTTGAAATTTGATTAATTAGCTTTGGAGTTTGGACTCAAAGGAGCCAAGGGACATTGAACTGGACACTACCCTCACATGCGTTTGATTTCGATATTTATATGCATAATAAAAAAAAATTTAAATATTTTTAAAATTTTTAACTTCATAATTTACCATCCCATTTGAATTTAAAGTTCTGTTCTCTTCCTCCACTCTAGGAAACAGATTTTCAAGAGGTTCACAAGTATAGTATTTTGCCTTTTGAATGTGAACCAGGGGATGGAAGCAATAATTGGAACAAGTGTTATGTTTTTAAAAGGGCTAGGGGCATAAATGTCAGATTAAACCAGTGGGGGGATAGCTTAAAGGTAGAACAAGAAACTAAGGCTTTGTTTGGCAGCTCATTTTGAACCAGTCTCAACTTGTCTAAACTTTTATCAACTAAACATCTCACACTACAACATTTTTATTCAAATTCAAATTTAAAATTTACTCTCTTACATACACACATATATAAATTTTTAAAATTCAATCATTACTTTTATTTACAATTAAATTCAATATTTATATATGTACACATATACATCTATATGTATTTATACCTAAATTAATCATTATCCTTATATACTATTACATTATTATATCATTATTACATATTATATACATACAAAAATACTCATAGTCAAACAATTTTAAAATTTATTTCCATCAAAATTTTACTCCCAAACACACGCCACATACACTTCAAAATCTCCATTAATTTTCAATTACCATCCAAATCAACAGTCAAACATACCCTGACAATTTCCATCGGCGTATTAATCAATTCCCTCGTATCATTATCTATGTGTAACAACATGCATGGAAACCCCACTTTGCCCCCTCTGCGTCGTAATTGAAATATGTGCTCATGCATGGATTGTTACTTTGTGCAAATGATGATCAACTTTCAAGTACAAGGTCTATGTCATCTTGCATTAGTTGATATATGTGCTTATGCATGGATTTTCACTTTTTCAGCTAACACAAAATGGGTATAGCTACTTGCATTCTATTCTTTAATTTTTTTAATAATTCACCCAGAAACTTATTAAGGAGTCTGCATGATTATGGGAGCTAGTGGCTTCGTGCACACTCGGGTGCATACAAAATTTAAAATATAATTTATAATGTATACGCCTAAAGCTCTTCTATTATATAAATATTTTAAATAATATCAATGCATATTTTTCTATAATTCATTATCTAACAGAAAGTCGTCTACTTTAAATATAATAAAATTATATAATTTTTAATGACAATTAAATACGATAATGTTTTAGATGTTCTGAAATTTTGTATGAAATGAGGTGAAAAGAAAAATGTAATACCCAAAATTTTGGGAAATTAGGAAACTATTATTTTGTGAACTTGTATGGAATTACAGTAGAAATTATTTCAGTAAAATTTTGTGTTATTTTCAGTGAAATCACTTGAGGTTGATTAGGAAGCCTAAGAGGAAAATGGCATTTTTTGGTGACAAAATTTGCCATGCAATTTAGTAAATTTGGGGAGATAATTTTCCAGTCATGGAACAAGAAAAATGGGATTTAATGCTAGAAAATTCGACTAAAAATAGGCCGAAAATAAAAAAAAGTGGTAAATTTAGTTTTAAGGACCTAAATCACTATGAATTACAAACTCATGTAAATACTAATTAGCCAACAATATAAATGCCAATTAAAAGGGGAAGAAACTCCTATTCACACACCTGGTGAATAGTGACAGTGCACAAAGAGTGTTTGGAAATGTTTTAACCTTTAAGCATGTAGATACAAGGTAATTTTCACTCCAATTTACTTGGCTATTATGTATACACGTAGGATTGTTGAATTTCACACGTAGGCACATTCAAAACATTAGTTTTCGAAGGATTGCATGTGTTTCAAATGTAGAAAGTGAGTTAAGATCATGGAATAATATATAGGAATCGTAAGAGCGCGTATTAATATAACATGTAAGTAATTGAAAGCATGTGCATAATACTAAAAAATTCAAAAATAAATGAGGAATGGGTTTTCTATGGTTTTTAATCCATTAAAACATGTCTAGGGACCATGAGAACAACGGTAGAATGAGTTTTAGAGATTAGATTGGAGTAGAGGGAGAAAACTTGATTGAATAGTGTTTAGTGTGACAGTTTGCACATTGCCATAGCTGTTGTCATGATCACGATCCATCATAGTGCAATTGTGGAAGATATGGGCCCAATCACAAATTTGGGTGGGGGAATTATAGAACACCCTACGATCATGGGCATTGTTGCAAAACTGTGACTCACGATCACGGAGTGACACCTCGCGATCATGAGAGGAACAGCGAAAGTTCTAGTATGTTCCTCGCTTGAACATTGCAAATGTAGATTGAGGGCCAACGGTCATGGACCTACATGTCGTGATCATGGGACAAGATAGCAACCACTGAATAGTTTACTTGTTTAAGTGAAATTAATCCAAATCTCTTAATTTTAAGACTAAGTTAGACCTAAACTTACCACGTAAGGCATGATAAAATACAAGAGATGGTAATTAAAAGGCTTCAAGTGAACACAAACATGAAGAACACATTAAGCATTGACAAGCATGCATCAATAGACGAATTAAGGAATAAATGATGATCATACATATGATTGAATAGATGATCCAACGGCAATAATCGAAGAACTCAATCTTCAAAGTGATGAGTAAGTAGTAACACCTTACCAAATTTTACAACAATTTTCCTAACTTTGTTTATCTCATGACTAAATGTTTATACACATTTTAAAATTGAGTTTCTAAATGTTTTATCAATTGCAAAAGCATGGATTTTATGTGATATTTTGTAACCATGAAAGTATTGTTTTCAAATCTTAGATGAGATCTCTTTGTAAAATGCGTATCTTAAACTATACATTGAAAATCTGAATACATGTAATGAGAGCATAATAGCCACTCATGAGATTGCCTGTGAGTGAGATGAACGAGTTCCGCTTTACTAGTGGGGTAATAGATTTGGATTTGCCTAATCTGGACAAAGATTGATACCGACAATAGGTGAAGCTGATACATAACCCTATTAGTTGAGTGACACTAAATTGGGATACCTCCCAAGTAGGGTTGAAGCCTAGGGACCACAGCAGCACAGCTTAATTAGACGTGTCTTTCCTTAGTCGAGGGAATATAAACTAAAGCATTGATCAATGGAGAACATGCATAGGGTATATGACTATGAATTAGTTGAGAAATGAGAAATGAAAACAAGTGATACTTGAGGATAATGAAATGAAAGGAATGAATGTGGATTGTTTTCTAAATGTTATATGAATGCTTTTATTGTTTTGTACTTTTCTAAAAATGACCTTTTTACTTAATCATGAACTCTTTGAAATTGTATTGTTTGCTTATATCTGCTTTTGAAAAGTAAATAGGTAGATATTATCATTTATTAGGTGATTCATCACTCACCACCCCTAAGGACATTTTGCAAAAGAGGGGAAAAACTAAGAGTACACCTGGAGATGGTAGGACAAAAAGAGGATCTCACATTTCACAGAGTTTAAGATCATTGACATTATTTTCTAAAGACTATTGAAATGTAATGAATAGTGTTTCATTCTTCTATTGTGTACTTGAGATGAAACACTATTACCATAAATATTGTGATATTAATTTTGGGATTATTATTGAATTACATTGTTTGGCTTTGGTATTCATTAAGTTGGTTTACAAATACTACCATATAATGGTCTCAGATTCAGGGTGTGACAGGAGTGGTATCAAAGCTTAGATTTTAATAACAATAACCTAGAACATATAACTTAGATTGGACCTTAGGGATCACATTACGAGTGCTTAGGAAATCAATAACTTGCATTGTACATGCATATGTAGTATGTGCTTTATATATTTCCTTAGCAGTGTAATTGGATTTCGAAAATGGACGAAAGTAGTGGTTTCGGTGAATGAATGCCCAAGAAGAGGAGTGGCTTGTTGCAAAAGGACAAGGAGCACTTTCTTGCGGTATTAACTCACCTCAACACTATAGTTGTGGAGTTACTAGAGACCCAGTGATGGTGTGCTAGGTTGGAGACCAAAATTAAATAACTGAAAGAGGTGAATGCCGAGGTGCATCAGCATAATAGCGTACTAAAGAGGAAGTTGGATAACATAGAAACTCAATATGCCAAGCTTGTACAAACACATAAGGCTTCTAAGGAAGCTTACGATGAACTGCAAGCTCTTTGATACATAACTTTCCAGAGGAAGAATCGAAAAAATACCTTGAGAAGGATCTTAAAGAAGCACCAGAACTAGCACCAAAACTAAAGGTGGAAGAGACAGTGATAGATGGAGATGTATATAGAGAAGAGGAGAATTTAAACTAAGGAAATGGGTGAGACAAGATTAAGATTTACACGATTAAGTTGCTAGTTTATGACATTAAGATATAAGATAGCTATTCTATTTATTTCATTTATTTTACTTTCCGCTAGAGTTGAAACAATTATGTTATAAAATTTTTCTTTAATATCATATAGAGGAAAGTCCCTTAGTGGCATGTTTATTTAATAATATGTATATTTAACCTGTCAAGCAAAGTCCTTCTCTTATGTAGGAAAATGGTAGGCAGACCACGACACGTTGTGCAAAACCCACCTCATACTACCTTCACGAAGGATCCAGCTAGACAAGTACACCTACCCTTCATCTTTATCTTCAACTCAACGTTAGCCGCAACTAATAGTGGGATAGATGAGTCTAAGGCAAAAGGACTCGACTACCATTACAACATTAGTGGCAAAGTAATGGGCACACGACAACAATAGCCTGCTCAGCCTACAGCCTATCCTAATGGGGGAACCAATGCACATTATAAGGCACTGCAACGAGTGCATGTGCTAATGTTTGATGGGTCCCATGAACTTGAAGTCATGCAAAAATGGCTGAAGGAAATCAAAGACAATATTGAATTAAAGGAAGTGCCATGGACATGCGGCGGCCTAGGCTGTTCATCCCATTTCTCGTTGGCGAAACTACATTGTGGTGGGAAAGAGTCTCACTCGCTATGTTAGAAGAAGGGCTAGTTATGTGGGCTCATTTCAGAGAGGCCTTCAGGAACCATTTCTTCCCAAACACGCTCTGCCTTAAGAAAATGGTGTAGTTTGATAGCCTAATACAAGGTCCTAATATGTTATTGTGGAATACTCAGCAAAATTCCACGCCTTGGGCAAGTACTCTCTCATGGTGATGGTAAATCATCAACTAAATATGCACAACTATACCAGAAGTTTAAAGAGTAGATTGCAGACAGCCCTAACTCTCTACGAGGCCCACACCTTTGACAAGCTACTCACAATAGTTATTCGAGTTGAGGTGGATATTCATAAACGAGAGGCAAAGAGTAGTCTCAAATAGTTGAGGCTAGGTTCTAACCCTATAAGTGCTAAGTTTCAAAGAACATCTATGGGTAGACCCAACAATAATAAGGGCCAAATTAGGTGAGAATCGGGAAGATAGCCACCTTGCCAAAATATAATATTTGTGGGTGTTAACACATGAGCATATGCCGGCGCATTACTAATGTCTAGTTCACTTGTGGATAGCCTGAGTAACGAGTAGTTGAATGCTAAAGTAAAACGAGAAACACTGCCCTAATTGGTGATAATGGCACTAATTGAGAAGGTCAAGGTGATGTTAATCCTAATGATAGCCTCCGCATTGGCAATGACAATAGCGAAAGCAACAACCGTTGACCTAATCAGGCCAACAAAAGACCCACAGGGAATGCAAAGGTGTTTGCTATGATTCAGGAAGAGGCTGACAATGCAGAAGATGTGGTAGTAGGAACTATTACTGTTAACTAATTAGATGCGTATAACCTGTTTGATCGTGGTACGTTACACTCTTTTGTGTTTAAGAAATTTGTTTATAACATAGGCCTAAACTGTTAGGCAATTCATATAGAGTGGCCACTCCTAGAGGGAAAACTTTACTAGCCAACTTGATTTATGGAGACTGTGATTTGAACTTAGGAGGAGACTACGAGTTGAAATCCAACCTTATTCGACTTAACATGACATAGTTTGAAGTGATTTTAGGAATAGATTGACTAGCCAAAGGCTTCACGCATGTAGACTGCAAGAGTAAGGTTATGAGTTTTCACTTATTTATGGGTTAAAACTTTTTTCTATGGGAGTGTTTGAGACTGTGCTAGCTAGCTTAACTTTCTTATTTCTGCGGCTAGTACAGAGTAGGCCATTAAGAATGGATGCAAAGCTTATCTCGCATACGTTATCAATGTAGAAGAGTAGGAATCAAAGCTTAAAGATATCCTGGTGTCAAGGAATTTCCTAACGTGATCCCAAACAACTTATCCAGACCACCTTCAGATAGAGAAATAGAATTCAAGATCGACTTAGTTCAGAGGCTAGTGCCTATCTCAAAGGCCCAGTATCAAATGGCTATAGTCGAATTGAAGGAATTCAAGGTGTAGCTACAAGAGCTGTTGGATAATAAGCAAATTCGATCGAGTGTATTACCTTAGGAGCCTTAGTGCTTTTTGTTAAGAAAGAGAATAGGAGCTTAAGGTTATGCATTGATTACCGTGAGCTCAATAAGGTGATCATTAAGAATAAGTACCTCTTATTAAGGATAAATGACTTGTTTGACAAATTAAAAGGGGCCAAAGCTTTTTTGAAAATAGACTTGATATTTGAATATCATCAATTGAAAATTAAGGCTGAAGATATATCCAAAATGGGCTTTTGAACAGGGTACAGGCACTATGAGTTCATAATATTACCTTTTAGGATGACCAATGCTCCGACAACCTTCATGGACCTAGTGAACTAGGTGCTCAAACTATACCTTGATAGCTTTGTGGTGGTATTCAATGATGATATCTTAGTATACTTGCTAAGCGATGAGGCACACAAGGAGCACTTAAAGATAATGTCGTAGACCTTAAGAGAATAACAGTTATATGCCAAATTCATCAAGTGTGAATTTTGGTTTAGAAGTGTTGCACTCCTAAGAAATGTGATCTTTGAAGAAGGAGTATTGATAGACCTAAAGAAAGTCAAAGCCATCCTACAATGGTCTAGACCTACTAAAGTGATAGAAGTAAGAAGTTTGCCCAAACTTATTGGACGCTACTTGAAGTTTGTAGAGAGATTTTCGAAAATTGCCACACCACCAAAGGTGTGGCTTTATAGGAAGCCCTTCGAATGTGAACAGACTTTCATAGAGCTTAAGTAGAGGTTGACCTTTGCTCTAATCCTTGCTTTACTCACCAAAGGTGGTGGGTTTACCGTGTACAACGATGCTGGCAAAAATGGCCTAGGGTGCGTTTTGATGCAATTTGATCAGGTAATTGCCTACGCATCCAGGCAGCTAAAGCTATATGAGTTAAACTATCCAACTCATGACATCGAATTGGCAGCAATAATGTTTGCCCTTTAGATATAGAGATATTACTTGTATTATGAGAGGTGCAAAATATACACTGAATATAAGAGCCTCAAGTACTTCTACATGTAGAATGAGTTAAATATGAGCTAAATGTGGTGGTTGGAATTGATCAAGGACTATGACTTGGTCATAAGTAATTACCTGAGTAAGGCTAATCGTGTGGTCAACGCCTTAAGTAGGAATAGGGCAAAAGCTATCACGGCTATATTGGCAAGATAACTTGATTTGCTACATTGGGAGATTGTGAAATCAATAAACAGTGCTAACATGAGGGCTAAACCTTAAATAATCAAGGAAATCAAAAGGTCTCAAGAATCAGACTTAGATATAACAACATTAAAGGATACAGTTAAGCAAAGCTAACTCCTAAAACATCCACTTAGGGAAAGATGGCTTGATGCGTGCAAAAGGAAGACTATGTGTTCTAAACGTCAAAGAGATACATGATTGAATTCTATTAGAGGCAGATCAGTTAAGATACTTAATACATCCAGAAAACACACAGATGTACAAGGACCTCAAGAAGAACTTCTGGTAGAATGGAATGAAGAAAGACATTGCAGACTTCATAATGTGTTACATGACATGCTAGAAGATCAAGGCAGAACATAAACGCCCCAGAGGCTATCTATAGTCACTTGAAATCCCTGAATGGAAATGAGATTGGATTACCATAGACTTTGTGGTAGGGTTGTCGTGTACACCTAGGGATACAATGCTATTTGGGTAATTGTTGACCTTCTATTTAATTCTGCTCATTTTTTTTCCAGTGCGATGACTTACACCTTAGATAAGTAGGCAAAGGTGTACGTGGATAATATAACATAGTTGCATAGTGTGCCCTTAAGCATAGTGTTAGACCAGGACCCCTAATTTGTTTCTCACTTATGGAAGACCTTCTAAGAAGTGATGAGGATGAGATTGGATTTGAGTACTGCGTACCACCTGCAAATGGATGGCCAATTAGAGTGAACCATCCAAATATTAGAGGACATGTTGAGGGCATGTGTCCTAGACTTTAAAGGAACTCGAAGTAATCAGTTGCCATTAGTTCAATTCTCATACAACAATGGATAGGAATAGCTCTGTACGAAGCACTCTATGGAAGGAGATGTAGATCCTCAATTTGCTGGGATGAAGTTGGTGAAAGGGAAATCAAGGGGTGGGAATTAGTGCAAGTAACAATTGATAAGGTAGACATTATCCGTAGGTAAATGAAAGAGGCCTAAGTCAAATAAAAAAGTTAGGGTAACTTGAAACAACAACCATTAGAGTTCCAACTTAGCAAGCAAGTTTATTTAAGAATTTCTTTGACCCTTGGTGTTATGTAATTTGATAAGGTAGGGAAGTTAAGTCCATGGTTCATTAGACCTTTTGAAGTTTCGGAAAGAGTAAGAGAGGTGGTTTACTGCTTAGTGCTACCCCTGCCGCTATCACGAGTATGTAACATATTTCACATGTCTTAGATGCAAAAGTATGTGCCTAACCTGAGTCACATACTTGAACCTAAATTGTTATTAGTGAATGAGAACCTAAACTATGTGGAATACCCAATTTGAATAATATGCACGAAAGAGAGGAATATGGGGAACCAAACAATACCCTGCATGAAGGTATAATATTTGAACCATCCCAAACAAAAAGCAAAGTGGCAACTAGAAGAGGGCTGTAATACTTCAAGTTTTTGGGAAATTATGAAATGATTATTTTGTGAAAATTTTATGGAATTATAGTTGAAATTATTTCACTTAATTTACTATGAATTACAATCTAATGGAAACACTAATTGGTCTAGGGTATAAATACCAATTAAAAGAGTAGCAAACTCTATTCACATGCCTGGTGAATAGTGACAGCACATAGAGAGTGCTTGGAAAAGTGTCTGCTTTCAAACACCTAGATATGAGGTAATTTTCGCGTCAATGTACTCAATTATCATGCATACACATAGGATAGTTGAATTTTTGCACATAAGCACATTAAAAATGTTAGTTTTCATAGGATTACATGTTCAATTGTGGAAAGTGAAACAAGACCATACAAAAATGTGTAGAAACCATAAGGATGTGTATTGGAATAATGTATGAGTAATGATAAACGTCTTCACAAGACTCTAGCAATTGGAAATAAATGTGGAATGGACTTTTTATAGTTTTTGATTCATTAAAGCATGCCTAAGGACTATTAGAACAAAGGTAGAAATGAGTTTTAAGGATTGGATTGAAGTTGAAATCAAAAACACTATCAAATAGTGTTCTACGCACTGCTGCGATCGCTGTCGTGATTGTGATCTGTAGTGGCGCGGTTGCAGGAAGGCAAAATGAAATCATGAATTTGATAGTAGGAATTCCAGAACACCTTATAGCCATAGGTCATAATCTCAAAGCTTGACGTTGCAGTTGTGGAGTGACACAATGGAATCGTAAAAGAGATAGCAGAATTTCTGGTATGTTTCATGGTTGAACATCGTGAACGCGAATTGAGGTCTCGCAGTCGTGGATCGACATGTCGCGGTTGCGGAACATCATAGCGGCCACTAAACAATTAATGTGTTTCGGTGAATTTAATTTGAATTTTCTGACTTTGGGACCAAATTAAGCCTAAACTCACTTCATTAGGCATAATAGAATACAAGGAATGATAATTGAAGGGATTCAAATGAACACAAATGCATAGAACACATTAAGTACAGATAAGCATCTGTCAATAAATGAACTAAGTACTAAATAAGTGTTGTACATATGATTGAATAGGTGATCAGGAAGTAATAACCAAAAAACCTAACCTTAAACTAAGCTATGTGATGAGTACATGATAACACCTTACCAATTTTTTTTTACAACTATTTTCCTAACTTTTTTTACATTATAAATGAATGTTTACATGTATTGTAAATCAAATTTCCAAATGTTTTCTCACTTGCAAGAGCTTGGATTTTATGTGATGTTTTGTAACCATGAAAGTATTGTTTTCATATTGAAGATTAGGATTGACAATTGATGAAACTGATACTTGGCTTTATTAATCAGGTAATAGTAGATTGGGATACCTCTCACATGAGGTTGAAGCCTTGGGGCCACAACGGCGTAGCTGAATTAGACGTATCCTTCCTTAGTTAGAGGACCCTAGCCGAGGCTCAGATTAATAGTAAACATGCACAGTGTACATGACTGTGAGTTAACTAAGAAATGAGAAACGAGAACAAGTAATACATGACGATAATGAAATGAAATGAATGTATGTGTTTTGCTTTCTAAATGTTATATGAATGCTTTTATTGTTTTGCACTTTTTTCCTTAACCATGAACTCTTTAAAACCTTATTTTTTGCTCGCATCCACTTTTGAAAAGTAAACAAGTAAGTGTTATTATTTGCTAGACAATTCATTGCTTACCACCCTTAGTGACATTTTGCAGAAGAGGCAAAGCACCAAAAGCAAACCTGGGACGGTAGGACAAGAAACAAATCTTGCATTTCACATAGTTTATGTTCATTTTCCATTGACATTGTTTTCTAAATACTATTGAGATGTAATAGATAGGTTTTCGTTCTGCCACTGTGTACTTGAGATGAAACACTATTGCCATGGATATTGTGATATTAAATCTAGGATGATTATTCAATTACATTTTTGGCTTAGCTTGCTCTATTGCATATTTGACTTTGGTATTCGCTAAATTGGTTTGCTAATATTGCTATATTATGGTCTTACGTTTGGAGTATAATAAAGAGTTTAAGAGAAAAAAAAATTTAAATAAAAAGAAATTAATTAACTGAAATTTAATTGGAAGTAAAAAAGAGAAAACAAAAAAGTGAGGGAAAAAAGTGAAAAATAAATAAATAATACATATTTAATTATTCAATTTTAAGTAGCAAAGAGCAGTTAGTCATAAAAGATAGTAAAATTTTAAATTTATTAATAAAGGAATTTTAAGAAATCTATTTAAATGACAAAAAAATAATTACTTTAAAGGTCTCACTTTTATTGATAATACTAGTAAAACTTACGCACCTAATGTGTTTAATTATTATAATTTTAGTAGTCCAATAAAAAATAAAATGACTTAACTATTATTTTTAACATAACAAAAAGATAGAGACAAAACAATAGAGGTAATATAAAAGATAAAGACAGAAGAAACTATATGTTAATTAAAAAATAGAAAAAGAATTTTAAATAATGGAGAAAAAGAAGCGAAAAGGCAAAAGGCATGTTAACCTTTATAACCTAATGTAGCCATTTAATAGTATATATAGATTTATTAGCAGAAATATTTTAAAAAATATATTAAAATGATCAAAATTAATTACTTTTAATGAGTATAACCATATTATAAAATATAGATGTATAATATTAAGCCTTGAAACAATTAATAAAAAGAACAACAGAAAAAATATCAAGAGCTTTATATTATTTCGGAGAAATTATAATGTCCTCCTTGAAATTTGAGTTTTCCACAATCCAACCCCTCAAACAAGGGAAATTACAGGGACTTTCCCTTGGTTACATTTTCGACTAATGGTTAAGTTCATCTGGTAAGTAGGACGTCCGAAAATGACGATGTCAATAAATTTTTGAAATTTATTTTGTAAGAGCATAGAAATTTTTTTCTAACTCATAAAAATAAATTTCAATTTTCAATTTTAAAATTTCCTAAGATTGAAAAAATAAAATTTTCTATTTTATAAAAATTATAAAATTCAGAATTTTTTATTTATTCCAAATATAATACATGAATAATAAAAAAATATATTTTAAGGTTTATATGTCATAAAATTTAAATTTAAATTTAATAAAATTTATAAAATATTAATTTAGAATATCTTCTGATCAAGATATTGTAATAGATTTTTTGAAATTTATAAAATCCTTAAAAAATATTTTTTTTAAAATATATATAAATAAATTTTTACATTTTTAATATGTAAACTATAAAAATATAAAAGATATACCTGAATAGTTTCTCAAAAAATATAACAATTTTGATAGTACAAAATAAAAATTTAGAAATTTAAATTTCAAGAAAATTTATATTTTCAAAAATGTAAAATATAAAAATTTATTATTACATAAAATTTGGCATTTTTAAGCTATATGCTTTTTAGAAAATATAAAATATTTTAGATTATTTACAAATAAAATTGATGGCAAGATTAAATTTTCATATAAAATTTTTGTTAAAATCATCAATTTCCAACATTCCATTCACTGGATAAATTTAACTGCTAGTTAGAAATGTGATTGGAGGAAGTTCTCATAATTTTCCATAATTGATAAGCTAATATACGAAAACTCAAAGTTTAAGGGAGAGTTCTGTAATTTCTTCATTCTTTAGTTTATGGGCAGAACGATTATTTCACGCAATTTTACTCAAAGTCGGTCAATTAAAATGAGGTTCCCGAGTAATTTTCTA
This sequence comes from Avicennia marina, assembly GCA_019155195.1. NCBI lineage: Eukaryota > Viridiplantae > Streptophyta > Magnoliopsida > Lamiales > Acanthaceae > Avicennia > Avicennia marina. The sequence goes on from CM032782.1 coordinate 9,560,281, forward strand.
CACCTAAGGAATTAAATTATGAAAAGACCAAACTTTAAGAAAGGATACCGTAATTTCACCTCACCTGTTATTTAAAAACTTATCAATTTGGCAGATGTGAACTATAAATACATGACGAAGTACATTGTTTCTTCATTTACAGTGAAATGGTCTCAACGCTTTGACTCATCAACTTATCTAAATTATATTTTTATTTTTATGACAACGTCCAATTAAATCAAATATAATACAATCCATCTTAAACTCGTTAACATAGATCCACTTTAAACCCAATTTAATTAGCCTATGTAACCCATTCATCTGTCACACATACGTATAACTTACATCATCAAAATGATCTCTATCGGTGTGGTACTTGGACACTCTCGACTCGCACCTGCCATTAATGGCGTGTGTTTCCTTGATGTTCACAAAAATTTAATTTCAATATGGAAAACCTTTTCGTCCTAAATGAGTCCATTCCAAACTATTTGGGATGGATCTCTTGTCCGGTCCAAAATGCGGTCCGTAGCTTCATCAATAGAATGGATTTTGGGATGGATTCACGTGAGATTCATTTGGATGAATATGGCATAGGATGGATATTATTTGGCACGGATTGAAGATGAATTCGAAACAAATAATTTTGGAATGGATATGTTGGAACGAGTTTAGATCAAATAATTTAGAAATGAATTTTGGATGGGTATTGAAAAATATTGGGATGGAGCTTTTCAAGAGATTCACAAGTGTAATTAATTTGAGTTTAAATTGTGAACCTGGGAATGGAAGCAATAACTGGAACAAATGTTTAGTTTTAAAAGGGTATAAGGGTATAAAAGTCAAGTGAAACCAGAGGGCAATAGCTTAGAGGTAGAACCCACATATTAATCAATTTCCTTGTCTCATTATTCATGGCAGACCACACTAGTCCCCTCCGTGTCGCGGCAGCATGTCTTGAGGTGCAACTGCAACTTAATATTGGCTCAAATAATGATCAACTTTCAAGTGTATAATCTATGTGATCTTGTGTTATTGAAATCTAGTCCTCATGCATGATTGTTTGTTTGTTTGCTTTTTCAGCTTATTACAGAAAAGTGGGCAGTTTGGGTGTGGCTTCTTGTTAATTTCTTTTTCAGGATTCAATCCCAGATACTTATTAATTAGTTTGCATGATCAATGATATTAGATTTTAGTGCTTGAGATAAAGAGCGCCAGAAAAAAAATAAAATCACTAGCTTGAGTAATTTAAGAACGTGATGATTTTGCGAGTTTGAACTATAAAATAACTATAACGATTTTGCCAGTTTCAAATCCTTAAAGTTTCTTTTTTAAAATTATAATTTTAATAATTTGAATGTATTTAAAATTCCTATTATTTAAAGTAGTTTGAAATCTTCCTTCAAATACTTGTCCAATCCAAACCCAAATCCTTGAATTCAAATAGAACCTTAATATTTTTACCAGAGAGTCCAATTAAACCAAATACGACGTAATTCATATCAAACTCGTTCTTTTAGATACTCTTTCTAAATCCAACCCTATTGTTAGCCTCCTTGACCCATTCGCTTGTGCCCATAGCGTATGGCCTACATCATCAAAACGGCCTCTATCGTATGTAATACTGTCAAATTGAGATTCTTAAGACATTATATACAAGTTAATACTCACGCCAACAATCAATGATTTGTGTTTTCTAGGTGTCCCCAAGTGTCTCTCTTCCACGAGACAGCCCAATCGACACGTTGTTGCATAGCCCAGAGGCAAACTAGTTTCGTCAAACTTATAAAGTCGTCCCAAAGTCTTCTCAATCTTCAAATTTATAGTCGTTGTCATCAAATACAAACAAGTTAAATTGTGCTGGAATTTAACCTAAATCTTGGAGAGCAAGTGCCTAAATTCTCTGGTGTGAACTCCTCCATTTGAATATATTCTTCAACATGCATGAATCGAAATTCGTAAGTAATTTAATAATGAAACGAAATTCAACCTATATATATATATATATATATATATATATATAGTCATAAAGAACTGCTAAGAGTCGGTATACAAAATACCGACAATCATTGTTTTACATATGTATTTGTGTAAGAGAAAGTAGACACAACTCCTGAGATTATTTTGATCAGAATGAGGTGAAATAGTCGTGTTCTGAGGAGTTCGATTCATCGGAGGGAGAATGGTTGTGCCTGCCTTCGTACGTCGTCATTACCATCCGGCAATCCTCCGACAGCCTCTCGACCCTTTTCTTCACTCGGCAGTTGCTATGTGTGCATCTGTAGTAACTTCTGCAAATCCAAAGTATTATGATCATGTACCGACATTCATATCAGCTCCCATTTATTTATCTTCATCAAACAATTGGTGTCACTTCACATAACTATCATCCATAGCACAGTCCTTCACCTGGCATAAGTATAGAGTAAATGCAATTTTTGGCCTTTAACTATATTAATTTGGCGTTTTTATCTTTTTAACTTTTACGTATAGGTAAAAGTGTCGTGAAATAAAAAAAATAATTAGCAATTTGAGGATAAAAAATTCTAATTTCATCAAAATATTCTACATAAGACACACACTCCGTTGAAATTTGGTACTGTTCGCCCAAAATCACACGTTGGCGATTGGTGAAATAACATAGTCGCTAACATGACATGTGCTTTTCGTTGGAAGGCCTCAAATTTCATGAGTGCATGTGTATCACGTGCAACATTTTACAAAATTAGGATTTTTTGTCCTATTGTGCTACATTTTCCTCAGTGTGAGCTGTTGGATGCAATGAAGTCTTGACAACGGATTGAATTTGATTTTGCTAAATTGACTAAATTACACCTACACAATCTAATTACGTTAACATACGTAGCCTCGCATGCACATATCAATGAGGCAATCATGCGTTATTGATGTCTATAGGCTGCATGCGCCGAAAATCGAACATTATGAAAATCTACACATTCACACGAAGGGCTTTGGATTTAATTTGGTGTTATGGCTTTTATGATACAATGTTGGAAGTTCATTAGGTCTAATCAAATCAAAAGTAAGGGAATCTCTTTACAATATATTTAAAGTCAACAATACACCAGCATACTTTGCTGGAGACAGAGACAATCTATGAGATTGATGCAAGATTTTAAAGCCCTTCCGATCAACTCCCTCACACGTTGCTTAAGTCAATGCAAAATAATCAAAAGTCGCACTTTACCAATCAGACAATTTTGAGCACCAATACAAGGTACCAAGTCATGAATTGTGTAATAAGTAGTTATATTATATATAATATCAAATGAACTACGTTTCCTAAACCATAAAAATCTTGTTGCATATCTGTACTATATTATTATTCTCAATAAGCCTTTGTGGTTGTTCAATATAAAATTACACATTACTCTTTATTTTAAATTCTCTCTCTTTTTTTAATCCTCTTCTATACTAACTTTTTACTTTTATTTGTATTTTACTATCAAATTTCTGTCTTTCCAAATTTTTTTTATCTTCCTTTATTTTGTTACTTTGTATACTTTTAACCTATATTTATAGTATATTATTTAAAGAATAAGAATTTTAGGTTGCACATTAAAAAATTACAAAATTACCTTTATCTAAATTCTTTTATTTTTCTATCATTTTTTCTTCCTTACCTTTTGACTTATTATTTTATTTGTGTTTTATCTAAAATTTTCTCTTTTAAAATTCTTTTGATCTGTTTTGTATATTTATTATTTAGAAAACTTTTATACCTTTTTAAATAATTTTATATCTATTATTTAAAATACAATAGCTTTATAATTACATATAAATTTACACACATAGAGTGTACAACTTTTATTAGTTTCAATTACTTATTTAATACTCCATAAGCAATATTCATATTTTCTGACAGTGAGCAACTGCATGAAATTTTTTATTTGGTCCACCCACCATGGGTTTTTGTCTGCCCACTTATTCTTGCCCTTGATAGTAAAAATAATTTATTCCTTAAAATAATTTTCAGAAAAAAAAAAAATCAGTGTCTCAGTGTATAATATCCATAATAATAAGGTTAGGTATATTTTCTGATGTGATCTACCTTAATTACATCAGCCAGCTGTTAGGTTCAGAAATCACAATGAGGATACCGAAGAAAAATAAAAGATCACTGTATATTCTGTCTCCTATTTCTCTGAATTCAGTAGAGTTTAAAAGGTGGAGGAGAAGAAAAGAAATGAGAAGAAAAAGAGAAGCCAAGATGAGTGGAACAGTACTGTACCATCAACATTCTCCACTGCTGTTGGCACCAGTACAGAGATAATCATGAATCACAGGTGTACATGTGCCAATTTCTTTGATGCATTACTAATATATGATGATTCAGATTCATCTGACTACTATGTATAGGAAAGGTGAAAAATACGAAAAATTTATTAACAGAACTACAGAAGAGGATTAATAATTAAATGTGTATTGTCTATTGAAATTGCTCTTAGGTATCCCAGAGATTAACGGGTTTAAGGTTACCTTGGATGAAGGCTATTCTTGACAACTTTCTGCCCATATTTCCTCCATTTGTAACCATCATCAAGGACATCCACATCACTTCTTGTCTGAAAGCAAAATCTTGGCTCCCTCAGCTTTCTTCTTACCTTGACCTTGTTCTTCTCTGAGGATGAACTCCTCCACCTACAATTGAACATTAATATTATGTGCGTACTCGTTAATTCGAGTATCATTTATGTTGCTATGGTTGCCTTTATTTCAAGAATTGCAAATTATAGAGCAGATGCAATCTGATTGAAATTTGAGTTTTGAGAGAGATATATATCGCAGGGACAATGAAGCTCTTCAATTTATGATACAAAGATCTAATTTTCTCCTACTCATTAAGTTGATTAAACTATATGAAGTCAATGCATAGTCCAAGAATCATCTGTTTCATTTTTAGGGATTTAGAAAAGAGTATAATAGCATATATTATGTAATACAAAGATAAAACAACTAATAAAAACTAGCCTTTTCTTCAATTTCCCATATGCTTGAAGGTCTATCCAAATGAAAAGCTGCTAAAAAAGCCTCTCTACTCAATGATGTGATTAGATCTCCTTCAAAGTTCTGAGATACACGCACACACACACACACACAGAAAGTGGAAAGAATCTTTAGGGTTTAATGAGTAATCATTTCTTGAAAGAATGTAGGAAATATATATATATGCATTAGAAGAGAGCACAGCAAAAAGGAGAAAAAAGAAGAGATTCAAGAAAAGAGTTAAGATGACCATACCAGGAATGGCCTCCCAGCTGCTCGTTGTTGTTGTTACCACTGCAATTCTCCGCATTCAGAGTCCTGGATGGATCCAGGGCAGCTACCTGTGCATATATGTTCTCCATTTATAAGTAATTAGATCTTCAATATGAAGCAATTAACCACTAAGAATATTGACAGCAATCCGAAGGCCATGATACTAAGGAAGAATTCAAAACAACAATGAGTGGAGAGGCATTAATTCAACCACCTGGTGGTCGTTATCCCATGAGAGTCTGTGCGTGAGTTCATTATGATTGAACCCTAAGGAACCGCTGTTATGGGTCCTGGTTGTTGGCTTAGCGGCGGCTCCACCGTCGGGAGGCTGTGACACCAGGGAAGCAGACGGCGGTGCGGCGGGGGCTAGAAAGCTGAAGAGCTGATTGTGATCTTCATACTGTACAAACCCGATATCTTGGTGCATTTGGTGGGGGGCAGGAAAGGAGATTTGGAGATGGTGATCATAAATGGTTGGCAACCCTCTTTCGCCTTCCATTGTTCGAACCTTTTTTTCACAGAAATTCTTGATGATGGATTGAAGAAGTTAAAAATATTCTTGCTAGCTAGCTTCTCTGCTCTTCTTCTCCTTTGTGCTCTTTCTCGGTGGATGTGTGTGGGATATTATTATTGCATGTCTCAGGGCAAGCCAGTGGGGCTTGGTTTCACCATTGTATCATGTCTCTGTGCACATACGTGTGCGCACACGCACGCACAAGTAACAACAACACACTCAGATGATGCATGTGCAAATTTTTATATAAATTATGCTATTCTATTCATTGAAAAAAATTATTATAGAAATAATATTAATTTAAAATTAAGAGAATGTATAAATTAAAAAAAAAATACAAAGAGTGAATTGTAAGTTATAAAATATATATATATATATAAGAGAAAAAATAGAATTATATTAAAAGAAAATGGAAAAAGAAAGAAAACATAAATAATATTTAAATAAAGGTGTCATGGTAATTTAATGACATACAATCAAAGAATGCCTCATGTCTTAAAAAGTATTAAAATTTGAAAAAAAAATAAATTAAATTAAAACTAAAAAGTGAACAATATTAATGAAAATTGGAAGAATAGAAAAAATGTAATGCGTGAAGAACGAAGGGTATTTTAGTAATTCTCAAACTTCCTTGTAGAAAATTCTTATATCTATTAGAAATTTAGAATATGAAATTTTCAAATGCTAAGAATCAATTTTTTTTGATATTTTGAAGATGGGATTTACTTATATTATTCGGTATTTTTTCCGTGTAATATGTATAATAAATTCTCCTTCTTTGAAAAAAAAGTGAAAAGTTCGTGGAAGTTTGGACTATTAATATTAAATAGGATGATATTTTCGGAAATGAAAAAATAGATTTATATATATATATATATATATTTATAAGAATCTTAAAAACAATAAATGAACTTTGAAAGGGAAAATATATATGTTTGTTTTCAAATAATGAACCTAAAAAAGACGCACTCAATTATTATAACTTTTCAATTTTATCCTTTTTCTTTTAATTTTAAACAATTAACATTTAAAAACACTCAAGAAAAAAAATTTTGAAACAAACAAAATGCTTCTTGTACTTTGCGGTCAACGAGTAAACGCTGCACACGACAAAGGATTGAGCAGTGAATTTGGAGACTTGGTTTGTGTATGTCCTGATTAAAGGAATCGTGTGTGAAGTCTACATGGAATAAGTTCGAAAATGTTGACCCATATTTCTGTCAAACGTGGAACACGCTTAGTGCGCCCAAAAGTTCAAAAGTAAACACGTTCAGACCAGATAATTTTTCTTCGAAAATACAATGGCATTGTCTAAGAGGCTTCGTGTGGCAACTGCGGACGGTGAGTCGTGCAGACATTGAAGTCACACACACACACACTATGTGAATAACATTGAGTAATGGCAAAAGATTAATAGTAGACAATGAAGCTTATATGTATTGTTGTGATGATGGGTAATTTGTCTATGTTGATGATATATTGAGAATTTATAAAATTGGTGATAGTGAGGTGTCATAACTCAACTCAAGTTCGAGGTAAATTTGAATAGCTCGAAAAGATGACTAAACTTGAGGTGAAGTAATTAATATGACTGTTTGGTTACCCCTTGAGTAGTTTGATTCATTGGATATAAATATGTATTCGTACTGCAATGATTATTAATTACAGTGATTATTTGGTTTGGTGATGTGATATTTATTTTAGTTGTTAAAGGTTTGTAGCTGCTATATTAGGGCCAAACTCGAGCTAGAGATCGCGCCTTTTTTTTACAATTTTTATTTCTCTTTTATTTTATTTTATAATGGTATCAATTTATTTATATAATTATACACAAACACTGATTCAGATGTTTTTTAGAGCATGATCTAGGACTCTACTGTTCAACTTGAATTTGAGCCAACCTCTAAAAATATTGAATCAAGTTGAGTAAATTCTCATTTAAATTAAATATTATAGCACTAATGAAAAAATAAAAGAGAAATAAAGAAACTTAAAATATATATATATATTAATTAAAAATTGAGGGAAGATGATGAAATAAATGAAAATTATGAGAAGAGAGAAAAAAAAAAAAACATATATAAAGAGGGACAGTTTGAAAATTGTATATTTTGTAACTAGAAAAGAAGTATCCTAATCTTTATATACATATAGTCGAATAGGTGAATCGATAGGCACACCTTTTATGTGGTTTACTGAAATGGAAGTGTGTCCAGTCAAGTATCGGAAAATTTTATCATGTCAAAAATATGTGTAAAAGATGTTTACAAATGATTGTAGTTACTGTATAAACTGGATTTTCTGAAAAATGGAAACAAAGAAAAACATTGTGAATTACTTCAAATGTTCCTCACTTTTTGTTTAAATTGTAAAATTTGATCATATCATAATTTTGTGTTGGAATGTTAGCTAATAGTGCATTGCTCCGCATTCTCCATAAAGTATGTCAGCATTAGCATTTACTATATAATATCTATCTATCTATCTATCTATATATACTACATATTAAGTTAATAAAGATTTATAGTTTCATAACGTAAAATTATATTGTCCTCGTTTGAAAATATTTTATTTCTTATATCATTTTTTGCCTATTCTCTTTTAACTAATCATTTTTATTTATATTTTCTCTCGACTTTCTTCTCATTCAAATCCTTTCAATGTTTCTTTATGTTTTATTGTAAATATTTTTTAGACTTTTAGTTTTTAAATAATTTTATTTACATACTTAAAATACAACAATTTTATAATTTATAAATAAATTTTGCACACACATAGGATGTGCTATTTTTACTAGTTATAAACATACATATATATATATATATGTATATGTATATGTATATGTATGTCTGTATCATGTAGAGAAGAAATACAATATTCTATATATCTTTTAAGAGACAAACATTCAAATAGAGATTTTGTCATATTTAAATTTTGAATTTATAAAAACTAAAAAAATGTGCTTGTAGTTATGTTAATAGAATTCGAACTTGAAACTCTCTAGTAGTCGGATTTTGATTTTGCCACCTCAAAAAAAAAAAAAAAAACAAAACAAAAAAAAAGAGAAATTGAATGCACAAAGAGTCTTGGTTCGTTTTACATTTGTCACCATTTTATTTTTATAGGAGTTCTCAGATTGATAAAACAGAAGAAACCATTGTAATAGATTTGCACTTTGACACGGTCGCACGATGCATGGGGAATTATTTGGTGCTATAGAGAAATTGAATGCACAATAAAAAAGAACCTGTCACATTAAAATTATCTTTTGAAGATGAATATTAATATCCAAAAGCAGCACAGTCGGACAAGGAATGTTGAGCCTTAATATGTTGTTGTTCTTTTATGTAACATATGTAATTCAGATTACATTGTTTATAAGGCATTGGAGGAGCACTCTAGCTCTACATTAACTTTAATAATTATTATTTACTCTTTAACTCATTTCAAGTGACGCTATGCCAAGAATACCCTAAATAGACAAGAAATTTATCAGACAATCCGTTCAATAAACCACGATCTAGTATTTGTTGTAAGAATCATTGTCAATTCAGATTGAAATTTCTTGGCCCAAAATTTTTAGTCCTAGAGAAGGAAATGCATCTGGTGTAGCTATGATATTCTCATAATCAATTGAGTCGTAGGTCCTTACAAATTTTATCAATGTCAAATATTGTCTGTGGTAGATCTAAAGAAAAAAAAATATATTATATATATAGAAATCCCGTGAAATCTTCCCACCAATTGGTGCAACTAGCAATTGTCACGCCCCCCAAACCAAGGGTTCTGACACTGATAGAACAATGTCCGCGAATAACTTTAACAAACACCAAAACCAATATATCAAACCAACTAAACCATCAAATTTTTTTATTACAAAAAAAATGAAAATCTATTATATTACGGTAGAAATTCATAAAACAAAGTAAACTAATCCATTACAACCCCGTCGTCTTATTTGCTAGAAAATAATTAAAGGAAAGCAAGCTCACATAACTTCATGTCTTATTCGCTCAAGCTCGCATAACTTCATGTCTTATTCGCTCAACTATGAGTCAAATTCCTAAAACTTCTAGTTCTCTTATCTCTACCATTCTCATATGTGATTGCTATTATTGGCCTCCTTTACCAAAGAGATGTTACAAGAACATAAGCGACTAATTACTCAATAAACAGTTACCTACCTTTTGCTAAGGTGTGAACATAATGAAACATTTAACAATATTCAAATATTCATGTGAAAATTTGTAGAAATGATAACAGTTAAAAGTCACATGTAAAGTACCACATATTCATTTCACTTGTCTTATTTCTTAGTATGTTTGGAGATTCAATTAGTTGTGTACCATTTTTACTGATTAGAACTTGAGTTTTGTACCTCGATTGAGGAGAGTCATACCCCAACCTTTAATCTTGATTGATTGGGTCTTATTCTAACTTTCAAACCCAATTGAGTGGGTCATAATTCACTTATTATTTGATAAAAGAGTGAAACTAGCTCCTTACACTATTTTGCTTGGTCTCCAAAACACCACGTCACAATAGTCCAATATATATAATTGATAGGTTCAAAAAATACAGTTTACAAATAATTGTTCACGTCTAAAACTTTTTTAGAATAAAACATTTTGAATATGCTCGCAGGAAAACATTGCAAGAAATATACCAGAATAAATCTCAACAAGATACAAAATTTTTAGAAAATAATTTGAAGTAAATTTAGTAAAAATATCAAATTTCCACGAAAAATAATTTATTTAAAGGAAACCATTATAACGACTTGCAAATAACCACTTACACACTAAAACTTTCATTTATGCAATAAAACAATTTTTAGAACAGCAGCCTAAAAATTTTGCAAGTAATCCACTTACCCAGTATTTGCTTACTATTTCTGAAATTCATTGGTATGATCTTCTAGTTTCCTATTCAAATCCAAAAAATTCCCAATTGAATTCTCATTTCAATGGAAATTTAATCCCTAAATGCTTTTAATGCATTCGTAAGTGTCTTGGATTAATTCTCTCTAGAATTCCAAATTGCCTATGGAATGGGTTCTCCTATTTGGGTTTACTTATGTAATTTTTTTCATATCTTGTTAGATTTTGTTTTCCATTTTGTGTACTATTTTAGCCTTAAAAAGATCAAAAATTGGATTTCAAAGCTAAATATCAAGTTTCTTTTCATTTTTAATGTTCTATGGCTTCGAAAATACATATTGCGCTAGCGAAAAATGTTTCACACCTACAAGAACAGACTACAGTACATTCTATTGTGTCCCACATTTATGCCTCAAGACTGCGAATAGCCTTGCTAGGATCGTGAAGCATCCGTCCACATTTGCATCCTAGGACATTCTATTTTTTCTACACTCAAACCTCGTACTCACAAAGTTGACCACCACGACTGCAAGATAGAGACTTGCAATTGCAAGAGCACTGGTGAGGCATACTGTCCAGTGCCACTGTCCACTTAAAGCTTGTGGGTCGACACCCTACGATTGCAATATTGTGTCTTACAATTGTAGAGTTCACTGCAGACGAACTATGCATGCAAGTTAAGGTGCTATTTGGTTCCAAACTTCATTTTACTTAATTTTAATCCCATTCCGCGATATATAAACATGTTCTAAAGGTTCTTATGACCTCCTATCTTAATTTTAATCCCATTCCGCGATATATAAACATGTTCTAAAGGTTCTTATGACCTCCTGTTCATTTCAAAGCATAAAAATTTAATCTTTAGGAATTTTCCTCATAATAGTTCAAAGAACCCAAGAATTCACCACAATCCAATATATTTATCCTATACACAATTTAACGTCAGACTTCCTACACATAATTCAAATAATATAATCCCAATACCAAGTTCAAATTTTAGTCCTTGTGTCGCCTATAATTCTTCATGCGTTTTGGTGCTTAAATGTGCGTAGCATAAATTCCTATGGCATGCGCGAGTTCTAAAGGATTTAAATGGAAAACTCAGCTTAAATCCTACGCGCTTGGCACCCAAAATTCATTCCTTCCTCTTCTCCCTAGCTTTGGATGGTTACTTGGGATTTTTGGAGATGGAAAATAAATTTTCTTCTAGAGTTTGAGGTGGGATATTTATATTAGGGTGTAACTAGCCAATGTTAAACTTTTGGCACTTCATAATTTTGACATAAAAATTCATATGAATTTATGTGAATTTCCCAAATTTTTTAGCCTCAACCTCCTAATTTAGCCTCTTTTAGCATGGCAAGTGCCCCTCGTCACTAATCTTTGATAAAGTTTCTTTGCACCTTATTGCACGCATCTCCTTCCATACCTATCTTAATATTTCCACAAAATTTTCACACGAATTTTCCAAAATTTTAAATTTATATTTAACTTTAATTCTCCTCAATTTTCTATTTTGAACATGGTAATCGTCCTTCATTAGGCTCTTATTTTTGACAAGGTCACCTTTGTGCACATATTATCTTTCATAAACTCCTTAATATTACTACCTATATATACGCACAAAAATTAAATATATAAAATTAAAAATTTTATTAATTAAATCTCTCATTATAATTTTTCATAATATTTAATAAATATTGTTATCGTAGCCCAAGAATTTCTTTTGGGGGTCCGACTGCAATTGTCTACTCACCATCCTGCCCTGAAAAACGATGCAAAAACAATCATTACTCCCACACATGCGACAAATAAATTTGTGTATAAATTTCATGAGATGAAGGATTACGTTGTTATTGTGATAATATCACTTATCACGCATCTATTATTATGTATTATGGCAAAGAGATTTTAAAAAAGTGATATAGGTAAAAGTACATAAATAACCTTATCCATGTAAAATATTATATAGAAGGATTAATTGATAAATTAAATAAATTTAGGTTTCATGTTTTCTCGACTTCCGTGATCACATCATAACTTATTCCCATATTCTCTCAACTTCCACGGTCTAAGTTACATATTCCATCTTCACCAAAACCAACATTTCAATTTATCCTTCTAATTCATTATATAAATAAATATGGTTATAATGAAACACGTATAATTGTTACGCATGCCAAACATAATATCTTGAGATGACAATTTCGACAACGAATTTACTTTATTAAAATCAATGCCCTTTCACAATTTTTTTTTGCTATGAATTCATTTAAAATTATGTTAATTGTATTAATTTTTGGGTATTTTTGTGTTGCTTTAATTTGTGACAGTTGAAATGAATTTTGTAAGATTTTCATTTCATACATCTATACTCAATGTTCAATGTTGTATTACTGTTTTATCATATGTATTGACAGTCATATGTATTTTTTAGCACACGCATTTGAATATGCTTGCCCGCTAATTATTAATAATAACCACAAAACGAAGCATATGATAGAAAAGTGTTTGGCCACGTATTTTATGTTCTACTTGTAATATTTCAAAAACCTCTAAAAATTACGGTCGTGATTGTTTTTATTTTTATGTGTATGTTTTTATATTTTTTTAAAAAAATAAAAAAAATAAAAAATGTAATGATTAAAATATATTTTGTGTTGCGACAAAAATATAAACAGACATAGGCAATAAGATTGAGACCATCAAACAAAAAATTATCTGAAGATTTGCAAATTTCAAGAATTATAAAAACAGTAAACCCACCCATTCATACATGACCACATGCACACCCATCACCCCCCCAGACTAACAGCAACTAGAGACACCTGTACATGTCTGTCCAATCACTCCTCTCCCCACTACACCAACATATTTTGCAAGAAATGTCGTGAGTTTTTCTTAATTTCTTAGAAAACAAACTAAGGAAACATGTCACTGTCAAATACCCTTGTCCAATTATGCCATCCTAACTAAAGATCACCACAAGCTATGGCTACAAGAGCTGCAAATTTTGTAATCAACCAAATGCAATTCACTCATTTTTATTGTATTAAAAGAACCAACAGTGAAAAAGAAAAAGAAAAAGAAAAATCATCCTCTTTTTATATTCCATTTTTTGGGGCAATCTGAATTATGATGATGAGTGCATTGGGAGTGAAGATGTAATAGAGCTTTTTGACCGTATTGTTTGTCATTACATGGTGCTCTCTTCCTCAACCAAATCCATTCAGAAGATATTTGCTGTTGTTGTAATCTATGTAAAGGAAAAGAGGGAATATTTGGTACGGACATTAAAGTTAAGGGTTAGGTTATAAAGAATTTTGCAGACTATCTCTGAAGAAAGTAAGGGTGCGCCCGTGTCTGTGTTTAATCTTGAGGCATATGAACTTCTGACATCGATTTGGTTGCAATCTCGTTTTGCATAGCTACACATGCAAACTTGGTCCAAGAGGGTGTTTGATTAAGCTGATTTCTTGTAACTCATAAAAATATACAGCTGAGTAATATTTTTCAAATTTATAAATTTGTAGATTTTATTTTAAAAATAAGTTAATAAAATGTTTAGTGTAATTATCTTATAAGATTTTTTTAAAATTTATAAATATAATTGATTATAATTTTATGGTGTAATAATAATGAAAATAAATTAAATACAATTAATAAAATGTAATTTAAAAATATTTTTATTATTTTTAATATATAAAATAAAGTGTTTATAACATGATTTTTAAAGTGTTTATAAATTCAAATATTCTATTTTTAAAACTTATAGGTTCTTTTATAAAAATAAAATATATCATGACGAGTTTACAAGATCACACCCTAAGTATTGATGATCAAGAGTGTGTGTGTGTGTGTGTGTGTGTGTGTGTGTGTTTTGGGTTTGATTTGCCAATACATAAAAGTTTAAACTGACAAACTAGGTAATAGTGAACCACTCCGAGTCGCCTTAGGCAGATGGTGAAGTACAAATTCGTAGAAATCATCATAAATTTATTATTCACCCAAATCCGTGTGTCAAATTAAATCACTTTTAACATTTTTCATTTCGTTAGTTTTTTTTTTTTCAACCTAAAATCAATTTTTAGAAAGTAGCTATCTTTAATTCCTTTTGTCTTATTTTTGAGTTTGAACATTGAATAATATCATGAGGAGATATGAACCAAGCTAGTTTTCACATTTAACTCGAGATCCACCGTTAACATTTTATTTGAACTTAATTTATATAAAGTTTACAAATTAAATTTAAACATTCTTTTCATTTGACAACGGACACAGAAAATTTCTATTCAATTAGTTAAAAAATATAAAATACATCCAAAAATATCAAAACATTATTCAAATTCCATATTCATGTTCATTTCATTTAAAATTAATTTTATAATCAAACTCATGCTCGTATCCTCTTTAAAATTGAACCTCAATAAAATTTCCTAACAATGCATTATTCAACAGATAGGCAAATTATATTTATATATATTGTATGTCAAAAAGCTGATTTCATATCCTGGAATATAATAGAGTATCTCCAAAGATTTTAAAAATCTTCTCCTTCTGCCAACGCCTGTGTTTATTCTGTTCCCTTCTTTCTCTTTACATTGTTTTAGAACTTTTAATTGTTTGTTTCTTATTAATATTCTTACTAATCAATGAACATGATTAATGCTTCACCTTTATGTCCTTGAATGAACACTTCAATTAATAATCACTTTTCTATATGATCCACCCATTATGTACACACTACACATACACGTACTTGCACAATTTAATAATTTTATATCAGAAAAATATATATTTCAATATACAAAAATATAATCGTCAAATAAATCATTTTTCTAATCTAACTTCTGATATTAAATCATACGCAATGGTCTATATAAATCCAATTTTGATGTGATTCAGAAGAAGCTTATAAGCAGGAATCAGAAAATCTCATGATTATGGATTAAATATTCAAAAGAGCAAATAATAGACAAGGCAGAATGAGGAAATATTAAAAGGAGAAGCAATGTGAGGCTTCTGTAGTGAATTCCATGCAACAATCAATGCCCCTCCAATCTGCCTCCAAAGGCCATCATTGTGGTGTGTTCCATCAAACATTGGGTGGGGGTCTAACATTCTTTTGTCTCCATTCACTTGTCCCCTTTCAGCTTATATATATTATTAGTGCTTCATGTAATTTCAAGGGAATGTTCCACAGATCAAACTTAATTATCCTTCACCAACTTTTGTTATCCTCAAAGCTCAAGGTTCCAATAATGATTGTTCAACAATTTTCATTTATCTTTCATTAAGTGGTTTGTGAGTTACTCTTTAAATTCCCAACTCTCTTTAAATTATTTGTATGATGGTGAAAGCATTGTGCAGAGTACAGAGACAGATGGAGGGGTAACTATGTGACTTATTACACACACTCACCAGTAAAACTTGTACAGTACTTTATGTGCACGCCTACAAAAAAAAGTTATAATGAAATATGAAAGTATTATATTTTTTGTTAGTTCAGTAATAAAATAAAACTATTAAGTTATATATTTTTTAAAAAAATATAAGAAATTATATGTGATTAAAAATGAGGAAAGAAGAAACTACAATTTAAAAAAATAATGGAGGAAAGAATTTAAAATAATATTAATGAAGGGAAGAAAAGAGATAACTAAAAATATTTTAATTCATTCATGTTTTTAGACCTAAAGTAGTAATTAAATGGTAAAAATAAATTTATTAATAAGAGTATTTTAGAAAATTTATTAAAAGGACTAAGTTATTATAGAGAATACAGTTACAATACATAGTATTAAGAGAAAATATAGGTAATTAATTATGAGGAATATTTTAGGAAAATCATTAAAAATACCAAATAAGGTATTAGTAAAAATATAATAGTATAGACACGTATGCATGTGTGTTCGGACAAAATTCTTGTTTTGAATTTCTATAAACTAGAAAATTTGTACAAGTGAATTCTGACATGGATCAAACAAAATTTCTTTTGATACGATCTCTAACTTTTAATTCGTCCTTTAATTTGGGCATGTTAAATGTTCTAACAATTTTCAGAAGAGTTTGATGGCTTGATCTTCTTTAAAGTCCGTCTAACTTCTGAAAAATATTATTTTATAGTTTGATACCATAATCAAGAATCAAATATCAAAATTCAATCAATTTTATAAAAAACACTTTGAATGATGTAAGAATACCTTGAATTTTCCTACAAGAATACAACTAGGATTTGAAAATTTTTTGAACTTTGATCCTCTTCTAAACTTTGGAACTCCAAAAAAATGTTAATTCACCATGTTAACACCGCGAATACAAATCAAGCATTGATATTGATGAACATTCATAAGAAACTTATTAAATTTAATGACAAACTTCATGAATATCCTTATAATTTGTCAAGAAGATTTTTGGCTCTTTTTAGACTTCTGCTACTTTGATGTTTCAATTGTGTTGTGTGTTGTGTGTGTGTGTTTGAAGCTTTTGAAGTCCACTTCTATTTATAGTATTGGGAAGGCTTTGATGTCATATTTAGTGGATCAGATGGCATGCTGTCGTCCTCTTGATTTGCCATGGATTGCCAAAATTGTCTCTTTTTTATAATTTGAGTAGACGTAACTTTGGCTTGCCAAGTAGGGGTAGTTGATACGTGGTATAATTTGATTGACTAAATACAACATTTGTCAAATCATAATTTGATTGACCAACCATATTAGTATTAAAATGTCAATTTATTTTGTTATTTGATTTAAGAATTATATTTAATTAAAATTTTTAAATACAGATAATTAATTTTTCTTGATATTTGATATAAAATTCGCCATGTGTCAACATTTTATTGGAGACATTTTTACTTGTCTAATGTATGATCATCAGCACAGAGCTTTTGGGCAGTGCCTACTGATTTTGGGATCAACACATTGCATTCATTTTATTACAAGATATTAATTCATCCAACCGTTACGTTTTTTGGGTAATTTGTATAGGAAATTAATTAAATTCATCTCAAGGGAGAAAAGCCCAACGTTGATTTCCCAGTCTAGACTTACACCAGGCTAAGTTAACATCAAGTTCAGCAAAAAAAAACTTTTTAAGGTACAAAAATAACACAGTAAAATCAAACACTGAACGATCACCATTGTTAAGTGAACAATGTAAATGAGAAGTAATGAACTACACAATTATGGGTAAGGGAAAGCGTGTGAATTAGTTAAGTTGAAGAAGAAGAAGAAGAAGAAAGCCTTTCTTGGAAGCAAGAGTCATTGCCCATGAAATATCGAAACCTAAGCCTCCCACAAGAGAGCCAGACTGCTTGTAGGGTGCTTCTTTTGAAAAAAATTGTTTGGTTGCAATGATGAACCAATGGCAACGTCCATAATTTTCTGGGAGAAGAGGTGTTACTAAGTATATTCTTTGTCAAGCTAGATGATTCGGCAATGTAGTGAAATCTATGCATAGCCCATAAGTTTTTGTCCGGGCTCTTACATGTTACCACCAAACCAGCCAGCCTATCAATGGGTAGGGTCATACCCATAAAATAATATTCAAATTCAAACTCATACCCAATATAATATATAATACCCAAATCTAATTGAATTAAAACTATGAATATAGGTCTTACCATATCCATTAATACACATTGGTATTTATATCCTATATATATATATATACTCATATTTATTTTTATTTATATCTTACAACATAATCGTTAGTCTTATAAATTATCATATTTTTGAATCATTATTATATATTTTACACATATATTCAAATAAATTATACCATTTATTCAATTAAAATATTCATTCTAAACATATTATTCACTTTAAGACAACTCTTACCAAATTTCATATCAACTAAAACCCCCCCACCCAAACATAGCCATTACACAAATCACTAAAATGGGCATCAAGGGATGGTAAAATTCGATTAGGGCAACAAGTTCCGAATTTACATGAGATACCTATAGGATGTTTGACAGAATGCCTCCGAGAGAGATTATTTAGTGTGTCTTGAAATGAAACATGGAACAGAGCGCTGGTTTTCTTGATGCATGAGCAAGAGCATTGCTTCCATGATAGTCATGGATGTGGCAATCGATGCATTGGTCTAACACTACATCAATGGCTAGCTACAATATTCCCAGGCATAGTTTGAAGTTGATTCAATTTACATAATTTTTTTAAATTTTAAATATTATTGAATTAAATTATTTTATAACTTTAATATGTAATAAAAATAATATTTGCAATAATCTAATTAATAAGAAATAATAAGATGTTTAAAAATATATCCATTCAATTAAATTAAACTAAGAGGACAAATTCAAAATGAATATTCAGAATGAAACATTATTTTAAAACAATACAAAATAAACATTGCTAATAAATTTTGAAACATAACTTAAAATCTGTAAAATAGCACAATAAATTTGAAAAAAAAAAATTGCTTAAGGTTTTTAGTTACATATTTGAAATCTTTTAATAACTAGATAAAATAGTTTTTAAGGATCCTCCATAAACTCTTCAAAAATGACTTAATTTTAATTTATTTAAAAATTTTATTTGATTTAAATGATATTTTATAAATAATATATTGCTTATTTGATTAGATGTTTGTAAGGTTTCACTATTATTTTCATTGAGCTATATTTATTTTTGTTATTTTAATGAAAAATTTTAAAATATATTTTAATATATCATTCTATATGGAGAGTTGCATCTACATCATACATATGAATTAAAAATTTAAAAGTTCTCAAAATTTTCACCTAAAATTTTATAAAATATAAAATAAAAGTATAC
Source organism: Avicennia marina (assembly GCA_019155195.1). Lineage (NCBI taxonomy): Eukaryota > Viridiplantae > Streptophyta > Magnoliopsida > Lamiales > Acanthaceae > Avicennia > Avicennia marina. The sequence goes on from CM032782.1 coordinate 9,579,738, forward strand.
ATCAAAATTAAAATTTAATGTACCACATATATGTACATGTGTGACAATATTTACTATACTAGTAAAATAATACTAAAAATGCATGATAGGATTAATTTACAATATTTAAAGTTTTTATAATTTACAATACTTAAGTTTTTATAAATTATTTATCATTTTATGCATATACATGATTATAGAATTTCAAAATTTTATATGAAAATTTATAAATTTATATTTCTAAAACACACAAAAAAAATAAATTTTCACGCCTAATTGAAATTATTATATGCTAATATGTTAATAAAAGATGCACAAATATATTAATCTACAATACCCAAATTTCATTTAGAATTTATACGTATTTTAATATACTTTCTTACATTTTTAAAAACTAAACTAAAAATTTGAATTTTTCAAAACTTTATAACCAAATTTATAATTTAAAAAGTTAAAGTATATTTATTCAAACCAAACTTTAAAATATTGTATATACATGTAGACAAAATAATTAATATAAATTAACATATTGTTACTAATTAAATGTATCATTTGAATATATATTAATTATTTTTATACAAAAATAAAAATATATAAATAAGAAAAAATAGAAAAAGCTCGCACTTATGAGTTTTTGAACATATAAGAATAAGTTCAAAATCGAGCTCAAGTATTGTCAAGTTCAACTTGAACTTTGTTCGAGCCAACCCATGAAACTTGTTAACCAATTGACTCGTGATACTGGCCTCTTCACCAAAATTTTGTCATGATAATAATGACAATAATGATGATTAAATCACTGGTATGACAGTATCCATGGGCATACAAAGTGGCCGCAATAAGAATCATGGCTGTGATCAACCTTGCTTGATGGCTAATTTGGAGAGATTGGAGGGCTGGTAAATGGGTTTGATTGGATGGAAGATTAATGACTAATTATTGGCAATGAAGGGCGATTGACGAGAATTTAATAGGTAAATGTTTTTCATATTCACCTTAGGATAAAAATCAAGAGAAGCACATAGAGGGCTACCAAAAAATATTAGAACTCCACGAAAAACAATTCTGTTAAAGCTCGCTGCTAGCAAAGGGAATTTGGAGCTGAATATTGGTTAAATGTATGGCTGATAATTAAGTGAAATTGTGGCTAAATAAAAGGGGCCATTGATGGCTAATTAATGGGGGAATTAATTAGGTTTAAGTAAGACAAATCCTATCCAAAATCTCCTTAGCTATGAAAAGCTAAGAGAGAACGCCAAAGGGCTGCTGGAAAATAAAAGAATTCCACCACAAACTCTACTGAAATGGCATTGAAGGAAGAAAAAGGGTAAAAGGATTTTGCGAAGCCAATTTCAAGGTAATCAATAAACGAAACCTTTGATTTTAATACTGTTATGTATAGAGAAGATAGGTTTTAAATGGTGGAAGCATTTATATAGATTTTCCATGATCATATGTGAATTTTTGATGAATATACAAGTAGTGATTAAGCATATATGCATACACCAATAGTGATTAAGCACATATGCATATATGCGGGTAAATAATACAAATTTCTATGCATTCAACCGTTCATAACCAAGTATTAGGTGATTTTGTAAATGTAAAACCCCATTAAAGATAGGAATAAACATGAGAAAGGATGGATTCATTTATATATATAAAGCCTCAAACATGATTTCGGACCATAGAATTTCCAAGAAAATAGATGAAAAGTGAAAATTTAGATTGTCAAAACGATCCAGCTAGATTCCAGATCGATCCCTATCAATCCGATTAGGGCGATTGACAATGATTGATTGCAAAAACAAGCAATTGTAACTCCAACAAGCCATGGATCTACCAACATTGCATGACACGATCAACCCTTATCGATCCTTATAGCACAATTGACTACAATCGATCGCAAGCCCAGTTGACTGTAAATTCAAAAACCAACTAGGACAAGCCTAGTGTTTGGTTGATTAATCCATCATAACTCGATCGATCCCAGTGTTATTCCTAAATACAATTTTGAGATTTTTTCATCAATTAGTGTTTTTAATCATTTTTCAACCGCAAAAATTTAGCCTGGACATATAGAAACCACTAATCACTTAAACTAAGGATGGAAAACCTAACAAATAGGTGAAAATCAATTTGGGTTAAATGTAAGGTTGTGCAAATCTACGTAAGGAAGGATTACCCTGATAATTTGAGGATTTGAGGTGCATTTGAAAAAAAGAAGGGAAAATGAAATTTATTAAATTGAGAATTAAATGAAAATTATATTTATGGAATAGGGAACCAAGGATATGAATTCGCAGAACAACCAAATTACTGTCTTTTAGAAATTATTTTTCAAGTCGTAAATTTCAATACTATGATTTTATAGGAAAATTTTATAGTTTCAACATATGAGCCATGGTATGTTTTAATTTTAGAAACTCAAGTACTTTTGATACGAGAATTTTGAATATGAGCTACTTGTTTACCCTAAATTTCCAAATGAAAGATTTTGTTTATGTGAAAAGTTTACGTTAAAATGCTTATGTATTAGTAATGAACACTAATGTAGACACTCTCAATCATGGTTAGAGATTGAGTACATGACTCTCTCAATTGATGATATAAATTAAGTATATAACTCTTTTAATTATGGTTAAAGATTGAGACAATTAATAAAGATATACATAACCATCTCAATTAGGTTTATAAATTGAGTGCATGATCTTCCAATTCCAACAATTGAATAGAAATGTGGAATGGGTTTTCTATAGTTTTTAATCCGTTAAAGCATGCTTAGGAACCATGAGAACAATAGTAGAAATGAGTTTTAGGAATTGGATTGAAGTAGACGAAGAAAACCTTATCAAGTAGTGGTCTACACAACAATCAGGGCATGAGATTTACAAAACACCTTGCGACCACAAGTGTAGTGGATAGAGTTGCAGTCGCGAACTAGCACATTGTGATCACACCACGAATGGCGAAATTCTAGTATGTCCCGTAGTTGAACATCATGAGCCCAAACTAAAGTCCTGCAGTCGTTAAACTTGATCGTAGTCACTAAACAGTTTACATTGGAATGAATTTAATCTAAATTTTCCAAATTTAGGACCAAATTAGGCCTACACTCACTACATAAGGTATAATAGAATTCATGGGATGATAATTAAAAGGATTCAAGTGAACTCAAATGCATAGGACACATTAAGCATTGATAACCATGCATTAGTAAATGAATCAAGTACTGAATAAGAATCATATATGTGATTGAATAGGTAATTGAGAAGTAATAAGTGAAGAACCCAATATGCAACTAAGCTAAGTGAAAGTATGGGATAACACCTTACCAACTTTTACAATTGCCTTTGAAAATGATTTTATTGCATAAATGAAATTATATCTTCCTGAGTAAGTGGTAGCACCTTTCCAAAATATTACAAATGTTTTCCTAGCTCTATGGTTTGTTTGGTGTCTAAAGCTAACCTATTGAAGTATATTATGACAAGGCCCGTTCTTTCTGACAAAAATGTGGTACTTCTAATTCTAACAATTTGAAATTGTATATGTGCTACAAAAAGCAGTAAAGGGACAAGCGTTGACCAACTTCTTGTCAGACCATTCTATTCCAATTGAATGAGACCTATCTAATGACTTACCTAATAAGGACGCTCTAACGGTTGAAATCACTCCTCCATTGAAGATATACTTTGATGAAGTTTCCCATAGGAAAGGAGCCAGTGTTGGGGTGTTGTTCATGACATCGGAAGGTAAAGTCCTACCTCACTCATTCACCCTTACGGAAAGATGTTCCAATAATGTGGTTGAATATCAAAACTTGATCATTGGGCTTGAGATTGCCGTAGATATCAAACAACTACACTTGAAGTATACGGGGACCCTAGGTTGATCACCAACCAACTATTAAGAGAATATGAAGTTAAAAATCTCGAGATGCTTCCATATTACAACTCCACCAATATACTTATAGGGTGCCTCAGAGATGTCACAATTAAACATGTGCCAAGAAAGGAAAATAAGCCAGCAAATGCATTAGCCAAGCTAGCCTCCTCTTTGTCTTTGCCCGAAGTAGAATATCACGAGTCCATATGTAAGAAATGGGTAATGCCATTAGTGCTCAAGGATGAAGAAGAAGACTAAGAGAATTGTTTCGTGGAGGTCTTCGAAGTTGAAAGAGAAGATTGGCGCCAACCACTTGTGGACTACTTAAAATATGCGAAACTACCGAGAGACCTAGGCTGAAAGATCGGTATTTGACATCGAGTAGCCATTTCATCTATTTCAAAGGCACGTCATACAGACATTCATTAGATGAAGTGTTCCTACACTATTTAGGTGATGACGAAGCTATACAAGCCATGAAGGAAGCACACTCTAGGATTTGTGATGTCTATTAATCCAGACCAAAACTTCACCTACGCATTAAAAGGATGAGATAATGATCAATAATAGTAAAAGACTGCGTGGAATTTGTCCAAAAGTGTAAAGCAAGCCAGTATTATGCCAATTTTATTCATCAACCACCTAAGCCCTTTCATCCAACAGTTATGTCATGGCCTTTCGATGTTGGGGCTTGATGTCGTTAGATTCATAAAAAAGTTATCTAGTGACCATCTTTACATTCTCGCAGCAACTAACTACTTTTCCAAATTGGCGAAGGCGATTCCTCTTAAGAAAATGGAGAAGGAAAATGTCACCGACTTCATCACTGTCAACATCATTTATAGATATAGAATCCCTCAATACATCGTTACTAACAATGGGAAACCATTTGTCAATAGCACCATTGATAAATTATATTAGAAATTTGGCTTCAATAAGAGGAGTCTTCAATGTATCATACCCCAGCAAATGTTTTGCAGAAGCTTTCAACAAAACTTTATATAACCAGTTGAAAAAAGTGGTGTCAAAATCAAAGAAATATTAGCACGAAAGGATTGGCAAAGCTTTATAGGCCTACTAAACCACTTACAGGACTCATATATAAGCAACTCCTTATGCATTAGTGTATAGTGTCTCGGCCATTATCTCGGTTGAATAGCAAATTCCATCTTTGCAGATCACCACACAAGGATTAATCGAGGAGGACAATGCTCGCTTGCGCCTTGAAAAATTAGAAGCACTTGATGAGAAAAGGTTGGATGCACATAAAACTTAAGTGCTATCAAGCTCGCCTATCCAAAGCATTCAACAAAAAGGTCGTGCTCAATCTTTTCTAGTTGGACACTTAGTGCTCACCGTAAGAAGGTCAATCATCATCACTCACTACACTCAAAATAAGTTCACCTATAAATGGAACGGACCGTATGTCGTCAAAAAAGTTAATAAAAATGGTGCTTACAAGCTAGTTAACAAAAATGGCATTAAGAGTTAGCCTAATTAACAAAAATAGATGGCATTAAGAGTTAGCCTAATTAACAAAATTTTTTTGAAGAAGTATTATGCTTGAAAAAGAAGCAAAAAAAAAAACAGAAGAAGAAGAGGCAAAAAAAGTGAGAAGATAGAAAAAGAAAAAAAGAGAAAAATGAAAAAACAAAAAAAAATTCAAATCTTCCTTGACATAAGTATAAAGTGTCCAAACCAAATTAAAGTTTCTTGACATGAATTTAAAACTGTCAATCCAATTCAATGCAAATGCTCCTCGACACATGAACTTATACTATAAGTTGTTCTTAACCCACAAAAGTATAAAGTATGAACGGCACTACCTCTTACAAATTCAAAATGTTTGAACTACATTAAAACTTATCCCATTCTTGGGTACGTAGGCAGTTTAGATATTCTTTAAATTTAGTCACAAGCTTATGATAGGTTATGTTCTAATTCATTAAAGGGCCATTGCCGTGGGCATATGCATCCACTAAACAAGAAAATCTGTCCTCCTTTCTACACGGCTATTGACTCTCTAGGATTTCAAAATAATTGTTTCCCTCTCTTAATAAGTGTATTTATATTAAGTTTTATATAGGAATTTAAAAGGGGTGAAATTCTAGTATTCTAAGGGCATCAAAATTTCTTTACATATCTTTATTTAATATGCCAGATTTTTAAACGAATTTTTTTAGTTTTATATTCCAAATTTTTGGTCTTCCACTCAAGGCTAACTCTTCCCATGATATCTATATTATTTAGCTAAATTTGGTTGCCTTATGATATCTATATTTACTTCCATACTTAGTTCCTAATTTCCAAACAATTTCCACACGAGAATCAAAAATAAATAATAAGGCATATGCTGAAATTAATCCCCAAAAATACTAACTAAAATTCAATTAAGTCCCTACAACTTGGTAAAGTTTGACTAGTTTAATCATGTGTACTTTGTGTTCCATGCATCCTTAGTATTATTACACTTCATTTATACAAAAATAATAATAAAATAAATAATTTATCTACCAAAATTTCTCTAATAATATTTTTTATAACTATTATTATTGTGCCTAAAAAATTCAAAGTATTACACTTAGGATGGTAAAGCTATAGGAAATGAGATGAAAAGCATATCTTCTAGATATTGTTTACTATGATGACTCAGAAATGTATTTAGGATTTATTATTGTATGTTTTTGCTGCGTCACAGTCACATTCATATATCTATATGAATGAGTAATTATCATGTGATGATCAAATGGTTTAAATACTTTAAGGAAATGGGGGTTGATACCTTTGAAATATTTGTCTCTAAAGTACTGTTATGTTTCATTTTGAATTTGGATCATAACAACTCATCTTGCACTTCTACCCACTTATAGACATATATAAACAGGAACACAATGTTTGGAGCCCTACCTTTTCATCCCAACATTTTCTATCAAACTTCACATTATAAAATATATTATTTAGCAAAACATTTATTAAAATTTAAATTTAAAATGTTCCTCTCTTGCATATATAATTCATTAGTTATTTTTAATCTTTACACTTATTCATAATCAAATCAATACATAAATAAATATTTCACTCATACACACCTTTAATTTTTACTTATGTTCTACAAACATAACCCCCTATATATTTTTATATTATCCAATTATTATTATATATTTTATATAATATATTCAAAATAATCAAAATTTTCATCCCATCAAAAATTTAAAATCAAATATGTTACTCATTCGAACACAACTCTAATCAAATATACCCCTAATAGGAACCCCTCGCCCAAACATAGCCCAAGATGTTCACTCCATTTGAATGCAATGAGGCATGGAATGATCAGTGGCAGGTGGGCTTGGGAAGAAAGCTCCAGGAAACGTGCAGAGTGTTATGTAATGTATGTTTTGGGCTTGCAGCCTTGTAGAAAAACCCACTGGGGCAATGTATATTTGACCATCACTGACACAATTAGTTAGGGATTTTGTTAGGGATGAAATTAGGGGGAAAATTATGTTCAGTTAGACGACAATTTTAATTTATTTAAAAATGTATAGTTACATATGTATAATATATATATATATATATATAGTAATTATAGAAATATGTGATAATACATAAGAATAATTATTAGTTTTTAGGATGTAATATTTATACATATATGTATACATATATAGATATATATATCTATAGTTGTGACTATGTATGTGTGTATATATAGATAATGACTTAATTGTTAATAGATGTAAGAATTAAATTTTAAATATTTGTATATATACAAAAGAGATGAAATAATTTGATTTGAATCTAGATGAAAATTTTATTAAATAATATATTTAAATTGTGAAAATTTTAAAGGGGTAAAAAAACCATTGAAATTAAGAATCAAAGATGACGAAAGATTCTCATCAATTTAATTGGTTTTATTTGGGGTGGGTTTAATGTTTATATATAAAAACAAATCAAAGAAAAAATTTTAGATTTTATTTTTGGACTTGGATTCAAGAGGTAAAAATCCTTTTCTTATTTTTTATTTATTATATTTATATGTTTTTCACACACACACACATGTGGGTGGGTGTGTGTGTGAAATTTATGCTTATAAATGAGCGTGAATAATTATATATAAGAGATACATATATTATTATAACATAAATTAATAATGCAGCTTAATAAGTAATTCATGCTTTAGATGTATTGATAAAACAATAAAATCTTTGAAGGTTTTTATTTTTGAAGAACTAAAACGTGCTCATGAACTTGTAATCAATTAGTTCTTCATATAATGTATCAAGTATGTTTGTTTTCATTTTTTTTCACCTAAAAAACAAACACTGTAATCATTACACTTATTAAATTTTATCTCTATCTTTCTCTTACTTTTATATCTTTTAAAAAAATATATACCTAAAAACACAACTAAAAAATCAAAACAAACATAACCATCATTTTTTATATTTGAAAAGCTATAATAATTTTAAAAAATTGTTAGACAATGTTTGGTTCACATTTTTCACCCCTTTTCGTGTCATCAAAATTTCACAATTCAAACATATATTCAACAAAAAAAATTTAAAATTCAAATTTAAAATTTTCCTTTCTAACGTACATAAATATAAAAATATATAAAATGCAATAAATACACATATTCATAAGCAAATCATATATATATTTGTTTGTGTGTGTGTATTAATTTGCATATATATATATATATATATATTATGCTCATGCACACGTTTGCATTCACTTATACTCCAAAACTAATTATTATTCATATACATTATTACATCATACAAACATTATTATATATTTTATTACGTAAAAATTTAAATAAATCAAAATTTTTATCCCATTAAAATTTTATAACCAAACATAATTTTTATGTCCATAAAATTCCTATCATTTTCATACTCCAACAGTATCCCCAATCAAACATAAACTTAGTTGACTCCTAAATTTAGGGTAAATTCGAGTTCAATTCCATAAAAATTCATCACATATTGAATTTTGAAATTTGACAAACCCAATCCATTATCATCTCTTTAATTAACTATGAACAACATAATGTTATTTTGTTAAAAAAATTGAGAATTTGAATTATTGGAGTTATGATTCAAATTTCAAATTATTTTTCAAGATAAGCGTCAGATTGAATATTGAGAACACATTTACATGTGTGTGATGTTATATTGTGACAATGTTGGAACACATGCACAAATAGAACAAGAAAGTAAAGAGTTAGATAATGTGTTCATGCAATTCAAAGCAACTATCCTACATATGCCATACATTACCCAATTAAAAATTTCCCATTAAGTTCAAAAATAAGTGTTTACTTCAAATCTCTGCACTCAATCCTCTCTAATAATTATTATCTCAAATCACAAGATTCATGAGTAGTTGGACTTGGGACATAAAAACTAAATCACTTATTTTGTGCATTACTTAGAGTCCAACCTTCTATCATAATGAATATTTAGTAGAAATTTGATTCTCAATTTCACAATATTATGATTTGACGGGTTAGGATGAAATACAAGTATTATAAACAAACTGTTAATTCGAATCCCATTTATTTTCATAGGTTAATTTTTTGACTCATACCCAACTTTCTAATTTCTCAAGTTTTCTAAACTTAATCCGTCAACTCGTGAAAAAAAACAATTCATTTTCACCAAAATAAAACTTGAGACAAGTCTTACGCTTTTCAGTTCAATTCAAACAATCAGTTGCTAAATCCAAATATAACCTTAATTCATATGATTACAAGTCATTAAGATATATAAGCATAACATAACATAGTTACTAAGATTGTGCTAAATTTTGGATCTATGTAATCACATGTCTTGATGCACTTTTCACTGAGAAATGTTGAGTTGCCATTGATTATGGTGATATTTATGTGGTTAGTCAATGGTATGCTTATTCCAAACATATTTCGTTCAATTTGGTGTTACTTAATTGGCATAAACAAGAGAGAATTGATGTTTTTTCATACAAAAATTTATGCATGAACTACTAAATCCATTTTTACATTTAGGCTTTAATTTGACATTTATGTTTAAACTTCAACATATTTGCAATTTTAACCTTTTAACTTTAGTTATTTAGTTTACTATTTATGCAATTAATAATATAAGAATATTAAAAAATAAAAAATAATTAATAAAAATATTTATTAAATTATTTTAAACAAATAAGCAATTCATAGGCCAATCTATCACTTGGAATAGATTCACTTTTTTTTGGAGTTTATCAAGTTTAATCAAATTTGAAGACTCAAACATATTTATTTCGGGTTGTGCTTTTTAGATCATATTAAAAATTGACACCCTTACACAAGACTTGCTAAAGATGGAACAAAGGCTCACTCTAATCTTTCTGGCTTTAACCTCAATTTATAGTTTGAAATTCATGGATTTTTGGCTAAAAATCACTCTTAAAATTTTGCAATAAATCTCTTAAAAATATGCGGAATATATTACACTTACTAGCTGCAAGTCAACAATATCAGTTAAGACTTCCTTCAAGACATGATCAATCTACACATCTTCACAATCACAACACATAAGAAAAACTTATCTACATGATAATGATATAACATTTTTTAAATCTTTACAAATATGACAATAATTTTTGATGACATAAGGCATGAAATTCTTAAAATCTTCTGTAGCAATAATTTATTTATTTTTCATAAAATATCCAATCAAGTGTATATATCATAAAAGTGTCAACATATTATAATACCAACAATTTTAACCGCAAAACTTAAGAATCAAAGTGTAATTTTTTTTTTCCCAAACACAAAGCACCAAAAGTTGGAATGGCTCAAAGCTATAGGACCAGGGGCGTTTGATCCAAACAGTGGAATTAGAATTAGAAACAATTGTTTTCTCGAAACCCGAAGCACCAGAAATCCAAATGGCACAAAGCTATTGGACTAGGGGTGTTTGATCCAAACGATGGAATTGGAATTAAAATCGAAATAAGTTTCATATTCATTTGGTGTGGAATGGGTTATGAGTTTTGTTTAAAATCCTAAAATAATGACTAAGGAGTGGGTAAAAATTCAATTTTTGGATATGATTCCAAAATTTTGATGCAATCAATTTAAAACAATAAACACAGGTTCGTTCGAATTCCTTGTAACCCTAAATTGAGGGCCAAATGTAATTTACCACAAAACAAAAATCAAAGACCAGAAATTGAAAAGATACGCGTTGGAATTTTTTCGAGCCACAGAAATCTAGAAGCATCTTTTTAGGGTTTCTGCATTTGCTTTGAACCTGAGTACGTATATATTGCCTCTGCTATTCTACGTCAACCCCCCTCTTCCGTGTGTAAAGTCTCCATATCCAAGTAAGCTCTACCGTCTCAACAACAATGGAGCAAACTTTCATTATGATCAAGCCTGATGGTGTTCAGAGAGGCCTGGTTCGTGGTTTTCTATCATATTTATTTCAGGGAACGTGTAATCTTTGTTAGAATTTAACCGTTGTTTTGGGTGATTGACTGAATTTGGAATTTGCCCGAGGACCCCTTTATATCGTGTGGATTTTATTGTTGTTGTGAAGCAATTAGGGATTTGACTTTTCGTTTTTGTTCAGTCATATTTTGAGAAGGGATGGAATTTTTTTATTTTTGTTTACATTTTTAGTAGGTAGATCGAAAAAATGATCTGGGATATGATTTTACTGGGTTAATACTGCAGAATTTCAGTGGATCTTGCGGTTTCTTGCAAAGTAATTGCAGAAAAGGTTTGACAATATTTAATCTTATATCATGGATGTGTATGTTTTGATTCAGGTTGGTGAGATTATTGGTAGATTTGAGAAGAAAGGTTTCACTTTGAAAGGTAGTATTCTTTACCAGACTTGTGATTTTTTTATATATTTTTTTGTCTTTTCTTCTGTTATGATGAATCAACGATAATGTTAATTAATGATTTGATTGTTAGTATATATTTCAAAATAAGTGAGTTCACTTTTGGTTGTATTATGCTAGTTCTTGGTATTGTTTGCTTGATTCCAGAAAAGGTGAGGGATCTTGTTTGACTCAATCATTACTTGTTAGTTACCAACTTATTGCATGCATTATGATTATGTGGACTATAATCAATGCTTGTATGTTCATTAACGCGTTGCATCTTGGAATTTGTTGATATATTTGAGGCATCAATTTACTAGAATTAAGAGACAAAGTGTATGCTAATAATTCTCGTTGTCGTTGCATTTTGCAAAGTTGAGTGGCTAAAGTCCATTTGCGTCTACATGCTTTATTTGCTTGCTAATCAACTGTCTGTTTTGTTTCTCTGTTTGAGGCCTAGTTAGGTATTTTCCACGAAGTTTAAAGCCTGTTTTTGAGAATATTTGAAATTTTAATTTTGACTTTTGGATTTCAGAAAAACCAAGGAAAGGTATGGAGGCGAGTGAAAATTATTTGTGGAACTTCATGCATGCATTTTTAGAGTTATTTATTTATGTGATGTAGATATAGCAGTAATATAGTTAAAAGTAATAAAAATAACTATTAGTTTTGTTGGTGAAAAGCTAAAAAAGTCTCATTGAAACTTCATTGAAGTAAATTTCAAACATTATTGGTAACATGCGTGCTTTTAAATTTATTAAAAGTGCATCTGTCCCACCTACAGGTCTAAAGCTCATTACTGTAGATCGTGCTTTTGCTGAGAGGCACTATGCTGATTTGTCTGCAAAGCCATTCTTCAATGGGCTTGTTGAGTACATCATCTCTGGCCCCGTTGTTGCAATGGTCTGGGAGGGTAAGAACGTGGTAACCACTGGTAGGAAAATTATTGGAGCCACGAATCCTGCTGACTCTGCTCCCGGCACCATCCGTGGTGATTATGCGATTGATATTGGCAGGTAAGTCTGCTTTTTCAGCAGTTTCTTGCTGTTAGAAAAAGGCTACTTTGGTGAATAATTTGATGATAATCCTTTATACAAGTTCTACTCGAGATCCTTTGGTTAGATGGTTGATTTGTTCTGTGACCTTGACTGTAGGGTCTTATTTGTCACCTAGTGAATTATTTTGCAGATTACTTTTTCAAAATTTTACGTGTGATCTGCATTGATACATGTTATAACTATTGCCTTTGTTGAGAGATTTAATGTGAACTTGCAAATGCAGGAATGTGATTCATGGTAGTGATTCAGTTGAGAGTGCAAGGAAGGAGATTGCTCTTTGGTTCCCAGAAGGAATTGCAGAATGGAGAAGCAGCCTCCACCACTGGATCTATGAGTGAGCTTCTCAAATAGAGCCCATAAATTATATTTACGGCTTTTAATAACCTGTAGCAGCTGAGTTTGATGAGTCATGACTCTTGGACCTTTCTGGTTAAGGGTTAATTTGAATAAAAATGTGTTTTGAGAACACCGTTGTTACAACGCAAACAGTTTTTTTAGCTGCCTGCGTTATTGCTTTGATTACAAACAATCGAACATCCATCTGTTGTTGAAGCTTCCCGATGAAATCCTTATTCAAACCCGTTATTGACCTAAGACATCCCTGCGTCAGTTTTGGCTCGCATTATTATTTTCACCTTCGATCATCTGCAGATACATATATCGTCCATGAGAAGGGAAGACAGAGCTCTCTGAAGTATCAACTTAAGGCTAGCAGCAAGAGAGCTCTAATTGCTTTAGCAGCAGGCCTTTTGCTTTAGTATTTTCCCAAACTTCCCCCCTCACAAAGAATCTGCCCAACATTGAAAAGCCCAAAAATTACAATCTGAACAATTGTACATCCCCCGACCATCCATCCATGCACTTTTGAGGAGTGAGGGGTTGTGGACCAGAACAGTAGAAACATCTGCTACATGGCAAGACTACCAGCTTTTCCTTCAAAACCGTTGCAGCCGCCATCTATTCTAAACTACCGACTAAGAAGCCCGCAGGATGGCAAGTCTTCTAGGCGCGCTACGCCTTCTTGGAGAAGCTCCCTTTCCAGCTGACAACGAGTAGCTTTCATCACAGTCTGCGTGTATAACGGGAAGATCAGAAAACCACATGATTCTGCAAACATGAGCACTATGACAGAAAGACATGAAAGGGAACACAAGATCAAGAACTCTGGCTACCTAAGTTGGACATCTTCTTTTCAGAAGTCTTCGGATCGGAAAAGAACAAGTTTAGCGTTAAAAGAAACTTAAAAATAATAACGTAAGCAATAGCGAGCTCGCTGCAAATCAAAAACGTTAAGTCATGTTTTGAAGGAGTATTAAGTGCCCTTTCCCAGCCTCAAAATAAATTTCAATTTCAAACTATCGTTTCGAGTGACAGAGCCCACAGACTTGAGTTTTGAAAGGTCAATGCCTTACCCCCACAACCCAAGCGGTATTTTTGTTTAAGAAACAAAACACGAGTTTCAAAAGATCTGCATCAATGTGTTTCTTTGACCTAACTGTTGATCAATTCTCATAAAATGGTTAAAACTTACATTGAAATCCATGTACGAAGCATGCATGGCAAGCCATTGATGGTCCATTAGCTTGAACGCGATACAATACAGAAGGTCAAATGCTGATTCATTTTCTGCCGAGCATGAGAGAAAAAGAATTCGCCAATGAGAATTACACCATGCAAATAAAATAAATTCAATGACTAAGATTGCAAATTTATTCAAGAAACTTTCTTATTGATCTGATAAGTAGCAGCATTCCAGCTACTAATAATTCAGAGCAGTTACTTTTTCAAACCGAGTATGGCAGGCTTTCTCAAAAGGTGAAAGTGAAAATACAGAAGTGTTACCTGAAAGAAATTTCAAGAAGGTTGCTCCAACAACTGTTCGGGGCTTCACTGGAAAAGACAGACAATAGATAGCTAATGAACAAAGCAAGAACTTTTACATACTAATTAGGTTGCATGGGGTGGATTACTCTTAGAAGTATAACAATAATTTCTGGAAATGCAAAAAAGAGTCGAACAAAGAAAACTGTCTCCACCTTTGTATTTCCTCATTCACATTATTAACAAGCATCGGCCAAATCAGAGGAAAAAAAATTGGCATGTGATGCTCCGAACTAATTCCGAAAAGCATAAATACTTTGCTTAACTGCATTTTCACTCCAAATACCACTGCATAACTAAAACGGTAGCTAAATCAAATAGTATTAGTTACAGGTTGAAAGTGGTCGGAGGGTTCATATCTATTTGAAGAAGAATGGCTAGGAAGAACAGACCAGTTAACTTATTTAAAAGTTTATATGTTAATACTTCCATCTCAATGCATTCAACAAGTCACCTGCTTCAAGATCAAGCATCTGAATGAGCATGAATGTGACATTGACACCAGCTACAGCAAATGGGTATTCCCACAATGCCCGGTCACCTTCCTGCTTCCGAAGAAGATCCTGGAAAGATTTCTGCGGAAAAAGATTTGATGTATAAAAGTAAAAAATTTCTTTATATTACCTCTCGAGGGGTAAAATATTAGTTAAGCAAAGACAACAGGAACCACAGACAGAGGGCATTGGACTCATAAATTAACAAGTAAATGTCATGTAAGTCGCTCAAGGGCAGGATTTAATCAGTGGGTTCTCATGCAGCCAAGCGTGATTCTTTTGCCTCACTAAAAGTGGCATCCTCTAAAAACCACCCTTTTTTTTTTAATATGCGCATGTGGCCCTACAGCATGTCCAAACAAGCTTTCGATTGTTAAGCCTAGAGGATCCACATGCTCCATAAACCAACTTAAAGCACAAGAGGAATCATACAAGTCTATGTAAATTCATATATATGCTTGCAATTCTTCTCCCTCAATTCACAAGCACCAAGAAGGAAACAGTTTCTTAGCTCATTAATACATGACATAGACCAGGACTTCATCATGAAAAGTTTTCCTTGTGGCAAGAAGTTAGAACTGTGACCTGAATTGAGTACGAAAAGGCCCAACAGAATCACATCAATTAGCCTGTTAGAAACTTTTATGAATTATCAGCATGCAATCTTATGCCTAGGAAGCAGCGCACAAGGTCACTCAAATCTATCCAAACTACAACTCTGAATTGCTAATACAAATGTTTCTGGAAACTAACCTACCTCTTTTTTAATATTTTCGGATAACTAATGCATGATGTAAGATACCGTGGGTCAAGTGACAAATTTAAGATTTGCCACAGTTATAGAGTCCACAAGCAGGAAGCAAAAGCATATAAACGGAAAATAAAACCCTGATGAGAATATAAAAACATTTTACAAAGCGGTAGAGGATGGAACATTAAACACAAAAAAGGGCAGGCACTCAAAAAGCATTCACATGCATGCAGACTCAGTAAAAAATAAAAGATAGGACGAGAATGATCATACCGGAAAGTTTCTAGCAAAGTACAACAAATTTTCCACTGATATAAAACCTCCGCCCCTAGAAGAATAATATGCAATATGTTACACAAACAAAGACCTGACTTATATCACTTATTCCAAGAGGTCTGAAGAATGTTTCTAAGTACAAGAATTATATACCGAAAATCTGTTGATGGATCTTTTCCCTGCCAACCCATTTCCTTCCATTGCTCTGATATTAAACCATGGAGTTCCGCCCCAGGAAAAGCAGCACGCCACAATGCCCACAGAGCTTCCTATCAGACAAAAGAATTAAAGATAAAAAAATAAAAATTGATGACAAGGAGAAGCAGACTGTAAAGTTCATATATAATCTCAACCAAAAAAAAAAAATCTTCCGGTGAGATTGCTCAGATAAATGACGTAGGAAATATGCTACTGACCAGATGCATAGCAGCTTCATGAACTATACCTGATGTTCAAGATTAGAACCATCGTAGGCAACATCTATCCGATTTTGTAGTCTTTCCAGGCATTCTTCCTGACACACAAAGTGGTACAAACCCCAGGTCAGGTATGTATGCATGAAACAAGCAACCTATATAATGGATATCTTGACTGTGGGGAGGTGACAAACAATCAAACCAACTTCCAAGGACTGACATTCTATAATTTAATTAAGTACATGCATGATTTCCCTCAATTGGAAATAAATTACATCATAAGCACAATACTGTGGGGACAAAAATAAATCTTCTTAATTACAACTTTAAGTACTATGTAATTACCTGCTCATATTTATCACCTAAGGAGAATGCCACACTAGTTGGTCATCATATCCCACCCACCAAATTACTACATCAAGTACATCAAATTCAAAAATTGACTTTGAAATGATAAAGAAGTACAGAAATTTCTGGGGAAAAAACTGAAAGTCCTCTGGTATAAGAAACAAGAGGATGAAGCAGAAAATTCAAGGGTGTGAATCTTTCTAATTTCCTTAACTTATTACATATAAAGAGCTAAACATTACTGGAAAGCAGTTGCTCCCACCAGCCCCTATCATTGTTGTCAAATATGGTTCAGTTATAAATCATATATTTATGTCAATCAATACCACATTCTCTATATTTTGTATCAGAACAAAAAGCCCTAAGTCCTGGTCAGAGAATAGCACTTTGCAGGCTTAACTTAGTAGTGCATGAAGCAGTTACGAGTATTAATACAAATTAATACACATAAAATTCACTGGATGCACACTAGATTACACAGTAATAAGTGAAATTCTGATAAAGTGAAGCAGTGATGCAGAAGGGACTTAGCAATGCCACATCCCATTCGATCTTCACTGCTTTGCAGACAATGTCAGGAACAAGAATTACCCTTAACAAGCAGTTGAAACTGAAAATTCAAATAATGCAAACAAGCCAAATATTACCTGAGCAGGAGTCAACTCAAATGATGGACGAGCATCGCTGTCTCTTCTCTGAGCACAAACACACGAAAGACCTCTACCAAGCCATGCAGCTGATCCTGCCACAACCTCTGCAGTAACAAAAGAAAATAAATGGCATATCTAAATTTCATATAGATTGTTAAT
Organism: Avicennia marina; assembly: GCA_019155195.1. NCBI lineage: Eukaryota > Viridiplantae > Streptophyta > Magnoliopsida > Lamiales > Acanthaceae > Avicennia > Avicennia marina. The sequence goes on from CM032782.1 coordinate 9,597,498, forward strand.
GTTACATATGATACGATAATAGGAAAACACATAAGCAACTGGAAACTCAACCACCACAAGTGCAGCATGTTTTATACCAGCAATAAAAGGCAGATAGACTATTCAGATCTTATGTCCAATCAATAAATCTCATAATCAAGAAGAGCAATTATCAGCTAGTTTATGTAGTCATTAAGGTCCCAAAAAACCAAAATCTAACAAGTAAATCTTTTTACATAGCTTAATACTAAAAGTAAACCAGTCCATGTTCTATGAACCAATACCTACTGAAATTTTGAGAATACAGCTACAAGCAGTAAAAAGATATGTTCCTTGCCTTAAATTTTTTCATATCACAATTTATAGCTTGCCTTAAATTTTTCATATCACTACAGCAATTAGAAGTATTGTGACCCGGTGACCCAAAGCCTGAAAGAGGTAAAGTCCTTTTCCCTTTTAAATCAATGAAAACAGACACATAATGCACAGTTCAACGGAAAATAGTCCCCGCGCACTGGAAAAGCAAGAAATGCAGCTATGCTGACAAGAAGATAAAAAAAATGTCACTCTATCAGATCCCATTTTTCATAATTCAGACATAATACAGAAAAAATACAAAAAATGGATTGCAGCAAAAGGAAATTACGAAGTTGCAGAACTCAATTTATGATTTGTCAACGAGTTAAAAGTATCAAGACGAATCAAGATAGTAAAACATGAAATAAGAGTAGTTTATTACAGCTAGGAAGCTTATTTACCAGCTACAGAAAATATACCTCCAACTGTACCAAAAATATAAATAATAGAATTATTTTAAAATCTAAAATATCCGCAAAAATGAACCTTCGAAAATCTCGCAGCTTATCGTTTGAATTATATAAAGATTGTGAAAAGTGCAGAGAGAGAGAGAGAGAGCGAGAGAACAGAAAATCAACCAAAAATCTGAGCGCAGGTAGGCATCAATTGACGTAATATTATTAATTCTAGATCCAGAACCTCCAGAACATAAAACGACACACTTGCTCAAAGTTATACATTCAAGTATAAGCACACGCGCACACGGAGGAGAAAGGCAGACGAAAACGAGGATAATGTAAAGTTTGGTTGAAAAATGAAAAGATAGAGAGAGAGAAAAACAAGTAAATTTCCATTTAAAAAAAAAAAAAAACACCCACACACAAGAAAATAGGAACATACCAGATGTAGAATTACAAGCACTCCCGCGATCGAGCCCTTGCGATATTCGCCTCACTGCCACAAACGTCCCTTGGCCGCCGCCTCTGTCATCCATTACCCTACCTTTAGTCCTCCGCCATCAACCGACTATACTCACTCGAAAAACTCCGACCAAAATTTAAAAAAAATTCTTCAATCTCACAAGCGCTTTCAACAACCGAAATCGAAATCTCAAATTCAATTGCGTGAAACCGTCGCAAAATGCGGAAACGGAACTGAAGAAACGAGTGGCGGTTTCTTGGTTACTTATCAGGAATTTTTTCGTCGGGATTCCAAGATCTGCCACAGACCAGCCAAACGAGAACTCCCTGGAACGAGAATGAGTCGGGTCAAGTGCATACGCCCGTTGCTATCGAACAACGAATAGGTTACATGTGTATGCATAGGCCTTCATGGCTGCACGTACGTATGTATATGTGTGTGTGAGAATGTATATATATACGGCTGGAGAAAGAAAGGTGCAGTTGAGTTTGGTGGCCGGCGCGTCTCTTCCCGATGGATGATGACGTGGATGGTTTTTTGTTTTTTTTCGCTTTAATAATTATTTATACACTGCATTTATTCTCCGTTTGACCCAATTAAGTGGATAGTACACTCAAATTAATTATTTAAAATTATTCGGATATGAAAAGGGAATTTCATTATAATTTTGTCGTAAAATTTTATTATTAAATTCTTGGGAATGAAATCATCTTTTCCGTGCTCATTCTTACTTTTTATAGTTTATAATTTGTTCTTTGATAAATTAATTTATTAATGTTAATTAAGTATTCATTTTAAATAAAAAATTAGTGATGAAATATAAATTTAATATTATTAAATAAAATCATCAATTTTAATTAATATAATAAAATAATTCAGATATTTTGAGTATTTAATATGTTTATCGTATAGTTTTCCTAATCGTATCAATAAATATAATATTAAATTATTTTATAATTAACTTATCATTCAAAATAATTTTTAAAATTTTCGTCTTACCAATCAAATCAAAGCGTACCATTCAAATCAAAGTTAACAACCATAGCCTTACTTATTTTCAATTAATTGAGAACGGTTACCTTTATACTATAAAATTAATCCTGTTAATGTTTATATTTACAAGATAAGAGTCAATAAAATTATGTATTATTATTCAGTTAATTAAATATTTAGAATATTATAAATAAATGCTTACAGTACGTATACATATTACATAAATACATATAAAACTCTGTGTGTGTGTGTGTGTGTGTTAAGTTATTTTATTTATAATATGACTTTAATTCATGTTATTAGTTAAATTTATATAGCATGTGTAGATTTTTTTATAAATTATATAAAAAAAATTATTTAATATTAAAAAATATAAAGAATATTTAAAATAATGAAATAAAGAAATATCAAGAGAATTTGAAAAAAACAGAGAAAATTTGAGAGAGAACAAAAATTTAAAAAAATATATTTAAGAGGAAGAAAGAAAAATTTAAAAAATTTAAAAATTTAAATAAGAAAATTATTTGATTTTACATTATGTAAAAATATTTAAAATAAAAACATAACGAAATATTAAAATAATTTTAAAATGATAAAATTTAAGAAAATATATAAATTTAAATTTTAAGTTTGATGAATATGGAAATCAAGAAAACGATATAAAAAACAAAAGTATATAATACTAAGATAGGTGCGTGAATTCACTTTGTAAAATAAAATTTTTTTATTAAAATAATAATATTGTATAGATACGTGTGTAATATTTATTCATACTTATGCATTCATAAACACGCACATATACGAATGTGGCATACCTAGCGAAATAATATATAGAAGCATTGCAGTGATTTTTAGTAATAATCCAAAAACTATTAAGTATTGTGTATGATTATATCCTTAATAAAAAATATATAATATGATAGTAATTTAATTATATATTATGATTATAGGATTTATACCCACTAATGTTGTATGTCATTAAATAATCAAATACTTAAAATGTTGTGTGTAAGCTATGATTATATAAGATTACATAAATACACAAAAAATTAAACAATTCGTTATACATTACCAACATATATGCAATATCTTATTTTATTTGTTGTATTATTACAATTTATAATAACTTATATAATCTAGCATTATCTAATATATATCATATCAAAATATCAATTTAATTTTCGATAATAATATAAATATTATCATATATATATTATTACACTAATTTTCTTAACAAATAATTATGAAATAATAGAAGTTTATAAATACATATATATTACCAGTGGTTTATTTGTAAAGACGATGTGTAGTTAAATCAATTTTTCGCATTTACTTTTTCATATAATAAATATCAATTTAAAGTTAAAAAACAAATATTATATGAATATATGATTTAGTAATGTTAAAATAAACAAGTTGAATGTTTCAAATACCAAATATAGAATAATATAATTCCTTATGTATATGCTACAATAAATATTGATCTATAAAAACAAATCAATATACAAGTGTGTGCAGATTCAAATTATACAACATTTAGTAATATCAATTGCATGTAGTATACAAATATCTGTTATATATGGATATATAATTTTTGTATACGCTATAAATCTTATTATAAGATATAGTTATATTAATGACAAATTAGATGGCTAAATGTATATTAACACATGAACAAGAGATATTGAAAATAATTTAGTATTTAAAAAAATGCTCCTTCTATTAAAAATATTATTTATTTTTATTTATATTATCGATTTTTAATTATCAGTCACATATATAAAAATAGAGTAAAATAGGATAATTTCATGCATTTTTCATTCATTATGGATACCAACTCCAAGATATTTTACACTATAATTATCAACCGTAGATACATTAAAATATATGCATATATATATATATATATATCAAAATATGATAATTCAATGCTGTTTTCATTCATCATGCATAAACCATAAGATATTTTATACGATTTCATTATTCTTCTATTTTTATTTTATTTATAAATTCATTATGTCCTCGTATTATTTCTATCACCTATATCAGTCTCGATGTTAATCTCACTATAGTAATTTTAAAAAAAAAAAAATCTTTGTGAACCTGATCAAAATTGTCTAGAACCAATCAAAACCGATTTGGACCATTTTTATAGAAATTTTATAAAAATTTGAACAATTTTTTGATAAAAACAAATAGATTGCTTTTGATTTCTAATATTTTAACTCTTAAATATTGATTAGATTATGCAATTTTCATCATTGGTACTTTATTTTGACTTTTATTTATTTGATTATTTTTTCAGTATATTACTCTAATTGAGTAATTGAAAATTTAAATATTATGTTTTGAAACAAGAAATTTTCATATTCATTGAGGTTTTTTCATATTACAAAACTGATTTTCCAATGATTATACTTTTGATTGTGCTTGGAATTTAATATAATTTTAAAAAATTAAATTGATTTTATTTTGTAAACTTAATTTAATATTGCTATATTGGCATATATAATATTATTTAATTTAAAATAATTATTTTTTGAAACAGTTCAATCGATTTATAACACAATAACTTAATCAGTTCTCTAATTCAATTATCAATTCCATTTTAAAATCATTGCATATAAGAGAAAATGATGCCAGATTCCTTAGTTGGCTTCCTTAGATACTCAATATTATCAATCTTATAGATTATTAATCTTCTAAAACAAAATGAAAAAATTGTTAAATCAATGCAACAGCAGCAGAAAATAAGAAAAACGCTTAAAATATCATTATTTGAGCAAAAATATAAATTCGTAATTTTTCAATGTCATCAATATCATATCATTTAGTCAAAAAAACCTAGTGAAGTAAAATAAAATAAAAATTCAATTACGAGAGCAACAAATCCTTTAATTGAACAACATCAAACCAAATTATAGACAAGGGAATAAAAGACTATTTCAATCACGTTCCATTAATTGGATTTGATTTATTTGATTACGAGCGTTATGTAATTAAATTAACAAGAATGCATATATCAAAGGTAAGGTGGTCAACTGTTCAAACTTTGGAAGACCATTAAGCCTCTAAACGTTTGCTCTAGAGGGTTAATTATTACCATTAATGTATAGCTTAGGGGGGAGTTTGTCAGCATGGGATATAATTTGAGGGTTGTAGAGTACTTTATAACTAAGATATATATATAGAGCAGCAAAAGGGCATAGTTAGTGACTTGTTAAACATTTTACTAAATGATGATTAGGGTTGTAAACAACTCCAATTGAGCTCAATTCAACTTGTGTCATTTTTAATATTTTAGTGATTAATGGGGTTCATGCACATTATTCTCACTCATTTTGTTGAAAATTCTAGTTAGACCTTCAATCATGGTGGTAATGCATCACAAGGGTCGCGTGGGTCGTTGGTTTAGACTTTGATTAGTGAAAATATAAGATTAAGTTCACTTATCTTTAGAATAAAAGTTAACTTTAGCAACTAATGTGTTGTATTGAGTAATAAAAAGTGAGTAAAGTATTGTGCTTAAGAAAATTACGTGAGTATCAATGTGATTGGATTCAAATTTTATTCAAAACAACCAATTAAATAATGAATGTAATAAAAAATTAAAACTAAAGGATATATAAAAGGAGACAAGAACTCTTTATCAGGAAGGTTTTGGATTGACTCACATGACTTAGACTATGGGGATCTTGTATTTTGTGAAAAAATATATATAATTTTTGAACTCTTTTATTAATAATTAATTTAATTGTCTTGTATTTTTTATGTTATTTTTTTAATTCATTATGAGGTTATTTTTTACTGTAACGAAGTTTAGCGATCAAACAATCCATACACCCATAAATAACAAGCAATAATCTTAAGTGAGAACTCAAAGTATTTGAGCAACATAGGACTCCCATACAATTAGGATTTTATATTTGTTATTTTCTTGAGTACGTATTCTTGCTTATTAGTTCTAATACAAAAATTTCACTGTTGCTATTTTTCTCAAATCAATAAATAAATTCTAGTGTGATCAAGATTTAGAAAGTATTAAACTTACAAACAAGAAGAATAAAGATAAAGATGATCAATCAAAAGATATCAAACAATTAAATTCAATTACGCAATTACAAGTTCTAAAAAAGAATAAATTATCTATTGATAATATTCAAACTAACACAAGATATAATTCCATTTATTATAAATTAAAAATTCAAGAACACGAAAATAAGGGCAAAGAAATTTTTTATTTCAAATTATGCTTCTTGAATGCTTTTGGATTGACAATCCTTCACTCCGAACCTTCAAAACTTCATGACAATTAAAGATAATTCTTAATTGCATGAAACCCTAGATGTCTATATATATGCAACAAGAAAAGGGTAAAAAGATCCCATTTCCACATGTTTGGTCACCATTTCACTAACAGTTTATCTTCTTTTAAGCATAACATTTGCATCCAGTATCCAATTCACTTGCTGTTTGTGTTGTTGGAAATCTAATTAATTTTTCTTTCATCCAATAAAATTTAAGATCAATTGAATTCTTCTCCAAAAAATGATAACCTCTCCAATTTTTTGAATTCATCATCCTCAATTGTAGAACTCAAGGTGGTTCCATTTTCTTCAAGTTAAACTTAGCAAATAAAAAAGTCACATCCTACAACATAACCATTACTTCCATTTGCTATTGTTATGCATGAGTTCAATAAATATAGTTCCCCATCATTGTTTACACAAGGTATTTAAATAATGTCACAAAATATATAAAAATTCAAGAATTTTAAGTTCAATCTAATAAAATATATTTCTACGTTTTAAAGTTTAATCAAAGTACAATGAACTAGACCTATACCCTTTACTATCATATTTTCTCCAAAAAAATACCAATATTCTATTTTTTGAGAAGACAGTCATAAACTTGGGAAAAACAATGCATTGATTGCTTGTATTTGTTTATCCCCTCAAATGGGGAGGCAAATTTCTTACATGGGATGTTTGGCGTTCGTGGCCACTTTGTAACGTATTAGAGTCCAATACAGATTTGATCCTACACATAGACAAAGACTCACACTACACTAGGTTCTCTGTACTTAGCTCGTGGTTAAATGCATAATGATCAAAAAGCCCCCCAACCCCAAGTGATTGCCATGGCCTACAGGCATGGGTTGTCAACAAACCTTGCATATTGATAAGTTTATTTTTTAAAGGATTTATGAATTGTTTTTCAAACTTGTAAGATATTTTTAGAACTAAGTTTCTAAATTATATTTTAGAAAATGACCATTAAAATACTTAGACTTGTTCGTTTTTAAATTTTTATGTATATTTTTTAAGAATTTTTATTTTAAAAATTGTGTAAAAGTAAGAGAGAGAAAGAAAAAAAAAAGAGTAATAATTAAATATATATTTTTGAATAATAAATAATTGGAAAACAAACATCCTTAGATAAAGTAATGTCGTACAACTTATATGATGTTACTAAGTATGGTAAGTATTAGTGGTTGCGTGTTTTTTTTTTTTTTTTTTTCTAGTATAACAATAGAGAAAGACAAGAGAGATATACATAGAGAGAGAGAGAGAGAGAGTAGCATCTAAGTAGAATAAATGAGTAAGTCTTGACAAGTTTCTATATTTAACTTAAGATAACTAAGAACAATTATGCCATTTTAATATAAAAATGTGGGAACCAATGACGTGCCCCATTCATACTTTCGAAGCTCAATACAAATAGTTCTCTCACAAGTTAACGCAATTATTAATATATCCTTAAAATCAGAGAAACTCATTGGTTGAGCAATCATATTTCCCAAAATGTCATGGACCGCCAGGTATTTCCCATTTATGGACCTTTTGACACAACAAGTAAGGTCAATAAAAGGTAAATTGATAAATGAAATGGAGATACAACTAAACCAACTCTCACACAATAACCAATCCTAAATGCAAACCAGATAAATTTATACTCTGAGGACATATCTTCGGTGCAATAGATTTTAGCAGGCATGGCGTACAGTTTTAACCCATATGAGAAACTACACCGCAACTGACGGACACAGTAATAATATCATTCATTCCCAAGCTACTATTTTACACAAGCATGATGTCAAGGAAGCCTGAGAATCACCATGGCAGCCAGTACTATCTAACCTAAGGCAAACAAATATACAATAACATTTCCAACATGGCTAGACAAATCCTGAATTTTATATGTTCAATTTTATTTCTGTTTTTTTTTTTTTAATATGATTTTATACTTTTTTTTTTCTCATAATTTACATATGTACCAATTAACTAGTTTTAGCCTTTCTATATTTTTATAAGTTCTCATGTACTTTAAATTATAAACTATTTGCACTCTACTTGAGCATCCAGATTGGGATCAATAACAACTAAAAAACATATCTGAACAAGGATGTGACACCATATCGAACTACATCTAGTATATAGCATTTAAAGGTGACATGCAATTTACTTATTCAACGTAAAATTTTGTTGCCCTAAAATTTTATACCTCATAAATAGGTAAATCAAGCCACACCACCGCAGTGCAAAGTCAAAACAAGAATACATATCCAATAGAAACCAGAATGGCGATCCTCAAGACTGGACCACACGGCATGCATCGTTTATTCAGTCAGTATCTTCTACAAACACAACAGAACCCATTTATGTAGATCAAGAACGTGTCGTGCGTACTGCTGCACGATGCACTTCAGCGGCTGCTCTTGTCATTCTTAACACTCTTATCGTCTCTATCATTTGTTCGGGGAGTGTATTGGCTGGTTGAGGATGGGGAGTACCCTGGTGCGCTGGGAGAGTATCCTCCAGCACTCGGGCTGCGGCCATGCCAACAATGAGAAATCAGGATCCAGAAATGTAACTAACTTGAGCTGAAATTCAGTGCAACAGTGGAGTATTCAAACACTCACCTGTACTGTGTAGAGCTAGGACTATAGTCAGGGCCTCCACCAGAATTATACGGGCTGAAAATTCAAATTCACGGGTTAGAAAGAAAATAATGCGACCAATTCTGCAGAAGAAAACTTAAATTTTGCCAAATTGCTACACACGATAATTTCCATTTTTCCACCTGCCAACAATCTTGTCCTCAAGTTAAATGAGGCTGCTGAATGACAATAATAAAGTTACTGAAAAACATGATAAGCCGGTAGTGTCTGCTTCACAGCAATATGATTCAATTATTACACAATGTGACAGCAATAGTTGTATTAATGTCGATAAGCACATATGGAAGCAACACCATATTGAATATACCTGCTAGGACTATAACTTGGACTAGAGGGTGAATACGTTGGAGAAGTTGGAGAATATGAAGGTGATGTTGGGCTGCAAGCCACAGTATAAACAATAATGTCAGGCCTCAGTAAAATTGTGTGCGCAAAGGAAAAAAAACACTGATTTGAAACAGTGATAGGGTTTAACTTACCAAGTCATCATGATTTATTACATAAGGCAACAAAGATATACAATTAATCAATCAAAAACTACAATGAACTAAAGCAATTGCTATGATCACGTGAAAATCACAAAAATATGAAAGAGCGATGGAGGTTAAGCAAGTTACAATTGTAATTTGTATTTGAAGCAAACCCACCCTTCCATAAACAAATCACTTAGTCAACTAGACATAAAAGATCAACTCACGGCTTCATGCTACGCCATCGACAATAACAGTAACTCAATACAGTTGCTCAAGTTTTTTTTCCATGTAACCATGAGTAGAATAGTTGGTGCTTGCAATCATGAAAGAGCAAAAACTACAAAAAGTTGTGCCAAAGTTACCTGTAGCTTGGAGAGGAGGGACTGTATGGACTTGAAGGTGAGATTTTTGGACTTGTAGGTGAATATGCCAGAGAAGGGCTGTATCTTGCTGAAGGGTTGTAACTTGGAGATGTAGGACTGTAACTTGGTGAGGTAGGACTGTAACTTGGTGATGTGGGGCTGTAACCAGGGGAGGTGGGGCTGTAGGCTGGTGATGTGGGGCTATAAGATGGCGAAGTTGGGCTATAAGATGGAGAGGTGGGGCTATAGGAAGGCGAAGTTGGGCTGTAAGATGGAGAGGTTGGGCTGTAAGAGGGTGAAGTTGGGCTGTAAGATGGAGATGTGGGGCTGTATGCAGGAGAAGTTGGGCTATATGCAGGAGAAGTTGGGCTATATGCCGGAGAAGTTGGGCTGTAGCTAGGGGATGTAGGGCTGTAACTTGGAGATGTAGGACTGTAACTTGGAGATGTGGGACTGTAACTTGGAGATGTGGGACTGTAGGTCGGGGAAGTAGGTGAATAAGATGGGCTGGTGGGGGAATATGCAGGGCTTGTAGGACTATACCCAGGAGAGCTTGGACTATAGGTTGGGGAAGTTGGGCTATAGCCAGGGGAGGTTGGGCTGTAACCTGGGGAGGTGGGACTATATCCAGGAGACGATGGACTGTACCCAGGAGATGATGGGCTGTACCCTGGAGAGGATGTAGGAGAAAAGGCCATTCCACCAACATAAGGAGAAAATTGAGCATCTGTCACAGGAGATAATCGAAGATTTGGGCTCAGCAAATAACTTGGTGACATCATGCCATCGTGATATGGGGTTCCAGTGAGGGGTGAACGGGCAGGAGTCATGCCAAAATCTAGTCCACCTTCCATGTAACTGGGCAAAGGGATCTCAATAGCTTGCTTTAACATCTCTTCATTCAGATACAAGGCACAGTCTCCTGTGCCAATAGGAGCAAGCTGGCCTAACATAATATTTTCAGTGACACCCCTGAGAGAGTCAGTTTCCGCAAAGACAGCCGCATCAAGCAGAATATCCACTGTTTCTTCAAATGAGCACCTCATCATGGGACCAGTATCATTGCGATTAATGCCATGACGAGTGATGGCCATCAGGTGACCACGATATGTCATTGTATCACACAATATTGCCAAATGTCGATAGTTCACATAAGACCCATCAAAAGATATGACAACACGCAACTCATCAAGCAAAGCTTTACGAACTGCCTCAATTCCAAGAACTTCAATAACTTCAATTAAGTGATTGCTTATTGTCCGCCTTGCATCCACATCTTCATGGCACATGACAGCTAAAAGATTAACCCCTTCCGTGTCCAGCATCCACTCATTCTCTGCCTTGAATCCATCACCCTCATCAAACCTATTTACCTTACTGTTCTTTATGAACACCTTGTTGATATCCGGAATGCCTCGAAGAGCCATTTCGGTAAGCATGTTGCTCTCAATCTTTTTCAAGAATACATCATCTTCAGCAGATTCATCATTCAATTCACCCTTAGGGGCCTCATCATTCATGATACGTATGCGAAGGATCAGCTTTTCAGCATTATCATCATTAAATATGCATGTTAGATCATCGTCAAATTCAAGATTGATCTTCTCTGCAATATCTGCCATGCTGAGCTTCTTATCCACCATCATTTCTCGGTTTAACTCAATGCGGAGCAACCAAGGGGATATCTTATCAGGGTCAATCTCTTCATCAGGCATTTCATAATAGGACTTCACAAATTCAACATCTTCCTCAATAATAGTGCTCATAGGATCTGGATCATACCATACCTCAGTGGCTTGCGTTACACTCCGTAAAGTTGTATACTCTAGAGCACACTGGACATTTTTGGCCCTCTCCTTAGTTTTACTCACATCAGGCTTCAAGTAGACAGACAGAGAGGGTGTTTTAATTTTCTTGGCGACATTAATAATCTCCCTCAACCTTGGTACACCTAAGGTAACATTCTTGGCACTCACACCAGCATAGTGAAATGTATTGAGAGTCATCTGTGTAGCAGGCTCACCAATAGATTGGGCAGCAACACATCCTATCATTTCCCCAGCTGCAACAAGTGATTGCAGAAAACGAGATTCTATCTCACCAATAACCCATTCGAATGCTTCACGTGTAAGTCTATACTCCTTCAAAACCCTTTTACTTGCTAAGGCACTGCGAAGCAATATATTGAAGAAAAGAGTAGCATTCTTCTGGGCCTCCATACTCAGATAATCATCACCAACCACCACCTTAAGCCTTTCTTGTAACTTATCAACAGCTTCCACAATCTCCATCGGATGCATATCAGAAGGCCTTCGGAAGTCAACTTTAAAGGTTTTTTGGGCATTTAAGACAAGCCTCTTAATGTTAACAGGCAGGGGCCAAGAGTTGTCGCCAGTGGTTGCAATCTCTGTCCCAAGTTGATATCTGTCAGCTTCAAGTTTCTGAACCTCTGCATCAAACACACTACGGATTTCACGAATTGTTTTTAGATCTTCCACAGCTTCGGACAACATGTAATTAGGATTCCAGTTTGGATTATCAATCTCATATCTATACATGTCATTGAAATCTGATTTCTTCAGCTTCAGTGACTCCAGGGGTTGTGATTCAATCCAAACGGCATCCATACCATCTTCCCCATAGAGAAACTGAATCACATCGCCCAAGGAATTTCTAACAGTCCCATCATATTTCACCATAATATCCTCCATAGCCTTCACCAATCGCCTCTGAATATAACCAGTTTCAGAAGTTTTCACTGCAGTATCTATGAGACCTTCCCTACCACCCATAGCATGAAAGAAAAACTCTTGAGGAGTCAATCCCCGAAGATATGAGTTCTCCACAAATCCACGACTCTCTGGACCATAATCATCTTTCGTGAAGTGTGGTAGCGTACGATCTACAAACCCAAAAGGAATTCGTTTTCCTTCTACATTCTGCTGCCCCACACAAGCAGTCATCTGAGAAATGTTGATAAAACTTCCCTTAGATCCTGCAGTAACCATAGCCTTCAGGTTGTTACTTTCTGACAAACTCTTCTGTGCACTGCTTCCAGCATCATCACGGGCCTTATTCAACACCTACAGAAAACCACAAACACATCAGGCTTCATCAAGCAATTGAAAGCAAAGAAAAATGTTTGACAAACCTGGTTCACTCTGTTTTCAAATGATTCCATCATTGTTCGACCAGGTTCAGCCTCCAGCTGCTTTTCTTGAGCAGCCCTAATAAGTTCTTTCACCTGATTCTTAGCATTTGAAATAGTTTCATTGATCTTCTCCATTGTAGCAGCATCAGCAATCGTATCACCAATTCCAATGCTAAATGCATTCTGCAAAAGCCAATAATTGACAAGCCATTGTGTATGTCCCAAAAATTTGCGAGCAGCATCTGGACCAACCTCTTCCCTGAAACCAATTACCCTTAATTAAATGCATAAACAAGAGAATCTTTCATGGGCTAGAGTAAAAAATTTCAAAATCATTTCCATGACTATTCGTTTCAAGTTTATATTCATCAATACGGTTATTGACACAATATGATTAATATATCACTCACCAGTATAGTACCACAGTTGAACATGAACCTGAAACATGTCCAAACATTTAACGCACATAAAAAGAATCTTCCTGCATCCATCAATGCTAATATGCAACTTATAGTAACACCTTATAGGGATGTAGCAGCTCAAAGGAATCAATATGACAAGAACCCAAGACGCACAAATTCAAACCAGCAAATCATCAATATTTGTCTTAACCATGCCAATCAAGAAACAGTATGCAAAGGCATTTTTGCTATGAGTGCACAGTCAAATCAACATTCAGTAAACCATGCACAAGGAGAACATCAAATGTTTGGATATAAAACAAATGCCAGGATATTCGTATATACTATTTTGCATTGAAAAATTATGTGGTCAGACAAGAAACATCATCGCAAGATACAAATGACAGAATCCCCACCACTTCTGTTTTTGTTTTTATCACTCAAAAAGAGTATTACTCCCTCTACCCTAATTCTATATTTTCAACTTGACCTGACATCAAGTTTTGGAAGAGTTACAACAATGTCCTTAAAAGTGGTGGGTTGTTTGTTACCGATATCACATTATTATTTTAAATAGATATCAGGGTAGTTGTTACACACTCAAGGCTCACAAAATTAAGCAATAATTTCAAAAGCAAAAAATCTAAAAAGGTTATACCAAATAACATGTATGAGACTTCCAGTGGATGTCCCAAGTGTTTTCTTGCATAGAGTTCCAGAAAGTAACTCCCCCTTTTCTATTCGTACTTGAGTATCCCCAGGAGTTATAAATCCCTTCTCACTTTCTTGATGCCATGCTGAATACCTCAACAGATTTATCTGCTTTGGTATAATTAAATTAAATACTTGTTTTCCAGTCCAAAGAGGTCTAGGTTTCAGAATTGCTGGAGCAGGTACTTTGCCATCAAAATCTTCCCACCACATCAGAATGTTCATGAAAACATCCTGCATATAACAAAGATAACAGCTTCAAATTGGAAATAAATACTTGTAAAAAAAGACCTTCAAGAAGAGAAAGCCTCTAGGCATTACCTTTTCAATAAATGTATCTCTCTTTGTAATTTTTCGACATCCTAAAAGTGTATCCTGCACTATTCCCATTACAGGCCTGTTTGATTGAGGGGACACAATGCATTTTGGAACCATCATCAGTTCCAGCACTTCAGCTCTAGTTTCAAATGACTGGGGAACATGCATATTCATCTCATCCCCATCAAAATCAGCATTGTAGGGTGATGTAACAGATAAGTTCAAGCGGAAGGTTGAGTATGGCATAATCTTTATCCTATGCCCCATTATAGACATCTTATGGAGGCTCGGCTGCCTATTGAACAGGATGAAATCTCCATCATTCAAGTGCCGCTCCACCTGTACCAGCAATGGCGGAAATTAGGCACAAGCACTTTGCTCCTTAATCATTCTCACACGCAAAGCCTGGATTCTCACCTTATATCCAAGTTCTAGATGCTGATCACTGCTTTTCTTCAGGTACCGGAGATCAAGCCTTTGTCCATCATCCCTAATTATATATTTCGCACCAGTTTTGCCAGGAGGAGGATGAGGTCCATTTTCCACAAGCTCTTTCAACCTGTTTTGATGGTAATGTCTTGGTGAAGAAGTAAACCAGAATGCACGAGAGTGTAACAATCAAAGAACACAGGCAACCAGTCAAACCTTTCGATATTATATGGTGTTACAGTTTCTGGATATGTAAGGTTTAAGGCAATACTCCATGGTACGCCCAGTTCATCAATATTGATGGTTGGATCAGGTGTAATCACAGTTCGAGCCGAAAAATCAACTCTCTTGCCCATCAAGTTACCTCTGATCCGGCCTTCCTTTGCCTTAAGCCTGCTGCATATTGATTTGATTGGTCTACCAGATCTCTGGGTAGCCTAGAGTGCACCAAAGTACTTCCATGGTTAGATAAATGGAAGTTGTAGTACAGTGTCAAGAAGTGAAAGAAACACCAATACCCTTGGCTGTCCTGGTAATTCATTGTCAAAGTAAGTGGCTATGTGGAACTGTAGCAACTGTGCAAACTCTGAGATAATGTGTGCAGGAGCCCCATTCCGCTCCTGCCTCTTCAAGTTCTCATTGTGCCTAATGATCATTGCCAGTTGATGAGTTAAATCATCCTGCATTATGAGATCCACAACTTAGAATTGCCACAGTCAAAAGCAGCAACCTAATTGATTAACACTCTTGACATAATCAGTGTATGCTACAAAGAACTGACATACATATTCGACACACATAAAATACCAAAAATAGTCTAACAATTCAGGAAAGAAGCCACGGAAACTTGTACAAGATCAGGAGGAAAATGCATGCCTCACTCCTAGAAGAAGTGTCCATCATTACAGAAGGTCTAACAGGTGGAGGAGGAATAGGAAGAACTTGAAGAATCATCCAATCAGGGCGAGCAAATTTTGGATTCAAGCCCAAGGATTGGCAATCTTCATCAGTTATTCTCTTCAGAATGCTAAGAACCTGCAAAGAAAGGAAAATGCATCAACTTAGCACATAATTCAGATTAGAATGTAAAGGCAAAATGTCCGTTCTTATTGTGATTGGTAAAGGATACCTTCTCTGCAGAGAGAAGTTGTTTTCGTTCAACAGGTTCAGGCAGCTGCTCTGGGTCATCGCTTTTCTTCTTTTGAATCTTGTACTCAGCGACCATCTTCATACCATCAATAGAAATTTTCGGCTGCTGAGCACCACAACCACCCCTACTCTTTTTCAAGGGTTCATCAGACTCTTGACCTTGCACATCAATCTCATCACCGCCTTCACATTTGGATTTGTTTTTACAAGCATCTAATATCTTTTTTAATCTATTTTTAGGGTTTCTTATTCTCATTGCTTGCTTGAACTTCGGATCCTCCTGGGAAAGATAAAAAAAGGAAGATAATAAATAATTGTTGCTGTGACATTAAATATGCTCCCTAGCTAGAAGAACTCGTTCATTCACAAACACAAGAAAAAAACCATGGGCTTCTATGGGCAGGAAAAAATGTCATCTATTTCATCAAACACATCAAAAGAATTCAGAGACACCCTTATATATGCGAAACTCAGAAGTTGGCCACACATTCCACAAATTAACATGCCAAATTAGGGTGAGAGGTACAACTGAAAGCCTTGGTAATGCTGGTCACACCATTTTTTCAAACTGACAACGGGCACATTGCATTTGAATTTTATATGCAACACAATCGAGTAGGCGAAAGTATTGCTTATATGAATTTGCACTTCACCTGAAAAATAGATATTAGGTAGCTTAACTTTTCCCTTTCTATAAACATATAATTACATGCCATTAAACTGCGCATGAGAGGCTCCAAAATCAGATGCCGCCAATCAAGCATTAAATAAGTGAAGCGTGATTTGTACGCATACACACGCCAAAGAGAAATGATTTGCGACAACTAATAAATAATTTATCAAAACTTAAATTTAATGATTCCGAATCAACTGCACCTCCTCTGCTAAAATTTTGGAGCAATTGAAGCAAACACAACGGAGAATACTGAGCACAGTCTTCATGAACCCAATATGAAACATGGGTTTTGCAAGCTCAAGGTGGCCGAAGTGACCAGGACACTCTGCCATGTTAGCCATACAAGTCTCGCACTTCATCTTCCGATCAATCGTCCCGAGCCGGGGGTCGCTCAAACCACCTACCTTCGGCTTACCTCTTTCCGTCGTCTCGCTGTGCTCTATATGCACCACAGACATTTGTCTCTACAAAAAACAAATTCAGAGAATCATCCAATGACTCCAATTGAATCCCACAAAACTTACACTAAAGTCAAAAACACTAAGAATTACGATCTCGTCGGGACTCAGCATGCCGAATTGGACGACGCGGACTTTGGCGACCTCCGCCGGCGAAAAGGGGAACCGCAAATCCATGGATGCAGTAGCGCAGATGAATTCTAGGGTTTTGGAATATGAATTGTGAGGTTCTTGGACAAATACTTGCAGCAAAGGAAAATTCCCGGGTCTTGCAATTTCCCCTTTTCAGTTTAATGAGCTTGTTCAGTTTGTTTTCAATTTCCCACCGCCTTTAATTTTCTAGGGACTTTCAGAAATCCGTATTCGTCTCTCCAGCGGGACGAGACTCCACAAAATCAAGAAAAAGTAAGGGTTTGGAGGTGTATTTATAGACGGGACCGTCTCGCACTGGCCATAATAGGTGCTGTTTGGCTGTGGAGATATCTATATCCCGTGTCTGGACTGTCTTTTACTAATTTATCAAACTACATACAGCCTCAAAGATGATGAATGTCACATGAAAAATAATCTGTACTAGTGAGAGTGATAGACTCTATGGGTAGGTATGTTTGTGTTTTTACTACTTTGTATAAAAAATTTTTGTGGTTTGAATAGAAAAAAAATTATGCTTAGTCTTAAACTTTAAAAGAGAGAGGAAAATTTTAAATTATATATATTTAATATATAATAATAATTTAATAATATGATAGTATATTGATTTATAAAGTATTAATATGTATATATATGTATGTATAAGTACATATATAAATACGAGTAGAATATTTATAAGAATATGTGATAGATTTAATTATAAATAGGTATAATGATTAAAAATAATTAGTTAATTATAAAAAGATAATAGAAAATTCACACTTGAATTTGAATAAAATTAATAAAACAAAAAATTTAATTTGTAATATGTTTTTAAATAAGGGTAAATAGTAGAAAATAACAAACCAAACAAAGCCTATACATGTGTGTGAGTGTCCGTGTAAATTTATTTATATATTATAAATTACTGTGTTTAAAATAATAAAAAATAATAAAAATTAAATAATATATTAAATTTAAAAAGATAAAATAATTTGAAAAAAGAAAGAAAATTTTGATAAAAAAAAAAAATTAGTATAGTCATATATCCTTACAATATTAAACTAAAATGTCTTACTTCTAGATGGTGATGGTGATGATGATGTGTGTGTGTGTGTGTATTTATATATAAATTAAAAAAAGATATAACAGTATATTAGCAATTATATTTTTTGTGTTTGGTTACTCTAATTATTGCTAATGGTGTAAATTTATTGATTAAAAATAATAT
This sequence comes from Avicennia marina, assembly GCA_019155195.1. Taxonomy (NCBI): domain Eukaryota; kingdom Viridiplantae; phylum Streptophyta; class Magnoliopsida; order Lamiales; family Acanthaceae; genus Avicennia; species Avicennia marina. The sequence goes on from CM032782.1 coordinate 9,616,137, forward strand.
TGTAAATCTACAGTGTGCAACTAAATAAGTTTCAAAATCTTAATACTATAACGCAAACATATAATCTTGTACTCTGGTTGTTAAGTTTGGGACAAGACCTATATGTTTCTATGAATATAACAATCTATAATTTATTATAATTAAACAATTTATATAATTTTTTTTATAATTTTGCAAAGAATGTATTGGGAATGTTTATTTTGCTTCGTAGCACTAAAAATACACACTACAATTATTACATATTTTAAATTTTACCTATTTATCTGTCTCTTATTTTTATATATTTTTTAATGAAATGCACCAAAAACACACTCGTAAAAACGTAAACAACCATAACCATTACCTTCCGTAGCATGTGTAAAAATATATAGGTACAATAAGGGCCCAATCTTAATTGAAGCCCAATATTGATTAAAAATCAGGGCAATGATCCAGTGTGAAAGGGAAAGCAATGGGCCTTTTGGACCGATTTACAGACAGAGGCAATTGGAGACCGCGCAGCAAGAAAAGCCTTTTTGATGATAACATAACTTGAGTTTGACATAAATCACAATTAAGAACATATCTGAGCGTTATCTAAAATATATTATAAGATATTTAAAAATTTATAAAATTTTAAAAATTAAATTTGACTAATTTTTTTTTTAACTTATAAATTTTATTTTAAAAATAAACTAATAAAATATTTAGTAAGATTATCTTACAAGATTTTATTAAATTTATAATTATAATTAATTTTTTGATACGATAATAATAAAAATAAATTATATATTATAAATATAATATAATTAAAGATATTTATAATTTTTTTAATATATATATATATAATAAAATAATTTATAAGATATTTGAAAATAAATTAAAAAAAAAATCAACTTTTACAATCACTCTTGCTTTGCACTCTCGTATTTAGTAGGCATAAATATCTCCCAAGGTTGAATATCTCAAGTTTAATGGACGAAAAGTCGGTATTTGCATTGTCAAAAAAAAAAAATATATTATTATTTATTTTATATAGTTAGAAATTACCGTTGGTTTATCATCGTGAAAATAACTAACAATTGCAATCAGCAGTTTAGCCAGCACTAATGTATACCTCTCACGTCGCCATTGTGGGAAAATAGGCTGGCCATTTCTTGGAATGACTTTTCCTCTAATCGTGACCGGATTTGTTGTATTTAAATTTGGTGTGTATTTTTAAGTATGTTTGTATCAAAAAATGTGTGAAAAAAAGAGAGATAAAAAATATAATTTTAAAAATATAATATTTCAGTTTGTATTTTTAAACTCAAAATTAGAAAACAAAATTGACTAAAATAATTTGGGCTACTGTAGTCCAAATAAATTCAGGACGGCTCGTGAATTTTTAAGCAAACAAATTGTGCAATGTGAAATTACATTATTATACTTATTTTACATTCTTATATTCTTTTATGTTTTCTTTCTTCTTTTCTTTTTTAACTTATATGTGTTTTTTTCTCGAATTTCTTTTCTTTTCATATTTTAAATATTTGTATACTTTTACTATTTCATATTTTTATATACAATCACACATAAAATGTGAGACTTTTACTGGTTAGAGAAAATTACAATATTATGTGTAATATTTAGTAATTTAACTCTTATATGATTTTGTGTTTGACTAAGAGAAACAACTTTGAGTAGTAACTCTTTAAAAAGTAACATTTAGAGATTACGGATGACAATCGAGGAGACCTATATATAGACCAAAATATAGCTCAAATGAGCAAATATACCTATGAGATTCACACCACGTGTTAATACAAAGTCTTATTTTAAGTCTATGATTCATTACAAACTACGTATTGGTTACCCTTTCCATCATGTTCGGCACATCTTAACCCGAAGTCTCACGTTAAGCCTGTGATTCATTACAAATTACACGCTGTTCACTCTTTTGCGTCTTTTTTCTATGTAGGACAATCCTTCCTTTTAATGTTTTCAGAACGATATGGGTTCCTTGGACAAAGAATTCCACATTCTGGGTAGTGACTAAGACACAAGATTCGCAAAATTTTATAACCAGGAGTCGGGATCTAATACAACACACACACACACACATATATATATATATTCAGTACATAGTACATCCTATCTCTTGTATGAGATCTGTGCGCCACAAGAAGTTACTCTTGTCTATTTATTTCACTCAACACTAATAAAACCCAACAGAAAGAAGCAAACACATGGATGAAAAAGTGGGTAGTAGTTGTGTTACACAGCATATGGCAGCTGGGTCTTCACAATTTGCTCAATGACCTAATTGTAAAGAGCAGGAGATAGTCTCGGGGTAATGAGAACGTCAAGTGGTGTGACTTTGCTGTTTGTCAGTCCAGCACTCTCTGACATGTCCACCTTCTCATCACCCACAGTTGAGAAGTCAAACGCCTGCAGAAAGTGAGCCAAGCCCAGATGCAACATCTGTAGTCCAAAATTGGCTCCGGGGCAGATCCTCCTACCAGCACCAAATGGGATCAACTCAAAATCTTGGCCCTTCACATCCAAATCCTTGTGTGTAGTCAGAAACCTCTCTGGCTTGAACTCCATCGGGTCGGTCCACACCTTCGGATCCCTTTGCAACTTCCACAAGTTCACTATCAGCCAGGTGCCCTTTGGGATATGGTAGCCCCCTACGTTGCAATCCTCGGTGAACTCTCTTGCCCCACCCAACGGGCCTGCAGGGTATAATCTCAGAGTCTCTTTAGCTATGGCTTGGAGATAGACTAGTTTGCTGATATCTGACTCGTTAACTCGTCTCTCCTTCCCTATCTGCGAGTCCAATTCTTCTTGTGCCTTTTTCAGGATATGACGATTGTTTAATAGAAGGGAGAGCGCCCATATAATCATGACTGAGGTAGTGTCTGTCCCACCAGCAATCAAAGCCTGCCCAAGTCAATAGGAACGGTTTAGATATGACGACTCCTAATTATAGTTAACATCTATAGACCGTTTTTTGTTTTTTTTTTTCCAATTTAGTTAGAGGGAAAATAAAACGAAGAAATCAGTAGTAGCTGCTAGTCAAGAAGTTCGGCAAAGTATATGTGTGTGTGTGTACAAGACTTCACCATGCAGGTGGCTTTGATGATGGTATCGGCGTCGTATTCGCCCTGAATGTCTGCACCTCGCACAAGCGACAGCATCACATCGATGAAATCCTGTGGCTTCTCCCTGCCGATATCTTCCCTTTGGCGGTGCTCCTCCACCCATCCTCCAATCATTACATCCAATACTTTTGCAAGTTCTTTCATTCTCTTCTCATGCCCGCCCAAATCCAACCATCCCAGATAAGGCAGGGCGTCGGCCGGCACGTACAACCCCGACTGGTGGAATAAATCCCTCATCACCTTCCTGACCCGCGTCGCGTCCTCCGCATCGCCGTAAAATCTCTTCCCTGCCACCATTCTGAGGACGACGTTCAAATTCATGTCCCCGATGCACTGCCTCATCTCGACCAACATCCGGCCGGACCTATCCTTCTTCTCTTCCCAGAGCTTGTAAAGCTCCTTAATGGTAAGCGTAAGCTCCGACACACGGACGTAGTTGAGAATCTCGACTCTGCGGATGGAGAGCAGCTCGACGTTGACGAGCTTGCGCAGTTGGCGCCAGTACGAGCCGTAAGGGGTGACGCCGAACATGGCGAAGTTGTAGCCCAAGTGTTTGTTGGCTCTCACGGTGGGACGGGAAGAGACGGCGACGTCGCAGGTGGTGAACAACTCTTTGGCCAATTCCCAGCTGCTCACCACCAGGGCTCGACGCACGCCCAGCCGGATGGTGAACGCTGGACCGTATTTGTCGGCCAAGGCCGCTAAGTAGAAGTGAGGGAGTTTGGCCGGGTTGCCGTCGCCCAGCAGGTGGAGATGCCCTATAATCGGCCATGCACCGCCGGCTTTAGGCGGGGTTTTGCATGCATGGGCTTTCGGCTTAGAGGACTTGGACCATTGCAGGTAAAAGCAGACAAGGAGAAAGAAGGCAATGGCTCCTCCGATGGCAGGGCTGAATTCCATGGGTGTATTATTACTGAAGGATGGTTGTGTTCGTTAAGCTAGAGCACACACATACATATATAGGAGATCATGTGAGAATTGAGTAGCAGCTTTTGAACGGGTGACGTTTTACCCGTTGTGTAGTTTAGAGATTAGGCTGCCCCTCTGTGTCCGGACGTTACTTCTTAAAATGGGTAACCTTTTTTTATGCCGCCGTCACTGCTGATAATCTATCAGAGAAGAAAACCATAATAAAACAATACAGAGTTTGAGAGGCAGATGTCGAAATTTCTATATTTCTTCATTTAATTAGGCGTACAAACCCATTAATTAATTCACAAATACGATTAGGCTTGTTTAATTTATTCTACAAAATTCATACGAAGAGTTCACAATAAGAATAAAACCAACAAGCTTCTAGTTATTAATGTTCCAATTGAAATAATTATCGTCAACATAGATAAGTTAGATGACAATTAACAATGAGTTTTCTTTTTTCTTTTAATTTTTCAAGTACTTGGCTATCTACATCAAGATTTGTACTTCTGTTCAAAAAAATCAAAAAAGTGGGAGCCTGCAACGGAAGAAATGTTATATAGAAAAACGAGTATGACTAATTTAAAAATTAAAATAACAAAACAAATAATTTAGTATTCAATTCGATCTGATATATTGATCCTTAATATCAAAATTAAACCAAATATTGAATTTTTATAAATATTATATCAAATTGATTCGACTAGGGATGCATATCTTTGTTTAGGCTATGACCGGTTGACCAAATCGTGACCTGTGCGTAAGATAAGAGTTAACAAATTAAATATTTCAATTAATTGATTCCTACTTCCTAGCCTTCAGCCTTGGATCTTATTATCATCATTAATACTAATTTACATCAAAGTGGTTGGTAAAACAAAAGGGCCTATTTTTTAGAGTGGTTATAGTTACACTATATAATACCCTTAATTTTTTATATACTATCTTTACACTAAACGTTCAACTTTCATTTATTTCATTCAATCAAAATGATTTTTCCTTAAATAATCAAGCCACGGAAGAAGCTGCAGCCGTCGAATTATGTTGCAATTTTTCAAATTAATTGTCAGAATAAAGGGGCTGATTAATTCGACCGTTTTCTAAACTGATGGCTATTTCTGTTTTGATTTTTTGACCTGGGTTTTTTAGGTTTAAAAGTAAATGAGAGAGAAAGATAAAATTTAAAAAACGTAACTTATGATGAGATAGGCTCCTTGTTTTGAAAAAAAATTAGAGAAAATGTGAGAATTTTTTTTTTGAAAGAAATGGAATAGAAAAGTAGGAGTTTTTTTGTAAATGGATAGTACTTATGAAATAATATAATAATTGTAGTAATGTAATAGGTAGTTATGTATGAAGAATGGAAATGATGCAATAGCTAATTATGAGTGTATGATAAATGTGTTTAATTAATGATAAATTAATTTTTTTATAATTATTATTATTCATTTTATTGGTTAATATTTTAATGTCATTGTTATTGTTGTTGTTATTATTATTATGTTTATTATTGTTGTTGTTGTTGTTATTATTGTTAATATTATTTCTGTTTTTATTACTTTTTATTACTAACATTTATAAGAAATATAGTTTTATTATCATTATTATGATTATAATAATATTATTATTGTCTAAGTTATTATTAATAATAATAATCTTGTACTACATTGTCATTATTATTTGTATTATTATTATTTTAGTATTATTATAATTATAATTATTGTTATTATAAACGAAAAAGGGTGCAAGACGAGAGAGAGAGAGAGAGAGAGAGCCATCGTTAATCACGTGAGGGGGGTAGCTGGAAAAATAGAGAAAATGAGAAAATGTAGGAAGGGAGAATTAGAGAAAATTTTGAAAAAAAATGGAGTTGAAAGTGATTTTTTTTGGGAGAAATTTTCTCCTAAATAGGAAAGTTTGATTTTTTGAATGAAAAAATGGAAAAAAAACAAAGCCGATGAGTAAAGGTTAAAATACCAAAAAACTTTTACTTAACTGTTTATTATTATGATTTTTTTTGAAGGAACTTTTGCTTACCTAAGTATGCAAATCAAATTTGGATACCATCGTTTTTTATTTTTTTGGATAAAATATGAAAGTTGGTCAAGTCATACTAAAAGAATTGATCTTGGAAGTTTCTTCCCCTATCGTGGGGAAGATGTTGTTGTCTTCGTTTGATTTTTAATAAGTATATATATATGTATATATATATATATATATGTATCTAGGAAGGTTTCTATATTTGTCCACTATGAATGATATTATTGCCCTTATTGATTAATCTTAAGCTAAATATTAATAATAATTTCTATGATGAGCATTCATTACTTAATATATCAGATAATAATTAATAAATTGAAGAGTCTTGCGTTAATCTGCTTTCTACTGTTTCTAGTTGCCATGATTAATCATTAGTAAAAATTTCACATCCATGCACGTATGCAAAATTATTTATAAATCATAAAGGTATTGCAATTTAAATGACACAAAACGAAATTATTTAAAATTAAAGTAAAAATATTTAAAATAAGAAAACAAAAAAAGATAAAACATGAAAGAAAAAAATAGAGAAAACACAAATAACAATAAATTAAAATGACAGGAAAAAAGGGAAGGATAATAAGAATAAAAGAATTTAAAACAAGATTAAGTGCATAATCTTAATAATATAGCATAGACAAAAGAGAAAGAAAGAAGATGTAAATAAAATTAAAGTTACAAAGCATGTAAATGAGCCAAGAAAAAATAGCTAAGAAAATACAAAGGAAAATAGGGTGATTTTAGTAATTTAATTTTGTGATTATAGTGAAAGGGTCTCATACTTAATAACATACTACGAACATTAATCATTATAATGATGATGATGATGATGATAATAATAGTAATAGTAATAGTAATAATAACTAGTAATCAGGCACACACAGTGTGTGTAAAAAATTTATATAACATTCAAACTAACAAAATGTAATAATAAAAAAATAATTTAAATAAAAATAACATTCAATATTGATCAACATATACTTAATGAAGAAGTACATCATTCATCAAATGTATTTTGTTTTTTAAGGAAAATTATAAAATAAGGAGAAAAATAAGTCAATTTTTATATTTTTAAGGAAAATTATAAGCAAAATTTCATCCATGACTGATTATCTTAGTTTTGATTTGGTAAAGTAGTTATTTAACTTTGTATTTTTTTTTCTAGCATATATTGGGAGTTTTCTTGCTCCTAGTTCCTAAAAATTAATAGTCTTATTTATGACAGTTTTACATGATGTATTATTTTCATTCCAAATTTCTCTCCCACTTCAGAATAGTTAATCCAAAAATTTCGTCCACTTCACAATCATTCATGTTAATTTTATTTTTAATATAAATTATTTTGAATGTCGTTTTACTAAGTAACCTGCATTTTTTTGTAACATTACATAGTTAAAAAGGCTAGCTTTGTAATTTTACTTTGTGTTAACCAAAATTTTGAGTTTAGAAGTCAGACACTTTATATAAAGAGTATAGATAATAATGTTAATAATAATAATAATAATAATAATTCATGTGTATACATTTAACTCTTCTTCATATTTATTATAACAAAACAAGAAGTCAAATGAATCAAATTATTTAAGAAATAGTAAAATTGAATCATTACTAGTATTTAATGCATTTTTAAGTCACCAAAACTGAGATCAACGTGATTTCAAATCATTAAAGTGAAGTTATTAAATCCCCCATAATCACAACCAATCTTGAAATAGCTAAAAGATAATTATTCTGTAGTGAAATAACACAATTGCCCTGAGAATTTTTACCAAATATAATAAAAAATTTATCAAAAGATATTAGTTAATTCACGGGTAAAATAATATTAATAATAATAAATTGAAGAGTTGATCTTTCTGCCCGTCTTGTTGTCTATAATAATAATTAATATCAACCGAGTTGAAAAGATTTTTATTAATTAATTTTTGCCACGCCTACTAATTTGAATTGAATAATAGTAAGAGCTACACGCAGACACACATAGGTGAACTTTCTTGATATTTGTATCAGTTTGCAAAATACTAATTAAGCTTACGAGGAAATTTAAAAATGAAAAATAAAAGTAAATATGTTAGGCAAAAAAGGTATCTTGAAATGATAGGTCAAAATACAAACTTTTTAAGACAATTATCTTTCAAAATTAAATTACAAAAAATTAACAAATCAAGATGATGAAAGATATATGTCATGGTATTGTTTATAGTAAAAAAAAAAGTAGAATTTTGTGTAATATTTTGCTATTATTTGCAAAACTAGTTACTTGGAGTTAGTAGTGTTGAAATAGTATTTTAAATGAGAGAGTAATTTTGAAAATGAAGTTGTTTAGAAAATAGATATATAGAATCTTGTTTGGATGAAATAATTTCTTGTTTTCCCAAAAAAATGAATCTTATTTGGTGATGGACACCAAAAATAAGGTAAAAATTATAAATTTGGAACTTAAATAATAGGTTTGAAAAATGAATCAAGTCATTTGGAATTTAATCTGAAATTGATATATGAAGTCACCTTATTATATTATATTGTTGTTGTTGTTGTTGTTATGTTATTTCCAAAATAGATGAATTAAGTTTAAAAGGCCAGAAAATAATTAATTACATGTGAGACTAATTGCTGAAAATTTATATATCTATTACAATACATTGATAGAATCTTCGTTCCTTATAATAGCTAATTTTGGTTTTTTAATGTTTTATTAAATATACTTATATCGTGTCAATTATTTAATCAATACCAATTAGCTTATCATTTTTTTTTTCCAAATTTGAATAGGGGGTTAATTACTTTTATTTTTAAATCTTTTTCTAATTTATTTTTAATCATCAACACACCAAAGTCATTTATCTTCTTTCACACATTCACACATATTATATAATTAAAATATTATTTTAGTATAATTTCATGTTTATTTTTTTAAAAAACCATAATGCCAAATTTTTGTATTTACAATAAAATTTAGATAAAATAATTCAATTATATCAATTTTTTTTCAAATTTTATACACACATAATGTGTACGCAATTGCTAGTTTCAAGTTAAGTAAGCAAAACAAGTTCGAAAATAATTCATTTTTTCTCCTATTGGAAAAAGATCAATAAAAATTAGTTAATTTATGGCTATAAATAATAATAATAATAATAAAAATTGAAGAGTCTTACATTAATATGCCGTAACATCTCATTATCATTAATATTAGTTAACATGATAACCCACATAGGTTTGTTAATTACTTGACTCAAGTAATATTTTTGGATATAATTAAACCTGAATTCGAACTTGAATAATTATTTTAAACTTGCTTGACTCAAATCTTAAATTGAATTCAAATTTTGCAAAATTGAAATGAATAAAATTCGAATAGTTATCTAAATTAAATTGTTACTTGAGCTTGACTTATTAACAATACAACAATTATCTTTCTGAATTAAATTACAAAAAATAAACAAATCAAGATGAAGAAGAAAACATATAAGTAATCGGCAATTAGGTATGGTTACAAAATCTAAATTATTCTGTAATATGATGCTATTATTGGTAAAGTAATTTGATCAACAATAAAATCAATCAAATCAAAATAATAATAAGGGGCTCATTTCAGATTATTTTTTTGGCACGCTTAATTTGACAAACAAACAAACAAAGAATACGTAATAGGCTTGAATTAGATGGAAAACAAACAAAGAATCAAAGGTAATAGGCTTAGAAATCACCAATACCTTAACCTAGAAAGCAGCAGCAAGTGGTCTTACGAATACGTAATCTCATTACTCATGATGCAGAAATTGAGCAAGTTGTTTTAATTAATTAATTAATTAATTAATCATATAATATATGTATATATATATATATATGTATGTATGTATTGAATATTTTGGTAATTTTTTTGACTGGTCTAAGCAGAATATGCTTCACTATTCTATAAGCTCCAATTTTTGGCTTAACAACCGTGTGACATTAATACAAGGGAGCACGAATCGAACGTGGGGACCCACCAAAGCAGAATATATTTGACATATCTATGCTATGCTATGTTGTTATGGCAATAAGTATGTTAGATTCCACAACTTGAATTTATCCAACATCTTTATTTTATTTTATATATTTTATTATTCTTGTTGGCGTGGAAGAGTCAAAAAAAATTGCCTCCGATAAAAGGTGAAAAAATTTGTTTTACATATTAATTAAAAAAATTATTATTTATATTTTAAAAATTAAAAATAATTATAATTTTAAATTAAATAATAAAATAAATTAATATTTTATTACAAAACAAGGTTCCTATCCGATCGCAAGCTTTTTGTTTTTAAGAAAATTTTGATGATTTGAATAGAAAAAAAATGTCTAGTCTTAAATTGAAAAAGAAAGGTAAATTTTAAATTATATATATTTAATATATAACAATGATTTAATGATATGGTAGCATATATATATTTATAAGGTATTAATATATATATATATATATATATGGAAGAAAATTAAAAGATAAGTGTTAAATTTGATTGTGAATAAATATAATGATTGAAAAATAATTAATTAACTATAAAAGATAAGGTGGTAATTTGCACTTGAATTTGAATAAAATTTGTAAGATAAGAAATTTGGTTTGTAAGATATTTTTGAGTAATGGTAAATAGTGGAAAATAATGAACCAAACATGGCCTATCTATATGTGTGTGTAAATTTATTTATATATTATAAATTACTGTGTTTTAAATGATAAAAATTAAATAACATATAAAATTAAAGAAGATAAAATAATTTGAAAAAACAAAGAAAATTTTGAAAAAAAAAACCAATAAAATAATTAAGGATAGTTATATATCCTTACAATATTCAACTAAAATTTCTTCTATGACAATATAGATATATATAATCTTAAAAAAAATAATGGTATATTAGCAATTATACTTTTTTGTATTTGGTTATTCTAATTAAGGTTAATAGTATAAATTTACTAATTAAAAATAGTAATGTAAATCTACTGTCTGCAACTAAATTACTCTCAAAATCTAAATAATATAACATAAATATATAATCTTGTATTCTCGCAGTTGTGTTAGGGACAAGAATTATATGTTTTTATGAGTATAATAATAATCTATAATTTATTCTAATTAAAAATTTATATAATTTTGCAAATATTGTATTACCTTATAAAGCATGTGCAAAAAGTATGTAGGTACAATTGGTGGGCCCAATCTTTCCAGAAGCCCAATATTTAGTAAAACTCAGGGCAGTGATAATTTTATGATGAGCCCAGTTTAAATGCCAAACCAATGGGCTTTTGGACCGAATTCCACAGAGGCGAGTCGAGACCGGTTACGTAGAAAAGCCGTTCTGAAAGTGAAACCATAACACGGGTCGCAACCCACAATTTATAAGGTGTCTAAGCGAATTTATAAATTTTTTAAAATATTTTATAAAATATTTAAAAATTTATAAAATTTTTAAAAATAAATTAATTATTTTTAATTTAAAAAATGTTTGAATAAACTTATTTTTTGTAATTTATAAGATCATATAATTTATAAAATATTTTTAAAATTTATAAATTCATAAATCTTATTTTAAAAATAAGATATAAAGTGTTTGATAAGATCATCTTATATAATTTTATTAAAATTTATATGTGTAGTTAATTATAATTTTTTAATGTAATAATAATGAAAATAAATTCAATACTATTAATAAAATTTAATTTAAGAATATTTATATTTTTAATATATAAAATTAAGAGATTTGTAAGATTATTAAAAATAAGTTAAAACTAGCCAACTAATTTTTAAAACGTTTATAAATTCCAAACATCTTGTTTTTGGAATTTATAAGCTTTTCTGACCAAAAAATTACCAAACATTTTTTTAAAGTTTAGAAACTCCTAAATATCTTATAAACTCACCGTTAGAGAGTGTTTGGCTAAGCTTATTTGTTTTAGCTTATAAGATCATATAACTTATAAAATATTTTTAAAGTTTATAAGTTTATAAATTTTATTTTAAAAATAAGTTAATAAAATGTTTAATAAGATCATCTAATAAGATTTTGTTAAAATTTATAATTATAGTTCATTATTATTTGTTGGTGTAATAATGATAAAAAATAAATTATATATTATTAATATAATATAACTGAAAATATTTTTGTCATTTTTAATGAAATAACTTATAAGATATTTAAAATAAATTGAAAAAAACTAACTTATTTTTAAAAACCTTATAACTTCCAAACATTTTTTTTTTGTAAACTTACAAGTTTTTTCATCTTAAAATTTAGCAAACACTTTTAAGCAGTTTATAAACTCTCAAACGTCCTATAAGATGATATTTAGAGGAGGCTATAAGATTAGCCAAACACCTTATTTCTAAACATCTTATAAGTTATTTCTTTACCTATATTAAAAATAACATAAATATTCACATTATATTAATAATATTTAATTTATTTTTATCATTGTTATACTAAAAAATATAATTAACTATAAGTTTAAAATTTATATGATGTATTTTATTAACTTATTTTAAAAATAAGATATATTAGTTTATATGTTCTAAAAATATCTCATAAACCACACGATTTTATAAACTATTTAAAATAAGTTTAGCTAAACACTCTCTTAATATTGTGGGCCTTTATTTAGCTGATTTAATTTCATAAACTTAATAGTATATATATTATTTGACTACATATTTAGTTTTTTCTTATTGGTGGTTGAAATCATTTTTATATCTTTCATTTATCTAGAATTAAAGGCTATGTTCGTTGTGCTTCACTTCTAAAAAAGACATATATTTTAATTATTACATTTTTTAAATTTTATCTATCTTTTTTTATATTTTTACGCAATTTTTGAAAAAATACACATAAAACCACACACTTAAAAACCAAAACCAACATAACCAAACTAATATCGAATTTATACTATTAAAAAATAATAAAGAAAGGGGAAATTTATAACACCAAGGATATGACTGGTATACATGAATGAATTAGGGATAAAATGAGTATTATCAAATCTATTCCAAATTATATGACTGGCATATTAAGGAATGCTAATTTCCAATAGTTTAGAAATCACAGTTTCCCTTAGCACTACTTGTTTACATATTACTAATTTGTCAAGAATAAACTTATACTTTTATATAACGAAATTATTCTTCTACAATATATTGTAGTTGTATAATATATAATTACTAAAACACCCTTAATTATATATATATATATCTTTTTTTAATATATTTCCACAATTTTTATTTATTAAATCTATTTCTCTAAATTTATATTTATTCTATATTTTCTATTTCTCATTTTTTTGCTTCTTTATCATCTTAAGTATTATATAAATGGTATGAAGTTTATGTAAAAATTAAAATTTTTATTATTATTTTATTTACATGCGTAGACATTGAGTTTAAATTTTAATTTATTATATTTTTGGTCAATATTCTCCTTCAATTTTAATTTATTTTGGTTTTTCATATTTTAGATTCCATTCTTTATGTTTTATTTTATAAGTAATGTAAATAAATTTGTACAATCAAGCATATATTTACCTTTCATAAAAATTTTGTCCCAACACAAAAAAATCATATCTATGACAATTATAATATCATTTATAGTTTTTTCCTTTTATCATTTTTTGAATCACACGATTCGTTTTATTGTTATTTGATATTCTATATCAACTTTTTAGTAAAAAATTAAAATTCTATGTCATGGAAAAAAAACAATGATTATTTGGGATTGTTAAATAAATGATTTTTCTCAAATCTTTTTTAATTGTAAGATTTTATTTTTCAACTAATTAAAATGTTGAAAAATATAAGTATTGAATAAATTTTTAATGCAAAATTATATAAAAAATTATCATTAGTATTTATATGTTCATTTTTATTTACCAATTATGAGAATAGAATTCTTAACAGCAATAATATTTCTTTCTCATTTTTTGTAGATATCAGTTATGGATAATTTATACAATATTCATTCTATTTTTATCTTATTCTATTTATATTTACCAACCATGCCTAATATTTAGGTCGTATTAATTTTCCTTTTCTGGTTAGTGCACCAACACAAAAAATTTTTTCCTTAAAGGACCAAAGTGAATAGATTTGAAAAATTACAAGATTTCAAATGGCTAAATTTAGCTATGGAACAAAAATGATTTTCTTTACTTGAAATCAAATGTATATTTGTATATCTTAGATGTCAAATATCTTTTCGATGATACGAAAGATTAACCCATACCATATTGATCATCAATAGTTGACAAATTACAGAAGATAACAATTAAAATGCCAAAATTTAATAAATTATACAGTACATATAATTTTTTCTCATAGAGTTAAGATTATAAACCTCATAAAACAAAATAAAACAAAAATAAGTTTTAAAAAAATTCATAATTAACTAATGATGAAAGGCACAGTTAATAACTCACCATAATTATACATATAATATATAATATACGAGATCAAAATAAATTTTAAAAAGTATATACGACATATTAAAATCAAGGGCTATTCAACGGGTGTGCATATAACTTGCACTAAGGTATTTTAAATATAAAATTTATAAAATAATAAATGAGAAATGATATTAATAAAATAGAGAAGAAAGGAGTACATTAAAATGCATGAAAAATATAAGAGACAAAAAAAATATATAAAATTATATTAAAAGATTACAGAGAATGATAACAAAAATTAAATAAAGTTATATTTAACATTTTGAAGTTAAAATAATATATATTATAGCACTGTGTTTGGATGCAAATTTACATCCATCAAAATCTATTCTCCCAAGCATACCACCTAACAAACAAAATAACTCATTTTATCTGTTTTTTTCTCTAATTTTTATAATATTCTTAAGTTTTTTTATTAAATTTTTTTGCCAATTCAACTTACATTCAAACAAAGCCCGCGCGTTGGTATATTCAACTGAATTGTATCCACTAATTAATACGAGTCCAAACTCGTATTCCTTTTATTTTTCTTATTACAGGTGTATGTGGTAAGATTTTATGGTAAAAAATTAACGTAATTTAATGTTGAGTTGAGGGTTTACACAGATGTAAATCGTAGAGAGTGGAAAAACTTTGTCAAACCATGGGGCTCGAGTTGGTCGATTTGTTAACTTTTTATGGACAATTTGCGGATTGTAAAATATTATTTATATATATATATATATATATATTGATTTAAAGTAGATATAGAGTTAATACATTTTAATTTAGAATTTATGAAGTACTAACTGGTGTTTTTTAAAATAATTAAAAATATAACTAACAATCATGTACAATTTTTATTGCATTCAATTTGCCAAGTTAATTTAATTATAAGAATTTCAATTAAAAAAAGCGCTCTACATTATTTATAAAAGACATTTGCAAAATTAAAATTTTCAAAATAATCTAATATTGTTTTCTGACACTACATGTAAAAGAGTAAAACAAAGAAAATCAAGAAAATAAAAAAAATTGCAAGAATTCTTTCTTTCTTTGTTTTTTTTTTTTTTTTAAAACTTTTGTAGTCATTGTGATAACGCCAAATTGTATGTTTTATAGTTAAGGATGATTGCTCTTTTTATTTTTAATATGTACTTTTGTTTTATTGTGCGAAATACATGTATGTAGAGTGTTTTTTTTTTTTTTAATTTTTTAAAATTGAAATTTAACTATTCTAAAATAAAAACAATTTAAAAATACTAGAATAAATTTTTAAAAATATTTATAAGTAAGAGAATGTAGTTTACATTTCACAATAGGCATTATCCAGTCTAAGTGTATTTTGAAACTAATAAATTATTGAAAATTTAAAAACGAAAAATCATAACTAATTTGGGAGAGAATAAATAAGTGAAAAATTAATAATTAAAGTTTTTAAGAAGTGATGCACAAAAATAATATACAGAAGAAATATTAATTAATTCACCATCTACTATGATTGGTGATTCGAGTAAGAAGTGAGTTGGATTTTATAAACTCGCTATTGACCTAACTCTAGTGAGTTGCACAAAAAATAAAATTGGATTTAAAATTAATAAATTTTAATTGTTAAATTTTTAGCAGATCAAACTAGTTTTTGCAATTCCACTTGGCTATCATAAAAACCTCCTTATTGGTCACTGTACATACGCGGCCCCACATATATATTTTGGAAATAACAAATACTTATTTGTTGTTATATTTAAAATTTCAATTTATAAAATATAAAATTATATATTATATAATATTTGGGTGTTAACTATAATATATTATTAGTAAAATTGCACACTCTTGTGTATGCAAATTTATTTATAAGTTATGAAGTTATTGATTTTTTAAATAACAAAAATGTAATCATTTAAAATTGTAGGTAAAAAAACTATTTTAAGATAATAAATAATAAATCATAAATATTTAAAAAGAGAGAGAACATTTGAAAGGAAACACATATAAAGATAAGAAGTTAAAAAAGAATGTCAAAAGGAAAAGAGATTAAAAAAGAATTTAAGATAAGATTAATTGTGTAATTTCACGTTATGTCACAAAAAAACATTATTTCTATAATAAAATAATATAAAAAATAATGATATATTTGTATTCATATTTGAATGTATTTGATTTCCTTAATTAATGATAATTGTGTAAATTTACAAATTAAGGATAATGTAAATTCAAAAAACACAAAAAAACAATTCAGAAAATACAAGCAAATCAACCCGAAATTTTTAATAATATAGTATACTGTTGTTGTTGCTGTTAAGTAAATTAGGATATGATGGATATTTGATTCTATCTATACTAAAATAACAAAATTATTGAAGCTAGATGCAAAAATTCAAAAACGTTGATTACGTTCATAATAAAATATAAAATGCACAGTCAATTCACATAAACACCATTTCCATTTTGGCTATCATTTTTCGATTTTTTTTCTTTTAGCTCAAATTACGTCATTCATGACAATTTAAAATTCTTAGAGTTTGAAAAATATATGTAATTTTTACATCTGTTAGATAAATATAAACTAAATTTGCTATTTAGCATGAGTTCAAGTAAAATTTAATCGAATTTATCTTTATTAGGGTTTAGATTTATGTTAAATTGGAGGCCTAAATTTTATATAAAATTTAAATCATGATCTAAATTCAAGACCTAATTTAAATCATGACCTAATGTAAATTGAAGACCTGAAATTCATTTTAAATCATCATAATTCATATTTTGTTATCGTTAATAAAATTATAAATAGTTATATCATATTTAATATAAATGACTTTTTGCCAAACAATAAATTATAAAATGCATCTATATAAATTAAAATATGTGCTTAATGAAAATACAAATATATATACATAATAAATTATATTTTAGATTTTATATACACAAACATGGAAGATCTGGTAGACGCTGCACAAGATCTTTAATTGTATGACACGTCTTTTATACATAAATAAATAAATAAATAAAAATAAAAATAAAAATAAAAATAAAAATATATATGTATATGTATATAATAACCAATCATTTTCTAACACGTAATTACTATGTATCATCCAATTAAGTATGTTGTGTATTTCTACCAAATGCACCATTTACTAGACTGACATTGAGCATGATTGAGCTGCTAGTGATAATAAGGATCATGATACTCCATATTAGCAAGGCCTATTATTTGGAAATGGCCTCTTGCGTGGAACTATAAGCATTGCTGGACAAATCAAAGATTGGGGGGTGGGAGGTGGAGAAGAAAAACGATTGAGCTTCAAGCAAATGATTAGTAATTTTTAAAAAAGTGAATCAAAAATTTTAAAATGCTGGGTAAATTTTATACTTACCAGAGAATTTGAAGTTTATCATGACATGAAATTATAAATTAAATGAACAAGGACAGAAGAGGGGGGGGGGGGGGGGGAGGGGGAGAAGAAAAACGATTGAGCTTTAAGCAAATGATTCATGATTTTTAAAAAAAGTGAAGTAAAAATTTTAAAATGCTGGATGAATTTTATACTCACTAAAGAATTTGTGACATGAAATTATAAATTAAATGAATAAGGACGGATTCAATTCAAATTAGCTAACATAATCAAATTATACAATTTTAGTAAGCTTGAAAATTTGTTTGAGCTTATTTGGTTAACGTGAACTATTATCTTTAAGAACAAACTTAATCGAGTTCAAATACTTCAATATTTTCATATATATTTATATATTCTAATTTTTTTGGGGCAAAGTTAGGTTGAATATTTTCTTCCAGTTTTATCTCATTAATATTTGCACAATTTAAGTGTTCTATCCAACAAAATTTTCGTCCATATTGTAAATATAAATTATTCCCTCTCTCTCTCTCTCTCTCTCTTTCTATAATATAAAATATATAAAAATATGAGTGTATAGAGAGAGAGAGAGAATTCAATCACTATATATATTTACAATCAAATTAATACTTACACATATACACTCATATTTTTATATATTTTGTATCATATAAACTAATTATCCTCATATGTACCATTTCTTTTAATTATTGTTATACATCATACATAAATACATACACACACACACACATATATATATATAGAGAGAGAGAGAGAGAGACACACACACACACTTTTCATTCCTGTAGTTCGTCGATTTCTAATCAAACGTGATCTTAATAGTCAATAATTGACTGTAATTGAATATAAATTTGTTGGTTTTGAGAAATACCTCATCTGTCGTACAACACAACGAAGAATTCATTGACTACATGCGGTCGGTGGCAATACACGACAAAATGTACAGACAAACACGCCTTTCCAGTCTCGTCCCTCAATTCAAACTCTTCACCAAAGATCAGAATTTTGGGAGCAAACAGATACAGACAACATGCAAAGATTTTCTACGGCTGCCGGTAGGCGTAAGGATTAATTATGTATTAAGTCGATAATTTTACAACTGGTCCCCCTTCACCTAGTTATTTTTCTTCGTTACAGTTGGGCTTTCTTATAATTTATACCATGACATGGGTTCCAAATTTGGGCAGTGTGAATATCCCAAAATTTGGATTCCAACAGTCAACTAAGAACAACTTCTCTTCGGCCTACACACACACACACACACACACACACACACATTTTCCCATAAATGAACATGAGGTTTTAATGCTAAACTCGTGAGAGATGCGCCCCCAAAGTGCTTTTGCAGCTAAAATTGAAAATTATTAGAATATCCTATGTACTCTAGGCATAATTTGTCACAATGAAATGTCTAGAATTTTTAGCCATGGAGATGTGAACATCAAAATGATTAAAAGTTCTTTAAAGTTGATCTTGGACAAATCCAATCGACCTTGGCTAAAAAATGTGAAATTTGGGGAGGTTTGATATTCTGCAATGTCGATCGAGGCATGGGAAATCAATTCAACGAGATCCGAGAAAGAAATTAGCATTTTGTAATATAGGTACAACAAGATCAGGATAGCCACGAATTTAATCCCAAAATTTATCTAAATAGCTATTTTGAGTAGGATTTTCTTAAGGTTATTATTAATTATTTATATGAGGGTTTCAGATCGAATTTAGATAGGATTTTTGATTAGTTTTGATATTGATTTAGAGTTAGGGTTTATTTCTACTATTTAAACAGGATTCTACCATTTAATTTTGATAAATTAATAGCCGTTTTGGGATGAGGTTTGATTAGTATACTCATTCCCTATGAATTGAGACGCTTGTATTATAAATAGAACATCAGGAGATTTTTGTTAAAAAAAAAAAACCCTTATTATTTCGCACAAATTTTCAAATTATTTTCGAAATTTTGCACACATCGTGTTTATTTTTCATATACAGGTGCGTCTTGTGTGTGTTTTGGGAATTGAATGTGATTCGATTTTTGTGTTTTTATCCATTAATTTGTCTGTGAAACGATTCCAAAACCTACTCAATCTTTCGTTGCGTCAAGTGATATCAAAGTGGGGTTCTCCCATTCCTCAATTAAACTTCATGGTTGATTACATCGCATATAGACAACAAAGTCATGGGTGGAAGAGATTAGACTTGGCCGAAACTTGGCTGGATTTTAGAAACCTTTTTGGGGATAAGATCCATGCAAAATTTCAACAACTTATGGAATCAAAGTATTTGAAAGAAAGGTAGGTGCTCCATCTCCTTGTAGCCTTAGAAACAATAGCATATATGATATTTTAGAATAGACCAAGGGGATCACAGGAGTCCTTCAACTTATCCAGAGGGCCGCCAAGTTGAGTTTGTAGTTTATAAGATGGAAGGAACAACATTATCATTGCGGAAATTCATACAAGACTCCATACTTGGGAACAGATAAAGCATATTCTCACCACACAACATTGATTGACCAGTTGGTACTCCTTAATCTTCTTATTATGCAAAATTTAATACTCCTTAATGATATGATCAAATCGCGTCGGAGAATAGCGGTGTAATCGGACCCGAATTCGAAAATCCCAAGGACGCGAATCGGATGAAGATCGCCGACCCAACGTTGTAGGATTGAATTAAACTTGATAGAATGACCACAATCAGCACACCGATTGCTGATTGATACGTTATGAATCACACGGACCAATCCGGAATGATTTGATTTGGGATAGAAATTCACGAGAAATTAAAAGGCTCTATTTTAGGAAATTAAGAAGAAACTTGAATTAATTAAAAACTCTCTGTTTATTGATCTGTATCTGAATAACAAACTGCTATTTATACTAAATGCTATCAGACTCTAATCTAAAAGCCCATATGACCTAATTTATTAACAAAGCCCATTAATTACTAAAACTAAAATTATTAAATACTAAAACAAATTTCGTCGGGTCCTGGGATTGCGTCATACCCCTCCTTTTGAAGGCGAATTGTACTCAATTCGAATTTATGTCCTCCTGGGTCAAACACGAATTTCTGGCAGCTCATTAACTCTTCATCGTCTTGCTGAAACTTCAGTTTCATCTTTCCATGAACCCAACACAGAAATATCAGCAACAGACCATATAAGGTAAGAAAAAACATTGACGACTTGTCCGGATATGCATATGTAGCCTCTGCAAATAAAAATATCTTCAACTCTGGTGTAGTGCAATTGGACAAGGCATCTGCTAGATGGTCAAATGAATCAATGTACACGTGGCTCTGTATAAGTCTAATCTCTCAATCCTTTACTTGTTCTTCATTCTTGAGGCTCTCCTCAACTTTCACTTTAATTTCTATGGCTTCTTCCATCTCAACTCTATCCCTTTCATTTTCTACGGATTCTGTTACTTCTTTCCGTTCACTTTTCTCCTCAATTTCCAGATGTGTGCTATCACTGCCATTATCTTCATGTTGTACTTCCTTCGGTGGCATCTTCTCTGCAATCCTCACTTCAGTTAAAGATGGCATCTCTATGGATATGACTTTCTTCTCTCCCATAACTTTGCTAATCCCAATATGAGTATCAACTTCCTCGTTTCGACATTCACTCATACTATGGCCATGCTGAAAGCAATTAAGACACACCCAAATTTGACTTTCAATATGAGAATCCGATACCTTGGATGTCTCGTCGTACTCATCCACATTCGATCCATAATCTCTGATATTATAATGCCTTGACGGTGTATATTTATTTCTTATCTCCTCGTAGTCTTGTCGATCTTGCCTCACTGGCCTGACATGATGCTCATGTCCATCCCTAGCCCGAGTTATGCCTGGCATAAGACTGCCTTTGCGTCTAGGTGGCTTGGACAATGAACTATCTCTTTCCAAGGTTGCAGCTTGAGACGCTTCTACGCGCCCTAACCGGTCTTGTATATCTGTCATTCTGTCCTGCATACTCTCCACACTTTTGGTGAGCTTCCTCAATTCACCATAGAGAGATTCGAATAAAAACTTAGTCTCGTCAGGGCCATTACCCTAGCCTGAATATTGACAGGCCATTCAACGTGACTAAAGTTGAAGTGCGGGCCTAACACAACCCCAGACAGGCCCTTACGCTGAAACAGACATTCTGCAGCCAAACAGGCCGTTAAGTGAAACAGAAATTGTAACTAAACACGGTCTTACCACGTCAGCGCGGACGACCCAGCCCAATTGTAGCTCCTGGTCTAGTCCAACTCAGTCCTCAGCCCAACAATTTTTTTTTGGCGGCCCAGCTGCAATTTTCTTCTGGCCCAAACGAACTTCAGCCCAATTCAACCCTTGACCCAATTCCTTGCCTCGGCTCATAGAATTTTTTTTTCTTCTTCTGCCCGACTTTGGCCTAATCGGCAACTTGGTCCAAAATTTTCTCCAGCCCAATTCTTTGGCCTCGATTCAAATTAATGAGTTTTATTAATAAATTGGACCAGAGAAAGATGACATAATCACTATTCCCGAATCAACAAGATGTCCCCTCCCTGTGAACATATCATGTTAGTCGGCAATCTATTTTCATCAAATCAAGGAGCGGGAACCATCATTCTTGATACCATTGGCTTCAACTTGAACCACTTTTCAACGCCATCTTAAAGCTGTAATGATTTTGTCTTTCGAGTTGGGGCCTATCTTTGTTTGAATTATTTATTTATATCAAGTTTGTACTTGTATCAAGTATTTCTATCTTTTACACCACTTTTCAACGCCATCTTTTCAACAGCCGCATAATCACATTGACAAATAATACTAGAAGTTACAAATAGAGAATTTATTAGTATGTTATAACTAAAACATTTACTGAATTGAATGTGGCTGCTGTAAATTGGCTCCATAGAAACAAATAATTCAAACACAGACTTGATTTTTTGAATTTGATATTTCGACCCAAATTTCCATATAAGTTAAAATATGAGATTTAAGGAAGAAGAAATTGTTAGCGTTATGGTATCATTATTGTTGTTATTTCGGTACAACTCCAATTGACTGACGTGGATACATACATACATACATATATATATATATATATGGCGGATGACGTTGTAGAATTGGTAAGTACCGAAATTCAATATCGAAAAGGGATTCTGTTGCACCAAATGTAGTAACATATGATGGTAAGGCAACTTTATTTAAATTATTAATCAAAAAAGGAATCTGGTTTCCAAATAAATAGAGAATTTTCAATTTTATGCTAATTTGACGGGAGAATTTTTCTGGTTAAAATTAACTGATAAGGATTCTTATTATTAGATATAAAGATTTGGAGTTGGCTTCTATTATCTGTCAAAATCTTTAAAGATCAGGACAAGTTTGAATAAGAAAAACCTCAAAATTTGAAGGCATTAACTCACGTCAGTAACCTATCTGATTTTCTTCAAAATATTCGGCCATATTTATATGGAGATCATTCACATTCAAAGGGCATTAACATGTGTGTGAACTACAGAAGTTGAAGTTGAGCAAAAAGAAAGATAGCGATTGAAAGGAATTCACTGCATAATGCTGTAGTGAGAAAACAATCGACTTGATTATGCATTAAACAAGTTCATCTATAGAACACCATCTAATCATTCTTGTGTTCATATTCTTTGTGAAAGAGGCTCAAGCCAGCACTTGAGTTGAGATTGAAAGGAAGTTTTGGTTAAAGCACTTTGCATTCTATGAGTCAAGTTTGGAACACCTCAATGAAGTTAGGAGAGTTAGCTTTTAGTGATGTGTGAACTCTTTAACAGCAGAATAATTTTTTGCGATAACCCCACAAAGATAAAAGGGTTATCTCTAAATTGCGTAAGCAAATTTTGATATTTCCTTTACTTTTCTCTGTGTGTTATTGCATGTCATTAACATTTCTAACAATATATACCTATAAATCAAATCATCAGTAGTAAATGAAAATTTTAGAATTAAAAGAATGGAATAACAAGATTGCAACAATTTGATAACATGTATCATGACCATATCTACACACACAGACACACACATATATACACCCACATATTCAATATTTTACCCGTCTCTTAGTTGTCCTAGTTTCTATACACGAAAGTTTTCGACTTTTTGTCTATATCTGGTGAATGTTTTTTTTTATTTTAACTAGGTAATTTAGCACACTCGATGTACTTGCTTAAATTTAAATAATAAAATTAAAAGTATTTATTTAGTTTATTTTATTGGTAGTATATATTAGGTTTTAAAAACTTCTGCTATGTTTTATTGGTAGTATATATTAGGTTTTCTCTATTTCTCTTTTACTTTTACACATTTTCAACCAAAAAAAAAAAAAAAAACCCTAACCTAAAAACACATAAAAAAATCAAAAGAAATAAATAGAAAATTTGAAAGTGATAACAAAAATGATAATTTTATGAGTTGAAAAAAATTATATATGTAAATCTATTTAGTATTTCTCGAATTCCATTTATAAGTCAAAACTTTAATGCCAGAACATGTTGTTATCAATTCCCACTCTCAGATACCATTCAATAACAGTCTCTGGTCTACATTTTTCAAGCAAGAAAAGTATTTGTCAAATTATATGATTACATGTACTGGACGGTGGATTGATCATTTAACATGCCCACGTATAGAATATTGTTCGAGAGGAGTCATGCCATGAGATGGTTTCTTTTCTGACAAATTAGATTCACCGTTGAAAAATTTTCCGAATATTTTTAAGAAAAACAAAACAACTAAATAATATTCCCTCAAATCCAAATTCATGAAAATGGGGTCAAAAAATGATGATCTAAAGAAGCTGAAAAAAAGTAAAAAAGACGATTTGCCAATTGGCTTAACCATTCCCCAAATTGAATTAGATTTCTAACGTCAGAGATCTAAATAATCATATGATTAGATTCGGATTATGAATTTGGCTGTAAACATTTGAATTGCTTCTTTATATAATTGCTTTCAACTATTCTTTCTTAATTTTGTTTATTTTATTTCTTTCTACAATTTAATTTATAATTTTTTAATTTTTTTTCCATTTTCTTCTTCTAATTTTAATTTATTCTTTTTTAATGTCTTTTTCTCTCTTCTTTTATAAGTAAAAAAAATATTTAAAAATATTATTAATTTATTTATAGAAATATGGGCGCACGTTTAGCATGTTTTCGTCTCTATTAGTAGTAATGATTATTATTATTATTCTTATTATAACTATTGTTGTTGTTATCTCGAACTAGACTGGTTGATTTAATCGGGAACTGGCCCATTTTTTGGACCAGTTCAGGCATAAAAATTGGAATGTTTTAGAATCAGTACAAACCAAACAAAACTGATACAAACCAACTAAAAACCAGTTTTGACTTTGAAATTTTTTAAAACAAAAAATCAAATTTGAATAATTTTTTGAAAAAAATTAAAAATAGCTTTTCACTTTTTTTTTTTTAAAAAAATTATAAGATTTATAACTCCTAAATATTAATTAGAATATATAGATTTTTTATTTTGACTTTTTTAGTAATTTTTTATTCATTTATTTTTCTAATCAGGATTTCAAAAATTTAACTATTGTATTTTAAAATTAAATAGTTCACCTTAATAGATGAGTTTTTATTTTTCAATTTTTTTTTTCAATTTTATACTTTTAATTGTTTTGAATTTAATAAGGTTTTTTAATTTGTGTAATAATTTATTATTCTGGTTGAATTATTAAATATTTAACTTTATATCTAAACTCATTATTTAGCATATTATTAAATTGAATTATATGTATTTTATAAAATTAATGTAATATTAATATATATATGTATATATAATATTACATAATTTAAAATAATTGATTTTTTAAAATGGTTCAACTAGTCAGATCATACTAGTAACTTAGTGACCTGGTTAGTTGTCTGATTCGATCACCGATTCAATTTTAAAAAGATTGATTATTGTTATTGAGTATTGTTTAAAGTAATCTTAACATAGAAAATACATCATATGTCATAGAATATGCATCATATAATGACATAAATACATACATACATACATGTGTGTGTGTGTGTATTGGCTAGTGAATTATTTGTATAGGATATACAATATGAACTTGATGAAGTTTAATCAAAGGCTGGACTGCCAAATATTCAAACATGTGTAACTTAATCCGAAAAATTATAGATTATTCTAATTAAAAGGGGTATTGCGAAAATGTTGAAAAATTGATTTGTAAGAAAGAAAGAAATCCAAAGTTGTACATGTTCGTTTTTGATTGTTTGAACTTTGATATTAACCTAATATGTGCTTTGACTGAAAATTCTGACATGTTTAGCACATAATTATGGAAGTGTCATTTATTAGGTCAATGTCCAATTGTTTTATTAAAATTATTACGTACGTTATCATGATCGAACGGCCTATTTACAAATATGTAATTATTTTTATGAACGATATATTAATTCATATAAAAAATTACTAACAAATCATTACTGAAGCAAAATAAAGGCTTTGTTTGAATGTATATTATAATGGGAAGGAAAATTAGTGTGAAAACTTAGATATACCTGGATGTAAATTTGCATTTATCAAGATTTATCCTTTTAAACATATTACTCATCAAAATAACTTTTTTTTTTCAATCTTTCTATTTCTCTTACTTTTAAACTATCATTAAGTTTCCTTGGCAAACTAGTGCAACTTGCATCCAAACAAAACCTTTAAATTATGTAAAAATAAAAGAGAAAGAGATGAAAAAAATTATTTTATTAGTTAATGTGTTTAGAAGAACAAATTTTAATGAAAGTTTTGATGCAAATTTGTATGGAAACATTGCCATAACTTCCGACGCACATTTTAAAACTCAAAACACATTACGTAAAAGTTAAATTTATTACTAAATCAAGCTTTCTCGGCATTAATTAAATAATGTAATATAAATTCAATTGTTTGATATTTTAATCGCAACGAGAAAAAGCTTCTTACAAACATAGTCACAATTGTTAACTATAATTAAACATGATGGATTGAAAGTACTAAGATATTGTTAGAATTTTTTGTAGAACATATAAAAATTCAGAAATCGGGAGAAAACGAAATTAGTCACAACCAATGGGACTTAAGTTTACCACAGAAAATAAAGCCTTTTTTAATGACTTATAAAATCATATAATTTATAAGATGTTTTTAGGGTTTATAAATTCATAAATATTATTTCAAAATAATTAAAAAGTGTTTGGGTAAGAATAATAAGAAGATCTTATAAAATTCGTGTTATAATTATTATATATTTTAAAGTTTATTTCTCATTTAATTTTACGTGTTTAAAAAAAAAATACAGACAACTAAAAACATAAACAAATATAGCCATCATTTTTGACCTTAAAAGTTCTTTTGAAAAAAAATTGTCCAATACTTTAACAGTTTATAAACTCACTTAAACATCTTCTTGAAAATCTTTCTGAATTTTGATTTGACTATCTTTGTACAATTACTGTTTTTCTAATAGTTACAAATTGGGTCACAATCTTAATAGTAACTAGTAAGATTTCACATTCTGTGAGTGTCTAAATTATTTATAGAATTAAAGGTATAGAAATTTTCGAAAGAAGAAAATAAAGAATGATTATAAAAAATCTGAAAAGTGATAACACATAAAAAAATAAGCTAGAAAGAAAATGGTTGAAAAAATAAAAGAAATTGATGTGGAATATTGTGTTGTGTAAAATAAGAAATAATAATATAGTATGAATATAGCATAGAAAAAAATAATGGTGTATGAGGAATTACTTCCCAATGTATTTGGTCTATCAAATAAGAATAATTGTGTAAATATATTAATTAAGAGTACTGTTGTAAATTTATAATTTACAACTAAATTAGTTGATATCAGTAATATAATTTATTTACCTGAAAATGTATTTTCGCAAGTGAGCCAATGTTTCGATGAAACCTAACATACAATAAAAATATGAAGTTCGTGTCAACATGAGCCGGGTCAAACTGTTTCAAGCACACTGGCATTCAAAACCGAGTAACTCTCAAGGTCTGTGGCCGGAACCGTCATCCTATTGGCCAATCCATGCCACGTCCTGTCCTGGTCTCCATTCAACTTCGTCAAACTTCAAAGTTCCCCGTTTCCCTATCACTCGTGAGGTAATCGGAAAGACGAATAGGCCCTGTTTGTTTCTTAATATTTTTGTGAGATTTGAATAGAAATAAAAATTTTGTTTGGTTTGTAATATTCGAACGGGTAAGAAATGAAAATTATGTTTGATTTACAAGATTTGAATATGTAAGGGAATTATTTTTAAATGTATTTAATATTTAATAATAATTGAATGATATGATAGTATAAAATAATAAAAAGAATGAATATAAGTATAAAAATTATAAAGATAAGTGTTGATTTGATTATAGTATGTATAATGATTGAAAAATTATTAGTTAGTTATAAAAAATAAGAGAGGAAAAATTTTGAATTTAAATTTGAATTTAAATAAAATTTATGTATAAAATATTTGGTATATAAAATTTTTAAGCATTTGAAAACGAACACAGCCACGGGAATGGGAATTAATGCGATATTGGACCGGTTATTGAAACAAACGTTTTTCACTTAGTAGATTGTATTACAAGAGAAGAGGACTTTTCCCTTCTGTTATGTTCAAACAAAACCCACCGTCCGCACCCCCCAAACAACTCTCCCAGTCAATGCCGGACTCCCTTGATGAGGGACACAGCTGTGACAATAAATGCGGTTTGTTCTCCAGCCACGACCTCATCGTATCACTCCCAGCCCTCACAAGCGATTGCCCGCTTCTCTTCATCAGACAAAGATGAAGCTTGCAATGGTTGTGAGGCCATGCAACATGTTCTCGATGCATTCAAACCAGTACTGTGCACCCACCTCGCAGTCTCCGAAAGCTTGCACGAACTTGAACTGGAGCCTGAAGACATCGTGGGATGGCACGAATCCCAACCGTTGCCTCGGCTCCAAAGCCGCACAGCCTCGCGACAGGTGGATGGAGCTTCAAGGGATCAAGAACTGGGAAGGCCTGCTCGATCCTCTCAACGATGGCCTCCGCGACGAGATTCTCCGGTACGGGGAGTTCGTGGAGGCAGCCTACCGTTGCTTCGACTTCGACACGTCGTCGGCCGGGTACGCCACGTGTCTTTATCCCCAGAGTTCGATGCTGACCCTATGTGGGATGGGCGACAAAGGCTACGAGGTGACTAGGAGTTTGCAGGCCACGGGCGGGTTCCAGCTGCCTAATTGGACTGACAGGATACCGAGCTGGGTGTCCACTCAGTCCAGTTGGATCGGATACGTCGCCGTATGCACGGATGAAGATGAGATCTCAAGACTAGGTCGGCGGGACGTGGTGATAGCGTACCGGGGCACAGCCACTTGTATGGAGTGGCTGGAGAACCTACGCGCCACGTTGGCATGCCTGCCTTGCGACATCGCACCGGATGACTGCCAATCCATGGTACAGAGCGGTTTTCTGAGCCTGTACACGTCAAGCACGGAAACGTGCGCAAGCCTGCAAGATTCAATAAAGGAAGAAATCGATGAAATCCTTCAGACCTACGCCGACGAGCCGCTGAGCATAACGGTCACGGGCCACAGCTTGGGAGCGGCGCTGGCAACTCTTACAGCACACGACATTAGGACGACGTTCAGGCACGCACCTCTGGTGACTGTGGTCTCGTTTGGGGGGCCGAGAGTTGGGAACAAGAGCTTTCGACGACAACTAGACCAGAATGGCGCGAAGGTACTGAGAATAGTAAACTCAGACGATCCTATAACTAAAGTTCCAGGATTCGTTCTGGAGGAGAACGGCGCGGAAATGTCGAGAAACGGAGACGTACGGAAAGCGACCGCGGGGCTGTCGAGTTGGCTGCAGAAGCGAGTGGAAGATACGCCGTGGGTGTATGCGGAGATAGGCAAGGAGCTTAGGCTCAGTAGCAGGGATTGTCCCCATCTGAGCACTGGGAACGTGGCCACGTGTCACGATCTCAAGACGTATCTACACTTGGTAGATAATTTTGTGAGCTCGAATTGCCCTCTAAGAGCCACTGCAAAGAGGGTGCTGAATATATAGAACAAATATACATTTGTAGAGTTGCTGCATTTCCTGACAATCTGTAAATGCGTGCATGGATCAGTTAACGAGCATATTTGAGGCCACCATATGTTGGTTAGCAAGGCATCTTTTAAACTCTGCACACAATCAATCAAATTCTACGCAAACACAGTCAAAAATGCTATCCAATAAAATTTTATCTAAATTCTAATTCTATTTTTTTAAAACTCTTATCTATATAATTAATTATTTATTTTCAATCATTACACTTATTTAAAATCTAATCAATACCAATATATACAAATACATTGACATTTGTATATATTTGTATTCTAAAACTAATTATTACTTTTATATATTATAGTATCATCTAATTATTGTTATATATTTTATATAATATTCAAATGAACTAAAATTTTAATCTCATCAAAATCTTATAATCAAACTAACTACTTATTTCAACACAACTTTCATCAAACACTATCTCCTAACAAAACACTCCGTAATTGAAATAATTCATTTCGGGAAATGTTAAATATATGGACAGCAGCCTGCGGCATGCATGAAATTTTGATCAAAAGCATATCATATGATAATTATTTGAAACTTTGCATAATATGCTTCAATATACATAGGTTGCTTAATACATATACATTTCATCGACGTGTCTCAACACATGATTATAGCATACATAAAACACAAAATAGTGAGCAAAGGACCGTTGGTTGTGCATAAAGACAAGGAAGTGCATTCATGTTTGATTAATCTCAGTCTCAATTTCACATCCCATATTTTTTTGGACTCATTAAGTTTAAACAATTTCACGAAGGAGGACCACCTCCTAGGACAGATGCGGGTGGACCTGATTACGACGGACGGCGGCCGGTCGATTATGAGTACGACTTCCTCGACCTTATTAGCCCAATCGTCTAACGATGTTGCCCGTACGACTCATCTCTTATCTTCATTCATAAACGAAACCGAGGTCTGTCTTATCGATATGCAACTGTCGCGTCATAAATTTAATGATGAGCATCTATTGGTGAGGATATGGACACAGGAACTTTGTTTGGACGTAATTCTGTTGGGAAAAAATGTTGATGCAGAAATTTAAAAATATTTATAAAAATATAAGAGAAAAATAGATTAAAAAAAAATTATTTGAACACGTAGTTTATTCACAATCAAGTATTTTGATGAGTCAAAATTTTTCTCAAATTTACATCCAAGCATAACCAAAGGGGTTTTGGATAGACAATTTCATGCTCCATTTGTACACTTCGAGAGTTATTAATGAGTCAAATTCAGGTTGTAACTTGAAGATAATCACTTGAATTTCACTCACCTTAATTTTTTAAAATTTGAAATCAATTTAAAACTTGATTTAAACATCAAGGTTAAAATTAAAAAATTATTTAAATTCGAATTTAAATTTGATTAAATTTAAAAACATTTTCAAATTTAATTAAATTCAAAAACATTTTCAAATTTAATTAAATTCGAATCTATTAATTTATCTTATTAACTCTCTGATAATATTGAATATAAAGTTGAAAAAGAAAAGAATATGATAAATAATTAACAAATTGTTAATTGTGGGTTGATTTTTTTGTCTTACATTGCTTTTATATTAAAAAGTTATAGACTTTAAGTACTGTAGATAAGTGACTTTTTTTAATTTGGAATCATGTCAAATATTCTTCTTATAGTTTATTCTTTCAGAAGTTGTTTAATTAAGATTTTTTAAATTAAAGATAATTATTATAATTATCTTAGTCGTAAAATCGCGGTTGAAACCTTCTGTCCAAATATTTACCTGTCCTGCTGTCACGTCCATTTAGAAGCTGTCAAGTGGAGGTTTGCTGCTCACGCGGATTCCTGGCTGACTACTCGTCAGCTGGCTTGTCTGATGGTCTCCAACAATAATAACTCATCCGAGCCCCAGGCTAACAACCAAAATACATCGTCTAAATATGCTAAACAGATCATCAATATATACATATATAAATATATATATATATATATATATACACACACGACATATTTTAGCTTAAAGTTGTAATAACTTCCCCCCATCAAAGCCTCCATAGAAAATACTTTAAGAATACGAATTTGGCTATGGAGAGAGGAATTAGATTGAATTAAATCAAATACATGCTGGACAACGACCTAAACCAGTTTCATTGCATACCTCAGACCTCTCTTTCTTGTCAAACATCACTTGGTAGGTCTCCGTCAGTTTCCTCACTCAATTGCAATCCTCGTCTGTCCTCCGCACGCCGCCCAGGGAAATTGTGTAGACCACAACCGAGTCGGCTCCGCCCTACGGTCAAATCTTCTAGAAGTCACTCGGTTGCGCGTCGGGAAGCCTGCAGATTTTCCTGCGTTTTACCTCTCCAATCTAATCCGCATCCATGCGGATTACAAACAAATAGAAATAATAAATATGCACACAACCAGTGGCTTTGTGGCAATCTATCTGGGCAGAAATATGAGGAAAAGCGGAACAAAAGGTTTGAATGGCGGGTGGGAATCAACGACAAAAGAAATGCGCGCCGCGAGAACAAAAGAAGTGTTATGCCAGTGGTTAGGGTTGTAGCGAGAAAGAGAGGGCCTGGATGGCTGTCGGTGCGGTGAAGTTATTTTTGAAGCCGGCTAACGAGTTATTAAATCCACTTGGCAGCTTCTAAGTGGAGGGGACGGAGGGACAAGTAAATTATTGGGACAGAGGATTTCAAGCCGCCTTGAAAATAGTGGTGGTATATTGTATTGGTGCCCCAAAGAGATACGCAAATTGCTAAACCACATAAATTTTAATGTATTCTTTTCTTTAATTTTGTTATTTTTGTTTATATTCAATTGTAATATCTATTTTATTTGTTGGACTTGTTTAGCTGTTAGTTTGTAAAGAAAATTACTCAAGTGGTGCTAGAGCTATAAATTTGTCTTAGGTTTTGTCTTTTTGAGTAATCCACTCGTGCCTGTTTAGAGAATATAGATGTATGCTTTTAAAAAGGAAACTTTTGCATGTAAGCTATGGGAGGTATTAGAGGATAAATTTTTGAAAAAGAATTATCAAAATTGACTTCACGTGAGGAAGAGATTGTTCCGATTTGATTATTAGCCAAGGACCTCCGTGAATGACTATATCATTGCTTTCGATCAATTAGTGACAGATTTAATGAACTTGATGAGACCTTCAAAGATGAAAATTTGGTCTTGATGCTATTGTCATCTCTTTCAAGCAAGTTCGAGTCTCTTGAGACTACTCTATTTCATGGGAATGATAAAATTTCACTTGATGAAGTGTGTGCTACTTTGTATAGTTATGAGTTGAGGAAAAAGAATAAAAAGGAAAGCAAGCAAATAGCAACAATAGCATTGTTAGCCAGAGGTTGTTCACATAGTCGAAAGCCAAAAAGAAGAGAAAAACCCCGCTCAAGAGCCAAACTTGGAAAAAACAAACGTGCCTTTTGCCATAAAGAAGGACATTGGAAGAAAAATTGTTCAAAGTTGAAAAAGGACGACAATGCTATTTCAGATGCTAATGTAGCTAGAAACAGGGGTGGCAACAGGTTGGATTAATGAGTTATATTGAGACTCAAGTATTATACGTGACTCGCTGACCCAAATTCGACTCAATTATTTTCACTGATTAGAAAATCTGACCCAAACCCGACCTGTCAATTTCAAGAGTTACCTGAATTTGACTTGCCAACCGACCAATAAAAAAATATTTTTTCTTTAACTAAATTAAGGCTTAATTTTTTAAATATTTATAATTTTGTCATTTAATTTTATTTAATTAATTTTTTATATTTATATAAATATTTATTGAATTATTTGAATTATATTCATAAGTTTGTGGGTCAACTTGATTTTGGCCCAAACCCGTAAAAGTTTGACTTGAAACCTGCTAATTTCAGGTAAGGCTTTTGGGTCAGGTTAAAAATTGGCACTCCTAACTAGAAATGATGTTGACAAAGAGCTATCACTGTACGTCTTGGCTTTAACGACCCATTTAAATGAATGGATATTAGATTTAGATTGTAGCTATCATATGTATCCAAATAAAATGACCCATTTAAATGAATGGATATTAGATTTATATTGTAGCTATCATATGTATCCAAATAAAGAGTGATCATTTGACTTTGAAGAACTACATAGTGGAGGAGTTTATATAGGCAATGATATTGCGTTTCGATTAAAAACTATGATGGATCAATCATAATTTTGATAGAGGTGCGATATGTGCCAAGTTTCAAAAAAAATCTCATCTATGTAGGACGTTTGAAGTCTAAAGTTTTGACAATAACTATGAAAGACGGAGTTTTGAAAGCCACATTAGGATCACTAGCGGTAATAAAAGGCAAATAAAGAAATAACTTGTATTATTATCAAGGTTGTACAGTTATTGGAATGGCAACAACAACTTTAGGAAGTAATGAAGAAATGAACGCAACCAAGTTGTGGCATATGCGTTTGGGATATGTTGGTGAAAAATCTTTGCAGATACTAGTAAAACAAGGATTATTAAAAGATGCAAAAGCTTGAAAATTAGAATTTTGTAAGCACTGTGTGATGGAAAACCAAAAAAGAACGAAATTCGACACTACCATCAACAATACAAAAGGTATTTTAGACTATATTTATTCAGATGTATGGGAGCCTTTCTAAACACCTCCATTAAGAGGTGAACATTATTTTGTAATTTTTGTTGATGACCTTTCTTAAAAGAACTTGGGCGCACACCATAAAGACTAAGGATGAGGCACTCAAAAATTTTCCTTAAATGGAAAAGTATGATGGAGAACCGAATAGGCAAAAAGAACAAATAACTAAGAACATACAATAGTGGAGAAAATAAGAACCTATTCCTCAAACTTTGTAATGAGCATGGGATAATTCAAAATTTCTTAGTGAGAAATACATCATAATAGAATTGGATGACAAAGCATATGAATCGAACTATGGTAGAAAAAGTACAATGTAAGTTGTCTAGTGCTGGGTAGGGCAAGGAATTTTGGGCTAAAACTATGTCATATGCAAGTTATCTCATTAATCGTCTACCATCATGTGCTATTGATGGAAAAACACCTTTAAAAGCATCGTTTGGAAAGCCTGTTATTGATTATGATACATTACATGTATTTGGTGCTACTTCATGTTAAGGAATCAAAATTAAACCTAAGGGTCAAGAAGACGTTATTTATGGGAATTACTTTTGGAATAAAAGGATTTTGTCTATGGTGTCCAAAAAAAAGAAGATCATTTTTAGTAGAGATGTGAGCTTTAACGAATCTTCAATGTTAAAATGTTTAATCGACGGATATGCTCAGACAGATAGCACATCACAGAAAGAGGAAAGTGCTTCAAAGAAGGTAGAGTTTGAGCATATAACGACAAGCCTAATAATTGAAGTAGAGGATGAATGTAATTCTCTTGAAGAAAAGGAATAAAGACGGTGGGGGTTCTAACCTAAATACCCTTAAAACAAAAAGACTCGATTGTAGTAAGAAGGCTAAGACGAGAAATTCATTTACTTACTTGATTTTCTAATATGGTGGCCTATGCACTTCTAGTTGTTGATGACGACACACCTTTCAATTTTTAGAAAACAATACAAAGTCCTAAGAGTAACAAATGAAAAAAATGCCATGGATGAGGAAATGCAGTAGCTTTAGAAGAATAAAATTTGGAAATTAGTACTACTACCAAAGGATAAGAAGGTAATTAGGTGTAAATGAGTATATATGAAGAAAGATAGATGCCCTGACAAGAGTAATGTTCGCTACAAGGTAAGATTGCCAGTTATAAACTACATTCAGAAGGAGGGTATTAATTACAATGAAGTATTCTCTCCCATTGTTAAGCATTCTTCCTTTAGCAGTTTACTTTATGAGAGGGTTAAAATATAGTAGTAGTAAGTATGACTATTGTGTATATATGTGAAAGCTACAAAATGGATCTTTCATTTACCTACTATTATATATTAATGATATGCTAGTTGTATTAAAAAGCCTAGTAGAGATAGAGAAGGTAAAGGCTTAATTGTATCAATAGTTTGAATTGAAAGATTTAGGTGAAGTGAAGAAGATCTTTGGAATGGAGATAAGTGGGGATGGAATGAAGGGTTTGTTTGACCTAAAAACAATATTTGAAAAAGATATTACAGTGTTTTGACATAAATAAAAAATCAAAATCTGCCAATACTTCACTTCCTTAACATTTGAAATTGTGCTCCTAGATGTCTCCTAAAAAAGATGAAGAACAAGAGCATATGGCGGTGATTTTGTATGCCAATGCAGTAGGTAGTTTGATATATGCAATGATGCATACAAAACTTGATATTTTACAAGCAGTAGGTGTAGTAAGTCAGTATATGCATAATCCTAAAAAAAGACATTGGTAAGCTATGAAATGGATTTTGTGGTATATTCAAAATACCATGGATATTAGTTTAGTTTTTCAGCCAGATAATGGTATTGGTCAACATATATTTAGTTATTGTGATTCTAGTTTTACTGGAGATTTGGACAAGCATCAATTAACAATTGAATACTTTTTTACTTTTGCCAGGGTGTTAGTAAGTTGGAAGTTGACTTTGCAATCAACTATTGCTTTATCTACAACCAAAGCTGAGGCTATAAAGTAGGCAATTTGGCTTTGTGAAGTGTTAGAAGACTTGTGAATTGATCAGAAGCATGTCGTGGTATATTGTGACAATTGTAGTGCCATTCACTTAATAAAGAATCAAGTTTATCACGCAAAAACTAAGCACATCGAAGTTTGATATCATTTCATGTGGGAAATCCTTAAGGATGGAGAAATTTTTTTCAAGAAGATTCAAACTAAAGAAATTCCAAGGATATGATAACCAAGGTAGTAATAGCAATAAAGTTTAAACATTGTTTGGACCTAATCAACATCTTACGAATTCGAAGGCACTAGTTAGTGCATTTAGAGGTACAACAATAGAAGACAATAAAATTTTGAAGACACATAGATTGAAGAGGTTGCGTGAGAAAACAAAAGACCAACCAGCGTAAAGATTTGTTAATTGTAGTTTGTTTTTTATCCCGTATTGCTTTTGTATTAAAAAGCCAGTCTTTGGATACTATAAATAAATAACCTTTTGTAACTAATTATCCTAAAATATTCTTCCTCATATAGTTTATTATTTTAGAAGTCCTTTCATTAAGATTTCTTAGTTGAATAATTATATTATTATAAAATCTTTAAACATAGCATAGTGATATTGCAGTAATAACCTCAGGATGTATGCAAATTATTGAATCTCATAAATTCTGGTATATTCCTTTTCTTTAATTTTGCTTTATTATTTTTGTTTGTATTCAATTATAATATCTATTCTATTCGTCAGGTTTGTAACATTATATTACTTGTTAATTTGTGAAGAAAATTCTTCTAAGTTTTCCCGACACTACTACATACATAAATTTAAGTATATGAATTGTCATTAATTTAATATTTTGTTGGACGCATGTGTCCTTTGAATTTGAGGCGTGTAGCCGCCCAGTAACGACATTGAAAACGTGAAAATCAATCCACGCGTGGCACGCGTGTGAACGCTTCAGTGTCAACCGTATGTGTTGCAGATTCCGGAATGAATGGCTGCATTGATGCCGACCCATCACCGCCGGCGTCGGACAGCTTCTCGTATGAAAATGAAATCAACTGAGTTTTAGTCCCTTTCGCTCCGTCCTAATGAAATCTCACGTCCACTTGTCAATTCTTTGTGTAGTTTTTATATTTTATAATATACACAATTTTGTTAGTTTGATAAAATAAAAATGACTGTCATTACATAATAGTGACGACTTTGCTATCGCACTCTTTAAACTTATGTCAACAATGTTTTTCTTTTTTAATAATTGATGTCTATCGATGACTAAAATATATATTTGTATGTTGAAAATACTCAATTTTCTCTCGCCCATGTTTATTTATTCATTTTATGGAAAATAATGACTCATTTTGTCTTGGTGCAAAATTGAGTAATTGGAACATAATTTTTTATTCTATATTTATTGTATGATTGGCAAAGCAAGACTCTTGTCCCACATCAATCAGAAAGAATTTCTAAACTAATAAACTAACTTATAAATTAGGCCAACCTTTCTCTCTAGTTATCGGTCATTTGGGATGAATTAGAGTCCTTGAGATTTTTAGTGTTAGAGCCAATCCCAAGTGTTAGCCTAGCTTGCCAACCCAACGTGTTTACTTGCAAAATGAATTTATACGTATGCGATGGCATATACTAATGTTTGGCAAAGTCTCCAGACCGATCATAAAAGAAGAATTGGTATTACATCAACTCGGTGTGAATGGGTTGAACCGAGTTCAACCTGTTCTATATTGTGTTAAAGAAAAAAATTGAAGTAGAAAGAGGAAATCGGAAAAATGAGAGAAGAATGTCAAAGACATGTTCACATGTTCAAGAAGAGTTTTAATTCGACTGCAAGCTTTGTCTTAGAATTAACAAAAATCCCTCTCTATTTATAACGTAATCTTCTGGTGGCTGAGAGCTAGTACAGTAAGAATATGAAGCGTTGGACGGCCTAAATTTTTCTACAATGAAAAGAAAAGCATTCTTTTTATCTTAGTTAATGTACAATATTATCCAATTTCTAATTAGAGAAAAGAGAACTTTTTTTTTTCTCTTATTTAATTGACTTCATTTTCCAATGACACATCATAGTTGCTGATATCTGCTTTAAATGCATTGAAGATTAAGGATGTTTAACGGAATGTTGTTCTTTAAAAAAATCAAACGAGAGTCCTTTTTCTTTTTTTGAAATTATAAAGCAATGTGTTGATAATATATGAATAAAATAATAA
Source organism: Avicennia marina (assembly GCA_019155195.1). Taxonomy (NCBI): domain Eukaryota; kingdom Viridiplantae; phylum Streptophyta; class Magnoliopsida; order Lamiales; family Acanthaceae; genus Avicennia; species Avicennia marina. Next base: position 9,654,985 of record CM032782.1, read on the forward strand.
TCTAATACAATATGTTTTTTATTTTTACTAGCTTTATATGTCTTATAGTTTTATAATTGTTGAAATAAATATATGCACTTTTATTTTATATTTGTACTTGTATTCTTGAAACTTGTGTATTCGTGGCACTATATATTTTTAAGTCATGTAAAATTTACTTTTATTTTATTAATTTTTGTTGAATAATTCTATGTGTAGAAATTTCATTCAAGAAAAAAGTATATATATATATATATATATATTGACATGCTTGAATGTATGAATATATATGTATATAAAACACACACGCACAAACTTAAAGGATGGGTTCATACATGTATTAGTGCTTCTGAAGAGTTAATAGTTGAGGGGTGCACAACATATGCATGTGAGTGTGCATGAGTTTGGGTGAGAGAAAATGTGACTCCATCCCACACTGATCAAGAAAAAAATTTCTAGATCAACTTTTATAAATTGTGTTAATTTTTTCTTGAGTAACTGATTTTTAAAAATGAATTGAAACCCATGATATAAACATATAAATAACTAAATAGATATGATTGTGTTAAATAAATTTTAAGCCAACATCATATGAAGAAAGAGAATTGTTTGATGACATGAAAATAATGTTCTGACAATTTTAAAAATAATTAGTTATTTTTGGTTGGAGATTTTTTTCAAGAGATAAAAATGTTGGGAATTTCTTGAAAATGAAATTTAGTTTTGGTGCAATGAAAATTTTTGATTTATTTGAACTAGCTTAGTTGTATATGTATACAACATATGATCATAATCAAATGGTATGATGATATATAAGAATAGTGATTAATTTTTAAAATCCATGTGTGGGGGTGTGTGTGTGTGTGACTATATGAATGTGTACGCAAATTTATAGATTTGATTTTGAATAAATGTAATTATTGAATTTTAAATATTTGTGGGTATATATAAAAGAGAAAACAATTTAAATTTAAATTAAAGTAAAAATTTTGTTGAGTAATACGTCTATAGTATATAAATTTAGTGGATGAAAGCCCTTGAGAACCAAACATAGCCAATATATTTTTAAGAAGTAATTTTTCTTGTAGAAATCACATATGGTAGTGTTAAAATTGAATCTAAACATGCACCTATTGTAAAACAACGATTTTCGGTACAACTTTCAGTAATATCTAATATCATACAATTACTAATAACTAATTGATCTCAGTTGACAATTCAACAATCAATTTTTTGGATTTATGGGATTATTAGTTTAGGATTTATTTTGTTTGAACCTAGCCATGCATCATAGAAAGAGATGAGAGTATTGCGGACAGCAAAATTTCAAGCCCTTCATTTCACCCACATAATTATCTAATTTAGTTCAATGAAATAACGAGGCATATAGCATAAAGAAAGATGAATATTCATCATACGCCAAGCAAAATTATTTATGAAATTTAGTGTGCGGTTAATTAAATCAATATGAAAATCCCTCTCGAGCAAGACAATTTAACATTTGAAAAAATAATTAATATTTAATATTTGAAAATAATATAAAAAGTAAGATGACTCTTGATGTCAACGAATGATCATAATGCGTCCCAACGCTGTTTATTATCATTTGTACCATATCATCATCATGATCATGCTCCGCAAATTAAGCCACGCACTTTACGTATATACAAAATCGTTTATAAAGTATACAATTTTGTTAATTCTAATAAAGTAAAATTTTCATATATTTTTCAATAATAAAAATAAGATTATTTAACTTATTTTTTAAAATTAAAAGTACAAGGAATATCAAAAAATGAAAATGAGAAAAGATTTAAAAAATTAAGACAAAATAAAGAAAGAAAGAAATGACAGAAAAAATAAAAAACGTTAAAGTAATTTGATAGTGTGAAACCAAACTAGCCCCTTATATCGTCGTCCTCGTTGTCGTTATTGCTGCTATCCTTCTTCGTCTTTGTCTTATCGTGGTGGTGGAATAATCAATCCTAATCAACTTGATTGATCTTCCATGTGGCTATTTTAGCGTTTTCAAATTTAATGCAAAATTTATTAGAGCTGAATGTATTGGCTATGTTTGTTTCCTAATTAGGACAGATAGGGAAATTTGGATGATTTAAGTGGGGATGAAAATTATGTTTAGTTTGTAATATTTGTATAGGTAGAAAATTTAATTTTTTATATATTAAATATGGAATAATGATTAGATTATGTGATAGTGTATAAGTTTATAGAGCAAATGTGAGTAGAAAAATTATAGAGATAGATTTTGATTTGATTTTGAATAGATATCTTGAAAAATTATTAGTTAGTTATAAAAAAGTGAGAGAGAAAAATAATGAAATTTGAATATGAATAAAATTTGTATGATAAAATGCTTGTTCTGTAAAATTTTTAAGTGGTAATAAATAGTTTTAACTTTGGAACCAAACAGAGCCATTAATTTCTTTCCATCGTATGCACATCCTGCCCTCTTGTTCTCCTGTAGCTAAATTTAATTATTCTTTTCCCATCCTAAGAAGCAGCACAGCATTTGGAGTTTCATTTTTTCTTTCACTATAATCATGTTTCTTGGGATAACAAGACAATTTTTCAATGAAATTTATTTCTTTTAATTTATTAATGATCTAAACATGATTCGAGCTCTCGACAAATTGATAACATAGCAAGAATTTTTATTATTTTTTTCTTTTTTAGGTTTAGCTATAATCCACACTGTAACAGTCGAACAACACCATCCAGTAGCAGCCACGGTCAAGTGTGTTTATGAGCATTAATAAGGAATTAACCATGCCACCATGATGACAAATCAAAAGGAATTAAGAGCAGTCGGATTACAACCCATGGTCAAGGAAAATTAATGAAGAATAAAGAGGCCTTTATCAGTTGTGCATAACACAAAAAGGGGTAAGGATGGCCGACTAATCCATCGCTCATAGGAATGGATGAAGTTCATAGCAGGTCTAGGTGAGTAAAGGAGGAATTAAAACCACACGAGTAATGATGACCAGCCAAACCAAAACGCCAGTGCTGGGAACGGCTGAAATGCACTCTCTACTGGTCAACACAAGCATTAAGGCTGATGGGAAATGAATGGAATTAAGTAGAGGGTGTTAAGAAGGCTTTTGGATTAACAACAAAAGAGAAGGAAAACCCTAGACCAGTTTTCTACCATCCTCGTACCCTCATAACATCCAGCCGCGTGGAAACAAGGGAGAAGAGAAGGCCCTTCACTAGTCTCTTGTTCGGATGGCCAGGCGGAAAAGCTTCAAGGCAGTTCAACACCAACTCGACAGAGACTGCACGATAGAGAGGAGAAGAAGAGGATTAGAAAGAACAGGTCGCCTTTCCTGCTAAATCATAATTTTCCCCGAAGAAAAAACAAGAGACGGTTACAGGAAACCCTTGCTAAGGTAAGCAAAAAAATCTGGTCTCCCTTTCATTGTCGCCCGATGATTTCAGAATGTACATGCACATTTATACAATTATACGACTTACCAATCGGATATACAACTCGAGCATGATGATCGACGTAGGAAACTTGTCATAACCGTACAATTATGCATGTATTACGGTTTCCGAATTCATTCGTAATGAATATGTAGGTAAAAAAATCATGATCCTGGATCGTAGCAATAGGAATAGAATAGGTGGTTTGCGAAGTTACTTGGGTTTGATTGAGAAATTCGGTAGATATGGGATTACTGAGTCACTTGCGCCTCAAATCAGATGTTAACACGAAGTTTTCCGACACTTGTGCGAAACCTCTTAAAACATAGAAACAAGCTTAGATAATGACAATCAAATCATTAGGGGGCCTTAGAATAATGATTTTAAACCATTTGGGAATCTTGAATCATAATTGAGAATGAGGAAGGAGAACACTATCAAAGCTGGTCATGGCATGCAATAAACAAGACAATAACTAAGGTTGGGCCTAGGGAAAAATGTTTGGTGGATTGGAATTATAGACGGCCAATCAAAACATTAAGACCAGAGAAATTTGTGGAATGGGTTATTGAGGTAATAAAAAGGTTATATATGAAACTTTTAAAGAGAAAGCAAGTCATGGGGAAGCTAGTCAAAAATCGTGAAGACAGAGATGGTTTGGGGGCTATTGATTCGGGTGATGATAGACTTATGGAAGAGATTTAGTGGTAAACATATTATTGGTAATAAAGAGACACTTTGAAACATGGCAAAATAACAAAACAAAGGGTAAGTGGCTGTTATGGACAAGATTATTAAGCAAGAAACTTCGGCAGACCAAAACATCATCTGCACAAACATATGCAAAAACTAAGAGAAGAGAGGGGAGCAACAGGATCAGAGGAGATTTTGCACTGCTGAATACACTCTGGTCGCCCACCAAGAAAAAAAAAAAAAGGGGGAAAGAGGAAGAAATCTTAACACAAATCTTAGGTAAGCTCTTCACCTCCATCGTTATGATTCAACAGTAAATGGTTACTAAGTTTTGAACCTTGTAAATAGAAGCATCACCTAAATTTCTGACGTATAAAATGGAGGGGTATATGATTTTACACCTAGGAAACTCCTTGAATAGGTGCCTACACTTAAAAGCGTGGCAAGAACGTGGATTATTTTGAATTTGGTGAGTTACAATCAGTAGCGACACTTACAAAATCTCACTGAACTTAGGCGTTGATCTTTAGGAATGATGAATTTACCCATGAAACACTTTTTGGAATATAATTGGTTTATTGGGAAATCGAACTGAATGTGCTTGATCTTAGTTAAGTCCTAACAAAAACACCCGATTTGGTTAAATGATCATTCGACTGTACATAACCCTCTCAGTTCGGATAAAAGATTAAATACATGATATTTTTAATTGGAGTTAAAGATTGAGCACATAACTCTCTTAATCAGGTTAAAAATTAAGTGTATGACCTTCTTTAGTCATGGTTAAAACAATCAGGTTAAAAATTAATTATATGACATTTTTCAGTTAGGGTTAAAAATTAGAGTTCTAATTAGTGAAACTGTACACGATGTCTGAACCGATGAGTAGCTTATATGATGAAATGATGTTGAAATGAATTTTTCACTGCATTCAAAATTCATGAAATGTATTCTCCTGTGGGTGAATAATTAAGGCGAATCCCCCTCTGCCAGTAAAGTGGTAATTGCATACAATCTTTATTTAAAAATTTCCCTGAGTTGGGACAGCGATCAGCCCATACATCTGAAAGTGAAGCCCAACCGTGTTGTTTTGGTTTTGGTGTATTTTCAAATGCAATTTTTAAAAAAATTACAACCACAAAAAAGAGAGAGAAAATTTAAAAATATTGTAATAATCAAAGTGTGCGTATTTTTTGAAAAAAAAAAACTAAACATATTTATCCTCACTTTTTGGGTGAAAAAAAAGGAGTCACATTATAAAGGGTACTAGAATTCAAAAACAAGTCATAAACAAGTTAACGCACATCCATAGGCCAACACCATTTAGAAGTGTCACAATTCTTTAGCGGATAGTCATCGTATGTCACGTGTTTGTACAGTTCGGGTTCAAGAGCAATGCAATCGCAAGATAAGATTCTGACACGTGTTTCCTCCTGAATTTTCTTTTTCATTAATATCAACACCAATAAATTGTTAGAGACAATTTTTTTGTGCCAAAAACAAAGGACTAAATAAAAAGAGATATCTGTCTACAATACCCCGAATTCCATTGGGCGTTATTGCAATACAAGAAGTTGTAAATGATTTTCTCAATTATTGTCATTTTCGTCATATCTTTGAAAGTGAAGTGAACAAGAAAAACAAATATGATTACATTTATTTTCTATGGAAGAATGCACCCATTTGTGGATGGCAATGCCCCCATTTTCTGGAGTTTAAGTCACTGAGTTGTATAAGCATTTTAAATAAGCAGATTGCTTTGTATGGGCTTCTCAAGCAGGCCCTATTACGGGAGCTCTTTCTTTTTAGCCCATCTAAGTAATAATTATTAAAAGGCCCACTGATTGAAGTCGTGGGCTTTTATCTTGTCATTGAGTAGCCGTTCAATTGGGCTGGGCCTGACCCAATCAATGTGATGGTATCTATAGGGGAGTAATTATCAAACTATATTGCAATCGAATGTAACTTTAACTTTTACCCCATTTCTTGGCCTTTATTTCAACTTAATTTAATTGATGACGTAGCCAAAATTGGACCAGATATGACGAACTCCGAAATATTTTGAAGTGAATAATCAGTGTATCTCCCTCAACTTCTACTTGGAACCTTTTTTCCAACTTAATAAATATTTCATCTTCAAAACCCTAATGAAGGTAATTAATTAACCAATGCTTGTCAGTTGCGGCAATATTTTTTATATATTAAAGTATAACTAGAATAATTAAGCCCACACAAAAGTCATATTGTGGGCCAAACCCTCAAGTGAGGAAAGAATCATGTAAAGAACTCACTTTGAATGCATTGACATGCGACTTTCTCCAATTCCAATACTCAAACTTGCACTTTGCATAAAGCAAAATGAGGGACATAATGTCCCACTAAAAGAGGATTGGAAATCATTCAATTCTTTCCTAGGAAATTTAAGTGTGGGTTGGTTTGTGTGCGTGTCTGTATATTTATATATAATAGAAATAAATACTAGGCTAATCATTTTAAGCACTAAGATTCTAGCTTTCACGAGAGAAAATCCATAAGACAAGTTGTCTAATTAACTCATTGAGGCCATTAATTTCACTTAATTATATGCATTGTCATGTCATCCCTCCATTATCTTGCCCACACCCATCACTTAATTTTCTTCTTTACATGGGTACTTTTTTTTTGTTATGTTTTGGATCAAGGGTTGTTTTCTTGATGCATTTAGACTTGGTCTTTGATTGTGGATTCCTAAAAGGATCCATTTTAGTGGTGTCTTTTCATCCAAAACTATCAATTTGTCAAAGATAAAATATCATTTATTTTTATATAATATTAAATACTCTACGATATTCTTGCTCCACCATTGAATTCAGCATACTTTAAGATTACTCCCATTTGGTGGCAGATCACATTGGAGCCTTTTATATTACTTATATGTGTGCATAAATCAATAGGACGTAAGGCAGGGACATCCCTTTTGTTGCTAAAGTTGGCCAAGGTCATGGAAGAATTATTTAAGATTTAGACAAGATTTTTCATTATTATATGTGAAGAAAATGAAGAACTCTAGTTCTTACGAGGGATAGCACGGTCAGTCTACTAAAGCGATCACTATGTTTTGTTACATTTTCCACCAAAAAAAAAAAATCACTTAATTATTACACTTATTAAATTTTCTTTATTTTTCTTTCTTATTTTTATACAATTTTAAAGAAAAATATACTAAAAAACACAAACTCAAAAATTAAAACAAACATAGGCTAATATTTTAATGCATATGTCAATTTATTTTGAAGCCCAAAGTGGAGCTTTACTATATTCTAGGATTCTATGCATAAATTATATTAAAATAGCTTAATTGATATAAATTATGAAGTTGTTATATGTTTAATGATAAAAATAAAGTTAATTTAAAAGAGAAATTATGTGAGAAAATTGAAAAAAAAAATAAATAGAATGACTTGGAAAATACACAAAAATATGAGATGACAATAGAAAATATATATATATATTAAAAGAGAATTTAGAAAGAAAGAAAAATGTAAAAATATTAAAATAAGGACATTATGCTTAATTAATACTGAGAAACAAAAAATTTCGGCCTTGGCCTTTTTATTTAACGGATTGTAAAAATACACTCAATGCGGTGAATAAATAAATAAATAATATTTTATATCATAACATGAAAGATAAAGATAAAAATTGAAAAATAATAGAACAAATTAGAATTAAAAAACATTCAACACTTGTATTTCTAAATAAAAATGATATTTTTAAATCATAAAGTTTATATCGTTCATAAAATTTATAAAAATTATAAAAGAAAGAAAAAAATTAGAAAAATAACATAAATCAAAATTTTATGTAGTGATTTAAATAACTAAAACTGTGCATGTTTGTGTACGTGTAAGGGATTAAGAGCAGTTTAGTAATCACGATTTACGCAACCAACCAAACTCTCTTGTATGCTTGACATATGGTGTAGATTTATATATATTAAGTACATCACACACACACACACACACACACACACACAAATTTATGCATACCTGTTATCCACCATCAACATATTTGAATGAAAATTGTTAAAAATTGTCAAATAAATAAATAAATATATAATTGAAAAAATAACTTAAATAAAAAAGTGTAAAGAATAATTGGAGGGTGTGAGAAGGCAGAACTGTCCTGAGGCATACCTGCCAAACATACTGCCTGATTATTAATTGAGGCATGCACTCTCACACGTCTTTTTCCTTTCTTTTCCCATTTTCTTCTTTGTCTTATCATTCAACTTTTTTAGATTAATTATTTTGATAAAACAGTTTTTTTTTAAGTGTTATTTAGGATGTTTTTATTGAATGTAATATTATGGGGATTTTTATGTTCGGATTTGGTGTTGAGTGAAGTAATGTTCGATTTAATTGCTTCTTTCAAACACCAACAAACTCACCCAAGCCTCCTCCATCTAGAAAACTGGAGTGGAAATCGTTGAGCCACACAGCAGGCAAACATAGTCCAGATTACAACACAGCTCGATAGCAACCAAAAAATACATTAATGGGGCAAATATGTGCCAACCAGCGGGAAAGAATAGACAATTACGTACCAATCACAGAAATAAAAATGGATATAACCAGGAAGGAAAGTTGCAGCGTGGTAACTGTCCAACCAAAGAGGATAATGGGGCAAAAGATCAGAGTCTCAAGATATTGAGTTCCCTTTCTACTGTACAAATAAGAAATGAAAAATGGGAATAAAGTAGGGACAAGGAAAAACATTGTATAATTCAGAATTCAGAAATAACTTGTCTTTTTTCATGTCTGGCTTTCCTTCCCGCCTTCCCTCTTTTCTCCCTCCTCATCTGTCTTTTCTCTCTCTTCTGTTTCTTTCCTATTTTGTAGCCCATCATCGCCAAACCTCATAGAGAACCCTCACTTGGGGAGAAGGTGTAGCATCTGTTCGAAACAGTTCGTCACAATCAAAGTTTAGATTAAGTCACGGGGATTCATAAAATGTAGACCAAAGACCAGCTGGAGACTGGTTGCCAACACAAAGCCTATTAGGGTAACAACAGTCATGTGAAGAAGGAGAAGAACATAGAGTTGAACTAGTAGGAGGTAGAAACATCTAGGGCCAATAAGCAACATTTTGTCATCATGTTCTAATTGCAAACATTTGATAAAGCAACATTTTATACATTGCATTATAAGTGGATTAATAAGCAAATTCGACACTTAGTCATCATGTTCTAATTGCAAACCCTGGAAGAGGCCTACATTCGTGTAAAACATGAAGAGTTGAAGAATGTGGCCCATCAAAAATAAAGGATTCCTTACAAGGCATGGGGTAATCCAAACAAAAATCTTGCTCCTAAGGCTCGTACCGATTCTATGCCTACAATAAGTAATGAGTACAAGAGGGGATAGTGCTACAATGTGAAAATCTTGGCAACTAGGTTACAAGTGCAAGGAAAAATCATTGCATCTAAAGCAGATGCTCTTGAATAGAGTAATAAAGAAGTACAACCCAATAATGAAGAGGTATGCAGTGAAGGAGAGGTAACAAATACTATGACAAGAAACTTACCTTCGAGTACCTTGCGTGTGAAAGCTATTACATGTGGAAGGCCCGTTATTGTATTGATTGATGCAAGCAGCACTAGGGATGCAAGATGAATCGAGTTGGTTTGTGAATTTGATGAGTTAATTTTATAATAACTTGACTTTGAGTATGATTCGAGTTTGAGTTTTACTTAAATCTCTGTTGAATTGAGTTTGAACTCAATTTTCTTTGTTCGAAAACTCATGAACTTTTATATTTGTATTTATCAAATATTTCATACATTTAAATATACTTTATAACTATAAAATTAATATATAATAAATAATTTATAACATATTAAAATTTTTTGTAGTAAATACTTAATTATTTAATAGTAAAAATGGGATATATTTAACAATATTATGTGGTTTAATATAAGCTCAACATCTAATTAGAAGAATATATATGCATATGTATAATTGTTATTAACTTCTCATATAATTTCATTCTAATATATATATATATATACATTGATCATTTAAATATAAAAATGACATAATAAAATTAATTAAAATTTTATATTTATTCATTTATTAAGTTAATAAACATGTAATTAGAGTACATTATTATGTTAATTAATAAATATTCACATAATTTATATTTTAATATCATTCGAAAGATATGAATATTTGCAAACTTTAAGTTATTTAGTACCACAGCATGTTTTATGTTTCATAAAATTGAAGATAGCAAATTTTTTAAAAATATATATTTTATTTTTAAAAATAAAAAATAATGATCTCGTGTTTGCGCTCGTGCTCAACTTGATTAAACTTAGTTTTTTAGAGCTTGAACTCGAGCTTGAGTCTAAAAGTTTTAGGTTGGCTCGACTTGAATTCGACTCATTTGTACCTCTAAAAAGCACACACAACTTTATCACACCAAAAGTATTAATTGAAACCATAGTCAAACCTATTGAAGCACACCTTATAATTATAACTGTTGCTAATAGCAATAGAGTCATGAGCAACTTAGAATGCAGGAAGTTGAAATGGATTATGCAACAAAGGAATATGAGTTTGGCGTTAGGATTTTGAATTTGGGGAATTGTTACATGATACTTGGGGAAGACTGGCTGAGAAACATAAGTCCAATGACCTTCTATTTCAATGCACTTACATTACAATTTGCATATCAAGGACAGACCATCATATTAAGGGTCAAAATTATGAATCAATCTATAGGATTACATGCAATGAGATCTTAGATGTATTTTTATAGAATGACAGGGATGAGTCAGTTACTCAACTCATTGACATTCATGATGAGGAAATGGGAATAGATTTGCCAAAACTAATTTAGAAACTTACGAAGGAGTTTTTGAATTTTTTTTCTAAACTAGTGGGGCTTCTCCTAAATTGGTTGCATGAACCAAATATTACTAAAGCCAGGATCCCACCTAATAAATTTAAGACAATATAGGTACTACTACCACGAGAAGATTGAATTCCAAACGGAAGTGGCAAAATTATTGAAGCAAGGAGTTATAAGGCATAGTAAACGACCTTTTGCATCACTTCTTTTGGTTAGAAAAAAGACAATTAATGAGAATGTGTGTAGATTACAGGCGTTTAAATGAGATGATAGTCAAGGATAAATTTCCAACTCCTATCATTGAACATTTGTTGGATGAGTTAAAAGGGACAACAGTTTTCATCAAATTGGATTTGAGATTTTGCTATTACCAAATAAAGATGTGCCTAGAGGATGTTCCAAAGACCGCCTTTAGAACCCACCATGGGCATCATGAATTTTTGATAATGCCCTTTGGGCTTACCAATGCCTTAATGAAATTTCAGAGTCTTATGAACTCTATATTTTTTGGTTATTTGCAAGAGTTTGTATTAGTCTTTTTGATGATAGATTAATTTATGGTAAAGGTTTGGATGAACATATTTTGTTACAAAGGTAAGTTTTTGCAAGGCTGATCTAGCACAAATTGTTTGTTAAACTGAAAAAAATGCTCTTTTTGCCCACTTAAGGTGGAGTATTTAGGGCATATTACATCCTCAAATAGGGTAGTCATTGACCAATGCAAGATTGAGGCAATGCTCACTGGCCAATCCCAAGAACTCTAAAGTCTTTAAGAGGATTCCTTATACTGGCGAATTATTACCATAGGTTTATCAATGATTATGGGAAAATTAGTAAAAGTTGACCAAATTATTGAAGAGATGAGCCTTTAATTGGAACTATGAGGTGGAACAATCATTTTAGGAGCTAAAGGAGGTAATGTATTGTGCCTTAGTATTAGCTATGCTAGATTTTAACCAATCCTTTACCATAGAGATAGACGCCAGTGCTATAGGGATTGGGGTAGTTTTGTCCTAAAACTCCAAACCAATAGCATTTTTTAGCAAGGCTTTATCTCCAAAGAATCTAGGACTCAATTTATGAAAAAGATTTTTTAGCATTGCTTATGGTAGTATCAAAGAATAAACACTACCTAGAGACTAGTCAACTCATCATTAAAATTGACCATCAGAGCGTAAAATTTCTGTTAAGCTGGAAGATCACAACGTCTCCTATTTAGGAGAAAGGTTTGATCAAATTATTGGTACTGAACTACCAAATTCAGTAAAGAAAAGGGCGAGGATCCCCTCTCTTAAAGATAAGAGGAAGGCAATGAAGCCAATGACTTTACACACCTCAAGCTAGCATAGTTCAGTAAGATTAAGGATAGTTATGATGATCAGAAGACTTAATAGCTTATTACGGATATTTAAATAGGTAACTCTCCCCTGATCATTGTTCCTATACTAATGGTCTATTGAAATACATGAATAGATTTTATATAGGCAAAGTTTACCTAATGAAACGAAGAATATTAGACACAATTCATAGTGATTTAGTAGGGGGCATTTTGGAGTATTAGCAACTTACTAGAGGCTTAAACCTTTATTTGATTGGAATGAGATAATTAGGGATATTAACCAAGTAGTGTTGGGAGCGTGAAACCTGTCAAAAAAATTAGAGTGAAAGAAATCATCCTTCAAAATTACTCCAACCCTTATCTATTTCACAAGGAACATGGCAGGAATTGAGGATGGATTACATTGAAGAATGCCAAAGTCAGAAAAGAAAGATAATATCATAGTTGTGGTGGATAAGCTTAATAAGTATGCTCACTTGATTGCATTATCACACCAACACTTAGCTATAGAGATAGCTCAAGTATTTGTCAACAATATTTACAAACTGCATAGACTCACAAAATCAATAGAAACCGACAAGGGTAAAATATTCACGAGTGGATTTTGGAAATATTTATTGCAAGCAATGGGAGCGAAACTGAACATGAGTACCTCCCATTACCCCTAATCTGATACATAAATTGAGATGGTTAATCAATGTGTTGAGTATTACTTAAGACGCATGAGTAGAACCAAGGCCAAACAATGAACTAAATGGCTACCATTGGCTAAGTAGTGATATCACACCAACTATTACAATAGCCCCCGTACCACACCTTTCTAAGCCATCTATTACATTTCCTCCCTTGTTTGGCTTTAAACCCAATATTCAGGCCCCAAATGATAAAGTAATAAAATTTATAAGGGATCATGGGGTAGCCCTAAAGTTGTTAAAGGATAAGTTGCGAAGGGTCCGTGACAAAATGAAGGTTTAGGTAGATAAAAGGCACCTAGAGAAGAGTTTCAAGGTAGGAGATGAAGTCTACCTAAAGCTACAAACCTAAAAGCACATGATTGTTATAGCTAAACTAAACAAAAGCTATTCGCAAAATACTTCAAACCATTTAAGATTCTAGAAAGAATTGGGTCTATGGCTTACAAATGGGATCTATTAGAACATTCGCAAATTCATTTAGTAATAAATATTCCTCAACTTAGATAGAAAGTTAGCTTTAATGTAGAAATCATACCTACACTACCTAACATAGATCACAATGAAAAAAATTAAATTAAAAACAGGTAAAGAGGGGTACGGAAACAACTATTAAGGTTTTGGTCTAATAGATTAACTTAGACTCATCGGAAGCCACTTGGAAGGAGCTAACAGCCTTTTAGCAATGATTTTTGACCACTACCCTTAAGGGCAATGACATTCCTGAGGGGTGGGAACTGTAACACAATAAGTAAACATATCCCAAATTACAACACAATTGGATGGTAACCAAATTCATAGCAAGGCTATTAAAATACATTAATGGGGAAAATTTGTACCAACCCATAGAAAAGAACAAATAATTATATGCCAATCACAAAAATAAAAATGGATATCATCAAGAAGGAAAGTTGCAGCACAATAGCCATCTAAATGGAGAGGATAATCAGGCAGAGATTAGAGTCTCAAGAAATTGAGTTTCCATCTCTATTGTATAGATAATAAATAAAAATGAGAATAGAGTAGGGAAAAAGAAAAACATGGTAACATTTAGAATTTGGAAATAACTTATTTTTTCCTCCTTTCCTCTCTATCTTTCCCTCTTGTTTTTCTCATCTTTCGTCTTATTTCCCTCCTCATCTTTCTTCTTTATTTTTCCTATTTCTTTCCTATTTTGCAGCCTATCATTGCCAGACCTTATGAAGAACCTTAACTCAAGAAGCAAGCGTAGCATTTGTTCAGAAAAGTTCATCACTGTCAGGGTTTTAAATTGTTGTAGATATAATTGTATATATACGTAATCATAGAAATTTGATTGTAATCGCATGATCGATTGTAATTATAGTAGGTCACTCATATGGTAGGGTTATAGTTTGTACTATTTTCTAACTTAAGCTTCTTGGTATGTGTGTTTATACTTGTACAATTCATTATCAATTGAATACAAGAGAATATTTTTATTCACATTTTTATGGTACCAAAGCTCAATTACAGGTCATAAATGTGGGCTATTTCTCCTAGTTAGGTTTGTGAAAAATAAGTTAAGGTTTCAAACTTAGGTTGCACTCTCAAGGACAATCAGATCAACATTGCCCACCCAGGGAGGATCACCGTCGCCCGATCAATATTTTCATGAAGTTTGATGACTGAAAGTCACACATGTGAAGCATACGTGCCACTTAAAGTTTCTACCGTGGCACCATTCAAAGGCACATGAGGGCACATTTGAGTCAAGAATTCACTTCGGCCAACTTTACTGTGGTTGCCTCCGTATGTATTATGCATCCCTATATTTAGTTTTGATGATTCTTGATTGGATTTAGTTTGGGTAATAATGGCAAAACAAAAACTAACAATTGTATTTGATGTGATTCTTGTGATATTCAAAATAACAGAACACAAGTTGAATGGGCTTAACTATTTGGATTGGAGTAAGACTGCTAGACTTTATTTGAGTAGTATTGACAAGGATGATCATGTGACAGATGATTCACCTAAATGAGAATATAGACAAGCATGGTTGAGGGAAGATGCCCTATTATTGTTATAGATACAGAACTCTATTGACATTGAGATAATTGCTTTGATTAATCATTGTAATTTTGTTAAGGAACTGACAGAATAGTTGGATTTTTTCTCTTCTAGAAAAGGGAATGTTTCTCATATGTACAAGGTGTATAAGACATTCTATCGAGCAAAAAAACAAGACAAATCTCTAACAAGATATTTTATGGAATTCAAGAAAACTTATGAAAAATTGAATATGTTGTTGCCATTTAGTCTTGTTGTAAGGGTTTAATAAGAACAATAAGAACAAATGGTTGTCTTGAGTTTTTTAGCGATTCTTCCTACTAAATTTAAGACGGTTAAGTCTCAAATTTTGTCAAGTAAAGGGATCCCATCCTTACAAGATACCTTTAGCAGGGCACTCTGCATAGAGAGTCCACAGCTTGCACAACTTAGAAGCGCCTTAATTAGTCAGAACACAGAATCTGAGTTAGGAAAATAGCAAAACAAGAGTGGTGGTGGAAGAGCTGTCGATACTCGAGGACAAAATTTAGGAGGGATCATATGCCACTACTACCATAGACTAAGGTACCTAAAGCACAACTGTAGAAAGCTATTGTGTCAGAATCAAGGAAGTTAGTTAGTTAGTCGGCACACATTACCTCTCTGAATGAGGCATCAGAAAAGGAAGGTTTTGGTCTTTGCAAATGATTTTGCCAAAATTTTCCTAATACCAAGAATCTCTAAAGTCCTCATTTGCTTTGGTTATGGCCATCCCAAGTCAGGCAAACCAAACACGTGCCTTGTTTTATCTTCTTTCAAATGGATCATTGATTATTGAGCCACAGATCACATAACTGGTAATTCTGGTCCATTCTCCAATTTTCAATCAAACAAATCTGCTTCCACTATCACTCTCACAGATGGGTCAACACCTTAGCACCTTAGATCTAGAATAGTTACCCCAACACCACTACTCTTATTGTCATCTATTTTGAGTTTACATAACCTATCTTTCAATCTTATATGTGTAACAAATTTACTCATATCCTTAACTATTGCATCTCATTCTTTCTTGATTATTGTGTGTTTTAGGATCTTTTGACGAAGAAGATTATTGTTAAAGGATGTGAATCAAAAGGCCTTTAAATCTTGATACCAAGGTGCCAAAACCTGTAACCTATTCTAGAGTAGTGTCTCCATTTGAAGCACATTATCGGTTGGGCCACACATCTCTTCTAATGTTATAGAAATTGTATCCTTAGTTCCAGAGTTTATTGTTATTAGATTATGAGTCTTGTCCATTTTCCAACCATTATCATGTTAGTTTGAGTCTCAGAGTCAATAAAAGAGCATTTGCTCCATTTAAATTGGTTTATTTAGATGTTAGGGGTCCTGCTCTTATTACATCCAAAATTGGGTTCAAATACTTTGTTACATTTGTTGATGATTATTCTCGAATGACTTGGTTATATTTATTGAATAACTGTTCTGACCTATTTTCTTACTTTTGTGCATTTTTTTGCTAAAGTTAAAACTCAATTCAATATCTCTATACAAACTCTACGAAGTCGTAATGCCAAAAAATATTTGTCTGAACTCTTCCAGTCTTGTATAATTTAAAAATGGCATTGCTTATCAAACTTTATATATTAATACTTGATCCTAAAATAAGTAGCGGAGTGAAAAAATCGACACCTACTTGAGACGATGTGTGCTTTATTATTCCAAATAAAAGTCCCTAAACAATTCTAAGTTGATATAGGTGTATATACATGCAACAACAATAAAGCGGAGAAGGAGAAAAATAGGGAGTTGAATCAAAAGCAAGCCGAAACATCTAGAGGAGTGAAGCTAGGGTTGGCTTTTAATTCACCCTCACTGGTGAAACACCATTAATACCCCTCTATGAAATTATTGAGGCAATAAGAACAGTTGATTTTGTGCAAAGTGAGACATACCCAACTGTCCAGAAGTTTTTGGAGAACGTCTTCACTTGGAATGGGACTTTAAATCAATTGGGCTGTTATAATTTGGTTGTTCGAAATGTTTGCCTGTCGGGCTAATTTCTTCATCTGGGTTGATTGGATAGTGGGGGTTCAGCTGACTCCATTACACACGCCCTTTAATTCACTTAGTTTTGGTTATTTGTTATTATGTAAATATTATATTATTGCTGCGATGATGACTACTACTTATATTAATGATAATAACACGACAATAATTTATTATTATTTGATTTTTATTTATTTTATAAATAAAATTATATCAATAAAATGGATCTTCTTTTGATTAACTTAATTCAAATATATAGTTGGATTAAGAATGTGATTAAATATGACAAATAATTGATAATTTATAAACTATAAATAACATAAAATTATATAAAAAAATGTGCAGGGTTTGAACCTAGATGAAGTTTTGGCCATCTGCAAGAGAAGAAAGAGCGAAATGATATTGTAAAATATAAAAATTTATTATTATATAAAATATTTTAGAAATTAAATTTCAGGGTAATTTATATTTTCAAAAATGTAAAATATAAAATTTTATTTCTAAATAAAAGTTAAAAATTTTAAGCGATGCACTTTTTAAATTTTTTTGAAAATAAATGATCTTTTTAAATTCAATTTGATATTCTTTAAAATATTTCCAAGGGACCCTCTTAATCTTTTTGAATGAAACGAAGGTAGAACAGGAACAGTCTTTTTCACAAATTAGATATTTTAAATGTTATCATTTAGATTACATTTTATGATGCATGGATAAGATTGTCATTTCAGGCAATTTAATCGAAGTTGCTTAATTTAATTAACTGAAGGAAGACATATTTAATTTTTCATACCCGACAACGTATTACGAGGACACGTAATTTCTCCTAAACCCTAAACACACGCATTTAGAAATACCAACAGAATAGACAGATAATGGATGGACGTGACGGGTCCCGCCCCTGCCCCCCTCTGAAATAGACGCGTTTCCCCACTGAAGGAACATACGTGGGTCCCACTCTGGGCCGCCAACGGTCCCTATTTTTAACTTTTTCAAATTCCCTCACACCCCACCGTATGTGCTACTGCCACACCCACACCCTCTTATTTACTGGCTGGACTGTAATGCCCGCCTCTTCTCCGGCCCATCATCCATTGCATGCTTAGGGCTTTGTTTGTACGTCATGAAGCCGTTGTGTGAGGGTTCGTGTGGTGCGTTTTTTGGAAAAAGAAATTGACGAGATGAATAATATTATTTAATTAAATTTTTTATTTATAAATTTATAAAATATAAAATAATAATTGAATGGTATGATAGTTTCTGTTGATAATGTTTAGTTTATAAATTATAAATATGTATATTTGTATATACGTATAAGTATTGATTTGATTGTTAATAAGTTTAATAATTGAAAAATAATTAATTGTTAATATTTTTTAAACATAAATTTTATATTATTTATAGAATAAGATTAAGAAAACTTAAAAAAGAGATAAGTAGAACAAATTAAATTCAATATGCAATAATTAAAATCAAGGGAAGAGAGTCAAATAAATAAAAATAGAGGGAAAGAAAGTAAAAAAAAGAATACATATATATATATATATATATATAAAGTAAGGGTACTGTGGTAATTTAACATCATACAACCAAAAAGACCTATTTCCTTGATAATAAAGTATAGATTCTTCCTCTTATTATTTTTCAAAGAAAAACTTGACCTTTTAATGATGTATGGGCTTTTATTTTTTTCTCCCACCTTCAACACCAGCACTAATAAAATTTGAATATAATAACTCACATATAATATTGATGGCAATATTTGGCACGTTAAAGAAAAGTTCACATAAACTCAAATAGTATGTTATTTCTTAAAATATTTACAAAACAACATATTATAATTTTATTAATTTTTATCTTATACTTTACTTATTTTTCTCACCATAAATTCAAAATGAAAATTTCAGATTATGCACTTTTGTTCATTGGCCTAGGCTTATTTGTAATGAGTAGGGAAAAAATAAGACTTACCTTTTGACAAAGAAATGGGTATTATAAAAGTGACTTTGTTTGATTAGAATTAATGGTGAAGGTCTAATGTGACTTCTTTTTTAAACATCATTCTTCATGTTCGATTCAGTTAACATTCAAGTTCTATATTATATATTTACATATAAAAGTGTAGTCGAGTTGAATTTGAATAACAACTTGAATTTAACAACTATTTAAATTTAACTTGACTCAAAATTGTCAAGTTTGAGTCGAAACTTGAATTTGAGTGAAGCAGCGAACTTAATTAAATTTAAAAAATTTTAGAACTTATACGAGTCTCTAATTTACTAATTATCTTAATTTTCATGAATTTTTAAATCATTATTTTTTTATATGAAATTGTTTAGACCATGTTCACTTCAATTAATAAAATAAGAGTTCAAAATAATTATTTTGAAAGATTATTTTATAAGACATGTTGGATAAGATAATTTTTTATGCACACTTTTAAAGTGAACATGGTATTATCTATATAAAATTATGTATTTGCTCTAATTTTATAAAATGTACATTCCCTTGAAGTGTGAAGCGGGTAAAAAAGTAAAGAAGGAAGTAGTTCCCTTTAAAAAAAAAAAAACAAACAAACAGAAGACCAGTCAAACGGGAGGGTTAAAATAGTCTTTTCAGTTATGCTGCGCGGCAGGCTTGCTTTTTGTCTGCCTCCCCGTCTTCCCTTTTCTGCAGTTATCACAGTTAAACTTGACTAAAGCGCTCAAAGCACCAAAACAACACTTAAAAAAACAAAAAGAAAAAATTCTCCTACTCTGCACTCTTCCCCGCTACAAATTTCCTTCCTGCCACAGTTCCAGCAAAGGAAAAGTGAACCCATTTAATCAAATTACTCCTCTCCTTTTCTGCTGTTGTTGCTGCTGCAATCTTTCAACAAAGAAGAGCTCCAGCTGTCGTCTTGTCTCCATTTTTTTCTGTTTCTTTTACTTGCAGATACTTGGGTCGTTGAAGTTCTTTCTTCTCAATCCTAAGCCATTTACGCGATCCGGAGAGGAGTACTCGCATGTTCTTCTCCGCGTAGGTGTATGTTCTTGCGTATTTTGGGATATTCTGCTCCTCCATTGATGGGTCTTCCGCTTTTTTTTCGTTTGGTGTGGAGTTACTATTTTGATGTTCTGCTTGATTTCTGGGTTGCTTGGATGCCATTTTTGTCTGGGAAATACTTGGTTATGGCACTTGCGTGGAATCTAAGTGAAAGTGATTCTTCTTGTCCAGTACGTGTTGTATTTTCTCCAATTGTCTGTATACTTATGCCTATATGCATTTACACTTAAATCTTACGTTTCTGAATGATTTTTTCTAGAACATCGGAAGGTAATTTGAAGAGCATGGTGGCACTTTGCTAATCTGAGCTGGGGTCTTATGTTCTTACATTTTCTTCTTCTATATATTGATGTAAATAGAGGCTATTTAGAGGGTTTTTCATTTTGGGAAGCGAGTGTATTAAGGATTTTTCCGTTTCCCGTCGTTTTTATAATAATACATTTACCCAGGGGATTAAAAATGATATAAATTAACCAATTACTGAATTTTTGCTAAGCAGAAAATCATTTTGTACGAGAAATTTCTTTCTTTTTCATTTTTTTTTACTATTTAATGTTGATCCTGTCAGAGATATGCATGAAAACATCTAGTTGCTGGTGTCTGAGATTTACATTGCGAGTTTATGGCTTAGAATTATATGCCCTTTTGTTGGGAACTTTGGAGGAATGCGTTGGTGATTCACTTCAATGTCTTGAGTTAGTTTGCTCAGTTTGGTTGATGAATGCAAATCAATAGATTTGACCAGAGCTACCTGCGTTTGAGAAGTGCTTGTGAACCATTTCTCTTTGTCTTTTTTCAGAAGCCAGATACATGTGATGATACAAGTTAATCGGATATGGAAAATATCCCTGAATTGCACTCTCTTCCCAGGCAATCGTCCCTTGCCACCAAGGTGACAAAGACTCACCCCACTTTGTTAAAAGAGGAGATAAACAAACCGTTTGGACTGTGTGAGCCTCAAGCGTCGGATTCTCGTGGCCCTGCACAAGTTTGGAAAGGGAAGAACTTCTTACAGGAGGATGAAGAACACATGCCTGGCGTCCTTTCATTTAAGGTTGGGGGCAATTCGTTTGAGGAAAGTGGTTCTTCTTCGTTTCATGGTGTGAGCCACCCCCCTGAACCTGTAGAGACTGGCATGATGAGACCAGTCTATGTTCCAATTGGCCAAGACAACAGGGATGGAAAGTGCTTGGTTAAAAGCATGTCAAAGAAGGGCCCTTTTCTTGATGATCTTTCAATCCGGGTACCAAGTATCAAACAAAGCTCATTATCGCTTTCACCTGCTGAGAGCTTGGTTTTTGAGCCTAACGACTTGGCAGCCGTCTCATCCCCATTTGCTGTTTCTCGCCCATCTCAAAATTTAGAAGCAAGTCCACTCCCAGATGCTGAGGAAAAGGAATGTATATGGGATGCTTCATTACCACCTAGTGGCAATGTTAGTCCTCATAGTAGCATTGATAGTATTGGTGTTGCTAGGGCTATGAGCATCGCCAACAGTTGTGCTAGTACGTATCGAAGTGATGGGATGATGAGTGAAGGCATGACTAGTGTGGAAAGAAATTACGAAGCTATAAAAGCAGGCATTCGAGGGGATTCCCTTGAGAGTACGAAAACCAGCCTTAGCCGACCAAGTGACAGCAGTGGCCTTAGTGATGACAGTAACTGGAGTAACATTACTGGGAGTGCAAATAAGCCTCACAAAGGAAATGATCCTAGATGGATGGCTATACTTGCTGTTCGAGCACGTGATGGTATTTTAGGAATGAGCCACTTCAAGTTACTGAGAAGACTTGGATGTGGGGACATTGGAAGTGTGTATCTCTCTGAGTTGAGCTCAACTCGGTGTTTCTTTGCAATGAAGGTAATGGATAAGGAATCCCTTGCTAGCCGGAACAAGTTGAACAGGGCTCAAACAGAAAGAGAAATCTTGCAGTTGCTGGACCATCCATTCTTGCCGACACTGTACACTCATTTTGAGACAGATAGGTTTTGTTGTTTGGTCATGGAATACTGTCCTGGAGGGGACCTGCATACCTTGAGGCAGCGACAACCAGGAAAACATTTTTCAGAATATGCTGCAAGGCACGTACTTTGCTTTTAAGCCTGTTTTATATGTGTGTGCAATTAATTAAATCTTCTATTTGATCATCAATTCCTGTTTCAGTATTCCTCCCTATAATTCTTGAATTTCTTTGAACATTAGAGCTTATCTTCTATATCCAATTTATCCACGCAAATGTGGAGCCCATCGCCTCTACTACTATTAGCATGTTTCAACCTAGCAACTTGAAATCTGATTTTGGATGGCTTTGTTGAGTTCTGCTCCTTGTTAGTTGTTACACACTGTATAAGCTAAGTCAGGCGAGCAACTGGTTGACCCATTATTAGCACGAATTGGCTTTCCATGGATTTAATTTCTCAGTTAAGTTGTGAACTTGATGCTTTATATATCAGTCATCTGAAACTATATGACCTCACTTGTGACATCATATTCATCGTTCATACACTCTTACTGAAGCCATGCATGATTCTTTTTGTGTTATTTTTATTTAATCTTTGGCATAGTGTTCTCAAAATAAAATTAGACAAAAGACAGCATATTCACAAAAAAACTTGTGCTTGTTCAAGCCTCAGACTGTACTTTTCTGTCTATATATATATATATATATATATATATATAAGCACTTCTGGTTTGCCTGTCTGTTACTACGTAAGAACATCATTGATGACTTGAAGTATGAAATGAGCCTTTGATTTGGTTGAATGCAGGTTTTACGCGGCAGAAGTTCTGTTGGCACTCGAGTACCTTCACATGCTAGGAGTGGTATACAGAGACCTTAAACCTGAAAACGTTCTGGTTCGTGACGATGGCCACATTATGCTTTCAGACTTCGATCTCTCCCTCAGATGTTCGGTTTCACCGACTCTGATTAGAACTGCATTCAATTCAGAACGAGGAGCTGCATTCTGCGTGCAGCCGGCATGCATTGAGCCAACGTCGGTGTGCATTCAACCAGCATGTTTCCTTCCCCGATTTTTCCCTCAGAAAGGTAAGAAAAAATCTGGGAAGTCCAGAGCAGAGGCTGGGACGCCATCCACTACTCTACCTGAGCTAGTGGCAGAACCTACTGCAGCAAGGTCCATGTCATTTGTCGGGACCCACGAATATTTGGCTCCTGAAATTATCAAGGGCGAGGGCCATGGCAGTGCAGTGGATTGGTGGACGTTTGGCATTTTCTTGTACGAATTGCTGTATGGAAAAACTCCATTCAAAGGTTCAGGAAATCGCGCAACGCTCTTCAATGTAGTAGGACAACAGCTCAAATTTCCAGAGTCACCAGCAACCAGTTATGCTAGTCGGGACCTCATCCGAGGGCTGCTTGTCAAGGAGCCACAGAACAGGCTTGGAGTTAAAAGAGGAGCAGCTGAGATAAAGCAGCATGCATTCTTTGAAGGGGTGAATTGGGCCCTGATACGATGCAGTACACCACCGGAGGTGCCAAGACCAGTTGAGGCTGAGCTTCCTGGGAAGCTGGGGCCAGTGGACTTGGCTGGGGTAGGCAGTGGCAGCAAAAGGGTAGTAGGAACAGACATGAAATCTGGGGGTAAATTTCTGGACTTCGAGTTCTTTTAGCTATAGATGTATACATAGGATTCTTGTCCTATCATTTTATCCACTGAGAGTTTGCCTGCCCCACTTTGAGGCATTTCTTGAGGCAGATTATCTTTGGTAATGGATTTCACCATTTCTTTGTGGGTCTATTTAGCTGCCACTAAAAAATGTCACAGAGAGTTTACTGTATGGATTTCAAGAATGTCTTCACAATCAAGATCCATTTTACCTAAATTTTTGATGTTAATCCCCCTTCATCGTCTCGTAGAGATGTTTTCTTTTCTCTTTCATAATAAAAAGAGTTAAATGGTCATAAAGACTTCAGAACTAGGTAGCTGGAGTATGATTTCTCAGAGCTGAGAGTTGCCCAAAAAGTATTGTAGGCTTTGGGATGGAGACCAAAGAATGATTGCTGTTGCAAAACAATTGACAATGTAGATTATTCATTAACCATATGATACCTATTGCATTAGAAGAGAAAAAAAACACCATATTATGAAGTAGAGAATAAATCTAAAGTCCGTTTAGGATTTTCGAAGCAATTAAGCAACTCAGTTTTTGTTGTTCAGACTTGGAAGATGAACGAGATGGCAAGTAATAAAATTCTGTATTTTTTTTCAATGCAATTGATCAACATACTTTCCTTTTAGATTGTTTATATATATATATGTATTTATAAATTTCAATACCTTTTATTCTAATTATATTACAGGTGATAAAATTATGTAACAGTTAATTAACTACGTGCAAACACACGTGCATGTTTTTTTTACTAGTTATTTATCAAGAACTAGCTACACCACAAATAGCATAAACCATAATTAAGCACCAACCTTTCTTCAATTCATATCCTACTTTTTTCTCTGATGTTTATTGTCTATATTTTTCCTCTATTTATTCTTTTTAATTATACGTTCTTTTCTCTTTACTTTATATATATATATATATATATATATATTTTTATTTTTTTTTCTATTGCATAATTTTTGAATTAATTTATTAAAATTATTACGAATTTAATAATATTATATTTTTCTACAACATATAAAATTAATTGCTTTTAAAAAAATCACACACATGCGTAGAATTTACAAGTTTTAATAGCTTGTAACAAATGATCATGAAGCCTTAATGATACAAACTGAACTTTTCTGCCTAAGTTCCGTTAAATTTGAACATGCTTTAAATTTAATCAAGTCCAAACTCAAACTTCATAAATTGTTTTCAAACTCAAATCACATTGCTTGACTCAAGTTTAAATTTAAAACTGAGCTTTACAAAATTCAATTAAGTCAAGTTCAAGTAGCTATGAAGCTTAAATTGTTACTTGAATGCATTTTTGGGTAAACAATCGCGCCACCAGGCAAGTAATCCGTTATTTTGCCAAGCTCAGCCCAGCCGGCTGTACGCGTAAACTTTAATCCATCACACATATTATGCAAATCCAACACAGTACCAAAGCCTACTCGTAATAAGATGGATAGAATCTGCCCTCTTGCAAAAGACCTTTCATCAAGTACCACATACCAAATCCTGCGATCCAACTCAATACAAAATAGCTACGAAATGGCAACAAAATGGGATAGGGGAAAATAAAGGATGATGTAATTCAAACGAAGGGATCGACAATGCAAGAGAATTCCTTTAATTGACACATGCAAAAAGGCTGGTATCTTCCCAACATGAATTAAATTACAAACTATATAGATGGATCCACATACACTGTAGAAAGTCAAATAGGGCTAAAGAACAGGCTCAAAAGGCCTCGTTGGTAACCAGAGACATCCAAGTTGTGTCGGTCCATGCTTTCTCGCAAAGGGTATTCGGCTTTTTGGAAGAAGTTGCTTTTGAATTATTTTTGTAGTCTCAATGGATGGTTGAGACAGAGGTATCCGCCACAGGCTCCTCAGGGAAACCAAATTTCTTGAATATGCCCTGAAGCACCGACATGGTTCACCTACTAAGTGAAAAGTTCAAACCAATAGGTTTAAGAATATATCTCAGAGACGAAGCCATACCAATGCATCTTTGATCGCATAAGCCACGCAGTAATGCTCCTGAAAATAAGCGAGATTTCAGCTTTATCAAAATGGTTTAAACATTACATCTAAATGGATCACGGCACACGTAAAGATGGTTGTGAAGGACGTTGCTCCAAATCTATAAAACCCCAAGTTTGTGAAGTTTACACAAGAATTTATTCAGAAGCCAGGTTTATTTCTGAAAATTTACATGAATAAAGAGGCAAAAGACATTTTATGGCCCAAGATTTTCAGATTCCTTTGCAATATTATATATCAGGCGCACAGATTATATTACACATGGCTGCATATAACTTGGTCCACCCAAGGCTTACAACTAACCAAGCATAATGAATTGTAGGCATGTGTATAATTTATAAATTATCAAAGTAGCCAAAATAACTTCTTAACAGCTTCAAGTTCAAAAGCCTCATACAAATATCAAGCACAATAAATTATGCAAGAATACTTCTCTTCACTGACTATCTTCAGGTTACCCACCCAATGGAAAAAAGGTAAACAGACTATGCAACTTCATTAGCAGCTCTTATGAAGGCTCTTAATATTTGGGGTAAAATCACGTTAGGGCATTGTACTCAAAATACAATATCCTCATGTCAAAAGAAATGTAATATAAAGCACTTTCTATTTGTCATAAGAGAAATGCAATAGAATACTTGCCTGCATCATGTACCACTCTTCAAATTCATCGAACAACTCCAGCTGTTCGATCCTATTCAAAGTCGAGTATAAGAAAAGTTAAAAAAGGATTCCTACCTACATTCAGCCCCCGAAAAGTAGAAAGGATAAATAGAGCAGAAGTATGCACAACACGTCAATCCAGAAATGAACAAACCCCCTCATTTAAGACTGATTGACATAAAGGCGCTTCCTAACCTTCAAAACATAAGAAAGGCTCTAGATCTCCATATGTAACTGGAAATTTTCAGATAAACATACTTCCTGTACTAAAATATTTCAGACATTCAACCTGGGGGGATAAAAATTGTAATGACCTCAAACTTCAACTATGGTGGATGTCCAGATTGATGAATTGAGAACATAAAAATGGCCCATCTCATTCCCAACCCTCACCCCAGCTTCCACCTGCTTTTCACCATTAACCATGCACCATCACTCTCTTTAGCCACATTGGTTCTACCCTCATTCAGAACCGACAGCTAAAAACCCCCACCAATATTCTGGACTACATATAAGAAAGCCTCTTGACATCAGCGAAATAAAGCATTGGTGCAGTGGTTGCTCTGTGGCTTTACCCCTGCCACCCTCCACCAGTTCCATTATTAAGTCTTTGCCCCAATTCACACTCAATTTGATACTTCTATTCCCCCCATTTCACATTTTTACCTTAATCAACAATGGTAGAGATTGGGAGTGGGTTTGAAGGTTAGTGGAGCAAGGAATGGAGATGCATTACAAAAAGACAGAAAGGGTGGTGGCAATGTTTTTGAGGTGGGTACAGAGTAGTGGGTTTGCAAGTAGATCATAAGATAGTCATAATTCATGCAGATTATTCCCAAATTAATGAAGCAGACATAGGCAGTACTAGACCAGAATTATACAACCTTCCATCATTATAAGCCTCCCTTCATAGATACATCACAAGACAAAGTTTTGTGGTAGATATTCTGACATGCAAGACACAAATAATATTTTAATTCTAGCACAAGTTCCCTCGTGGAGTTTAATCGAGTTCGAGTAGAAATTTGAGTTTGACAACTGCAAGAACTTGACTTAATGATTGTAGAGTTCAAACTCAATCTCAAGCTTGAGTCTGCTAGAATTCAAGCTCGAAAAAAATTACAGAAATCATGAAGATAACAAAAAATTGACAAAAATAATAACAATTCAAAGAAGAAAAATTTAACGTCTAAATCTAGCAATAACTCTTTATCATCAACACTTCAGCTGATATTGTACAAGAAAACGTAAACATTGACTTCTGTTGTAACTTCTGTAATTCTTTGTAAGACGAATAAATATATATACCTGCGTCTTTCTTGGCCATCAATAAATGAGCTATATACTTTCAACATGTCCCACGCAACAGCTCTCTAGAGGACCTCAAACGATACAAGCACAAGATATTAGAAGTTCTGAAAGCAGTTAGGTTCAAATGTGAAGAAAGATAAAACACAGAAAGGGTTCCCAAAAATAGAACTAGAAAAGAGCAAACATTTGCAGCCTCTGTAATGCTTCAGAAAATAAGAACCAAGGCTGATCACCGGAAATTATGAATAAGCATACAATAATACATCTGTTCACCCATTTCTACAAAGGTAAGTCAACAGACATACTAACAAAATATGTACACAATGACAATCTAAACTTCAGTACAACCATTTTCAGGAACAAAAGCAAAAACTTAAGTCTGTACAAAACCTATCCCTATCAGACAGATAACAAATCCAATCCTTCCACCAGTTTGTCCAAAAATGTCCTTGGCATGTTTGTGTAAAAGATGTAACAAAATTCAGAGAACAACTGCATCTTTTGGATATTAGACTCCATCTTCCCCAGAAGGGTAAGATAATTTATATATACATTCCATAGCTAATGGTGCAAAATGGCATGGCCTCTGTGCCTTTCATAAGAAAAGGTGACCACCTACAACATGGCACATCTATGGCGTGCCATGGCACATGGTGCTTAGTTGCACACCATATTGAAGGTGGCATCTCAGGGATTTTTTGTTTCACAGCATTTTTGGGAAAGGAGAAAAAATCCCTAAAAATGACCATCCACTTGGGCTTTCCTCAGTCTCATTTTTCACTACAAACAAGCCCTAAAGTAAAGTGATTGCTTGCTTATGTTATGTGATTCTGCCTCTTTCATGTGCGTTGCTAGATTTTCATTATTTGCTTCAAACAATTCCTAAAAATGGTCTGTTTCTTTCTTCCATCATGTTTCCTCTTTCTTCTTGTTCCTTATTTTGTTAATTTTTTTCTGTTTTCTTTCTTTTGTTTCTGAAATAGCCTAGGCATGATTAAAATTTTAAAATTTCATGAATTATAATTGGATATTTGCTAAAATGTTCGGCATTGCATAAGTTTTGAAATTTTACAAATTTGGTGGTTGAATATTGTTAAAATTCTCTTTATTGTTGAAATTCAAAAAATTTTATTGTGGAGACTCTTAAATTTTTACAAATTTAAGAGCTAAATATTAATTAATTAATTGTTATTAGTTTTATTTTTTAATATAGGAAGTTGAAATTTATTTGCAGTTATTATTTAACATGTAAAATTTGTTTATATTATTTCTTTGTAAAAAAATCAATGGCAATGTAAATCATTTCATATATTATGCAATGTTTGGCCATGCTATAATAAGGCATGTTGCACAGTGTGCCATGGCTCCACAAAGGCTTTGCACCAAACGGTGCCATTCACAATTAACAACTAGGATCTGTTCTAGAACTTATTCATAAGAATTTTAATAACTGAACACACTGACACATTTAAAAATGTAAGTATCTCAGGTATAAATAATATGGCACTAAGAAAAGGTCGCTGATTGTCTTATTCTTGATAAAGTTTATGGAAGCAAGGTTCATGATAATGTTGAAGATATAATCCCAGAAAAATAGCATGCCAACATAGAGATGCTATAAAACCAGCATGGAGCTTCAATATCTTCAATAACTTAAGACCTGTGTGTTCACATCACAATGAGAAAATACCTGCCATCCCTGATCAAGAAAAAGCCTTTCCTTCGCATGTAAGGTTGGTGTAGCATTAATGCTTAATAGCGCACATCCTCGACTCTGAGGACAAAAACCATTATAAGCAACTATCAGAAACTTTTTTCTAACAATATTATAAGGAATTATCATTTCAATTTCCCATTAGATAGGGATCACACAAGTATCTTATCTCTAGCAGAATCAGTCTCCAAGGATGTGAGTGCAAAATTTAATCACCACAATAATCAAGATGGAAGGGTCTTCAAAAAGAAGAGGAAGAAGAAAGAAAGAAAGAAAGTAGCCCATTAAAAATGCTTAAATTGATATAGCCAACAAAATAGAAGCATAAAAGATGTACTTGAGCAAAATCCAAAATGGGCGAAAAAGAAAGAGAGAACAATCAGATTAAAGATTCTTATCACACAAACATTGATGAAAGGGTGAAATTTCTGAGCTGCAGTCTTTGAGGGACTTCAAGTTAAAAAAATTGGAAAAATCAATTTAATATAGCCTGCTTCACCACTTTGAATTGAGAGGCAGAATAATCTATAAGTTTAATCATTAGTGTGATGTCTACATGATTTGCAGAGATAATAGAACACTCATCCACCCTAAGCTCCTATCAAACTCCTTTGGCTATTTCCGAAGTTGTTTCTGTCACAACTGCAGAGGCCTCAGAGTTCCATTGGCCATAATCCCGCTATTCAAATTCTGAAAAGTATATTCTTTGTCAAGATTTCTCCTCATGAAACGAAAATCCCATACTCTTCAATTTACACAATATTCTTCTTGAATGTTTCCCACAACCATTTTCAGTCAAAAGCTCTCGTCATGGTGCCCTGCTTTTTAATTTCCAATATGAAATATGATTCCTATCATGTCCATCTCTCATTTGAAGAAAATTGTCTCCCTTTCCTTAGAAGGATGGAGTATGGAAAAGGTAGAAAGACAAAATGGGTAATGAATTGAAAGAGTTGTGTTGAGAAACTCTCATAACACCAAATCTTTACCATTCAAAATTCAAATTCCAATCACCTATATGATCTCATAATTCTCTGTCCTTTTTTTTTGTCAAAGATCTTATACTTCTCTAGAATAGAATACATGGGAAAAGTTTCAACTTTACATTGCAAATGGCTTCAGCCAAAGAAAAGGAAGGAGGAAGCACAAACTGACTCTGATTCTACCTCCAGATTTCTGATCATCTGTTGTCCAAAAGCATCTTCAGGATGAATCTGTTTGCAGCACAAACTATTGTGAGGTCACTGCAGTGTAATTAAATTTAATAACTAGAGGCATCAACAAAATTATAAAAAAAAAAAAGAAACGCAAAGAAAAAACAGAGTGGTTTAGAAAAAACCAATAAAAATTAAACCATATTCAAGATTAGAAGTTAAAAGTTACATAACCTGCTCATACAAGAAAAATATAGCAGTAGGGAATGTTTTAGAAGCCCATCCAACTATTGAACGGCTTGACTCTGGATCTAGGTATATAAGCACGCATTCTGCAATTATAAAAGTCGGCAAACTGATAAAAGCATTAGAACAACACAGCCAAGTGTATTTCCAGGGGTGGGGTTTGCACGGAAGAAGGGGGAAAAATGAGCAAACAGCACTTAATAAGGCATTCAAACTAATTTGATAAATAGAAATTGATATAGTACATAATTAATCTTTAAAAATCGGCTTTCAACATCCAATCTTGTTGTTAGAAACGCTAAAAAATAAAATGCGGTTGTATTTTTGTGAACAATTGGAAGGTTTTCCCATGAACATATATCACTAAAGGGATTGCATGGGAAAAAAGGTGTTTCGGGGGAGGGTGCCGAATATGGAAAAAATAACTATCCAGCATTAATCATACAAAAAAAATGAGCAAGAAATGTATATCAAGCAAGGAAATATCACATCAGAACTCATCTTGGATCCAGCATATAAATATTAAGTTCCAATAGTTTCTGGCTATGATTATTAAGTCCGGAAAAAATTCATCAAAGAATTGTCTTCAGAAGTTCAGAAAATAAACGAAATTTTTGAAGCACTTCAACAATCACATAAAGAGAACAAGTAAAAAACCAGATCTTTTGGTAAGTGATTTATGTTGCTTTCTGTTCCATGCATTTAACAAAAAGAAACAAATTCAAATCAAATACGCGTACCTAATATCTATATTAGCCAAAGAAATTATATCATCAAGTTTTTGTATATCACGCAGATCAACTGGGAGAAGTTTGTAGTGATCACCAAGCACCTCCCCTTCATCTGAATAATTTCAGGGGGTCAGTAAAATAAGTAATTGATCATCATACCGTGCAAAAGCAACCATTATTTCCAACATTAAATTCTGTTGGGTAGAAATAAGAACAGGATTACACTAAGAAACAAATATAAAAAGAAGCCAAACAATAAAATCCACAACTAACATCTATGCAGAATAACTTTTGAGAATTGCATTGCTCAAATAGATAATACTGACCAAATTCCTACAAGCATATCCATGTGACTGAAATGTCTCAGAACATGAAAGCCACATATCATTTGCAGAATCAACATCCAAATTATCACATATAATTTGCTCAATCAGTGCCAAAATCTCCCATTTGTTCTTTTAAAAGAACAGGAAAAGTGTTTTTCCTAATTCCTTAAACAATTAACAGCAAATTTAAGCAGTCAATAATAAGATGAGATCAAATACTTCACAAGCTCAGTCTTGAACTTGGGAGGGGACAATTGCTGCCACAAAAAAAAAATTAAAATACCAACTGATGCATAAGCTTATTTATGGATGACACTGAAGCTTTACGAGTACACAATATAAAAAGAGTTGCAAGCTATCCAAACGCTTATACATTTAAGCAGTCAATAACAAGATAACAGCCCTTTTTGCTTCTTTTTCCATGAGAATTAATGTCATGGGTTACTGCTCTTAAATTCAAATGAAAAGTAATCATTTTTTTCATGACACGGGAGATTGTATAAGTATTATCAATTCAATACAAAGAAATTTTGACAATTTTTCAATGTCAAAATTTTAGAATAAGCAACACAGTTATTTTTACCATGTGATATGGATGCAGCTTCACCGATATTTCCCCTCAACTGAATAGAGCTTTCAATAAGTGCAGCTTTCCTACTTGTCACCTAACAAATGGCAACACAAAGATATGAGAAGAGAGAGCTGTCAGATAAAAAAAAAAAAAAGAAGAAGAAAAAAGCTACCATGAATAGTTTTATCACTATTGTGAGTAACAACAAAAGGATTTTATGATAAACAAAGCTCAATATAGAAGATAAGTGGTCAAAAACAATACTCCCAAAGATATGTGTGCTGTGTGCGCCTGCATAGTGACAAAGTAATAAGGAGAGGGAGAAAGATGATAAGTGATGGAAGAAAACTATAAGCATGCAAAATTTTTACCTCTTTGAAATCCAATTCCACATAGAGATAAGGTGCTTTGCCTTCATCCTATAAAAAAACAGAAACAGGCCATTTGTAGGCACATAACTTACATTTGATTGTGTGAAACTGATGCATATAAATAGTATTAACAGCAGGAAGAAGAGGGATCACAACACTATACACAAGCACCATCACTTAGTGTATCAAGAAGCATTGCAAAACTAACTGAAAATGGATGGTTGAAAGCATGGCATAATATACAATGGGAGGTCTATCAAAACTCACTAGTAGCAAAGAAATAATTAATATCTCACATAAAGAACGCACCTGCAACTGAAAAAATGTAGTATCAAAGCCAGCCCCAAGGGACACTATTTGCTTCTTGTTGCCTTTCTCATCCACATTTATCTCCGTGTCAAGAAACTCATAAAGAAGTTTCTTGAGTGCCGCATACCGAGCAAAATACCCTTTAGACATTATATATGCAAGCACAACATTAGAAAATGAAATAGGCCATCCACGTAAGAAGAAATTTGAGATGCAAGTGGAAGTTCGGGAAAATATCCAAATCATACCACGATTAATTATAGGGGATCTCCTTACAGGCCTTTTAACAAACAAATGAACGTAGTCGTCTTTCATGTAGCCTTTTTTAACACAAGACCTTTTCAGAGCAAAATGGATTGCGTTAGTAAGAGATACTAAAATAGAAAAAAGAGCAAAGATGGTTCTGATTGTGCTAAAAAATGATTTATGTCAAAGTTCAAGACATTAAGTATAACAAGGGCAAGATAGACATTCATATTCATCAAGAAAAGCATCGAATTTGACTTTTGCTAGTAATTACGAGGTTAAGGCTAGAAGTCGGTGTACGTTGCACAAGTAGCCAATAGAATCCTTCCATGATCTTCTTCAGATTACAATAACTTATTAAATCTGCAGTGATTATTTCTGTACCAAACTCTTTTCAAGAGAATAACATTTTCGAATCCCTCTTGTGTAAAGAGTATGAACCATCGACTAATGTTACAACTGAAAAATTGAGGCGAAAATGGATTTTCTCTGCTTGAAATGGATACTCACTTATGGGCAAATCAAAGAGGAAAGCAAAGCAATTGAACTTCGAAAGGGTGCGTGTATAAGGAAAAAACAACCAGGAATTATACAGTTTAAGTTCTACTATATTTGTATTACCCCGTGATAATTAAAGAAAATACGGATGCAAGAAAACTGGTTAACAGGTGCATGATCGAACGATTTTGGAACTCCGAACACTGAACAAGACTAAATTGCTACCAGATACTTTTGCGTCAGTACTCTCTCTCTTCCAATTCATATCCCTTCCTCTTTCATTATTCCAGACTTTCCCGTGTGCCGATAGTAGAATCATCGCACATATCAAATCCCATATGAAACGACTCATCCGAAATAGAGAAAAAAAAACCAAAGAGAAACAAGAGAGAGAGAGAGGGGAACGCACAGCTTGCTAGCAGAGGCGTCGTCATTGGTGGCTTGGACCGCCGCTCTGTTGCTTCGCCAATCGGCCGCCGGTTTCGCCATAAAAACTTTCACAAGCGCCGAAGCACACAGACTGACGGATTTATGAGGTGAATAAAATATCAAAAGCGTTAATTATCGCCCGACCAAACGAAGGAAAAGTAAATTCGCGAGTTTCAATCAAAAATGGCGATAAAACTGGTCTATGGACTTTCCGTTAAAAGCGTTAGTGCAATTTAAGAAAAAAACGCTTTTTGTTATTGTATTGCTCCAACAACAAATTGCATATATTTTATGCATGGAACAAACTGTTGTATTGCCCGCAGTGCCAAAAAATATTTCAAATATTAATAAAAAAATATTATAAAGAAGGAAACTATCAACACAAGTAAATAAATTTCAATAAGAGTCGATCTTATTATAATTATTATTTAAATTTACCAATGTTGACTTCACCTACTTGACTAAAATTACATAATTGTAAAGGTATTATCTTTCTAATTATATTTTAAACTATTAGTGATTTTTTTTTTGTTTGTCAAACTTTAACTCATTAGTGGATAAGAAAACAAAATATAAATGCAATAGATTATATTAAACATTAGAAAGTTGATATCGTATAAGTTTTTTATTAACAAAATAAGTTATTTTAACCGCTCTCACCTTAGCCCATGCTTGCCAATTGTGGCCAAAAAATGGGATAACATAATAAACATAACGTTTATCGTATATTATCTAATTTTACTAACTATAATATAATAAAAATAAAATTTAAACTTAAAATTATTTTAAAGAAAAAGAGTATTCCAAATGAAAGAAAGATAGAAAAAGAGGGAGTTCAATGAGATAGATAAGAAAAAAATAGAAAAGGGAAAGTGAATAAAGATGAATACAAAGAAGAGAAAAAAGGAGAAACGAGACTTATAATGATAATATTTAATCAATTAATATAACATGAAAGTGAAAAAATTCGGAAGAAAAGAAATGAACAAGAAGTTCTGATATCTCAAATGGTGGTTGGCTTTTGAACAAAAGAAAAGTAAGCAAAATGGGGATTTTGCAATATATGGGGGGTTTTGTATACTTAAGCATGAAAACCATGACATGTCATATGTTAATACTAATACGTGTTTGATGCGCGTTATGACAACTCATCATGGAGTCATTCTTATTTTATATCACATTGATTGGGAAAGGGAGTTGAAAACATGGAGAGCGGATTGCTTTTCTTATGAATTGAGCTACTTTGTAATAGTGTACAAATATTTAAAATATAATTCTCATTGAGTAATTCTTTTACAAAATAATGTCCTTTGTAATTATTGATTTTGTGAAGTGAATAACATAATAAGTTAAAATACAAGATAATGAAATTGAAAAAAAAAACAAGAAAAAGAAATCACATGAAACATATAAGGCTAGGAAAATACAGAACGACTAAAATTACAATTATGGTAAGTTTCTAAAGTTCTAATATATAGTACAAATAAATTTGATTAGATAATATTGCGTTGCCCTTTTAATTTAAAAAGAACAAAAGCCACTTTTTCTAAATGTTTCATTCTTAATGTTTAGTATAGATATAACCGTATCACTTATATGGTGTATATACTTGTAATATTGGTGGATCGAGTATGTGATTAAATGTATGAAATTTAAATACAGATAGATTTTTAGGTTTTTTATTAATATAAGTTAATTTATCTTTACGCCCATTCTTGTATCTAAATATATTATAAAATATTTTTTAAAAGAAACGGTAAAAATATGGCATTTCCTTGATTTATATTAGATTTGTTGAACACATATATGATTTTATTGTGTGTGTGCATGTGTGCGTGTATATATATAAATAATATTTATGTACAAACCTTTTTGTATGTATACATGATTTGTTTTGTAGATTCCTCAAGGGTGAGTAAGCTTTATTCTTTTCCTAGCCATCCAAGTTTGTGTAAAAAAGTTTGAGCCTAAAACTTCAAATCTTGATATCATCATTGGTATCGTTATCAACTTTACCTCTTTTTGCACCTCATTAATTCTTCCATCTTCATCCTTATTATCAATCTTAAGTGGTCCTTCCATAGATTTTCTTCCTTTATATTGTTTTTCATGTCTTTTATTTGAGTTCTTTTGCCTTCAATTTTATTTTAGATTAATGCATAATTCATTTAGAATTTGCTGAATAATTGCATTTTTTATATTCGATAATCTCCCACATTTGATAGGATAAAGAATGAGATCTATTTAACAAATTCTAAATGAGCTATTAAAAATCTTTAAAAATATAAAGCATATAGAAGTCAATGTGGTTGGAAAATCCAAAGACCAATAAGATTGGCAATAATGTTGAAGATGATAGAATTGAGGACATGCGAAAAAACAAAAAAGAAAAAAGAAAGGTTGATTACAATGATGATGATTTAAAGATTTGGAATCTGAAGCCTTGAAAACTCAATTTGCAAGTTGCTAAATGTAAAAGGAGGTACAATTGCTCAATCGCTATTTACACTGGTGCTAGAGATGATGAAGAGAAAGAGACAATGAGAGAGAGAGAAAGAGAGAGAGAGAGAGAGTAAAAGCTTCTAGAAGATGAAGAAATTAATTTTATTTATTGAAGTTTACTTTCCAGAATGTGCAATAGGTTATTTATACAAGAGAAGTCATAATGCTTCCTACCCTTACTTGCCTAACGCATACTTTCATTTTATCTTAGTTCACATGACTTAACAGACTCTCACCTCCTATCCTTACTTTTGTTTTATCTTAACCTATGACTTTAACATCTGCCCATCATCGCCTCTTGTCTTTACTTACATAACGTCTCAGGCTTTTGTTTTGTCCAAACCCACATAACTGAATATTCTCCAGATAAATTATATAGAACAAATCATGAATAAAAGAAATACAAGAAAAACATGACATTAAAAAAATTTTAAAAGAGGTAACTAGAAAAAGGTAAAGGTTATTTAGAAATATTTAAAAAACATAAATGTAAATAATATATATCTACTTAGAGTGAATCGATGATAAATAATATAAATATATTCATGGGAAAGAAACAAATGATGATGGAAACAAACAAAAAATAACTCTTAACCAAGATTTACGTTGTCTAAAACTACGATTAGATAGTAATATATTTCTGATTTCTTATTAAAAAAATTTAAGAATATGAACATTTTTGTTATTTCTACTTGAAAATCTCCCAAAAAAATTTCTCTAAAAAATTTAAAGCTATGTTTGGAAGCAAATTTGCATCCATTTCTTATCTACCAAAGTCTACACTTTGATAAATAATATCCAACAACATTACCTCTTTTAACTCTCTCTCTCTCTCTCTCTCTCCCTCTCTCACTTAATTACTAAATTTTTGCACTAACTTTCATCCCCACCAATATTTACATCAAAACAAAACCTTCTCATTTTTCCATTTCTTTCTCTCAGTTTCTCTTGCTTTTCTGCCTTTCCTCTCCATTTTCTCCATGTTTTGTGTACTTTTTCTCTATCCTCCTTCCAAAGCACGAGACCAGCATTCTTAGCCAATTTTATCGTGCAAGCAGCCCAATCTTGTTCTTTCCTACGTCAACGAATCTCTCTCACCAAGAGCTTCAAATAAAATCCCATTTCTCCCATTTTTCTTTAAGTTTATAGTTGATTTTTGCTACGGTTGGTAGGTTGAAGGGTTTTCGGCGATAGTGATAGAATTTATGACCCGTCGTAGTGATAGAATTTATGACTTGTGGATAAAGGGGCTGATGACTTTGGGGTGAGCCAGAGATTCGAGAAAAGATTTTAAGTCCAATCTACCATTTTGGGAGCTTCATTGTCAGTTCCTTAACAACGAAGCATAAGTAGAAAGGGTGGCCTATTGGGTGTGGAGAAAGAGCGTGCTTGGTGTGCCAATCTCTTGCAACTAGGATTGACAATTGGGTCTGGTTGAAATGCAAGTATTTCGTACAAAACGCAACCCTCATCCGACCATTCTAGTTGTATTTTAGCTTAACCCGCCAACCTACTGCACAAAAATAAAAAAAATTGTCATTCCATTTCACAAAAAAATGAAGTTAAAAACAAGTTTTGTATTATCAAGTTCAATTCGAATAATTAAATACTCAATCTCATAATCCTTATGTTAAAATATTTTAATAAAAATATTTATTAAATTATGAATTTATAATTAGATTAATGGGTCAATTCATGTGTAACTTGAAATTAACTCTTTATTTTTCAAGTTCAACAAAATTTTGTCCCGCATTCATGAAAGTTCCACTCAAACTCGTTTATTTTTCATTAAATTTGAGTTGTGTTAAAATTTGACACCCCTAATAACAAAAAATGTTAGGTACTAATGATAAGGAGAATAATTCTAGTTTGATATAAAAATTATGCAACAGTACAAACAACACAATGACAATTTTAATAACAACAATAATAATAAATTTGATGATAATGATAAAATTAACAAAACACTATATACCTTCATTAGTAACAATAATTTTATTGAATTTATTAACATTAATTATGAAAATATAATTTAAAAAATTATTAAATAATTGCACTAATAATATTTCAATATAATTTCTATACATACATTTAAAAAAAAAATTCAAATACACAAACATCTCGTTAATGCGCAGTCACACAATAAACAATATTTGATATCATAATGATGATGATAGGCTTGATTGGATGACTTCGCATGTGCATTTGAATTTGAGTGAAATGGTCAAAAGAAAATTTTAGGGGTGAATAGCTGAAATGTGAGGGTGATTAAGTGAATTTTGTGAGAAAAATATAATAATGATATCTTTATATAAAAATAATAATTATTTTGTTATCTGAATGGATATTATTTGCTTATTTTAGTATTTTCTTGATATGCAATTGGAATAAAACCATGGCACATTATATGTTAACTAGCTACGTCGTGCATTTTAAAGTGTAAATATATTGACATATGTTACATAAATATTTTATTGTATAATTTATTATTTAGCATTATTTATTCTATGTGTGTACATAATTTTTTAATCACTAATGATAAAGTAAAAATTAATTATATTTTAAAATTTTAATAATATATGTGAATTATTCAAATGAAAAATTATGATAATAAAACTTAAATCTAGCATAATTTAAAAAAAAATTAGTAATATAAAAAGGTTATCAAAAATTAAAAAAAAAATATACTAGACAATTTCTATAAAATAAGGGAGTCTACGATGATAAAGTATTAATTAATCATGTTTTAAAAATTGTAATAATATAAGTGAATTATTCAAATGAAAAATTATGATAATAAAACTTAGATCTGGCATACTTTAGAAAATTTTAGAAATATAAATAGTTATCAAAAATAAAAATTATATTAAACAATTTATATAAAATGTGGGAGAAAAATTGAAGGAATAATAAAACATTAAGTAATATATATATATATATATATAATTGAAAAGAAATAAGTTTTAAAAAGATATTTAAATAAATTAACTTTGATCACACATTCTATATGGTATGGATAACACGCATATTTGATGCGTGATATGATCAGTCACCAGAAAGTCTTTCTCATTTGATGTCATATTGATTGTAAAATAAAGTTGAAAACATACATAGTGGATGGTTTTCTTTCATATTAATCAAAGTTTTATTGATCGAACTTCTTCGTGGCAATGTGTAGGAATATTTAAAATATAATTCTTATTAACATTAAGTATTTTTTTTAATTAAATAGCATTCGTTGTAATTGTTTCAATATATTATTGATTAAGAGAATGGTATAATAAATTAAAATTACAGAGAAACGAAATTTAAATAAAAGAAACAAAAAGAAAACACACAAAATAGCGAGAAAGATAGAAAAGGACTGAAATTAATTACAATTATATTAATAACATTAAGTTATTTAGGTATTTTTCACTTTTGACATATAAAAATTAACCTCTGAAGTTTTACACTTATACAATGTAGATAAATTTGACGAGATTAAATTATTTTAGCCCTTTAAAGCAAAAGTTAATTTTTCTAAACGTCCCACACTTAATGTGTAGTATAAATGTGAGCGTATAATATAAATATTATACATACATTCATAGATACGTATATATATTCTACTAATATTATTCACACACACACACACATACGTATATATATTCTAGTAGTATACATTTCCCATCCTTACTAGACAAAGGCGCCTTCATGCATGCGTTTTATTTTGACCTGCACGACCCTTTAAATGCCTATCTTACCAATAAATCATATATGCAAATAAAAAAATTAAAAAGAGAAAATGAGAAAAATGCTAAAGCTTAGTCAAAAGAAAAAAAAGAACTTTGACAAAAGGAATAATTGTATAAATAATATATATCTACTTAAATTTGCCATACAGTAAATAATGTAGATGATAAAACAAAT
This sequence comes from Avicennia marina, assembly GCA_019155195.1. Lineage (NCBI taxonomy): Eukaryota > Viridiplantae > Streptophyta > Magnoliopsida > Lamiales > Acanthaceae > Avicennia > Avicennia marina. The sequence continues at coordinate 9,695,789 of CM032782.1, forward strand.
AAAAGGCTAAATTATAAATCAAGATTTGCGCTATCTTAACTAGCAATTTGTGAACATTCAATTTATGTACATATAAAATTTAAAATATAATTTATCATATATACACATAAAATTATGTTTTCATTATATATATACATATATATATGTGTGTGTGTGTGTGTGTGTCTGTGTGTATGTATGTATGTATGTATGTATGTATATGTATTAAAGCAAGCACATTTTGTTTTATAATTTATCATCCAACATGGATCATCAATTTTAATTAGAATAAATAATAAATTAATATGTTTTGTAATGTATTAGAAATAAATATAAAATGAGAGATAATGTCTTAATAAATAACTTCAACAAAAGAAATAAAGTAAATAAAAATTAGTTGGAAAGGATAGAAAAGGACAATCAAAAATGAAAGGAGGAAAGTAAAAAACAAATACAAGAGATACATTTTATTCTTTTTACTCTTAGTACTAATGCGTGTTTGATGCACGTTATGACAACTCATCGTAGAGTCATTATCATTTTATATCACATGTATTGGAAAAGAAAGTCGAAACCATGAAGGGTGGATTGCTTTCTTTCTTTCTTAATAATTTATTTTTTGTGAATCAAACAGTTCCGTGAGAGTGTACAAATATTCAATGTAGAGTTCTTTTTGAGTAATATTTCCTACTTATAACTTAAAACTAATCGTTATTCTCATGTTCCATGACACAATCAAATCATAATTATATATTTTATGTTAAAATCAAAATTTAATATCAAACATTCAGTCCAATACAATGACTATCAAATATCAACCTTTAATTTTAAATTAAAATGCAAAATAAGTACTTTATATGTGTGATTTGTTCAAAGCATCCATGATTTTGTTGCGTGTGTGTGTATAATTAAATTATGTACAAACCTCTTTGTATGTATATATGATATATTTTGCAAATTCCTCAAAGATAAATAAGGTTTATACTTCCCAACCATCCAAGTTTGAGCATAAATTTTGGAGCCTAAAAAGTCCAAATCTTGATAACACCGTTGGTATCATTGTCAATCTTTACCCTTTTTTGCCCCTCATTAGTTCTTTCATCTTTATCATTATTGTCAAGCTCAAGTAGCACTTTTTGTGGATTTTCTTGGATTTTCATCCTCTATGTTATTGTTCCAACGATGAAATTTCATTAAGATTCTTGGTCTTTTATTCTCAACAACACCGACTTCTTTTGTCTTTAATTTTATTTTAGATTTATTAATAACTCATTCAGAATTTGTTGAACAACCACAGTTTTTATGCTCGATAAACCCTGGCGTTTGATGGCATAAAGAATGGGGTTTGCTCAACAAATTCTAAACTAACAAATAAAAAATCTAAAAATGTAAATTTAAAAGAAACAATAAATATACTAAATAAAATTAAAGTTAAAAGAAACAATAAAATTAATAAAACAATAAAGAACCCCAATATTAATAGTAATTTTATTGAATTTATTAAGATTAATTCTAAAAACGCAATTTGTAACATTACTAAATAATTGCACTAATAATTTTTCAAAATGATTTGTATACATACATTTCAAAAAGGATTAACAAGTCGGGTGTGGGTGCGACTAGTGGGTCAAAAGTCTTAATTAAAATTTCTTGCAAGAGCAACAAAAATAGAGGAAAATTCACAAGAAGAGATGCTGTACATCGATGATGATAATGAAGATGATAAAAACTACTTAGGTGCAAGAAAAAAGGAGGGTTGAAATGTGGAATTTGAGGTTTGAAAACTCAATTTACAAGTCACTGAATCACTCTATATGGTAAGAACAACAGAGACATCAATATAAAAGATATAAACCATATGAATTAGAAAGAAATGATGAGAAAGAATAGAAGGTCGTGGAAGATAAAGAAATTTGAATTCTGGTTTTCAAAATGCTCCATGGGACCAAGTTGTACGAGATAATGCTTTTTTTTGTCCTTATTTACTTGATGCATCTTTACTTGTTTGCTTTATTATGTTTGCAGCAATGTTTTTAGAATTGGCCCAGATCGAGCCAATTCAACAGAAAATCAGTGTTTTTGGACCAGTTAGGATTAAAAAATCACTACAAACTAGTCAAAACTGGTGACTCAGTTAAATCGATTTTTATTAAATAAAAACTAAAAACAAAAGTAAAAAAAAAAAAAAACATTAATTGAGGTTGCTAGCCTTAATTACTTTCTCTCCTTCTCAAGAAACAATGCTGGATGCTTAAATCTCTACAAACGTTTAATATTAAAATTAAGCATTAATTTTTTTTTGAACTATTTTCTCTTCCCAAAAATGAAGAAGTACCTAAAATATATAATACAAAGAATATTTTCAAGAAACAATATTGAAAACAAGAACCTCTAGCATCGTGTAGCTACTTCATTAAATATGGGCATTGAACAATAATTTCTTTTGCCCCACTTTCCCTTTTCGAAAGAAGTACTAAAATTATATTTTACGAAGAATATTAAAAATATAAGTAATAATGTTACAATATACAAATCAATTTTATTATTAATTAATTACATATTTAGTTATATTATAAAAACTATTAAACCACTGATGATGACGATGATGATGATTCAACTTATATCCCAAGAAGAAAAACATGGAAAGAAAAATCTTATATGATAACTGTCTTTTCAATTATGGTTATGTTGAAAATAGAGTTATATTTAAATGCTTTGTATTTAATGATAATTGTTTTTATTTTTCTTTTTCATAGAACTAGCTGTTATTTTTTTCTTATTTATTGTGTAATTAATTCAAATACATAAAATTTGCATCCATTTAATATATATTATAAGTCAAATTAATTACATAATTTTATATAATATAATCTGGGTTGATTGGTTTTTTAAAAACCATTGAACTAGTTGAACTAATGACTTAATAACTTAGTAAATTAACTGGTTTGATTATTGATCTAGTTTTAAAAACATTGGTTCGGTGTAGTAGAGGCATAAATATGAAGAAAGGTAAATTACATCCCAACCCTCAAATTTGATCAAATTACATCCAACTTCCTCCAATTTCGAAACTATCATTTCTCCCTAAAAACATGAAAAGCCTTATATTTAGTCATCAATAGATAAAAAGATGTTTATACCTTTATTTTTTACCAACTAAAAATGAGATTACTAAAATGCCCACTTGTCATGACATAAAAAAGGATAACTTACATCAAGATCCCTTGAGGTCTATCTAAATTACATCCAAACCTCTTGTGGTTTTCCCCTGTTTTATCATTTGAATTTCTTACTCAATTTTTGTCTTTAAATATTGTTCTCCATGTACTTTTTAAATCCCTCTCTATTTTAAGGGCATTCACAATTTGATAAATGGATCAAATTGAATTGAAATCGAAATTTTGATGTGTATTGAATATTAAACTAAAATTTCGATTCGATATTTGATATTACAGATTATGTTTTAATTTTCTGATCATTATATTTAAAATTTAAAAATTTTATATTAGTCTTATATTTTTCAACAAAAATATTTTATTATTATAGATATATTTTATATGTTTAAAAAATCTAAATTAAAATAATGAAATATTAAAATAAAATATTTAATATTTATTTATAAGCTATATAATGAAATATCATCCATCTTAAATATAATAAAGTTGTGTAATTTTGTTATTGAGAATAAACAATAAATTATTATGTTTTGTAATGTATTAAAAATAAATATAAAATGAGAGAAAAAAAAGTTTAAGAGAAGAGAATAAATAAAAGAAATACAGTAAATAAAAATTGGTTGGAAAGGATAAAAAAAGGAAAATATAAAACGAAAGAAGAAAAGTAGATACATTTTGTTCTTTTTACTCTTAAGTACTAATGCATGTTTGATGTGCATTATGTCAAGTCATCGTAGAGTAATTTCATTTTATATAACATCCATGAAAAAGAAAGTTGAAATTACAAAGAATGGATTGCTTTCTTTCTTAATAATTGATTTTTTTTTTTTTTTTTGATGTGTCCAAATGTTTCATGATGTAATTGCGATTCTTTCACAGCAAAAGTTGCAGATCTCTTTGTCCCAATCCTTTTGACCTTGCACTCGAATAATTTACAAAAAGGTCAGTTAAAAAATAATTTTAAAAAGAATGATAAATACATAAACTATATGTATCCATTTAAGATTAAACTGTGATGGTAATACAAATAAGTAAAATTGACACGTTTTACATAAGTGTAAAATTATTTACAAATTATAAAATTATTATATGTTATATAGTAATAATATTTGGAATAAGAAGTGAAGAAGATCAAAAAAGAATTGAAAAATAAAGAGATTTAACAGAAAATACAAATAAAAAATATATTAAAAAATGAAAATATAAAAGTCATAAAAAAAAATTTAAAATAAAGATACATGTGTAAAACCCTAAATTTATATTATCTAACCAAAGTAGACCGAACACTTTATAATATAACTCAGACATACTCGCCAGATAGAAGCAAACGACGACGGAAACAAGTACCGAAAAGACAATTGGCAATCACGCTTGGCGCTTTCCTAATTGGAACAGTTCTCCGTTTCTTGTTAGAAATTCTAAAAAATTATGAACACATTTGTTATTTCTACTAGAATTTCTCACAAAAAGGATTCTCTAAAAAATTTTGCACTTTTCCCTTTCCATTCCCTCTTTGTCGGGCTTTTCCTCTCCGTTTTCTCTACCTTCTGTCTGCGCTTTGTCTGTCCTTCCAAAGACTCGAGATCAGCATTCTTGTCCAATGTCATCACAAGACCAGCCCCATCTCCTTTTGTCTCCTACGTCAACAAATCCCAGAGCTTCGAACGATGCCCCATTCCCCCCATTTTTTCTTTAAGCTTATGGTTGATTTTTCAGGCATGGCTTATTGGCTGCGAGGGTTTGTGGCAGCAGCCACCAAATTCACGACCCACGGCGGTTGCGTGGATAAAGGGGCGAAGGAGTTTGCTTGGGGCTGACGCAAAATTTCACTCCGATCTTCCATTTGGGTGATACATTATCAGTTCCTTAACAATTTTGTATCTCTTGATCATTGTTTCGTTTTCTCCTTTTCTTGCCTTTCTCGGACATTTATTGATGGAAAGCTCTGGTTTGGTGTGTGGTGGGAACAAGAAAAAAAATGGAGGGTATGGCGTGCCAATCTCTTTGTTACTACAAGAAAAGTTAATACAAATATTAATAAGAATAATGCTAACAATATTATTACTAATTATCAAATTACGATTATTAAAAACGTAGTGGCGACAACAATAACGACAATAATAATTTTATTGATAATATTTTAATTATAATAATAAAATTTATAATATTATTAAATAATTGCACTAATAAATTTCAAAATAATTTTATACATACATTTCATAAAATATTATATGTACTCAAACACCACATTAATACTCAATGACACAATAAACAATATTTCGGATATGATGGCAGATTCATTTGGATGCAGCTTTGTAGATGCATTTGGTTTTGAATGATATGGTAAAAAAAAAAAAAAAAACACTTTTTTGAGGACGAATAGTTGAAATCCGAGTGTAATATTGGGTGAATTTTGTGAAAAAATGATTATATTTTTATTTTGAAAATGATAATTGTTTTTGTGATTCAAAAAGATATTATACATGTTTTTTAGTATTGAGGATATATGTTGTTGAAATAAAACCACAGCACATTTTATGTTAATAATATTGCATATTTGATGCGTGATATGATGACTCATCAAATATGATAGTCATTCTCATTTTACTTCATATGGCTTGTAAAGCAGAGGTGAAAACAAAAATAGTGGATTGATTTCTATCTTAACGATTGATTTTCAATTGATTGAACTATTTTATGACAATATGTATGAATATTCAAAATATAAGTCTAGATAACATTAAGCAATTTTTTATTAGATGTCATTGTTTCAATAGATTTTTGATTTTGAGAAGTGAAAAGCATAATAAGTCATCAATACATGGAAAATGAAATTAAAATAAGAATAAGAAAAGTAAAATAAGGCAAGAAATTTAGAGAGGGACTAAAATTAAATACAATTATATTATATAATGTTATGTTATTTTGGTATTTTTTATATTTGACGAACATTGAATTAATCTCAAAGGTCCTGCTCTTACACAAGATAGATAAGTTTGGCGAGATAAGACTGTTTCAGTCCTTCTAATTTATAAAAAAAACAAAAGTTTATTTTTCTAAATGTCTTACACTTAAAAGTATAGTATAAATATAAGCATATGATATAAATATTTACACACACACACACTCACACATGTTTTTCTAGTAATATGGTGCATTGAGAATGTGAATAAATTGCAAAATATAAAATAAAGATATCGATTCAGTTTTTGCTTGTAGTAAAAGTTAAATTTATCTTTACGCTCCTGTTTGTATTTAACACAAACTAAAATATATTTTAAAAAATTAAAAAATTATATACCAATTCCTTGATGTGCATAAAATTTTTTTATATGTATAGTTGACTTGTGTGTGTGTGTGTGTGTGTGTGTGTGTATTTATAAATTACATAAACGTACAAAACTTTTTGTACGTATATGCTTTCTCATTCGGTGATTTGAGTGAAATTTTCAGGCCTAAACTTCCACATCTAGATATGGTCATCAATGTCATTACCAACCTTTTCCTCATTTTGCACCTCTTTTGTTCTATCATCTTCATCATTGTTGTCAATCTTAAATGGCCCTTTCTTGCTAATTTTCCTCCTTTGTTTTGTTGTTCTTGTGAGGTGTTTAGTTCAGATTTTGATCTCTCAGATCTCAGATCTGGCTTCTTTTGCCTTCATTTTTGCTTCAAATTTAAGAGTAACTCATGCAGGATTTGTTGAACAAACCCCATGATTTATGCTAAGTGACGATTAAAAACCCTGAAAAGGAAAAATAAGGGACAAAGAAGTTGATGTAGGAGGACAGTTCATAAGAAGGGCTATTGAAGATCCATGATAATAATGATGAAGATGAGGAAACTGATTAAGAGCAGCAAAGAAGAATGGTTGAAAATGATATCAAGGATGATACCCAACTACTGGATTTGATAATTCAAAAACTTAATTAGCAAGTTGCAAAATAACTCTTCATGGTAAGAGCAACAGAGGAATCATAAACTATATGAAAAGCAAAGAGATGATGAGAAAGAATTGAAGCTGGTAGAAGATGACGATGAAATTTAAACAGTGCTTTTCAAAATGTACATGTGGCCTATGTATACTAGATAATGCCTTTCCTAGTCCTCATTTTGGCTCTTTTGCTTTATCATCGTAAGAGTGGCAGAGGCATAAATATGAAGAAACTGATTTTATTCGTTGAAATTTGCATTTCAGAATACATACATCGCTATTTTATTTATGTTATATTATTATTTTAATAAATCTTTTTTGATTACATAAAGTGAATTGACACAACTTCTCTTGGGTAGAAAACTTCTTGTTTTTTCCGTCGTTTTCGTCACTCTTTTCATTTTGCTTATATTTTACATTTCTATGTTCACATTTTATCCTTTTTATTTTTCATCATTTTTATCTCAAATAATTATTACAATGTAAAATTACGTGATCTTCCAATTTTAATTTTTCATTCTTCTTTTAACTTTTTATTGGTGTTTTCTCTTCTCTGTTTTCAAGATTTTCTCGATTTTTCTTAATTTTATTATCTTGAATATTCTTTATACTTTTAAATATCAAATTATTATATTTTAATATAATTTTATTTTTATCAATTGAAATATAATAATTTCATAATTAATAGATAATCAGCACGTGTATCGAGTGTGCAAATTTTACTAGTTTCAATGAAGATATTTGGTTGAACAAAGTGAATTTATACTATTATCTTTATTTTAAACACTTTTATTCTATCAATTTCTTTTATCTTTTCATCAAATTTACAATTTATATTCATATGTTTCTTCAAATATTATTTTTGATTTCTTTTAATATTGCATCAATTTTTTATTCTAAATATCTTTAACAGTGTAAAATTGCATATTTCTTTTATCTTGATTTTTAAATTTTTTATTTTAACTTTTTTATTTGCATTTTTCTCTAAATTTCTCTATTTTACAAATTCTTGTGACATTTTTTGTATACTTTTTTTAATATTAAATAATTTTAGTATTAATTGTAATATAATACTTCTATAATTTATAAATAAATTTACACCCGTATATAAAGTGTGTAAAATTTATTAGTATAAAAAGAATATTGCTAAATGAATCAATCACATTTTTTACTAATTGTGGTACACAAGTGTAATTGTTTCATGCTTTTCTTCTAAGACCTAAACGTCTACTGCCCTTACTTAATGAACGCGCTTTCATGCTGTTGTCCTTTTTATAAACACGTTTCCCATTGTTAACTAACGCGTGTTTGTGATTTTGTTTTATTACAAACACACTTCCCATCCTTGATTGACTAAGCACCTTCATGCTTTTGTTTTGTTTTGTCTTACACGACATTATATGCCTGCGAGGAGTCTCCTCAACAAAAGAAATGGAGAAAGGCTCAGATAAAAGAAAAAAAAAAAAGCTTTAAGAAAAAGAATAATTAAATATATAATATAATATAATATAATATATATCTACTTAAAGTCGACGTACAACAAAAAATATAGATAAGATCACAGCATAAAAAATAAAAGCTTAAATTACAAATCAAGATTTGTGCTATCTTAACTAGCAATTCGTGCAGATTTGATTTGTGTATATAAAATTTAAAATATAACTTATCATATACACACATAAAATCGTGTTTCCATATTATATATATATATATATATATATATATATATATTAGAATTACAAGCAAGAACATTTTGTTTGTAATTTATCATCTAACAAAGATAATCTATCTTAAATATAATAAAACCACATAATTTTGCCATTGAGAATAAATAATAAAGTTTATGTTTTTGTAATGTGTTAAAAATAAGTATCAAATGAGAGAAAAAAAAGTCTTAAGAGGAAACTTAAATAAGAGAATAAAGTAAATAAAAATTAGTTGGAAAGGAGTAAAAAGGAAAATATAAAATTAAAGAAGACAAGTGAAAAATAAATACAAGACACGTTTTATTCTTTTAACACTAAGTAGTGATGCATGTTTGACGCGTGCTGCGACAACTCGTATCGCATCAATTGTAAAACGAATTGAAAACACGAAGAGTTGATGGCTTTCTTTCTTAATAATTGATTTTTTATGGATTGAAGTGTCAATTTTTAAAATATAATTCTTATTAAGTAATTTTTTACAGAAACGAGTTCCTTGTAATCATTTCAATATATTAATGACTTTGTCGAGTGAATAACATAGTAAGTTAAAATTCGAAATAATAAAATTGGAAGAAAAATAAGAGAAAAAACACATGTTACAAGGATAGAAAAACAGAGAGCGACTAAAATTAAAATTGTAGTTAATTTCTATTTTGAATTTAAAAAATTCTAATATATAGAAGATATAAATTTTAATTAGATAAGATTGTTTTAGCCAAGTTACTTTTCCTAAATGTTTCTCACTAAATGTATAGTATAAATATAAATCTATAATTAATATATATGGTATATATATTGGTAATACTAGTGAGTACGTGATCAAATGTATAGAACATAAATTAAACATAGCTATTTTGTTTTTTTTGTTTTTTTTTTTAAATATAAATTAATTTATCAATATGTTCATTGCTAAATCTAAAAGTGATTTGTTGAACACATACATGATTTATTGTGTTTGTGTATAATATATATGTACGAAATTCTTCGTATGTATATATGATTTGTTTGGTAGATTTCTCAAAGCTTATTCAGCCCAACCATCCAAGTATACTAAAATTGTGCTCTTAAGCAATCATGTTCTAGGATAAAGCTGAATCATAATATATATATAATTGTGCTCTTAGAAAATTATTATTTAATAATTATCTTTATCTTAAAGCAATCTGTTCTAGGATTAAAAAATAAAATAAAATATATATATATATATATATTATAATATGTAATATAAATTATTTGACTGTAAAATAAATATTTTATCAATATACACACAAGTATATGATATTTTATTATATATAACAAATACATTTATATATGTGTCTGTGCGTGTGTAATTTTAATCAAGACTATGATATAGTTACGAGTCTCTAACTTTAGTACAGATAAACCATATAATTCCCTTAAGTCTAGGTGGGTATCTTTTGGACAAGAAGATTATGTTTTGTTTGCATCTTCCCCTAAAAACACATCCACTTAAACAAAACAAATCAGAACTCAAATCAGGTGATATCTCAAGTCTACATGAGACAATCAGTCTATTGAAGCCAAGATTATCTACAAGAAGTCCCACAAATGCCCATGTTTGTTTTTATTTTTTTTATCACACTATAATTATTACTTTTTGGGGTAAAAATACACCTTAAAATATATACTATAGACCCAAAAAAAAAAAAAAAAAACTATTGCCCGAGAAATAGTTGCTTGAACTGTGAATGAAGTACGTCAGATGCGCAACTGTTGCAGGTCATAGGCATTTGAACCATTGGCACATTATTGTTATTACAGGTGAAAATAGTAGCATAAATGACAAACTCCATAACCCGTGTTCAATTCATACTGTTATGGCTTGAATGCTCCAGTTGCATTGACTTTCGAGTCTTACAACTAAATTAATATTGGTAGTCCTATGCAACGTCTTAATCTTATTATAACTTTATTAACAACAAGTCATATGGTTTGTTTGATTTTTATACACATTTATGGTGAGACGCTATAAAAGATTATTGGTATTGATAGGATAACAAAAGTTAAAAGGTAGAGCAGGGCCACATGGCTCATAGTAAGAGATAATGACACGTTAAAAGTTGAGAATTTATTTATTGATGGAATAAATCAATTTAGTGGTAAGGTTTGTCAGTCAATGCATTAGCCACATCCACACAACATGAACTGCCACATTTGTACATGCAATTGACCAAGTTGGTTTGGCAAGGGACACTACGACCAACAGTGAGTTGTTAATGTGATCATGCACACTAGGAAAGCTTAGGGTTTATGCCAATAAATGCATGAAAGCTACTTTAATGGTCACATTGCTACTTGTAATAAATGCGTATGAAAATCGAGTAGGCTATATGATTTTTTATCAATAAAGTTATAATAAAAGTGAGATGTTATAGAAGACTATTGGCATTGATAGGATAATACAAGTTAGATGTAGAGTTTATCATTTAATGCACTTAGCTGTGTGATATGATGACACATTAAACGGTGAGAATTCATTTATTGATGAGATAAATTAATTCGATCGCAAGGCTCGTCAACTAATGTACCTAAAGCATCTAAGCCACAATAGTATGAATTGTCACATTGTAGGGCTTGTTAATTAATACATCTAAAGCATCGAAGTTACAATAATATGAATTGTTACGTTTTTACCTACGATTAAGCAGGTTGGTTTGACAAGATGACACCACTAGTAATGAGTAATTGATGTGACCATGTATTACAGACAAGTTTAGGGTTTGTGATTATAAATACATATGTTTTAATTGGCAAAAAAAATTATAAATGGAGCCTTTTTGAGCATTTAATACGCACTACACTAATGGGCATATCTTTTAAGCAATAGCGAGATTGTGGCTTTTGAACGACGATTTTCGATACATTAAACCCAAATAAGAAATACTCACATGTATATCCAGCTATGATGGAGGCAGAATAGCAATATCGATTGCAAAAATAGCATGAACTTTTGATAGAGATTTGACAAGGTGGAATTCGCTGTCCTCGTTGGAAGAGCATGATTATGTCACGAGACACATCTGAAGAAAAGGCATTAACTCTAAATAAGATATGAGAAGAGAACAACAAAATACTTATGCATATGCACTGCACCAACTTCCAAATTATGGTTCGTGAATGTGTAACTTATAGAGGAGAAGAAGAAGTGCAAGCCACCTAAGCATTGAGCATGTGTCTAACGTACACGTTTGACGTTAAATTGTCAGATGAGGAGTAGTAATATATTTTCAACATGCTTGTTGCATAGATTTTCCATGTGCAATGATTTAGTTTTGTTAAGTCATGACATGTAAGCACCATCCATGTGCCAGTGTAAGCACCATCCATGTGCCAGTGTTTGCTATTTGATAAATGTATTCACTTTTCAAATTTCTTCGTTACTACTCTTCAAATGTCTATTAGATTAGTCAAAATTTTAATTTATCTTTTTCAAATTTCTATTTATTATGTATCTATTTAACCCCATGTTATAAAATTGATTATTGATAATTTCAAATTATTAGAGACAATACAAACATTACTCTAAAAATTTCTCAACAATTATGTGTACTAAAAGAAATTGCCACATAAGTAAAATTCTTTAATAAGCAAAGTCGAATAACAAATAATATAGTGACACCACACGCTCACACTCTCCTAATCCCTAGGTGACTACCGATTATTTTACAATTACTCCACAAGGGGTTATTTTTCCAATATTTTATGAATAGAAAAATGAAAAAACCCATTTTTGGCTTCTTTTTTTATTCCTATTGGCATAATGCTGAATCTGAATCTTTAGCTAAACACAATTACGTTTTCGTCTTTAATGGATATATATATATATGTATGTATGTATGTATGTATATATATGTATGTATGTATGTGTATATTGTGTATGCACAGCCAGATTGGCAACTAGTGGTGGCATTAACGAAACTATCAACGTCGAAAAGAATTATATATCCAAACAATACAAAAGTGTGCCCTTCACAGAAGAAATGAGCTGTCATGATTTTCTAAAACATCCGCCTCAATGCCGGAATATTCCGGTCCCGTATCTAAAATTCCGACAATGGGACCAATTTTTAATTGTCCCACTTGGTAGGACAATTTTTAAAAATCATTTAAAATTGGGTTATTTAATTAAAAAAACCCTTTCATGATAGAACATTATATATGAGGTGTGTTAAATATGGCACTATCGACAACTTGTCAAGGTCGCTCCTTTGTCATTGGATCATTAAAGAGTAATGGGGTGTGTGTGTGTGTGTGACCGACACTAACAATGTCCTAATACAACAACATTGAAGCAAATCTCTCTCATCATTTACTGCTCCCACAAAGTTCAAAGCTCAGAATTATTATCATCCATTTAAGGACACAATATCGCTACAGAAATCATTGAAGGTTTTTTCTCCTCCTCAGAAAACAGAGCAAGAACCCTTAACCACCATTGAACGTTTCAGTTTTGAGATATGTCTCCAATTGACTTATTCAAACCAACCGTTCCTTATGATGCTGCTCCATGTTTTGAAGCACGATGCGTGAATAGATTTTTCCTTCAAGAGGGGCACCTGCAGCTGCTGCGGCCACACACAGCACCCGTGGAGCTCCATCATTCCGGAGAAGGGTTGCATGATGCACTGCATGCTTGGCGCCAGGCATGGTAAACTGCAATTCGAAATTTAATGAAGCATTCATAATCTGGGCAGTTTTGATATGCTAAAGACAGGCTCTGACTGTAATGACGAGCAAGAATGATGGGCCATGTTTGTTTTTGCTCTTTGTGTGCCTTTTGGGGTGTTTTCTCTAAAATGAGAGGAAAAGAAAACTTAAAAATATAATGATTGAATCATCTGCATTTTTTTTGTGAAAAAATGAAACCAAACATAGCCGGAGAGATTATTCTGCGCGAGAGTGTCTTGGTGCCGGGGCTTGCAATGACGAGCAATATCTACCTGAAGAAGAGCAAATGCAGCAAATTTCTTCAGTGTTGGAGAAGGATTTCGTAGCATAGCAATGAATCTTCCAATCCCAGCTCCACTGAGTAAAAAGCATAAACATCAAGCCAACAAGCAAAATTACAGAAATTTCCAGATAAGGGATGGGTGCGCATGCATGCACGCGCGCGCACACACACACACACACATCCAGCGAGAGACAACCTGTGTATCAGATAACATGCTTCTTGAATGGAAACAGATTCTGCCACTCGCATCAACACTGCCGGAGATGATGATTCAGCAGCAGCAGAAAATACTTCTGGATCAGAGGTGGTCATGACAAAAGCTTCAATGTGTTCCAGGGCCATTCTTCTAGCACCATCTAAGTTTCCACCCTTGGAAGTGCCCTCCGTAGATGTTCCTGTCAACGCAATTTCATCCATTCTGCACAGGAAATGCAAATTTCTAAATAACTCTTGACCAATACTTGAACCTTCCCGAAAAGGTAAATACAGAATAATACAGCATAACATGGCTAAAATTCAAAACCATAGTGCAACATTCTTTCTAAATTACCATTGAAAGGAGAACCTTCAAGTTCATTTCCACCCTATACTATGAATACCCTGCTCATGAACCTTCTCACCAATAATGAAAATGATATTCTGGAAATTTAACTTATCGCAAAGGATAGTAATTCTGATCAAATCTGAAACAGCCTAAAGATATATATTCCTTTCAGGAACCAACTATACCTCATCTTCATCAGTTCACTAGAATAAAGAAAGAACCTCTAATCTAATTACTTTTCAGAGAACAATGCCTAATGGCAATGGAAAATCCAATGCAAGAGAGACATATAATATTTTACTTATGCAACTATAATGTATGATCCACTAGTAAACCCTTACTGAAAGGACTAGCTAACTTCAAACAAAATTTGCTTTGACACAGGTAGAGATGCAGTCGATACAAAAGCGTGTCACATATTTGCACATCAACTGAATCAAAGAAATCCAGATAGACACAAAGATCCAGATTGAGGTGATTGTTAAGTACCTCCCATCGAACATGCAAGCCAGTGCCAATGAAGATGAGAAGCGTGCTTCTCTAGATAAAGACGAAGAGCAAAGATGAACTAGTGCAGGAACACCCCCTTCCTCTGCAATGTGGAGAGCATTACCAGGATTGAAAGCTAGACTCCAAAGGGCACCTGCAGCAGTGTGATGCACATGTTGAAAGTTGATGCAGACTGATGTTACATAAGAAACAAGAGTGCACTAGACATGCATGAAGATATTTACATCCAAATCTATTTGGCACAGTTTACCATATGGTGCCAAAAAAAAAAGAATCATTGTGACAAGCATGAGAGAATTGTAATTGTCTAATGATTGAAGGAATTCAAATGTGCACTTGCTATTAAGGGTATGGAATAAGTACAATGATACCAAAAATAAAAAATAACAAAACACAAAACTAAAACCAAATATTTCACACCTATAATTTGGGAAAAAAATATAAAGTCAAATATTATTAAATACTCGACATCATAGACAATGCTTGAAGAAATGTCATACGGTGACCCCTGAGATAAATGTTAGGAGCAAAGTCTTAAAGATCTATAATAAGGTAACACTTAAAAACTTGAAGTGCAGTGTCATAAGGTGATAGTAATACAGTTTTTTGTAAAGCAACAAACACCATTAGGCAGCAATCGACGTTTCAAGTAGATGGAAGATCATCCAAATTGATAAACAAGTAATCAAATTATTAATGGACAAATCACAACCAACAAAACATTGGGCCAAATAGATAAAACCATGGTTCCTTAATTCCATCGAAAAAAATTGACTTAAAAGAGGGTTAAATTCTCTTTGCCATCCTCAACCTATAATTTGAAAGGAGCTGGTTAAGATTTGATTGAAAGAATTGAACTGTATTTTATTGATGACAATTCCACCTTAATTCATAGTATAAGGTTGGATACAAATTATAAAACATATAATAAATAAGAATAACACTTGACCAAATTTCTAATCCTATAAAATAGTAAACGAAATATTTTTATACCTATACAAGATAACAAATATGACGAGATATTATCAAAAACTTTCTCCCAAATATTCTAACAGAGCCTAAAAAAATATGCCCTGGTAAACTACCTAAGAAGAATAATACACAGCCTAATTCTTTCTTGCTTTATGCTAACCCTTTCTAGTCTAAACAACATAATAGAACAGCAACTGACTAACCATCGAGCAATCAGGCAAGGACACAACTACGCAACAGCTAGATAATGGTGGCAAAGGTTAGGCTTTGAGTCACACACAGGGAATTGCACAAATAGAGACAGAAAAGACCTTCCTTTTGGTTCCCATCGTGACTAGTGAGACCGACAAAAGATATAGCCAGCCAAACAAGTCAATAAGCTATTATACAACCACACACACAACACAAAGTGATTGGTTTTTGTTTTCTCACTTCTATCAACCTTAAGCAACTCAATAGCATTAAGATAACTTGATAACAAGAGAATTCATAGCTTAGTTGCACCCCACTTGTGTTCAAATTATGCATGCATGTGAATTAAACTAGAGAAAATATATTATCATGCATGAAAAATATTAAACACGATGATTTTAAAGTGAAAAAATGTAGATATGGGGTTCATTATTAATTTTGGACATCGTTCTCGCAGAAGTTGACCCTGTGATCCTGCACAATTTTTATTGGGGTTTTTTTGTCTTTTCCCACTCATACACAAACCCTAGGCATTGTGCAAGTATAAATACATGTTCTCCATGTCTTAGAGAAGGGGTTAAACTTAATTTTAATTTTCTAAATACTTAAGAGCATAGGAATTCAAGATTGAAGGTTCGAGAATGAGAAATCCACATCAAGAGCTGAAGAGAGTTCATCCTCCCACGCAATACGAAGCATATAAATTAAGTTTTACTAGGCTTTTTCTATTCTTTTCATGATAAGATGACGAACAATTTAGAATTAGTTTTGCTTGAATTTAATGAGTTTTTAAATTTCATTCTAGTCACTTGTGTTTGTAATTAGTGAAATTATATACGTAAGTTGTGATTAATTGTCTTAGCATGGTTATTCGCAATTGTTACTTTGAATAGTAATTAGGAGATTTACTAATTAATCTATGACAGTGCGAAGAATAATGGAAGTGACATTTGAATGCTAGATACACACTAGACATACATATTTAGAACATTAATTCTATGACTATAACAGTGAAATCGTGGAATTAATGCAAACAATCATTGTTATTCATTAAGCTTGAATTCTTGACTCAATTTAGCTTAGGAAAACCTACTAGAATATTGAGTCAAAGTTATAGGAGATTATAAGAGAATATCCTTTAGACTTTAGGATTAACTTATAACAAGTGCAATTAAACTTATAATTAATATAATCTGGCATATATAGAAAAATAATACAACATAAGTGACTAGATAGTTCAACTATTGATGCTCCATCACTTTTTTCTTGTGTGCTTTGTTTTAAGTGCTTGCCTTAATTTAGTAATTTTTTTCCTTTCGTTTCAATTTTAAAGCTTAACTAATAAAAACTTAGTTAAATCAATAAACACAAAACCCCTTCTCATGGAAACGATACTTGCACTCACCATGATATTGATTTAATTATAAATTTAATTTTAGTGTGGTAACGACCTCGTCAAATTTTGACACTATTGCTAGGGAGAGAGACGAGCGCTATTGAATACTCTAGGGGACTACTAACTTAGGTCATTTTATTTTCTTTTGTTTCTCTCTTACCTCTTCTTTCTTTGATTCCCCTTTTGCTTTTCTAGTTATATTACTATTTCGTGGGTTGAATTCTTGTTTGTGGAGACGATTATATGCATAGGAGTAAGAGCACTGATTTTGATTTTGATCTAAAAATTGAACGAACTCTTCATAGGCGTTGAGCTCTGTTCCAACGTAAACAGAAAATGATAGAAAATAGCCTATCACCACAAGAACTTCCTCCTCCACAAAACTAACAAGTCATTAGAGATTATGTACAGCTAGTTATGAACTCGAATATGATTGGAATTGTAAGACCACCAGTGAACACTAATAACTTCGAATTGAAATCTACACTAATCAATATGATGCAATTGAACCAATTTAGTAAAGCTCCACACGAAGATCGTAATACGCATCTTGCTTCTTTTCTTGAACTATGTGATATTGTTAAATTCAATGGAGTTTCTAACGAGGCCATTAAATTGACATTGTTTCCTTTTTCTCTTAGGGATCACTTGAGGCAATGGTTGCAATCCTTACCACCTGAAAGCATTGTTACCTAGCAAGATATGGTAAACAAATTCTTAGATAAATACTTCCCACCAACAAAAACTGCATAGCTCAGACCAGAGATCGAGACATTCAAACAATTAGAGTCTGAGACTTGACCAGAAGTTAGGGAAAACTTTAAGGAGCTTCTCAGAAAGTGCCCGCAGCATGAACATTCACTATGAATGTAGGTACAAACTTTCTATAGTGGTATATCTAGTCAGCTACATATTGTCTATGTAATTATAGGGGGAGTTTTAATGAAGAAATTGCTTGAAGATGCATGAGATTTGATAAAAAAGATGACATCCAATGCTTACCAATGATGGTTTAAGCAGGTCACAACACGTAGGGTGGCTGGTGTGCACAAAGTAAATACAATGACGGCACTTGTGGCAAAAATAGAGCTTTCATGTAAGAAAATAAACAGTGTCTTAGTAAGTAATACACAGTCCTCTCCAATTTCTTTAATTCAAAATTGTAACATATAAGACCTCATCCTACACATGAGTATAAAGGAGAAGGGACAAGTAATGGGCTACGAGAACAAGTGAATTATATAGATAATGCAGGAGCACAAGGTAATGACTTTGTACAAACACCTACAATCCAAGTTGGAGGAACCATCCAAATTTTTTCTGGAGAAATTCACAAAATCCACTAGGCTTCCAAGCACCATACTTATTGCAAGAGAAGAAGAGGTCATTGGAGGGAATAGTGGAAAATCTTACAAAGTCAACTAATGAAATGACAAGTAACATAACTAAGATTATGTAAGATTACATGAATAGAACTCACGCTATTCTGTAGAATCAACAATCATCAATCTAAAACCTTGAGGTGCAAGTTAGGCAACTTGCAAAAAAGATGACTTCTAGACCCGCAGGTATATTACATAGCACTATTGGGAAGAAGTACTAGCTCTTCTTATGGAGGACGAGAAGGTAAAGGTACGACCCACCATTTTTGAGAAGGAAAATAAAGAGAACCCAATGCCATACAAGGCGAAAATCCCATATACAAAGAGGCTTTGTCCAACAAAAATAAAAGAGAAGTAAATTTCTAAATAATTTTGAAAGATTAAATGTAAATACTCCTTTAGTGGCATAAATTAAAAATAACTCGAGTGTGATTAAATACCTAAAAGATGTGATAAGTAGAAGCAGTAAATTAAAAGACTTAGGAAGGTAACTTGGATAAGGAAAATGTGTTACCACCAAAGCTAAAGGACCCAGGGAGTTTTTTCATCTCTTGCAATCTAAACACCTTGTTTGATAATATTTTATGTGATTTAAATGCTAGTATAAATGTAATGTCCTTTTCTACTTTCCAAGCATTTGGTATAAAATTTGTGAAGTCCACACACATGAAGATAAAATTAATAGATAGATGAGTGACAAGACCAATTGGGCTATTTGAAAATGTCTTGGTGGAGGTGAGTGATTTTATTGTTCCTGTGGATTTTGTTGTTTTAGACATAGAAGGTGAAAAAGGGCAAAATATTGTCTTTGGCCACCACGAGGCTATAATAGACATAGAATAGAGTAGTTTGACATTACAAGTTGGGCAGAAAAGGTGACTTTTTATGTATTCAACACCCATAATTAGTCGCACACAAAGGAAGAAAGAAAATGTTTTAATATTGCTTGAGCTTAATCATTTTACTTACAAGTCCAATGATAAAGGGAGTGCGAAGGAAGGTGAAATGCAAGTACAAGATAGAGGGTCAAAGATAAGTGTGGGAGAAGAATCGAATGAACCAACATGGCAAATGGAAGAGCTAAACTTCAAAAGCAAGGTAAGAAACAAAAGAAAGAGAACACGAAAAAGGAAAGACTTGCAACTCATAGGGGATTATAGATCCTCAAAGCCTCAATTAAACCACCCTGATCCATAAGTAGTTTATTGAGTTGTAGACATTAAATATAGTGCTTCTTAGAAGAAAACCCAAGCTTTTTACATCGCTTTCAGTTGGTTTGTTTCGTTTTCGTTGCTTGTTTTATATTGCATGGATGTGATCTACCTTTTGATTTTAGTGTAGGAATTTGGAAGAATAAAACAATGAGGGTGCTTGCAGAAGTTAAAGAAAAAGAATAAGTGCCACCTCATCAGGTTGTCTTGTTCTCTATTGCCTTATTTCGCTAATAACAATATGACTGATATTAGGTAGCAAAACTAAATGTGGAGGTGAGCAAAAGTGTAAAAAACTTTGAACCAAAACAGTATCATTGCATGCGGTATGAATGTAAAAAATTTTTGTGAATGCAATATTGTGGAATACATAATTCTATTGATAGCATAAGCATCACATGAACTTTATGGCCACTATACTTAATTTATGATGAATGCTTGATAAAGGAAAATTGTGTTGCTAGTTCATAATAACTCTTGAGAACAGCATACTAGACTTAGTATTGAAAACATAGTTCTTATTTTATTGAGTAACTGAGGGTGCGTAGTAACCCTTGTTCACCTCCGCGTAAAAAGATTCCCAACTACTTACGAAAGAATTTAAGCTCAAAGATAAGATGTGAAAAAAAAAAAGTGTGGGCAAGCAAGAAGATAACAAATTTATAAGCTCAGACTAGTCTCTTGGTTGGACCTGCAGTTGATCAAACTTGTTCGAGAAAGGAATGAGTTGATGCTTAAAGTGAGTAGTCTTAGATTCAATTATCTTTGCATTATCATGGGATCATCAAATAGTTGACGTGATTGAGAGTTGAAGAGTGCCCCCCCACACACAAGAACACATGTTCTAAACATATAAGTTGAAAGTGCTAGGATCTTGAACATTATGGAACTAAGTGACTCGTGTGCATACGTGTGACTCGTGAAATTAAGGAGAGTGGCCAAATTCATAATTTTGTGCATCAATGAAGTAATTGGGAAAGAATGTTTGCTTGAAGACAAGCAAATAAGTGTGGGGGTGTGATAACAAAAGAATTATAGCTTTAGTTGTATCCTACTTGTGCTTAAATTATGCATAAATATTAATTAAAATAGAGAAAATGTGTTATCATGCATGAAAAATATTAAACATGATTTTGAGGAGAAAAAGTGTAAATCTAGGGTTTATAATTAATTTTGGACATTTTGTACACTTAAAATTCAATTTAATGTCTACAAGTCAGCTTTGCATCCATGGAAGTCTGCAAGCATAGACACCAAAGTCATGAGAGCGAGATGAAATCGCGACACATTCTAGAATTTTTGCTGTCCAGGTTCGCGAGGGCAGAAACAGGAGTTGCGATATCTAAATTTTGCAGCCACAAATGTAATGGCTACCGTCTAGTTTGTGAGAGTGAAAAGAGGTTTTCCAAGGGCGAAGTTGATGTTCGCGAAGGCAAGATGGCATGACACCACTACAACCTGTGATCTTGCACAATTTTTGTTGGGATTTTTTCGTCTTTTCCCACTCATACACAAACCCCAAGTACTGTGCAAGTATAAATACATCTTCTCCCCATCTTGGAGAAGGGGTTAGACTTAATTTTACTTTTCTAAACACATAGGAGCATAGGAATTGAAGATTGAAGGTTAGAAAAGGAGAAATCCATATCGAGAGTTGAAGAGAGTTCATCCTCCCACGCAATGTAGAGCATATAGACTAAGTTTTACTAGGCTTCTATTCTTTTCATGGTAGGATAATGAACAATTCAAAATTGATTTTTCTTGAATTTAATGAGTTTATAAATTTCTCTCTAGTCGTTTATGTTTGTGATTAGTGAAGTATGCATACGTAAGTCATGATTAATTGTCCTTACATAATAATTCACAATTGTTGCTTTGAATAGTTATTAAGGAATCTATTAATTAATTTGCGGCAGTGCAAGAAATAACGGAAGTGAAATTTGCATGCTAATCACACAAATTGTGAATATAAATTTTATGAGAATAACGAGAGTGAAATTATAAAATTAATACATGTATCCAATGTTAATCATCAAACTTGAATTCTTAACTTGATTTAACTTGGGTAAACTCACAAGAATCTTAAGTCAAAACTATAGAAAAGTTCGGGAGAATATCTTATAGACTTTAAGATTAACAATCTGTAACAAGTACAATTTAATTGATAATTAACATAATCTAGTACACATAGAAAACCAACACAACACAAGTGGTTAAACACTTCAACTATTGATACTCCATCACTTTTGTCTTGTGTGCTTTGTTTTAAGTGCTAACTTTTATTTAGTTATTTTTTTTCCTTTTGTTACAACTTTGAGGTCTAAATAATAAGAACTTAGTTAATTCAATAAAATACAAAACCCCTCTTCATGGAAACAATAATTGTACTCACCACAATACTGCTTTAATTATAAATTTAATTTTAATGCTGTGACAACCCATGTTATAACTGGGAGTAAACAAATAAATCATCAAAGACCAAAGTCGAATCAAAATCACTAAAGATTAGCCCAAGTAGATAAAACTAAAGTATTTTTCTTAGTTCAGCACAAGAAATTATGCCTTAATTGGAAGGGCCCAAACAGTCCTTAAGCCCAAACAGTCCTTAATCATACTCAGCCTGAAATTTGAAAAAGCTCAGAGAAACTAAATATAGTAAGAAGAGGGCAATCCAAATGTCTTTGAAGCTTGACCCAATAACCCTCAAGTTAAGGCACAACAATTCAACAACAGTGACAAGTGATGATCAGTATATTGTGGACTTGCACAATGTGGATGGGTTGCACAATGAAGGAAAGAGAGCTTTGAATGCTTGCCCATCATGCATGGAGGTGTGGCTGTGGGCTTGAATTGGTGAGGGGTGCAATTAAAGCGGTTCTTTTTTTTCTTTTACCTCCTCATTGCGCAAAATGTGTAGCACTATGTAGAGAAACTACAAAAGATGTTGGTAAATCTGGTGTCAATGGCAAAGTGGGATTTGGCTAACAAATTAATGTTTCTGATCTTTATGGGCTGAATATTGATATGGGTTACCAGAGAAGCAGTGCCCATAGTTTAGAAATTAGGGTTTCTGATTTTGGATATTAGTGAACTCCTTTTTGTATTCTGATTTCTGATTGAATTCTCTTTTTTCATTTAGGGAAAAAATTAGTAGAAACAGAATTGGCTTGCTCTGATGCCATGTTACATGATTAATAAAATTAAAGTACGTGTTATTATGAAGAAACCCATCTCAATTTGTAGTATAAAATGCCTATAAGATACCTAGAGTAACTTTAAAGTCCGATAAAGTTGGACATAATATTAGTCCTATGAAATAAGAAATCAAAGATACTTAAAATAATAAACTGAATAACAAAATATGTAAAATATCAGATCAAATATTCTTAACTTCTATAAAAATAGGCATATATATTAGATATCAAATTACTAATGCCAAAAGGTGCTAATTAAATTCATTTGTGCTGTAGTGGATTATTCTAGATCTCACAATTTTTTAAGGGAACGGGCACAAAATACAAGTCTCTCAACTAAGGAATATATAGATATCATGGAATTAACAAGCACAAAGTTCAAGAAGGGGATGTAGCCATATGTACACAAGATTGCACATCATGGGCTAACAAATCTACTTCCAAGTAACATTTTATATTATCTTTAACCTACTATCTAGTCAAGATCCATAAATAATGTTAGAATAGTTAAATACCAAATAATATATACTCTGTCCTGAAGTGTTACATTCAAAAAATAACTGCATACAGCACCTTTTTTGTTTTACAAGAACAAGATTCTTAACATTTTGGCTCTCTTGGTTGGGTCATATTATGTAACACTGTAAAATTCGACAAATATCAAAATCAAATCCAATTAAAATTATTAACAAATATACACCTAAAACTAAAAGTAGATAAATGTAATACTTATGCTACACAAATAACAATTTTGAGACAAATTCAAAAGGCTTTATTGAAGTTTTTAAAAAGCATACCTCAACATTCGATCGAGCCAATGTTATAAGTGGAGTGACACCTCTTGCTTGACCAATAGCAATGCTATAAAAAATGAAAAATATTTGACACTTTTAAAACGATTGGAAGAATGGATGAATATTTTACCAATAAAGAATTGTTTTAATTTATAGTATAGGACTCACACAAATATAGCAAAAAAGGAAAATAATTAGACATAAAACAAATCCTACAAAATAGGAAACAAAATATTCTAAAAATCTAGGTAACAATATATGTATGAAATATTATCTAACAATCTCAATCAAGTCGAACATAGGGATCTTTGAAAATTGTTCAATTTGACTAATTACAACATTGAATTTGAAAAAGAGTGGATTGTTAAGCCAACGTTCAAGTAATTTTCTTAAGGTGAAAGATAGGTATTTGTTGTAAAGCAACTCTTGAAAATAGACATCATAAGGCGACACTTCAAGTTGTAAGGCAACATTCATTTGAAGATACATAAAGAGCAACAAAGAAGGCAATCATAAGGCAACATTTAAGTGGTTTGTCACAATAAGACCAGCGCCATTGAACAATAGTCAATACTGCAAGTTGATGGAAGGTTGTCCATAGTCGACAAACATAGTACAATAAATAAATTCTTAAGGGCTCAAGAGGAATAACACAACCCGACAAAAACAAATCCAAAGCAAGAGGCCAAGCAAGAGGCCAAAAGCACAAGCAAGACTAATGTCAGAAGACCAACAGAAAATAATGAGTCTAATGCCAAAAACAAAGAGGGGCCAAATAGAACAAGAAGCCAGCCCAAAACTTGAAAGTAGTTGAGAGAACCAGCCCACACTATTTTTCAAACCAAGAGAAGTTAAGCCCAATAGAGAAACCAAGCAAATGTGATATCCAAGCCAAATAGAGAACGGCGGCATATTGTGGTTGTTGGATTTCAGCATTGACACGAGCAAGCAGCACTAAAGAGATTCTGGCAAGAGCTAAACAACTGTTCAGCACAATTAGGATTCCTTCACTTAAAGTAGAAGTGTTACAATTAAGGGGCACAAATTTCTGGAGAAAAAAAAAACATCAGAGGGCTCATGTTTTAGGTTTTAAGATTTAGAATGATTGGAAGAATTAATGTATCCTTGCTTATAAAATAGGACTAGTAAAATGACAGCAAAATTAGAAAACAACTTGATATAACACTAATCCTGTAAAATAGAAAATAAAATGTTCTAAACCTATATAATATAGGTGACAAAAATGTATTAAATATTCTTCGACACAAAAAATGTCATAGTCCACAAATAAATAAGACCTACACATTTTTGAACGTATAATTAAAGAAAAGATGATATTAAAACCAGCATTTAGACAATACCAAAACTCTACTATCTAATTGTCAGCTTCATTGGAATATTCACATTCCTTGTACAGTTGATTCTTAGATTATTTGATTAGGATTAGAATATTTCATTTCTTATGTAGATAATTCTCAATTTTGAATCTTTTGTACTAGTCCCATATTATAAATTGGGGACAATCATTGAGTAATATAATACACATTCCAATTCTCTTAAATTTTTAACATGATATAGGTTAGCACTGTATTTGATTTATAACATTAAAAAAAATATTAGAGAAGAAAACCTCAATCAACCTAAAAAAAGGGGTAACCAAACACACCCTTAATTCCTCAAATCCCAGCATCGAACCTTTGCACCTTACCCAACCAACTACTTGTTCAAAGGTGCTGTTCTGTCTAAGCACCATCGTTGCCCAAGCCTCGTGATCTTGTGCAACCCAAAAGACGCCAACGTCAAGCTCTCAAGCCTGCATTACCACACATCTTAAGTGACGCCTAACTTTGCTCATCACAATAGCTATTCAAGCATATCTGCATCTCCTCAATTTAATTGTCATTAAGTCAACCAAGCAACGCAACCACGTCGTGTGCTACACAGTGTTGTCTCCAGCCTTCCCAACAATTGCTCACCACACCCCAAAGCTTTTAAAGGGACACAACAAGACAAAGCCCCAACTTGGTTCAAGTTGCATCTGGTGTTCATCATTTTCAAAGTTCCAAAGGTAAATTTGCCCCATTTATCTTCAAATAATTTGGCTTTCTTTATTCTGGGCTTTTATTTTTTTTTGTTACTACTTTGCTTGGACTTTCTTTGGGCTGCCCTACTCTTTTTCCTGTGATTAGGCTTTAGTAATGTGTTAAAGCTGAGTTTCAAAGTCTTGGGCCAATCTTATTCAAGATGCGCCCACCAATTATTTACTAGGAATTTGATTGCTGAGGAAGGAAATTTGAGTCCTTTTTCTCCATTATATTATGGTTTCATTTAATCACTTGGTACTTGTCGCTTGGGATGATATTATAATGACACTTGATCAAGTGACAACATGACATGCGCTTATGGATGTGCTGCCAATCTTGCCACTTATTCAGATTCAGGTCCTAATGTCTCATAATAAGTCATGGTTATTAGACAATGGGGCAACCATTCACATCATAGGTGATAATCTCGTTTCTCTTCCCTAACACACCCCCGATCAATGTCCCCAGTACATCCAGCTCACAGTACATATTCTCCAATTTGTGAATTTGGTACAGTTACTCTTACGCAAACTCTTACCCTTAATCATGTATTAAATGCTCCTCGTTATCCAATTAGCTAGTTATCAATCCATCAACTCACACAATCTCATAATTGTTCAGTAATTTTTTTCCCTTCCTACTATATACTTCAGGACTTGCAAAAAGGAAGGAAAATTGGCAATGGCCATGTGTGAGGTGGACTATATTACCTTGATACTATTACCCTAGTTGATGCTTGTGCCCTCTTTTTGAAAATCTCTCTTTTCCAATGGCACTGCCAGCTTAGTTATCCTTCTCTACCAAAGTTGGAGCAACTTATACCTCTTGACTCGTCTATGCTAAGGTTAGAGTTTAACCCATGTGAATTAGGAAAACACCATCATTTCTCCCTTCAATCCAAAGTCCATAAACATAGTTCACACCTTTTTGAACTTGTTTCATAGTGGCGTTTGGGGACCTAGTCATGTTGAGTATAGTGGTGGATTTCGTTATGTTATTGTATTTGTTGATAATTACTCAAAAACTTGGGCATATTTTCTTAGAAATGGGGCTTAAGCTCCAAATAAAATCACATTATTTTATAATGAGGTCAAGATACAATTTTCCACTAATTTGAGAATTTTTCGTACAGATAACGCTTTAGAATGTTCTCAAAAAGAGGTTTCTCATTTCTGTCAATCACACAAAATAATACATCAAGCTACTTGTCCATACACTTCACAACAAAACGGGGTAGTTGAACATAAACATCGACATGTCTTAGATGTTGCTTTTACCTTGGTCACATGAATGTTCTCAAGTGTTTTTGGACAGATGCAGTTCTCACTACTTGTTTTCTTATCAATAGCATGCCTTCCAATATTCTGCTTGGCGATATTCCTTTTCATATCTATATCATGATAAATCCAAATTCCCTGTCCTTCCTCAAGTTTACGAGTGTCTATTTTGTTCATAGTTTTGCCTTTGGAAGTGATAAGTTGTCTGCTCAATCTATCAAGCGTATCTTTCTTAGATACTCTTGGACACAAAAAAGGTATCATTGTTATGAACCCATAGCCCATCAGTCTTATACATCTACTAATATCACCTTGTTTGAGTCTCAATTGTATTATCCTAGAGATCTTCCTTTACCTACCCTATCTTCATTAGCCCCTTTAGGTGATATAATTCCTACACAATCACTCAACGTGTATAATCGATGTTCTCGCTAAGAGTCCTTACCACATATGTCCACTAATCATCTTCCTCCTCTAGTAACTCTTGAAGAACCCTTCACACTTAATATAGATCTTTCCATAACTCTTCGTAAAGGTAATAAATCCTATACTACTCATCCTTAAACTGACTATTTGTCTCGTGATCATCTTAGTCCTTTTTTTTTTGCTCCTTTTCTATTTCATTATCCTCCACAACTATTACTCAATCTTATAATAAGGCATTGCAACATCCTACTTGAAAGGCAGCTATGGATGAGAAGATGCAAACCCTTATTTCTCATGGCACTTGGGATCTTGAGTCAACTCCTCCAAATGTCGATATTAGAGCTTGTAGATGGGATTTTACTTTGAAATATCAAGTTGATAAAACCATTGATAGGTACAAAGCTCCTTTGGTTACAAAAAGCTTTACCACAAAATATTGAGTTCATTATTTTGAGACTTTTTTCTCCCATCGCTTGTCTCGATTCCATCTGACTCCTATTCTCTCTAGCTATTAATTAGGATTGGTCTATGTATCTATTAGATGTAAAAAATGTCTTTCCTTAGGGCGATCGTCATGGAACTACCCTTATGGAGAAACCTCTAAGGTATGTTGCTCGGGGGGAGAAGAAGAAATATGGTATATAAGCTCTACAAAGCAATTTATAGATTAAAATAGAGTCCTCAAGCATGATTTGACAGTTTAGATGTTTGATGGGAGATTTTGGTTTCCAACAATGTAAAGCCAATCTTTCTGTATTTGTTTGTCATGGACAATTTGAAGTGATCATACTAACAGTTTACGTTGATGACATCTCAATATCTGAAAGTGAAGTTGATGGAATTGAAAGAACTAACAAATACTTATGATGACATTCTATTACCAAGGACATAGACTATTGAAAATATTTTCTAGGCATTAAAATTGCTCATAGCAAAGTTGGAGTGTCACTATCTCAATAAAAGCATGCTTTTTATTTACCTAAAGAGACTGGTTTATTAAGCTCAAAGCCACTTGATAGACCCATGCATCTTAATATGGAACTTTGGAATGACAATGACTACTGAGAAGTCAAGGCGAAATATAGGCGCCTTGTGGGAAAGTTGATCTAGCTAAGAGCAACAAGACAAGATATCTATTTGTAATAGATGTGATTAGTCAATTTATGGGCAAACCACAATCCATCCATTGTAATGCGGCTATCAAAATTTTAAAATATATAAAAGGATATCTTGGAAAGAGTTTATTATTTAAGAAGCATCGATACTTAAAGATTTAAGCATATTCTGATGCGAACTATGCAGGATCAAAGATCAACAAAAGATCTACTTCTTGATATTGTACTTATGTTGAAGGAAACTTAGTCACTTGACGTAGCAAGAAACAAAGTACAGTGGAAAGGTCTAGATCTAAGGTTGAAATTAGGGCTATAGCTCACATTGTCGGCACAATGATGTGTCTATGGAATTTGTTGGATGAACTGGACTTTACATACCATGAGCAACTTACCATGTATTGCAATAATCAAGCAGCTATTCATATTACTAAAAATCTAGTGTTTTATAGGACAAAACATACAGAGATCGACTACCACTTCATTCATGAAGTCGTAATGAGTCGTAAAATCACTACATCATTCACATCTTTAAAACTAGTAGCAAATGTGTTTACCAAGGTGTTAAGTAGGAAATTGTTGAAAGAGTTATATGACAAGCTGAGCGTAGTAGATATATATGCTCTATCTTGAAGGGGAATGTTAGAATATTCACATTCCTTGTATAGTTAATTCTTAAAATATTTGATTAGGATTACAAAAATTTGTTTCTAATTTAGATAGTTCTCATTTTACCATCTTTTATACAGTCCCATGTTATAAATTGGGGACAATCATTAAGTAATATAATACGGAATCCCAGTTCTTCATATGCATTGCTGTAATTGTGTCCAAGTTTGTCCCCGACGCTGTAACTTGCGTTTGTCTAATTACCATGCCTACTAAAACTCGATAAATCCATATGATTTCATCTTAATTTTTTCAACAGATGAACATTTATCAATACTTCCAAAATTTTCAGTTGGAAATTGTTACAAGTATCTTCTAGTATCATTTTCATATATTATGTTTGATATGTTATAAGGGTAGGTATTGTTTGTTTCCTTTCTCATTGGTTTAGAAGTATGGCTACATTATAGTTATATTTGGTATTCTTGTACTAGTTTCATACGGTACATTGGTACAACTCTTTAATAATAGAATATGGTTCAATTCTTTTAATTCAGCAAAGTACAAGAGCAAGTATGATTCTACTTCTACATATCTCTTCCCAAAACAAAAAGAAAATTAGAAAACCTAATTTTCCTTTCATAAACTCCAAATAAACCCTAAATCCTCAAGTCAAAACCCTAAATTTCCCAAATCAAATCAGTCACCCATACTAGAGTCTTAAGCTGTCAACTTCTGCTGCATGCATACAAAAACCCATAGCCCAACTATTGTGTGATCCTCTTGCAACCTCATTGTCTAAACCACCATCATTCCTCAACATTTCAACCCAAGTGACATACAGTATTTGTGCTGCTGTTCCAAAACAGCACAACCCACACACTACATCGCTACATGACATGGAGGGCTGCATTGTTGCCTTTGTTGTCCTGTGCAAAAAACACCTGTGTTGTGCTGCCTCCACCTAAGTATTTCCACTAACCAGTTCTTGAGTCGTCACCAGCCTATTTGATCCAGTTTTATTGTGCATTTCGGGCTTTTGTCTCCTCTGTGTAGGCAAAAGTTTAGTTTGTTCTTTGTTGGGCTGAATTAGTAAGTGTTTGGATGTGTTTGGGTTTAGCTTAGGCTGATTTGTGGTGTTTAAGTTTGTGTTTAGTCTGATCTGGGTTTCATATGTATGTTAGCTTTGGCTTGTTTAGGTTCTTTTAAATTGGTTATGAAACCCAAGTTCTTCAAGTTGCCTTGTGCTGTTAGTCAGGTCTAGTTGACAATAGCAATAGTGTGTCGTTCCTAACCATGTGGTTATCTGATAGTTTAGTAATACTTTAGTGACTATGTTATGCGGCCAGTATCCACATAATACTGTTACACATGTCTAAGTGTTGTAACAGACATGTCTTTCCAGGTGCATGTAATGCCTGTGTAGGAGTCTTGAAAAATGTGTCTTTACATGCCACTAATAATGCTGTTTGACAAACCTATTCTTCAGAATTTTGTTTAAAGAAAAAGATAACAGATAGCAATTGCTTAAGTGTCACATTAGTAGTATCACCCTAAGAAGCATGATTTTTCCATTGATTTGTTGAAGTGTCATCCAAGTTGAATACTTTATGAAATGATCGTGTTCAACTTGAGAAAAACTGATAGAAGTATCTTCTAGTATCTTTTTCATACAATTTCATATATTATGTTTTCTATATCATAGAGGATTGGGTATTGTTCCCCTTTTATAAGGTTTCAAAGTGTGGTGACATCAATTATATTTGGTATCCTTAACCTAGTCTCATTTTATAAATTGGGACAATTTTTCAATAATAAAATATAGTTCAGTTCTTCGAATCATTCTATAAAATTCCTTTCTTAATTGCCACTCTTTTCGCTTTATCAGTCACAACGCATTAGAGTGAGGTAATGGTTGTGTGCCCTGGTGTGTGCCACTGAATCTTGATATTGAATGGAAGAAAATGATCCAATAATCAGAATCTATTTGGTCCAGGTTTTTCATGATCACTAGGCCACAAAATGAAGGCTGGCAACAAACAATCACCCTAAGTAGACATTAGGAATAATAACAATTAACTGCAAATCAATTTCATTACTAAAATCCTTAAAAGTAAGGAATTGCTCGCTGTTGGAAACATTTTAAAAGTCATAGCAAAGGATACGTCAATTTTATTGGAATATTATACCAAACAAAACAAGAGGTAAAATCTCCATTGCAGAAGCAACAAACACATATGCTAAGAGTATTTGAAGGATTAACTCATGTTTCATTACTGAAGGGAGATCCTAATTTATGATACGAGGCCGGTATAAAGACACCAAAAATAAATTAACCCTTAACATAAAACTAATCACATAAACTAAGAAACCATACGTTAAAAACCTATCATTTAGATCACAATATGAAATCAAATATTATCAAATATTCCAACTGTCAAGAAGCTTGGAAGAATTGAACCGTCCGTGTAAAAATTTGGAGAATAATATTCCAACTGTCAAGAAGCTTTTTCCAACAGCAGACTGCTTTTCCCCTTTCCAATATCACATCACACTTTATTCACACGTCTCACTTTCAGGCGTGAAGCATATAGTGAATCTTGTTAGTTTGCCAACACCATGGCCTTAGTTTGAGTTCCAAAGTATATAGAAGAGCATCTACCCCTTTTGAGTTAGTTTGTTCAAATATTTGGTGACCTTGTCCAGCTACTTTTAAAATTGAGTTCAAATACAGTCATGTCACTTTTGTTGATAATTACTCTCATAAGACTTAGTTATATTTAATAAAGAGTTGTTTAGAATTACTCTCATTTCTGTGTTTTATATGCTGAAACCAAGATTAAATTCAATGTAGCTATACAAGCTTTGCAAATCAATGATGCCAAGGAATAATTATCCGAACTTTTTTAGTCTTATATGATTAAAAAAGGCACTACTCATCCCCTTCTTACAAAATCCGCATGCTACTATCTTTCGGTTGAGGGAGAGAGAGAAAAAACACTACTACCTTCCCACCATTGCATAGCTCTGCGTCCCTTTACGTGCCTTACCCCATACCTTCAGCGCAATATGAAGCAACGAAAGCAAAAAAAAAAAATGAGGGAAAAGCAGGGGTAAATTTGAAAACCCTTGCCACCCTTCACTGCAACCTACCTTGCCTCCTACTACGCTCCCCGTGTCACCTCTAAGCTCTTCCTTTAGAAGATACAAGAAAAGAAAAGAACAACCGAAAAAAGGGAAGGAAGCCACTGCAAGCTAGGTGAGAACTAGAGTTTTCGGGCTAGATCATCCTTTTCTATCAGACTTTTAGGGCTCTTTTGTTGGGCTCTTGATCAGAATTGGAATATACTTGGGTTTATCTAGCTGGGGTAGTTTTAATAATTAAGTTGATTTCTGGTGGGCCCAAGATTGAGTAATGTTTTATTAGGCTATTATTTTTTCTTCTTGGGTTGAAACCTCAGCTGGATCTTATTCTCATAGGTTGCTTCTTTTAATTTGATCTATTTCGGGCATTTGATAATTTATTTAATGATCCCACATGCTTATTTCAATAGTTCAAGTACATGAGAATCTTCTGACACTATTGCCCTCCATCCCCATGATGCAAGCTCCTTGCCCATTGCAAAGAGAGTCACCACGCCGATTGCATGCAAAAGAGAGATACTGGGCCTAGTGTGTATGAAAAAGAGCAGCAGCTCCAATTGCACACGAAAGAGAGTTGTAGCCCCCCATTGCGAATAAAAGGAATTGCAACCGCATTTCAACAATCCGCCTTTGGACTACAAATGAGGAAGATGATTGATTTATCTACTTGGACAAAATGTGCAACTTGAACGCTTCAAACAAAAATACCACGTTCAACTTGAAAGAAAGCATTAGAATATACAGGAATATTTATTTTGATACTTCAAATATTTAGTTACCTAGTATAGGTCCAGAAATATTTAGTTTTCTAATTTATATAATTATGTTTATGTTAAGTTATTTCATAATTTTAGTACACTTGTACTTATCCTACACTATAAAACGGGACTATTCTCTTCGATAATGGTACACGCAAATGCCTCCAATTACTTTTCAACCCCTTTCTTCAAGGAGATCTTTAAGAAAAGTACACATGGAGCAACCTCCTAAATTTGTTGTTTAGAGAGAGTATGGTAACGTTTGTCACCATTGTGGATCATTATATGGGCAAAAACAGAGTTTGCGTACTTGGTTTGAAAAGTTCAATTGAGCAAGATTTAGGTTTGGGATGGAGAAAAGAAATCAAATCATGATGTTTTATATAAGCAATCTAAAGTTGGTATTATCCTTGTATCATTTACGTGGATGATATTGTCGACTACTAAAAATGATACTGTAGGTATTTCGTCACTGAAGTACTTTATACATAATCATTTTTAGACCAAACATTAAGAGTGTAGAAATACTTCTTAGGTATAGAAGTAATGAGAAGCAAGAAAGGAATTTTCCTTTCTCAAAGAAATTATGTGCTCGATTTGTCATTTGAAATTAGAGGTTAGGAATTAACCACATATTACCCAATGGTTCCCAACTCTCAATGCACAAAAGAAAGGGTATTGTTCAAATATCTTGAGCAGTTTAAAAGACTAGTTATAAAGTTGAATTATCAAACTATGACTCATCTAGAAATTAAAGATGGAAATGGAAGGGAGAGCCCATGAGCACAGTCTCGCAAAGGGACAACTTAATGTCAATAACAAAATTATAGGGATAGGCATTGATTTGATTGTAAATAAGCATAATGATTGAAAAATAATTAGTTAGTTAATAAATGTGCAAGGGGAAAATTTTCGAATTTGAATCTAAATAAAATTTGTATAATAAAATTTTTGGTTTATAAAATTTTTAAATGATGATGAATAATAGAAAGTTAATAAACAAACATAGCCAATAACTTCATTAATAAATTTTCACACATATAGTGCACAACTTAAACTAGTCATAAAAAATTATAAGCTCACATTTATGTGCAATATTCAGTGATTAATTTCATATATTATTTTATATTGACTAATTTGGGAATTGCTCAATTTAGACTATTAGTTTGATCATGACAATACAAAAAACATTTACCCCAATACTTAATATCTTTTCTGTTGACAACCATGGGTGCATCCCATATTTATTACATTTGTAGAATTAGTTGATAGGTTGGATTTTTGTTAGTTAAAGTAAATGCAACCAAAATCAAGTTTTTTTTTAAAATTTAACTTTTAAACATAAGATTAGGTATTTTTTCTTACCTAACAAGCACCAATCAGAGAATCAAGGCAAGTGTTGGGGGAGCAAAGGCAAGGTATGGGGGAGCCACAACAGTGGAAAAACTTTGTTAGTGGGGTGGGGGACAAGGTAGCGATTTCTACCCCACCCTCGCCCCACGTTCACCCTAATGCCATCCATCCCTACTAGATAGTGTGGATTAAGTTAGTGATGTGGGCCAATACATGACATGGTAACAAGGGCCCATAGGTTTCGTCACCGAAACACTAGCTAATGAGCCAAAGGAGGCCATTTGGGCTAATTTGATGCCAAAAGTTGGATCAGGTTTGCTGGAAAATTGATGTTATTGGTTGTCAGGTCAGTTCAAAGCTAGCATTCGATTGTCATGCTACATGCTGCTGCAAAAGTGATCACCCAGTCTCGTAGAGCAATCTCTATCATCATAATTGATCACAAGAAGTTGCGAGTGATTAGGTTGTCAACGTAGAATTAAAAAATAGGGTCTTGTAATGGGCTTTCTTGTGTTAATTAAGCGAAGACAACTCATGGATGCCAATTTTGTAATTCAGAAAAATACTCATATTATATGACTTTGACTCAGTTTAAGAATCTATGAATGAGATTCTTTTTTATTCCTAGAATTTGAGTGCCATCTCAATTCTTGTGAATATTTCAAAATCGAGTTATTAAGGGGTGGATGACTAAGTGATTTGTGATGTATCAATTGGTTGTTCCACGATGATTGTGACCTTTATTGCTTGGTTCGTGTCATCATCATGTCTAGGTCAGGAAATTGCACACAGTTTGCACATCCAAAGCCAATTCGAGATGGGCTACACCAGTTATCCATCGCTTCTTTTCCTCTTATTTTATTGTCCCACTTCTGAGTTCACGTCAATAGACATCAAAAACGATTGTATTGGATTTTCAAATTCAATACCGGTCCAAGTATTGATTGTTGTCTATCATTTCTCCTTTAATTTCTCCTTTTTTTCCATCATCATTTTTCATTCCCAAAAAAAAAATCCAAAAATATTCCATTTGTGCTGTGGGCTTGTTATTTGGTACTTGGAATTGCTTAGAGATCTGATCAAGTCACTGGGTATTGTTGATTTTTATTTAGTTTGTGCAGATTATGGAAATTGTGAAGATTATTAAGAGAAGTTGATTGGGCAATTCAAAAAGGTATAGAAACTATAAAAGCCAAGTTCAAAAACTAAATATCAATAGCTAAAAAACAAGAGAAGAACAGTGAGTTTTTACCTAGAATTTTTGAACTGTGAGGAATGTTGTGATTGAGTGTGAGTTTGATTCCAATTTAAGGGTACGTGCATCAAATTCGTGTATGGGATTTTCAACTCTAAGAATGATCACAACATTCATTGAGTGATCTCAAAATACCCAATCAACAAGGCAGCATGCTTGGTTGTCAGTCGAGATCACTCGCCCACTTCTATAAGAGATCATATACATTTGTCTATGTAGTTCCAAAGCAATCATCCATCAGCAGTTAACAATCCAAGTGCACCCACCTAATCAGTAAGATTGCTCACTTATATACGCTGAGCAATTGAAACCAATCTTTTTTCTAAGACCATTTGCCCATGGTCCATAGGCAACCACATCTAATTATTTCAGTCTAA
Organism: Avicennia marina; assembly: GCA_019155195.1. Taxonomy (NCBI): domain Eukaryota; kingdom Viridiplantae; phylum Streptophyta; class Magnoliopsida; order Lamiales; family Acanthaceae; genus Avicennia; species Avicennia marina. Next base: position 9,732,146 of record CM032782.1, read on the forward strand.
GATAGCCCTATCTTGTTTGGGAGCTATCACTTCATTTGTTTCTTATTCCCTTATTGATCTCGATAGTTCCAAATTGACATGTAACCTGTTTTTCCACTCACACACCCATCTTCATGCCTTAGGTTGCCCTTCACTCAAGTCATTTTGGACTACACTTGAATCACATGACGTGGGCACAAGAATTAAGCTCTGAGCCTATCCTCAAGTATTCTGTGATGCATGAACGGAGGTAAAATAAGAGTTGAGAGTGTTCATTTTGTGACGTTGGTGAGATTATGAGGATATAATATACGAGGTATAACAAAATGTTTACCACTCAAAGTGGAAAGGGAAACACAACCAATGACATGAGGTTCATGTTTGAAGCCTTTACAATGAAAGTGAAAAGGCTTCCACAAAACATCAAAGGCATACAAAATAGGTTGGAGAAGGTTAGGGCATTCTAGGAACTTAAGACCACTCTTTCCTAAGGGCAAAGCAAAGTCACGAATAGGGATATAGTCGATGTCTTTTGGAAACTAACTTAGCAAAGCATGATTTAGAAAGAACAGTCAAAAGTAGGAATAGCAGTCAACACAGTTAAGGTAGTGCACCGCGAAAGGTATCCAGCGTATCATATTCGATAGATTCTCACATGCATGATAAAGATGTGTTGCGCTTTAACTGTTTCTATCGTGGGCAAGTCAAGTAAGTGTCTAAATAAAGAAGTTACAATCAATTTAGACATTAAGGGAGTTGTAGAAATTGATGAAAGTAGTCGTAGAACCTACATTTGACTGAGGACGTTAAAGTGATGCTATTAGTGCAAAAGCCTTCACTATATATGAATGAACCTCTAGAATTAGTTCATTAAGATCAATTACCAAGTCACTATATATATTACATCTAATCCTATTCTCTGTGAACAAACTAAGCACATCAAAATAGAATGTCATTTTGTTTATGAGTAAATACAAGACCTAATCTCCATTGAATTTGTCAAAACTGAAAAACAACTAACAGATCTATTCAGAAGTTCTAAATAGGGCTCAAGAGGATTATCTAAATAACAAGTTAGACATAATTAACATATCTACTCCAACTTAACGAGAAGTGTTGTAGAAATAACTACACAATTATAGGGATTTGATTACAACTATATATAGTAGCTAGCATATTTAGACTTTAGAGGAATTCTAATTGGTACTTTTTACTAACTTCCCTAGGCCTATGTATATATCTGAATACATCCATTCTCAATGAAATATAAGAAAATATTATTCCATTCTTAGTTACAAAGTACCAGAAAACAAAACTTGTGAAAATCTATCATCTCTATATAACACTAATAGTGGATCTACAAATGAGAAAAATGGACAATAATTGTCGTGACCTACTTATTACTATCTTTTTTCACACCTTATCCATATTAATGACATGGGCCAATTGTTTTTTCTTTATGTCTTATCTATCATGAGTGATGTGTGACTACCATCGTCACACCTTACCTATCATGAATGTATGACTATTCTATAAATCAAGTGCTACAATGATTTCTTCATACCTAGTTGTTATAAATGGCACATGCTCATCTTTTTTGCCCACAATCTTATCTACTTCATAAATCTGATTGATCTTGACAACAAAAATTGAAAATTCAATAAAATTATTAACATTCAAATTGAGGGGAGTGTTAGAAGTATTAAATTAGGAATCTACAACTTTATTTAAATTAGGATCTTAAACCATATTTTGTTTTTATCATGATGCTTTCTATTTTATAGGACTAAAATTATGCTAACATTGGAATTACATATGATATATTTGTAATTCTTAACCTTAATCTCGTAATATAAATTGAGATAAATTCTTCAATGATAAATATGGTTTAATTCTTCCAATATTTAACAAATTGAATCTACGTTTTCTTCCTTTCTCTTTTTTCATTTTTTTTAACAAGCAAAGAGATTTCTCCTCAAATTGTATAATCAATGTTTGAAGAAAGCTGCTGAGTATAAATTGCAAAATATTGATAGGGAACTATCTTAGCTTGTAGCACATGAAACCAAGTCCTGAAGGGCTCAAATTATTTCAAAGATGATTCAAAATGCTAACAGTTTGATTTACACACCTGGGCACCATATATGTCAGGAACAAAATAGTAAGGGCAGGCAAACTTTAATCACTAATGCTAATACTAGTTCATTCTATTAAACAAGGCACAATTATCAACAAAATATGGTGTATAACTCCAATAGAAAAGAAAATGAACAATTGTAAAGAAATATTGCCATGGAAAAGGACTGTTTCTAAGCACCCTCTGTTAACTGATCTGAATATATACACGAATAGAATTTAATAGCTATATGGAAGTGTTTGGGGGTTTCATATGTTGATTCCTAACTACATTTGTGAATAGAACTTCTAAGCTACTATGAAAGGAATTTGTTAAGAATCAAAGTTGATTTCTTACAAGATCACCTTAGTACACACCCAAACACATACATATTTCATGTACTAAATTGTTTAGTTTTATTATACCTAAGTGTCTAGATTAAACATTAGTCAAGTACATTGATTGGGTATGATTTTTGGTGATATTAATATATTTATCACATGTACTCACCTACGTAAATATGGGTTAATGGAACTATCAAATTAAAAGAGAATTATATATGACTTATCTCCTTTGGCATTTGTCAATGGATGTAGAGCTCACGATTGAACAAAATGTATACTCTCACACTCAATTGTTCTCTTCACCAACAATTTATTACTTCAATCTTCTATATAATATCAAGTTTAATCCCACGTCTGCTTTTTAACAAGCTATCATGTATAACACGTGATTTTATCTACTATCTATTGTCTATCCGGCTGTTTGAAAATTCTAGCTGTCTTATTTTTTGGGTGGCTATCATGCACAATACATAAATTTGTCTATTATCTACTGTTATGGGTAACGATGATTTCTGACTATCAGTTTGGATACACTATCTGATTGTCTATTCACTTCCTTTCATGAATAACTGTGTTTGACTGACTATCTTTGCTTCACTATCTACACTTCTGGCTAGTTACTTTAACGGCTCTTTAATTGTCTCAATTTGGTGATTCAAGTCAAACATTCTAATAAAATTTTTATACTCAACTTAGGGAGAGTATTCAGAATCAAAATTGCTCCTTACAAGATCACAATAAAATGGTATATATTTTCATGTGCTAAGTCAATTAGATGCATTGTACCTAAATGTTTATGTTGACATTGATTTGGTATGATTTTAAGTACTATCATTCGATATTTATCACATCTGCACGTATATAAAAAATTGTTCATTGTATTATAAAATCAACAGAAAACTATTTATGATTTAATCCTTTGGGCATTTGTTTGTGATGTAGTCTTAACAGCTGAACCACATTATATTCTTGTGTTCAATTGTCTCTGTTCACTTACTATTTAATTCTTTCGTTCTTCAACAGATTCAACAATATTAACTGAGAATTCCTAGAAGCCACCACATTGGTCCAACAAGGAGTGCATGTGCATCATGGGGATTAGAATTGTTTTCTGACTATTTCCTTACAATGCAACTCACTTATCACTTATGGTCGAGGAAAAAGAAAGGCATGGCACAGCTCATTAGGTGCAAGTGGCTGTAATTTTCATGATACATCAATCAGAATATACCACTGCCTAATTAACAGTCAAAACATAGCCTAGAAAGATGGAGGGCTTTCAACAAATATGATTACTCATTAGGATGCAATTATAACAGAATTTCACCTGCTCTTGCACGCTTTCAACCATGCAACTTTGAGTAAGCTTCAATAATGCATGTACACCGCCCACTGAAACAACTTCAATGCTGCATTTGTCATCATTAGCCAAATTTGCCAATGCACCAGCCACATTCTCCTGAAAACAATCCAAGAACCAGTCAAGACCTATTTGAACATATAACAATTTGGTTGAGTTCCATCGCAGGACACCATAAAGGCAAGAATAAAAGGCGAATAGAATTTCGGAAGCTTATGGAACATACCAACACCCATTTGCCACGTATTGAGCTTGACCATTTGGAGATAAGGTCTACTAAAACTTTTACTGCACCACCAGCAGCAAGGGCATCCTAGAATAAGAATTTTATTTCATAACCAAATAATAGACCATCAAATTAGACAAAAATGAAGTGCAAAAGTTACAAAAGAAAAGAAAACCTTGTGTTCACAGGAGAGGTAGTGCAATAGTTCTACAGCCTCGTTAGCAACCAATATGATGACAGACCGGGCAAGATTTACAAGAATGCTCATTCCTCCTTCCTCTGCCATAGCTTTCACAACCTTAGCATTCTCTGACAATGTTGCAATTACCTACATGCAAATTTAGTTTGGACATAACATGATCTTGACCAACAAGAAATGATGATAAAGGTTGAAGGCTAAATAAATGACCATTACTACCCTTCTAATTTCTACTTCTGAAAATGTGAAAGTACATTAGTAAGGACATAATGACAAGATCACAAATTCGTAACAGAAATGAATTAATTGCAGAAGCAAAATGAATATAAAGGGTAGCACAGCATAAATTTTAATTCTGTAAAGCACCAATACTTGAAATCATACCTTAACAGCTTGTAACTGAAGCACCTCCCGCCGTGACTGGGCAAGCTTTAGGAGAAGATGCATGCCGTTATCTCGAAGAATTGCTTCAGTCCTTGTATCAATCGGGTAATTTGCATAATCAATTTTGACAAATTTTGTAAGAGCTGTGGCTGCCCTTTCTTGAACTTCCTCCTGGCCACTCTGCATGAGACTTCGTAACAAAGTTGTCCATTGATTGAACCAGAAATTATATGAATCAGGAGGATATGATGGATTGGGCTCAGAAATACATAGAAGCACATCTGAAATGGCCCATTCCAGCCAATTCAAGATCTCATGTAATTTATTATCTTTCTCAGAATTTCTCCAATGCAGGAAAACGTTCATGTCATTCTTCAGCACACCGACACATAAGTTAGCTACACCTTTAAGAATGTCAGTGAAGATGGCTAGTAGCACTTTACCATTATAATTGCTATTTAAGACAAAGGTGGCATCACTCTCAAGTTCAGGACAATCCAACGCACACAATACCTTTAAACTAAATGAGGATGAGAATAATCTTGAAACATTGTTCATGCTAATATCTGTTGTCAAAACATCTAAGCCAATCAAGTGTGGCGAACTGATGAAACATTTCCCAGTGCATTCTCATCAACCTTTTGGCAATTGATAAGTCCAATATCCATCAAATTCTGGCAATGCTTTGCCAAAGCGTTGATTGCATATGCACCCACTTCATGAATACCTGAGAGCCACAGTTTCTGTAGTTGTGGACAACAAATTGCAATTACTCTCACAGCATGACTGCTGATTCCTTCACAGAAACCTGGCCCAATCCTAAGGCACTTTAATGTTTCATGTCTAGCTGCAAGCGCACAGAGTGTTGCATCGGTCATATGCCAGCAACAGTCACAACTAATCTCACATAAATTCTTAGCATGAAGATTTATAATAGCAACAGCTGATTCAGGACCTCAGAACCGAAGCTTCTGAAGATTTGCACATCGAGAGGCAAGTGATGAAGAGACTGCAATATCAAACTTATGAAGTTGGAGATCCAATACCTTCCACAGAAATGGCGATTTACCGAGAGCCCACCATGCCCAGTAGGTTGATGACAAGCTAGCTCGGTCACGATGGTTCAGGCACGAGAAAATTTGAATTACTGCATCATCAGGCAACCTAGTCCAATCAAGCACTCCATTCACGTCCAAAGTCAAATTCTCATCAACTTCAGGAAAATCCACTTCCGTTTACCCCTCCTCAAAACCCTCCTCCACACTCTCCTCATACTTGACTCAGTTCAGCAAACAGAAACTATTCCAACTCCAGGATTTCTAACCCCCATAGATGATGCACAAATGACAGTCTCAATACATTCAATCCTAAAGCCAAGAAATGTTTAACAGCCTGACAAGGAATATAAAAGGCACAATTCTTCTGTTAATTGCTCTGAGCCTTCAAAACCAAGATGCACTATTGCAGCACGAGTTCCACTCGATCACAACTTCAGTCGTGAAGCCTAACGATTTCCAGAGACCTCTACCCACCAATTCCTAATAAATACAGGTCGCAGCCCTAGGTGCACAAGGCGATCAATCATTCCTCATCAACGAATCGATTTTTTCCAAAATATTGATCACCTAACCGACACCCATCGTTAAAAAGCGCTTCAATCTGAAACCCTCAATCCAGAAACAAGTAAAGCTTCCAAGAAGTAGCCAAGCAGGAATGCCGTAATTCTTAAACGACGCAGATAAAAATATTTAAGCACAATATCATCCACGTACGATCAAAAAACGGCTGGCATGGTTCACAAAACACCAAAATGAACCGGGACACTTGTGGGGTAAAACCCAGACAGAAACGTTTGGTAGTCATCAAAAATCAGTTACTTTTTCCTTTCGGGCATTCTTGTAAACAACTTACGTTTCCGGTCCTCGCATCAAACTCATGTTCTTTTTCTTTCAAGAGAAATTGAATCGAGCTGGGCTCAAACTGGGCAGAAGTACGGCGGGTGTGAGTGTGAATTCAATAAATAAATAAAATTTCAACGCTCATTTTAATTTTAAATACATTCAACGATCAACTTTGTCGTGTCATGTCACAAAGCTATTCAATTTCCAGCTAACAATCATTTCTCCATTCAATAGTGAGACACGACTTGACAGGAAACTCATGGCTGCGATTGCTTGGGACGTTGAAGGAACAACAACTCATTTTTGCAGTATTTGCTCTTAAAATATAAAAAGGTCTCAAACGCGGTTTTGGAAAATCGCATGTCTTTTTTCTAACATTACTTGCATTTTAATCCCAATACATGCATCTACTTATTACATCAATATTATATAATATAGTTTCTTACTTCATTCAATATAAAAAATTAACTATGACGGTATCATTACTCTTTACTAAGTATAACCATTATATTTTTTCTCACAAAACTCATTCAATCACATACAACTCATTATTATTTACTCTAAAAAATTCAACACTCTTAAATCTTACAAACTTATTTTTCAAGAAAAGAGGTATCATCTAATTACAACCGTAGCTCTTTATTTGTGAGACGTATTTTTTTGAATTCAACACTTCTCATACTAAGAAAAAAGGAGGTTTATCACACCAATTGCACTTTGCAGGGGAATTTACTAAGAGTGGTTTAAACTTTTTGAATATAATCATCTTTATTAACCATGGTTGTGTTAAAATAAAAATAAGACTTCCTCACCACATACTGTTAGTTGATATCAAGTGAGTCAAGGCATTCCAATGTACAAAAGTTTTGGGCTCACTTGGGATCCTTGCAATTCATTCAATGTCAACTTCATATTGTCCATTTGATTTTGAGAGATATGACAGGCACAAAAAAATTGTAAGTGAATAGTTAAAATGTAATTTGATGAATTTGATGAGAAAAATATACGGATTATGTTTTTATATGAAAATAATAATTATTGTGTGATATGAAATGTTATTATATGTGTTATTAATATGGATATGATGTGTTCAAATAAAATATTAATAGTAGGTATATGTAATTTAATGAATGAAAGATTTTTATTTTTTTTTTGGAGATTTTTCAAAATATATAAGCACATGAGAAGAGAGAAAAATATTCAAGTTTAAATCCTCTTGAGATATTTTCCCCCAAATATTTCCTTGGAGACAATAGTGAACCCATTCTCCTAAATCTCTAAGGCCTTCATTTTATGCCTATGCAAAAAAGTAAATAAAAGATTAATTTATTGATATTATAACATTTTTATAGTAATTTAATGATATGGATAACATAAAAGTTTTGAATTTTATTTTATCTAAACTTTAGTACAAAGGCAAAAAGTTTACATCATAATTTTTTATTTAAATACGAATGCAAAATTACAATAAAAATAATATTTTATATGTTATTATATAATATGTGACAACATGTGAAAAAATATATAAATTTGAGATCTTGATAATTAAAAATATATTAGTAAATAATAAAAAGATTAAAATCATAAATTTCCATTCAATTTAAAAAAAGAATATGATTAGTTAGTTGATCTTTTAATATTTTATCAAATATACCTTCAATTACTTAACTAATATCAATCGGCTCATTATGTTTCGTTTCAAACATCAACTGAGTTAATTACTTTTATTTCTTAATCTATTGCTAATTCAATTTTAATTATTAACACGCCAAAATTATTTATTTTTAACACATGTTTACACACATTATATAATATATAAAATGATATTTTTAGTATAATTTTGTATTTTTATTTAATTATAAAACCATGACGTAAGCTTTTCAAATTTTATCATATAAATAAATTATTATTATTATTATTTTGATTTTAGTTAGTAAAGGATAAAGGCTCAATTATATTATAGTTTCTTCCATTTAAAAAAATATATATACGAGCAGACCAACATTTAATTATTTGAAACAATTATATAACAGTAATCTTGCTTATTAAGCTGGGAATAAAGAAAAGCAGCTATTAATAAAAAATAAATAAATAAAGGTGATAAACCATAAAAGTCGAGCTATAGCTTATCTTCCTTGTATCAACAAATGGGGGGTGGAAGGGGCATGATTTGGGGACTCAGTTCAACCTTTCATTGTGTTCCACAGGGATGATACAAATAAAACTGCTTACAAACCAAGCATCCAGCTTGATTATATCCTTCAAAAAGCTTTAACAAGAAGATTCCAACATCCAACAGAGACCTATCTGGCAAATATATAACTAAAGTGCAAGATCAGCAGAAGAAAATGGCTGAATCGCAGAAAATCAAGAAATTTTTACATCACATCATAGGAAAACAAAGGCCATCCAGAAAACAAAGAACGAACAAAGATACTTATTTTCAAAACCTATAATGGCGGAGCAGGATAAGACTGATGACCGTAGTAAGGAGCTTGAATTGTTGTAGATGAAGACGGTGGCGCGTATATTGTAGGAAGAGAGGCCATCATTCCAGCTTCTTGATTACTGCAAGTTCAAAGCCCAAACTCAATTAATTATGTCAGTCAAATGCAGGAGAGACCAAAGTGATTCGAAAATCAGGCAAATGTAGATCCCACAGGAGCCATTGGTTGGTGATATAACCATAGATGTTAACGGCGCGCACGGTGCAAATGACACAACCAGGGTGCCATTCACAAGAAATGGCGACCACCGACAAATATGGCATACCTATGGCACAGTATGTTGCGTGCCTAATTGAAGATGTTGTTTTAGAGTTGGCATGCCTAATTGAAGACATCGTTTTAGAGTTTTTTGTCTCAAAATCCACTTTTTTTATTAAAAAAAAAAAAGAAAGAGTAAATACAACAATGAAACATAGAGATCCACATAGATTTTCTTGGGTCACTTTTTTGCTAAGAATAGATCTTAAAACACAATGATTGCTTTCAAATGCTTGTTAGGTTTTCATTGTCTTCTTCCACCAAAGCTTCAAATAGTCTTACCTTTCTTCTGATATGTTCTCTCTTTCTATTGACAACTTCTGAAAAATAAAGTATGTGTTCTTTTTAAATTTCTCTTTCCCTTCTTTCTTTTTTCTTCTTGTTCTTTCTTTTCCACTTTTTATCTTTCATTTTTTCTTCTTTTGTAGATCTTCATTCTTTCTTTTTTGTTCCTTTCCTCTTTGTTTCTTTAATAGCCTAGACATGATTGAAATTTTAGAAGTTGGTGATAGTTTTGAAAGTTTAAAATTTCTAAAAATTAAGCAGATGTGTGTGTTTAGATTTTGAAGCTTCTACAATTTATTGTTGAAATTCTAAAATTTTCATTGCTAAAACTCTTAGGCTATGTTTGTTTTTAAATTATGAATCCCAAAAACACACACTTAATTATTACACTTTTTAAATTTTATCTTTCTCTCTCTCTTACTTTTACACAATTCTTTAGACAAAAATACTTAAAAACACATACCAAAATTTGAAAATAAACAAAGCCTTAATTTTTGCAAATTTAGTAGTTGGATATTAACTATTCTTTCTTATTTGTTTTATTTTTTTAAGACTAAAAACTAAAAATTATTTGCAATTATATTTAAAATGTAAATTTTGTTTATATTATATATTTGAAAAAAATTAATGACAATATAAATATAATTCAGATATTACGCAATTTTGTGTCACACTATAATAAGGCACCTGTCGCGCTCTATGCCATGCACTATGGCTTTAGAAAGCCTTTGCACCACACAATGCAATTTGCCACTAACAACCAATGGATAAAACAAGCTGATCAACTCCAAGAACGTACAACCACACAACTAATGACAATTAAATTTTCACATGGGTCCACAAGCCTTCCATGTCAAAGCACACAGCTGGCAGATGCAGACAAGTCATACTTCAGGTGGTATAAGATTACTTATACAGGTCATACTACTGGTATAAATAACTCATACTACTATTTCTTGTACAAAAAGGATACAAACCTGTGTGTGTAAAACCCATGAGCATATCCATAGCCTTGGTATAAAGTATTTGACAAGTCAGGTCTGCACAAGTAACGGCACATGACATTTACTAGAACAAAGAGAACTCCACAATAGCCTAAAGCCCACAAGAATAAGATACCACAAGAGAATTATCAAAGCAAACCAAGTACATTGGCTGGTGGCTAGCAACTTGCTGCAGTTGACCAGCAGTTTGCTGTAGTTTACCACCTGCTTGTCTCATCAACTCAGCATACACGTATTCATCGACCCGTTGTTTGGCAAGGGCAACCTAATATAGATGAAATATTGGCAAGTACTCTCAAATGGCTCCTATAACAATAAGTATTCAAGCTCCTAAAATTGTATTGCTGTACTTGTAGAAAGTCAAGTGACTACTCCAGAATGTGCAGAAAAAAAGTATGTATTGCTGTACTTGTCCCTTAAAAAGAATGGATCAGTCTCATGATATTGCAGAAAGTCAAGTGACTACTCCAGAAAATGTCGCTGCAGGTTTCTTTGACAAAAGTTGAAAAATTCCATTGACAAAAGAAATTGATTGGTCAATCAGTGTACTTATTTTCTCCTTTACTCATTTTAGCCAACTAAAATCCATGAGACACTGTAGCCGAATTTACTAAAAACAAATGGAGAATAAAAATAACAAAGATTTACCTGTTGAGCGCTACCACCTAGATGGATTTGCCTTTGTGTTTGTTCACCTCTGCCACCATATACCTACAGGAAGCAAGTTAAAAGAAACATAAATGAAAAACTTAGCAGTATCTACCAATCAACAAGACCAGTAACAAGATATTCAGAAAATGAAACTGGATAAATCAGGCCAAAAGTTTATCATCTATTAATGCTTCTAATCAGCTTCAAACAGGTCATTGAATATATCAAAGTTATACCTTGCCTAGAGACAGAAGACCAACAGTATTCTCACAGTGCATTCACACACTAATCTACATAGAAAATTAATCATGTTCTGCATGCATAAAACAGAAAAAGTTGAAACTAAACATCATAACCATACATGTCCAATCACGTCTTTGAATTCAAAAATCCACCACCAATAGACAGACTCACAAACAGATGCAAATTCAAACTTAAATTACTTTGATATTAGCTCCAGACTCATTTCTGATCCTTGAGATGTTGGCACCAAACCTTCCGATCAACCCGCCCACCAGATTTTCAGGAACCAATAGTTCCAGAGTTACATATTCAGCTGCAGAATTGGTTTTCCCAAATATATCATTGGAAATAAATGAAAAAAGTCTCACATAGCTGAAGACTGCAACAATCAAATGAAGTTGTGGCGTGACAAGGAATTTAATTACCTGAAGTGGGATCCACATACTGTTGCGCTTGCCGATGAAATCCAACATTATTGGATGGGCTGATTGATATTACTTGCTTAGGTGGATTTTCTCTATATGTTGCCAATCATAGTATTATTTAATACAGAAGTCAATGGAAGACAGAAATAAGGAATACACTTGTTGCAAAGCTCTCTCACCTAAGTTGGCAGCCAATTTCTACCACAGCCCTCAACACGGCAGGAATCTCCCCCGATATCTGCAAGAAAAAAAATACAAGAATATAACTTGTTTGCTTGGCAGCTCAAAATGCAGGTAAAAATTGTAATTTAAGTCACAATCGGCCATTCTTCTTGCAAAGAAGAGTATCAGATGTCAAACTTCAATATCTCTAAAAGTTCTTTACAGAAGTGTTCTCCTAGAAGCTCACCTGAACAACTCGATCAGATTCATGAGCAGAAGCACATGGAGGTAACTGATTAGGAGACAGAACAGTAATAGTTCCTCCAGAGGAATTCCTCAAGTTCTCTATATTCTGACCAGACACTCCAATCAAGCCACCAGCTTGAGAACCAGCAATCAACAGCCTTACTGTATTAGCTGCCACATGTCCAGCACCAACCTTTGCTGCCTCCACATCACCATCATCATCCTACAGCGATAAATGGACAGTATATGCCACATAATTATTATAGAAATAATTCTATATTCCCCCAGAATCAGTTAGAGAGAGAGAGAGAGAGAGAGTTCTAAGAAATAAAGTAAATATTATCATTCATAGGCCATTAGATCTCCTTCTGCAGCTTATCAGAGTCACATATTTAATACATTATTTGTATCATACAGTAACAAAATCAATGCATTTTCCTCAAACCTGACTCACCTGTCCCACAAAAAAGTTTTAGAAAAAACAAACAAACAAAGAAAGAAAAAGGAAGGAAAAAAGTAACAGTCCGAATTCATGTTATATGAAAATAATGATGTGCAAGAATCAACGAAGTTTCACATCATTCTCTTCTCAGGACATTAATTTTTCATGTAAAGACATCCTATCTAGCTATATTCCCTCATGCACAATACACATTCAAGTATCTTAGCAATTTCTTAACAACAAAGACAACGTTGGTATTTTGGTTCTTAAGCTATGATAAACAACTGATTCTTGAAATTTTTCCATATACAAAGAACGGTTATCAAAATAAGCTCTTACCGGTCTTGAACATATTAAAAAGGAATAATCATTCATTATTATTACTTTTTTTAAAATCAGTGGAAAATTTATTGTGCTTATGCATGTGTTGATTCTCATCCTCCCTCATGGATATGACCAAGTGTTTGTCAAAGTTAGAATATGAATAAATATAAGAAAGCAAAATCCCCACAGGTTAAAGTAAACCATAAGCTACATGAAAAATGCAACACATTATGATAAAAAAATCTTTCATCAATTCAAATTAGGCTGCGTAATGGTTTGTCATGCAATAGTTGTTCCCAGTTGAATCTGAACCTAACCAAGATGTAACGTAACTATCAAACAGAGCTATTAATTTAATTGGACAGAACTGTGTTTTCATGCAAATATCTGTACCTTGAGGATCAGGCTAACAATTTGATGAAGAGCATTTTCTGCATCAGAGAAATTGTTCTCACTATCTTTGGAGCTTATAATGATTACTCGCTCTTCATGTCGCTGCAAAAAGCAGGAAATTACATAGAAAATCATCAACCAAAGTCAGAAAATTTATATTAATAAATCAAACATATTTCAAGAAATTCTATGGTGAAAGGACAAGAGAGGGGGGGAGGGGGGGGGGGATTAATTGAGCATATATAAAATAACAACCTTCTGTTTAAGCAAATCAAAGGAAAGAATGGCTTTGTTTCCATTGATTCCATACCCCGACTCAGCAAGAGAAGACACACAGATAGTGCATGTGTACAATTTAGACATAGTCAAGATAACTCCTAAAAGTACGCTCCACCCAAGGCCCCAAAGGGTCTGTTTGGAACACATTTTTATAATACATACAAAAAACAACTCTCGAACATACAATACTTCAAAAATAATTTCCTATTTTAAAGCCTAAACACACGCACAAATATTCAACATCCAACAATATACGTATTCAATATCAAAGCATTACCTAAACCTTGCACACATGCACTCACATCTATATATATTTATACCTTAAAAAACTTATCATTACCTTTATGTATAATTCAATCATTACACAATATTATATACACAAACACACAAAAACAAAACAATCATGTACAATTATTATTTCTACACTGTTCATAAACATTCTCAAAATATATATAAATAACTCCTTTCACCCAGAAAAAATGACTTCCAAACCTTCCTTTTTTTATTTTATTTTATTCATGGTCAGGGAACTCCTGTGATCACCCCACTGCACCCCAAACAAACCAATACATAAAGACTATTAAATAAGACCCAAAGGGAAGGGGGTAAAGAGGGAAACAAAGGTAGAGAGGGAGGGGAGGGAGATTTGAGAGCTGAAGGGGGGATCACTGTAGGGGAGAGGGGTGAGGGTGAGGTAGGGGGTAGGGGAGGGGAGGGGCCGGGCAGTGGGGAGGGGCATGAATTTCAAATTTTCAAATGACAAGCGGAATCTGACCTAAATATGGACATTTGGGTATCGAGTAGGGCTTAAGTATATTTCTGGTCCAGAACCAATAACTTTCTGCAGGATTCAGTAGAATCTGGATTGAACTCATAGATCCGCCTTATTGAGCTAAATCCAGTTTGATTAGAAGAAAAACTGCAGAGCAAGAAACAGGAATGTGAGTTGCTTATCATATTCCTATAGGCCACTCTATATTGTTGAAATTCAGGTAGTACATATTAATCAGCAAACATCAAATAACAGACCAGTAACTATAACACACATCAAAAATTTATTAAGAATTACAGACTACTTATTATACTTCCATTTCACATGCCTTGTTATTCCTCAATCAACCAACTACTAACACTTAAGCACAAAATTTAATATTCAAAATATAACATGCAGCTCCTGATTCATTTCAAATTCACTTGATTTCAGCAATAACATTCATCCCCCTCATCTACACTTGAACTAAAAAGATCAGCGTATTGATTTTATGCCAAACCTACACAGTGCCTCACATTCTTATGACACATATAGTTTTAATTATGCAACCCTTAGTCATCAAATATGATGAGCAGCACATTTTTACACAAAAAAAGCATAAAAAAATAAAATAAAAAACCTCAACTGTATACCAAATCCTTTCTTTGTCTTTTGTCACCCAGTCAGCATATGAATAGACCTACGGGTCTTGGGCTTTCATTGACCAGTGATCAAAAAGCATCCTAAGACTGAGTGGGTAGAGCAGCGCAGAATCACTCGGTGATGGACTAAGACGGGAAACATTACTTGTACGGTCTTACCGGTGCAAAAACCTATCCGCATACGGTAATTGGATAAAAGACTGCACACCTATCTGCTATCCGCCTCAATTCCATTTCAACCGCATAACAGAAGTACCACTAGAAAATCAAAACTAATTCTTTTACATATTCTCATAAGCCAAGAATTTGACATAACTCTCCTTTTTAATTAGTTTATGCATTCAATCTCAAATATTAAACCTATTTTCAACCCTATGCCCTCACAATGGCCCAAACTTTCATCCAATTGCGTCTTTGAACCTAAATATATATGATATGTTGGTGTCTTAATTGAACAAAACAATTTTACATTTTATTGCAAAAACAAACCAAAATATATATCAATTTACTCACGGAGATTGCATCAGCAATCTTGATAGTGGCTTTTGTATCCTCTCGAATTTTCTGTATGCGATGGCCCGCCCTTCCTATGACCTTTCCGATCTGCCTCGAAGGCACCACGATCCGGTATATCACGTCATGAGTGGCCTTAACGCGTCGCTTCGCCTCCGGGAAGTCAGTTAAGGTCCCCGGCTCCGTGCCCGCCGTGGCGTCCTCCTCACGGCGCCTCTTTAGATTTCCAGAGGAATTGGTAGCCGCACTAACATAAACATTAGCACTTGGCCGACCCGAATTATCCGCCGCAAGCGCAGCGTCGCCAGGCGGTGGGGCCGAAGCAGTAGTCGGATGAGCAGCTGACGTCGACGGAGAATTAGAATTGGTTTTAGCGCTTGAAGTCGGAACCCAGTACCTGTTAGGGTTTGGAATCGGGCCTGCGGGGATTTGTGCTTCTGCCATGGCCGACGGAAGAGGAGACGAGAGGGACCAGCTGATTAGCAGAACGAAAAACCGCTGCGGTCGACAACTATATAGTGGGCTAATATTATTTATGTAAATAGCAATTGACCCCAAAAAATTTAATTATTATTTTAAATTAATTTAAAGAGTTATCAAATTTTGCATATTATATTTACAAATTTGAATAATAGGTATAACATAAATTACTCGACTTAAAGTCAAGCAAATTTATAAACATTTTCACATCTATGAAATTCAATTTTAAATTTTTTAAACTTTTTCGAGTTCAATTTCTATATTTTATTCAGTATTAAACTTTAGTTCAAATTTTTAAATATTAAATTTAGCCAAATTTTAGTAATTATCAAATTAAAATAGCTGCTCGAACGTTCTCGTCAACACCACTAATTAATCAAATGCATTTTAATCAATTTGAATTAAGGTTTAATAATTTAATTTTCTATAAGCATATGTACTGTTGTTTTTTTTATTATTTTAATTAAATTTAACATAAAGTTTAAATGTACGAATATATGTGTATATATATTTTATTCAAATTTAATTTAATTTATTCTTCCCTATAAAATTAAATATTGCATAATTATCCCAAAATTGCCGCCTTCGGACTGCCAGCGAACTTTTCGTGTGCCAGCTGAAAAAGCTAAAACCCGCTTTGACTGGCGAGTGAGAAATCCTTAAACCCTGATCCATGAAAAACTATGCTCCTTCATCGCGCCGCCGCCGCCGCCCTCTCTAGCATGAGCACCACAATCTCTTGCCACTTTTCCACCAGAACCAATATTTCCAATGCCCCCAAACCGTTCTCCAAAATTCCATGGAGGCACAGGTCTAAAGTGGTTGAAGAAACCCAGAAGGCACTCACGGACTACCTCCATACCACCCGTTCTCTGCCATTCCTTTACGCAGACCATATTGCCCGAAACTGCCCTCGTTCTCTGTGGGAAATTGTCTCCAAAATTCCGTTTTCGCCGTCGACGTTTGTCTACTCTTTTGAACGTTTCCTCAGGTATCATCCTATTAACGAACTCGAGTTTTTCTTGGAAAGCATTGGGTTATCTGGTGATAGAAATGGAATTCCACTTACTTTTTTTGCCCCCAATACATTTTTTCTTTCCGATTGGAAGAATTTCGATGTGGTTTGTGCTTTGGCAGCGATGGGGTTTCCTTGGAGTAAGCTAGGTTTGTTCTTTAAAGAGGAATGCCTGATATTTGAAATTGATCCTTCAGAGTTGAAGAGAAAGGTTAATGAGATTAAAGACGGTTATGGTTTTAATAATGTTGGTGTAATTAGTATTTGCTTGGCTTTTCCTCGAGTTTTAAATGGTAAGATGGATGGCTTGTTGAGGGATTTGAAAATTTTATTTTTGGATCATGATTTGTTGAGTTCTGTGGATGGTAATGTGGATGCTGTATTTGAGGTTTGTGAAAAAATTAGGATGTTTTATGACTTGGGTTGTGAGATGGGAAAGGTTGGTGAGTTGATGGGGAGAAGCAAAAGCATTTTTGTTGAGTACTCCAAAGAGGATTTGGTTAGCAAGATTGATTATTTTTGCAAATTAGGTATTCAAAAGGATCAAATTGGACTGTTTCTTCTTTCAAGACCGGAAACTTTTGGTTATGATCTGGAGAATCGGGTAATCTCAGTTTCAGGATTTCTGAATCACCTTGGATTGGGAGACAATGAGCTGAAATCTCTTGAGCAGAAGTACCCTTATGTTTTTGGCAGGAACAGGATAGCTAATCTGCCTCATATCATGCGGTCAATGGATCTTGCCGAATGGTTCTTTGATATAATGAAAAATGGGAATCACTATTTATTATGTACTTACGCCATTTGCTGTAAAGATGAGGACTTGGATAAGCACTACATGGATGGTTTGAGGAAAATACGAGCTAAAAGAACATATATTCATTCAATTAAGAAGTTGAATTTTCTACACGGCATTGGTTTTGGAGAGACCAGGTATGCAATTAAAGCCTTAGCTCTATTGAATAGTAGTAGCAGCCAACTGCAACAGCGATTTGATTGCCTACTTCGCTGTGGAATTAAATACTCAAAACTTTGTGCAATGGTGAGGTTCTCGGGAAAGATTCTTAACCAGCAACAAAGCATACTTGAGAAAAAACTTGAATTCCTCTGCACTGATATGGGATCATCTCTTCAGTATCTTGATGTTTTCCCAGGATATCTGTGTTACGACTTAGAGAAAAGAATCAAACCAAGGTATGAATTGCATAGGTCGCTCGTGAACCAGGGTTTTTGTGAAAAAGAATATTCCATCGCTACCATGGTAGCCGCTAGTGAGAAAACATTCATTGCACGTATTTCTCGCATCCATCCTCCAGCAGCAAAGAAGTGGCAAGAGAATTCAATAAAAAAGGATGATGGAGCAAGGTTCCGGAAGAAGTTGGCCCCTTAGATTCAATGATTGCTAGAGTGCTGGTTTGGTAACTCAGTGATGCAATGATAATAGTGTGTATTGCTTGATGTATAATTTTCTAATGACATTGTAATACTTGTAGGTGGCTGTCTAGTTGGGTATGGAGTGACGCTTCCATTTCCTGTCACTATTTTTGTAAATTATTCGGCTAACATAACAAGAACAAGATAGGTTGTTTATAGAAGGCTTGGATCTTAAATTCTTACTACAATATCGTATTAAAAGAGATTATAAAGAAAGAAAAATGAATAAATATTTAAATGAGGATGTTATGATGATTTAATATTGTATAACTAAAGCAATGTCTTTAGCTTTAATATATAACAAAAAAATAAAGAAAGTTAGAAAATAGAGCAAATTAATGTCAGTGAGTAAATAAAATAAATGATCAAGAGAAGAGTGAAAACTATGATAAGAAAAGAGTTAAGTATATTTTAGCAATTATACATTATGCAATTAAATTTTGCTTATTTACTTAATATATAGTATAATTATAGATAAAAACATAAGAAAATTTAAGGTAAAAATAAAGAAAGATCAAAATAATTTGAAAATAGTGAAAATTTTGAGAGAAAACATGAATAATAATAATAAACTAGTGGAGGAGGTAGGAAAAAGGGGATGGAAGACAAAAATTCAAATAGAGATAATTGTATAATTTTGTTTTGTGCAATCAAAAAGCCTTGTTTCCATAATAATATAGCATAAATATTTTTTGTCTGTGTGTACCGATGTTTTTGTATTTGCATGTATATTGATGCATTGTAAGTGCATCATGTCGCCAAGGTAGTAGTGCATAGTGATTAAGGTATAATTTTCCATAAATAATGTGTAAATATCGATATAATTTAGTTTGAGAATTTATTTAGAACAATTAAATTAGCTAATCATGTTGAAAAAAATGCTATGAAAAGACAAAAGACGACAAAAATTCTAAATGAAGAATGTTTTGGATTTATTTCATAAGAATTGAATTTTGGAGATATTGTATTTTGTAGACAATAAATTTTTTGACACTTTTATTAATAATTAATTTAATTATCTCATATTCTATATGTTAATTCTAAATTCTTTATCAAGTTATCTCTGACAAACTTTGCTATCAAACAACTCATGTATTCGTTCGTAAGTGGCATATAGTTATTTAAAGTGAGAATTAGATATCTTAAATAGGGTATGACTTGTACACAATCAAGATTTCACTTTTATTATGTTTCTTGAGCTGTTTGTTTTTATTACTTAATTTTAATTCAAAAAATTTCACTTTCATGCTTTTCCTAAATCAATGGATCAGTTTAAGTGTTGCGAATACTCAACAAGCATTGAACGCACAAGCGAGAGGACTACATACAAAGATTGCTAACCAAAAAGTTCTATATAATCAAATTCAATTAGTCATTTATAAGTGCCCAAAAAAATTAAATTAACCACTCACGATATTCAAAACAAAACAAAACAAAACATAATTTTATTCATCCTAAATTTAAAATTCAAGAAAAACCAAAATAAAGAAAAAGAGAAATCTTGTTCCGAATCACTCGTCTTCAATTTTTAAATGCTTTACAATCCTTTAATTCTTCAATTCCTAGGCTTGAATTGCTTGTTAAAAAGACTAAATTTTCTAGCTTAAAACAAGAGAAATCTGGTGGCTAATCACTTTCTTATGGAGTCCTAAATGCCTATTTAGAGATCTAGGAAGAAAAAAAAAACAAAAAGGCAAAATATCCTATTTTCTTATCAATTTCTGCATATTGCCTCTTAGTGATATGTTTTCTAACAATAATAATCAAAGAGGGATACTATAGGCATTATGGTTATGTATTTACACTCATTAATAAAATATTGATTTTCATATCAATATTATGACAAATTTTCATGCATGTAAATCTTGAATAACGTAAAGTATTACATGTAACTATTTAATTAGGTTAAAAAGCATTATTCTTAAAGAGTTAATGGACACAAGGTTATCTAAGTACTCAATTACTAAAATCAGTTCACAAATCACAGACACTTTAATGACATTAGAGAATTGATATGACTTGCATCCTCTGTATTTGTATAACGAGTGTCAAACTGGTTAGTATAAGATACTGAAAATGCATGTGTATGCATGCATCATTAAAAAATGAACATTCGAACAATGATTTGGAGAATGAAGTAGATACATGGAGTTCACCCTTTGGTGTTACCATTTAACTTCATGTTGGTGTTAAATGTGCGTGAACCCTAAACATGAGACGACATGCTTATCTTGTACACATGACAGTCAATGTGTCATTTGAATATTAAGGACGGATATTTATCTTGGAATGGGATAGGGTCATAAGCTCAACGTGCCGTTGCTCAGGTTCATATAGAAGTATATATGCGTTCAATAAAGGATTTGTCTCTTTACAAGTAACAAAGATGTTCGTCCTATATAAATGGTGTTCTATGAAATGAAAATTTTTGACTAAGGTAGTGTGTGATTAAAAAGAAGATTTGAATAACAATATTAGTCTCATGAGGTAACAACAATTGGTCATATAATCAAGCTTGTAAGTTTGCTTAAATCCATGACTTTCGCTCGATTGGAATAAGAAAAGAAAAGAGATCTATACTACATGAAACTCACGATCGGAAGGATTTATTGTGATCTATTTCACTTTATTTTAGTTAAGCTATGATATGAATTATAGGTTAAACGTCACCCACATCATTCGAATTATACTCATTACCAATTAAAGATGAATTTAAAGAGTCATATAAAAAACTTGTTGTGTATAATGAATGTTAAATTGATGAGTAGCATAATTTATTTGATGGCAATTGGATTGAACCAAATAAATTACTATGGTGTTTGTTAATGATAAAATAATTAATTAAAAACACAATAAGAACATTGAATTAAAGGGATAGGGATTAATTAAATTAAAGGGACAATATATGAATGGAATTATTTGATATCAATCATGTTTGTTAATAATGTGATTATTAAGTAGAAACATGATGATTTTTGATTTATTTAATGAGATTAATTAAGTTGAATGATAAAATTCTATTAAGGCTTAATTTTTAATAGAGATTAATGATTAAGAGGCTAGATAGGTCTTAATTATTAATGGAAATTAATAATTAAGAGTTACGATTAAGAGTTATGTGCTACAATTATTGAAGAATTTAATAATTGAAACGTACATGAGCTAATAATTACTAAAGCTTCATGTAGTGAATCCATGAAGTCCATAACTAATTGGAACAGCTTTTTGACATAGTTTCTCTGTAAAGGCCGTCCCAAATTTGATTTGGAATAATTTTGGAACAGTATTTTTCTGTTCCAAAACGACACGTTCCAAATTTTCTGAAACGGCTTTTGAAACCCGTTCCAAATTTTTGGAATGGTTTATAAATGCCGTTCCAAATTTGACACGGTTACAATAAGCCGTTCTAAAATTTTGGAACGGTTACAAGTAGTCGTTCCAAATACATACTTAAGCCACAGTAGTTAGATCTGCATTAGATCGGATTTGGGACGAAAATTTGAAACGATTTTTTATTGGAACGGTTTAGGGACGGTTTTGATACGGAACTTTGGAACGGCTTTGGCACGATTCGTTTTGAAACAGCTTTGGTATAGTTATTTTGGAATAGCTTTGGCACGGTTGGTTTTGGAACCGCTTTGGAACGGTTCTATTTGGAACGGGTTTAGTACGGTTTTATTTGGCATGGCTCTGGCACAACTTTGGCACGGTTTTATTTGGCACAGCTTTGGGATGGTGTTAGTTGGAACAACTTACTCACAACTAATTTGGAGCGGTTTTGGCACGGTCTGTTTTTGAACGACTTCAATGCGGGTACTCTGGAACGGCTTTGGCACAGCTATTTTGGAACGGCGTTGGAATGCATTTTTTACAAATGTATAGGAATTGAGAAGGATTGTTTTGGATGCAGATTCAAATTGAATTTGTATTTTTTGGCAAAAATTATTTGGCAATAATTGTAAAAAATATTTTTTCATCTCTACTTTTGCATCAACTAAAATATAAAAGCATACAACTATTATATTATCCCATTACTATAAAATAAAATTCAAACTATTCAATCCAAAAATATCAGATGTATTGTAATAATAACATGACATAAAGAGGAAGATTCAAAACTCTAAGTGACATGGCATACTAGTCAAGCCTCTCATTATCATCATCATTTGCATCTTGATTCGAGGATTGGGTGGCTTACCGGGAGTAAAAGATTGAGGGTGGTTTGCATTAACCCAATTCAATAATTGATTTAATTGTGCCTCATTTCGCTCAAACCTCTCCTCTGCACTCTTCCATTTCTTCTCAGCTATAAGTAGTTTTTCTTTTGTTTGAAGTAGTTTTTGCTTCAACAACAGTGTTTTCTTGTTGGCACCAGATTACAACCTTCACTCTAAATTAGTTGTATACAAAATATAGCCATCTAAATTATGTCAAACATGATTGATACGACTAGCCAACATTGAAGTTGAAATGCTATTTGGCACAGTTTAACATGTTAACATCAAACAAAATCGGAAGGCCGCACTATGAGAACACATTCAACGCACATGTGCTTGAAATCAAATATAAAGTGTCTCAACATATACATATCATTGTCCACTACTATTCTTCTATGTTATTTGGCATAAAAATAAATTGAATTTAATTTAGGCATTTCATCAAACACTTATCATATATAATTTATGTAGCAAAACTTTTACTATTACATTAAAGCACAATCAAGCATTTCATTCACCATAGACAATAACAACACTTGTTTAATGAAATTTAGCTCAAACATAAACCAAGTACATTATTGAGAAAATGCTATTTAAGACTCAACCAAATTTTTGAAAATAAGAAGGAATATTACCTTGAAATGTAGTGTATATAGAATACTAGCTTATCACGAACCAAATATTAGCAAGATTTGGTTTGGATGACTTGCTGATTTTCACGGCTTGGCAAGTTAGAGAGAATTTTAGGATGTTGAAATTTTTGAATTGAATGAAAATGAGGGTCTGATTCGAGATATATTAAACATTTTAGAACGGTTTTGGAACGTTAAGTGGAAAAATACCATTTCAAATCGAAAAAAGCCTTGGCGTTGCCACCGGCGTCGCAACGATTGAGACGACGGCCCAAATTTTTTGCCCAATGTCGCCCAATCGTCGCGACGGCGGAGGAGGACAGCGGTTTCAGAAATTTCTGGACGTGCCATCGTCCTCTGTCGTCACAACGGCAAGGACAACAGCTTGCCGTCGTCCCCTCATCGTCGCGATGGGGAGAGGACGGCACGCCGTCGCGACGACGAGAGTGACGGCAAGGAAAAAATATATCTGTAAGGGTATTATATATATCTGTAACATTGGAACGGATTTAGAATGGCAATAAATTCCGTTCTAAATTTGAAATTTGAAATTTGAAATTTGAAAATTGAAAATTGGAACGGCAATACAAAACCGTTCCAAACTCCTGAGTCAAATTTGGAACGGCAATGAGAAGGCCATTCCAGAATCCCAAGTTGGAACGACTTTTCAAAGCCGTTCCGATCGAATTTCCAAATTGGAACGGCTTTTTAATGCCGTTCCAAGATTTGGAACAGTAATGAATGTCATTCCAAATTGAAAAATTAGGGTTTGAAATGGCTTCATATTGCCGTTCTAGTTTGGAATGGAGTTGGAACAGTTTTAGTAGACCATTTTAATTTGGAACGGACTTTTTGTATAATATCATAAATGTTCCAAATTCGTGTCAAATTTGTGCCAGACAGAAACGATTTTTTGGAGCGACTGAAAAACCGTTCCAATTAACTAGATTTCTAGTAGTGTGAGCTAATAATTACTAAAGCTTCATGTAATGAATCCATAGAGTCCATAACTAATATGCCTTAGTGTGTTAATATGGATACATATTTTAGAAGAGTTCTAAATATGAAAAATCTGATAATTTTCGTGTACCACCTTTTAAGCAAGAAGAGAAGTTATTTTAGCTACTCTTTCCATCTCTTCTTGTTGCTAAAAGACTTCTAGTCCGAAGGAATTTGTGTTAGAGTCTTACGAAAGATGTTTATGAGGTTTAGAAGGTGTACGTCATCACAATGATTGTGTGGACAAATTAGAGATTGGAGTTTGAGGATCACGACTTAAGGATTTTAAGCACGCCAATTGGAATGTGATTCCAAAGATATGTTCTTTTAAATTATTTTCGACACTTTTCTATTAATGTTTGTTGTATGGTGAATGTGGAACGAGTTTGATGTATTATTCTACTGCATTTTTATTGTTGATTTATGGTTTTAAAATTTTAAAATTTGACCACTACCCTAGCAAGTCCTTTTCCTTTACACATAACTTTCTATCTAATGTCCAATTAACCTATCGTTTATGACATTGGAAACCTAATTCGTTCCTTTATCCAACAATAAAATTTCATCTCAATTGAATCTTTCTCAAAATTTGGCGGTCTTTCGATATTGTTGTGTCAACTCTTGTCAATTGTTGGATCTTTGATTTGTTTCCCACTTTTCCCATTTGAACCTACTTTTAAACTTCACCTCTACGTCAAAAACACCTAAAATAACCATAATTATGCACAAATTTTGTAAATCATACTCAATTACCTAAATTTGTACAAATAATGTGAGGAATACTAAAAAAGTTCAAAAACCAAGGTTTTTAGCTTCATTCACATATAACACATGAGATGAATGATTCCATCTTAGGGAGTCATCATACATCCTTAAAATTTTTTGCTTTAAAATATTTATTTCTCAAATTTATTTTTATTTTACTTTTATTATTTTTTAAAGTTTTTAATTTAAAATTTGACTAAAAAGTAAAATGAAATATTAATTTGTATGAAAAATTAAATTGGATAAAATATATTTTACAAATATAATATCACTATAAAATAAGATATTTTATGTTTATTACTGTATTTTTAAATAAGATCCATTTTTAATATTAGATTTTTAAAATCTAATTTAAAACTTATTTTCATCTTTCCTATTTTTTAGATTTATAATTAATAACATAATTAAATTGAGTAAAAAACTAATTAAAAGGGACAATACATATTTTGCAAAATTGAATTTCTAAAATCTAATTTATAATTGGATTTAGAAATTTTGTTCTAAAACCAAAATTCTATATTAAATGTAAATACGAAAATTTAAAATATATATAAAATAAAGTATTATTTCAGACTGTTTGGGAATGATATTGTGATAATTTAAACTAATTACCATTAAATAATTGTAATGTTGAAATTAATTACATTTTAAAAAATTATAAAAATAAAGTAGAATGTCAAATTTGGTTCCAACTTATCCAAGCCGTAGACCTTAATCTTATAACTTCAGATATATGCTTAATTACATTGCATTATATAGCATAGTATGAATATTATAGTCATGAATACTTATAGTTATGAGTATGAGTGTATATATAGATATAGATATGAATATATTGGTAAAGTTCTATGAGTAGGGTTTTTGTTTAAACTTAGAAGGGAAAACAATTTATGATTCTGAAACATGTAAAGATCGAAACGAACGCAGACGTCGAAAGTACCCTATTAAGTAGACATTGACACTGAGATATGAAAGTTAGAGCAAGTGAGATTAGATATTTCTGTAGTTTTAGTCGTGAACGATGGATAATAGACGTTGTGCGTATCAACCTATGTAGTATTGCAACTTCAAATTATAAGTGATTAAACACAGACATGATAGACATTGCCTCGTTTGCATCTCCCAGCATTTTGAGTTTGTCATTTATCAAAAAATTCCATTATCAAGTACGTTCTTCGTCGATAGGGGAAAAGAGACATCTATTAAATAAATGGCAATGAGTTCGACTTTAATTGTTTTCGATACACTGGAGCAAAAATGCTTTCACCATATACGGACACGTTTGGAAACGGTTCTTCTACTGCGAAAGAGTTAGGATACATGAGAATAACGTGAAAGTCTTGTTTGTATTTATTACAAGTGGAGTCCGATTTTTTTTAAGGTTTCAAGAAGATAGTCATATCGAATCCTCTCTCTTATTCAATGCATGGATTGCACGTTTTACAAAGGTACACATGGTTTGACATGGCAATTGAAATAATTTACTTCAAAAATTCTTAATATTGTAATAACAAGTACGGTGGTATTATATGACTCTAGAAATTATTTCAAAATAGTATGGTAATATATATACCTAGTAATCTTGTGGAGATCATATCTCCAATTCAAATAAGACAACAAATGAAGTCATTAACTCATTTTTCACTACTTCGCGTATGTTTGTTGTTAATACGAGAATCCATATTAGAATTCTTTCATGGTGGTGAGTTATTATCTACATCAAATATTTATATATATATATATATATATATATATATGATGTTTCTAACGATGATGGTTGGTAAAGATACTTGTAATGATGCGAATTCATCTCTTGGATACGTACACTACCGATAGCATGGACCCCATATATGAGGCCACACCATTCATGGTGAGTAATGTCTTGAGAGAGTAAGACTAACAAAGTGCTTAAGAATTCACACTGCTTTGTTTTTTATATTGAGACATAGGAATTATTAATTTTTTGGTGGCGATATCTCAAATCCAAATACGAAAACAAATGAAGTCATAAGTCATTATTTCACTACTTCTTGTACGTTTATTCTCAATGTAAGAATCAATATTAGTACTCTTTCATGACAATAAGCTCTTATCTAAGAATTCATGACGTTTTTGTTTTTATATTGAAATATGGGCAATTGTTATTATCATTTTTTTTTTCAAAGAATCTTACTTTTTCATCCTTCAATCTGAATATTGTGGTGTGGTTTCAAGAAAGCAATGGGTGGCATTAATAAAAGGGAAGGAAGAAGAAAGGAGTAAAAGGAGGAACTAAATGACATTTGTTCATCTATCATTTCACACCCTTATTTGTGATGCCAACAAATCTTAATTGAGAAAAACACGTCTGCAGGCCTAACTCACATCTGTTTCTCTGGTTTTCCACTTTACTCTCTAGTTTTCTGATGCCTTTGTTTCAAATGCTTTGTTTTCTTCACAGCTTCAATTTTTTTGATTTTATCTCTACATAATTTTTTTTTAATATATATATTTGAAATATAAGCCTTTTCCATTTCACAAACATCACAGATGAAACCCAGAAAATCAACGAAATTCATCTCTAATAAAAAAAGCATCAACATAATCACGTAAGAGTTCCACTACGGAAAAGGAGCCAAAGGGTTTTATATGTACCAGTAATTTGGGGACACTCTATATATGTGCTTAAATTTGAATGAAATAAATTTCAAATAATTATATTATTTTGTTTTATTTGTAGAATATATTAATTTATTTAAATATTTTGTTTTGTACTTATGCATTGTAATTAAAATAGGAATAAAAATAAAACTAAATAATATTTCATTATTAAGTTGAAAAACGGGACATATGTATTATTACTTAGTGTGACCAAAGTAGCTCTAAACTATCTTGGTAAATAATTTATTTATCATTGTATACATACACTTGTATGTATTGTTATACAATTATTGAATGATTTGATTTTATATAGAATTACAGGAATAGTGATTCGCCTTGGATGTGTGTGTGTGTGAGTGTATACACAAACTTATATATATGTTTGTAATTTGTAAAGTAAAATTGAAATTTTAGCATGGATAAAAATTACAATGAGCAATGTACAAAATCATAAAAAAATCAGATCATAAAAAGAGAAACTCATGTATTTCCAAGGGTAACTTTGCTGATAGTATAATCAGTTTAATCCACTTTTTATTTGGCTATGTTTTTTATCCATTTTTCATCTTTATTCATTTCATTAAACTCGGTACACTCCAACATTTATCACTATAAAATTTTCTTTCAAATTCAAATTTAAATTTTTTTCACTCTTACATATATAACTAACTATTTTTTAATCATTACATATATTTACAATCAAATCAATATATATACATATACACACACACACACACACTTACTCTTAAATTTATATATACTTATACTTTAAAAATTAATCATTATCCTTATATATAATCACATCATTCAATTATTATTATTATATATTTTATACACATGTAAATATACAAATTTAAATAAATTATATTATTTATCACATTAAAATCTTATTTCTAAACATACTATTCATCCAAAAAAAAATTCCTACAAGACATCATCTCTCAATGAAACGCCTCTCCCAAACAATTATTACAACGTTAAAAGTCAAATTGTTTCATTCATATCATTTTCATTCAATATCATATTACAGATATCTCCTAACAATTTTCTGACCTGAGAATTATCTTAACACAAGTGAATATTAACAAAGGCAGAGGAAAATTTTCAATTAGAGATTAATACGTACTCACATTAAGATTCTTTCAAACGCATAAGTCTTTTTATGCATATAAAAATACTCTAAAATTACATTATTACTCAATGTGCTGTTAGAAGTCACATACTCTATGTATGTACAGGTTTATAAAGTTATCATTTTTGAATGAAATAAATAAAATTATTTGAAATTAAAATTATAAAAATATGTAAAATAAGAAAACAAGAAAAGAATTAAAAACATTGCAAAGAGAGAGAGCTTGGAAAAATGACCATAACCATATAATTACCTACCTACATACATACAACCATTCATCTCTCTCTCTCTCACTCTCTCTCTCTCTATACACGCTTAATATAATTTTCTTAATAATATATTGCATGCATATATAATATAAAAATAATCAAATTAAATATGCACGCTTATGTTTCACATTGTTTGTAAACTTCTACACAAACAACGTATATTGTTTTTATCCCTTAAAAGAATTAACATAACATGATATATAGAATCTCAACTTTGCATTAATGCAGTAACTTGTGATTGTGAAACTTGAGAGGGTTGAAAAGGTAAAAGTTGATATTATGATAACTCAGCATTTATTAATAAGTCCATAAATATTTATCACCAAATTTTATCTCTCTCACCTAAACTGTTCTCAGAGTTTTTTTGTTTTTTTCCTTTCGTTTTCTTTATGTATTTATTTTCTTCAGCAACTTGTTGACAAATTCTATCTGGAAATTTATGACTATAACGTTCAACTGAGTTCACTCAAGACTTTTCGCAATATTTTTTCTTTTGAAATAAATGAATACTAGTAAAAACAATACATTTTATACTTGTGCATATTTGTTTACAAATAATACAAGTAAAAATATTTAAAAATTAAAAGTATAAAAATATTTAGAATAAAAAATAAAGAAATATTGAAAGAATATGAAATGAGAAGAAATTTGAGTGAAAATAAAATTCAAAAAGGTAAGTTAAAAGAGAAGAGAGAAAGAAAATTATAAAATAAAGTAAAATAATTTAGAATGAGGATAATTATGTAGTTTTTATTGTACAACCATAAAGACTTATTATAACATAGATATATAAATTAGGCATATGCCATTTTTCTAAATAGAAATTTAGAGTTTCTCCACCTTTTCACCCCATTGCTATTCTTTATTTCAAGAGCAACACTTGTCACTTTATTTACCCTGCGCTTCTACCCTGCGCTTCTAGGAATAATCATGCCATGAGAATTTTTCATTTATCTTTTCAATTTTAAAGAATTAGATTGTAATATTTAAACGTTGTGGAAAATTAGGAAAGAATTCAATACAAAATAACCAAATTTTTTCATAATTCAAATACAACTCGACTATCACATGGTGATCTCAAAATAATAATAACAATAATAATAAATGAATATGTACGCATTGATACAAAAATACATATGTGACAAAATATACTTTTTTTCAAATTATAATATACGATAAACCAAAAGATTGAGCTACACGTGTACAATGATATAAATATAAACGACAAAATATACTTTTTTTCATCTAACATACGAGTAACGGTAACCTACTATATAACTAATTACGCAACAATATAAATATAAGCGACAAAATATACTTTTTTTTATCATTTAACATACGAGTAACGGTAACCTACTATATAACTAATTACGCAACAATTTGATTTTACGTGATCAATCATGCAACCATGCACGTAAAATATGTACTCAACATAAAACACTTATTTTACGTGCTCAACATAAAACACTTATTTTGCAGCAAGCACATTTTAGAGATGAATATATTGCATTAACATGCAAACACAGTCTAATCATGATTTGCAAGCTTGTAAATTTAAATAAGAACATATACATACACAATTTAACCATAGAATGTGACAAAAATCCATTTATTCATGAAGCAAAATTCAATAAGTAATTCTTTCATCGTCCACTTTATTTTGGCTATGTTTCTTAGCCACCTTTTCGCATTTTTTTATCTTATCAATTTCATATAATCAAATATTTTATACCATAAAATAATATTTCAAATTCAAATTTAAATTTCACTCCGTTACATATATAATTAACCAATTATTTTTTAATTATTAAATTTATTTACAATCAGATCAATACCTATATATATATATACATACTCTCACATTTATATATACTTATACCCTTAAAAATCATTATCTATGTATATTATCACATCATTCATTATTATTATATATTTTAACATATTTAAATATAAAAATTCAAATAAATTATATGATTCATCACATCAAAATATTCTTTTCAAACATATTATCAATTTCAACATAACTTACCAAACATTATCTCCCAACAAAAGCCTCCTCCCAAATACAGCTTTTGTTCTCATTCCTTTCTCCTATCATACAACATTTCAAAATCTTCTTATTTATACATTAATTAAATACTATGGTCATATAATCAAACACACTGTTATTCATTTTCATCAAACAAGGACTTATGTACTTAACAATCAACACATTTTTGCTTCCTATGTAAAACCCTAATTAAAAATAGATAAATAAATGCAACATAATTCTCTCTACTTTTCTTCCACTTATACACATGTATATGTATTCTAAAATTCCAATTGAAAAAGACTAAATAGAAATAATGCAATTCCACAAATTGCCCTAGTTAGGGCAAATTCAGCTTTCACACGTTCATCCCTCCAACTCTTGCTCTATGCATACACGCACATATATACAAACACATGTATCTATCTATGTATATATATATATATGTATGTATATGTGTTGTACAAAACAAATAATATATAATATTAGGCTTCAGCGGTATTTAAAGGCCCTTCTTCTTCACTTCCTCACTTCCCATTCACTCTGTCTTCTCTTCTCTGCAACCTCTCTCTGCCTCTCTCTCTACATACACTCCATTAATCCTTCTCTTCTCAAGCTCCATTCAATCTGTATCCCCTCAAAATCCATGCCCACGCTCATATATTGACACTGATTACATGCACTTGTTTGGAATTCGGCTGTTGCGGATTCATTCTCGCGACGTGAGTTCGCCGCGGATCGCGCATCAGAAGGGTTCCTACTTTGGTTTTTGAGTTCTGAATTCCTCGACGAGAACTGGTGGTGGTTTTCGTCGAAATCTGCCGTTGAAGTGACTTGGTGTTGCCATGACTTCTCCCAGTGCTCCAGCGAAATCTCAACCACTGCACAATTTTACGCTGCCGCTTCTCAAATGGAATAAGGACGGGAAATCCAGCGGCCAACACAAGCGCCGCCGTTCCATGAAATCGCCGTCGCGGAGGCCTAATACGTCCTCCGCGTCGCACATCGTCCAGTCGCCGTTGGGAGATTCCGTTTCGGCGATCCTGCCTCGACATCAGTCTCCGTTGGCGGACTCCTCGGCGGTGGCGTCACTGCGTGAGCCACAGGTTGGTGGCCTCGACTTGGGGAAGCAGTCTCTGGCTCGTCGAGATTTATCTAAAGTGCAACCGGTTCGCGACTGGGTGAAACGCTCGCCTGTTGGTAGTGATCCTGTGCCGCATTTGCCCAGGCGTGATTCCACTTCGGAATCGGGGGGTTTGGGTAAAAGTACTTTAATTGATTACCGAAGAAACAATTCGAAGAATTCGACGTCGGATAGCATAAAGAATGCGGTTGGCTCAATAAATTCCGAACGAGCCATCAACAAATCTGAAGAAAAAAGGAAAGCTAAAGAAGTCACTCTGGCCAGGTTTAAGAAATCAAAAATCTCAATTGAGACTCCTGTAAAGAACGAGGGGGAAGAGAGGCCAGCGAACAGCGACGATTCTGATATGGATGACGGAAACAATGAGGTCCAGGAACAGGCGAACGTTGATCTTGACATCGAGGATGATGTCAAGATTTGGAACCTCAGACCTCGCAAGCCCATACAGAAGTCGATGAATGGAGGTTCCAGAAAAAACAATGCGCCTTCAATGTCTGAAAAGAGTAAAGCTCAGTCATCCTCCAAGAATCTGCCTAACAAGGGGAAATGCAAAGGCGGCTGCGAGAAGGAGAAGAGTAAGCTAAGCATTTCTGTTTCCCTGTCAAAAGCAGAGATTGAGGAGGATTTTTTCCCTCTGACGGGATCAAAGCCAGCGAGGAGGCCGAGGAAGAGGCCGAAGAATGTGCAGAAACAACTAGATGTAAGGCACTTTCTGATTTGATTATTGGACGTGAATTTCGGTTTCTTGAATGATTTCTGATATCAGTCTGTAGAATAAGAGATTGGTTTATCTAATATTTGTGGATTGCAGTCTCTTTTTCCAGGATTGTGGCTGGTGTCGATAAGTGCTGATTCGTACAAGGTTTCTGAAAATTCTTTGAAGGCATGATTCTTTCTCGTCAGGATTGATTAGATTAAGATTATAATTCTTTGCTGCTTGCTGATGCAGATTGACTTGTGCTGTATGCAGGGGTAGATGCAATCCCTTGACAGATGCTTATGCCCTTCACAGCTGTGTTCTGTGGTGTTTTGCCCTCCAAAGTTGATGATGACATTCAAAGGCACAATCTGCGTTTGTTGAAAGAAGAAGAGATTTTTCTTTTGGGACTTAGTTTCCCAGTTTTTCCTATCCCCCACCCCTCATCCCTCACCCCCCAACCCTGGTCATGCTGATCTCTCCCATAAATGGACAGATGTGTAATAGTTGTTTCTTCTATTTATCAGTAGTGACAGTTGTAAATATTGATTTCCTAATCTTGAAGCTATTCTGTTTCAGTGCTCTCATTTGCTGTTGTCTTCCTTTTGTTTCTTTTATTTGCAAATTTATTACTGCTCAGATTTTTCTTTCCTTGCGAATTTTGATTGTTCTGAGTTGTGCTGTGAAGCCAAGAAGCTGATATGGCTTTTCCTGTGTGTAGCATGATATATCTATAGTGATACAGCTCAGATATTCTCATACATGGTGTTCCACTGTCATTTTTAATTTTGTGCTCATTACATAACCAATTCTGAACTCTCATCAAGAATTTATGATGACATTTGATATGAAAAACAAAATCTAATGTGGTAATTCTGTGTGGCTGGTATTGACTAAAGTGGAAGAGTGGCTGTGCTATGGTCATATGCAATTCCCATTCAAATTTTTTGGCATGTAGTAGTGAATATTAATACCTGAAAGATAGAGGCCATGATTTTTAGCAAAACCCAGGCAAATGCTCTGGACCCCTTCTTATGGCTGGCTGCCTCTGCAACTGCATAATGTGGAGTATAAAAGAACTGCCAAAATTCTTTACTCTATAAATTTGCTGATGCAAAGGTAAGGGCAGAGGTACTTAATGGAAATTTATTAATATCTTTGTAAATAAACTAACCAAGAAAGAAAATGATGTGGGATTTCTTCATGAAGATCAAAGGTGATCTTCTCGAGTATATATGAATACTTCTTTTTTCCAAGTAACTCATTGGGAAAATCAATAAACAAATGGTTTGAATACCCTAATGGAACAATAATGGTGATGAAGCAAGTACTTGTCTGATAAATTAAAGCAAATGGATTATGCTATAAAGGGGATCTATATATAGCATTTTAGTATGAATTTTTTTCTTGGAAGTGAATTTCAGGTTTATCTGGGAAAAACCTTGTAAGTGAGAAAACAACTTGTGTTCTTTGTTTAAACCGTTCATGAAGTCCTGAAGCTTGTCTTGCTCAATCTGTTCTGTTTTCTTTTCATTCCTTCTAGGTTATCTTTCTTTTATGCTATCTTTGGGCCTTGCATTTTGGTGAGGAAAAGGAAAATGACAAAATTAAAGCACAAAGAAACAAATTAGTGAAAGAAAGGAAAACAAATACTCTAAAAGAAGACTTTTATCTATACCCCTAGAAGTGGAGGCCCAATGACTCAACTATTTCCACCAGTATTTTCCACAAATCTATGGATCAAATCCCGGTCCTTTTCTCTTTTAATCTCGTCTTGTATCTTGAAAATAAGCTTTCAAGAAGTCTTCTCACAGCCACAGACTAGGCGAGCTTGGTTTTATGCTGCCCTTGATCTCAGCTGCTAAATAATGAAATCCAGCATTGTGTCCATGCCATGTACATTTCATTTTATTTACACATATTATAAAACTAGGGGGCAGGTGCAGGATTAGGAATTTAAACTTGAAAATGGGATTATAATAGAGAACGCTAGTGTAATAAGTCTGCTAAGGGAAAGGGGTTGGCTCATGTCTTGGAATGGGATGATGGCAAACAAGTATTGGTTGGCTTGACTTTTAGATGAAGGAGGTGAGACTTCCAAAGTTCCTCTTCCAAACTTTTATTTCAAGATTTGGGCCCCATATGCTAGACTGACTGATGGCTTTATATCATTGTAATACTAGAGCGGGTACAACAACTAGTGATTTTGATAATCAAGTTTCTCTTGCTTGATGTTCCTACTTAAACTATCGCTTGTTCCCAATTGACCTTGAGACTTGAAAATCTTAAGCCTTTGGCATGATTCTCTTCATATAACTTGTTCAAGGTTCACTATGATTAACCAGTATGTTGCATTTGGTTAGATGTTCTCATCTAAGAAACACAAGTGTTTAGAATTTACCTTTTTTTTTTTTTTTAAATGTGTAAGCTATTTGTCTGATATGTGCTTAGCTTATAGTATAAACCTAATATCATTTTTGGTCTACTTAATCGCACAAATCCCACTTATAAAACATATGAACACTATTTGTAGGTTTGCCATGACAAATGCTGGCTATGATTGTTTTTCTTTAATCTCAAACAACATACACACTTTAATCATTAAACGTTTTAAGTTTAATCTTTTTTTTATCTTATTTTTACATAAATTTTTATAAAAATATGTCAAAGTACAGTAATAAGCTACGCCTCTTTACAGGTTAAAGCCCATTAATTAAATAGCCCATTTAAAAAATTTGGCCCAAACTCAGAGCCCATTAGCCACACGAGAAGGAGTTGAGTAAAACTTCAGGTGTTGGGAAAAATGGAAATGAAATGGAGGAAAAGGAGGAAGGTAGATTGGCTGATGGGGTCATTGAAGACCACTGGTGGTGGGCCGCCGCGAGCGCCGCCCAATTAAGGTGGGGCATTTCGGTGTACCGAAAGGGCTACGCCGGCGATTCGTGCTTTATGCCGTTCAAAGCCTTCGCCGTTGCTTCCCTCTTCGTTGGCGCTGCCGCCTCCGTAGCCGTCGCTTCCCTCCGAGTTTCGGGCGTCCGATCTGTGAGAATTCAATTCTGATCCTCTTCTCGTTTTTTTTGGGATTGCTGCAATGCTAATTATTCTTGAGAAAGACGTGCATCGCTTCTTGTTTTTAACTTCGAACCTGCTCTTCGATTTGGAACTAGGGTTCTTTTTTATGTCTTGTATGTTTATTTGTTGGTCTATGTCATTTATCTTAATGAAATAAAGACATGCTAATGATCATTGGCTTAGATAATCTAGCATTTTGTTAAATTGACAATCCTACCTTTGTACTGCTAACTTGAGAATTTTTTAATCCTAAATCCTTCAATGTGGTATCCGGGTTGTTGGCAGGATTCTGTAAGTTGGGGTTGTATCAGCCCAACTTTTGCTTAGAATCTCAACTTCAGCAATTCTTAACTTTGTGTATGCCTGGCCTATGATTTGATCGGTAGTTCTTGCTGAAGTTATGAGGGCACATACCATGGCTAGTTGATTTTTTCTTTTCCTATGCATTCTGTCCTGTTGCCATTGTTGTTTTTCATCCAAGGGAAATGTTGTCAAAATGTGAAGGCTAAGTGTTAAAAATTGCTGTATTAGATAACTTCATTCGCTTAAATGTTCGCCATATGTTATTCTCATTTCTCATTCTTAAAACTTCGAAGTTCTTTGCTTCTCTAGCAGGCTTCGCAGAATTTGGCATAAATGGGTGTTTCAAATAAATTTCCTTCCTCTGCATCCATGCTTGAATTGTTTAATATCCTTACGGGACATGCTGTGTATCTTGTAGGTGGAAGACATGAAAGCCTTAGGCGCAAATGTAAGGACTGGGCTGGGGCTACGTCCAAGGGCACGTGATGAATAGATGGCTTTAGATTTAGTCGATTTTCCTCTTCAAATGGAATCGGCTTCTTTCTACCCATGTGTCCAAGACATTTATGAAGAGAAGCGCAATGAAGTACAAGGACCTAGCATGACAGTAGTTGTACATCTCTTTCTTTGTTTAGGGTAGTAATTTCTAAGCCTTCAACTGGAGAAGTTTTGCTATCACTTATTGTTGAGTTTGATGCAATGATCATTGATGTTTTACAAATATGATCTCAATGACCACCAGTCCTTTAATCTGTCAGGAAGTAAATAATCTTTCTTACCTACACATGGACTACGTCAAGTTGTTGGAATAATTTCCTGTGATCCTCTCAATCAATATGATCATCACATTTCACTCTACAATTTTTTCCCTTTATTTCCCATCCTCTCTTGTTGCTGAACGTGTGTGTGTATTTTTTCTTCTAGAAATCATAAATTACTTCTGCAGGAGGATTTTGATAGCTAAGGTGGAAAAGCCTGAAGTTATGCTATATTGAAATTGCAGCTGTCATAGACTGAAGGGAACCTTCCACAAATGGAAATCAAGAAAATTTCAAAGGATAGCCACAAATTTCTTCAGTCCTAACCAAAATGGAGATGTCATACATGTGCATGATGCACGACATTTCAAGAGAAATTTTCTAATCTGGAATAGGATGATGGAAAAAGAGTATTTGGCAAAAGGGTCAACAAAATGGAAGAAGAGGTAAAAATTAGTGAAAAAACCAGCCATCAAATACAAGACTTCAGCATTAGATTCCCATCATTCCGAGACAAACATAAACTTTGAGGTTGGTTGATGGGTATGGCTCCATTGTGGAAACATCTGATCAAACCCATTGTTTGGCCCCGGGCTGGAATATATACTTGGCATGTTTGAATTTGTTGCCTTCAATGAGTTTCAGAAGTGAAAAATACAATTATCTCAGTACCAGGTCAAAATTGACAATGCATATCTACAGCTCCCCAATAATTAATTTCCATCTAGTATGGTGAAGTCTACATTGTACAGTTAAATAATTAACAGAGCACATTCATGTATTCCACCTCGCAGAAACACACATTCATGATAAACAAAATTGAGTGAAATGTTCTTGACAGTCATTCTGAATTCTTTCTAGAGCCTTGCTGACAATTTTGTACGTATAAAGCACTATGCACAGTTAAAAACCATAGAAAACAACAGTGGGGGGACAAAAAAAAGGAACATCTATGGAATTCCAATATCCACGCAGAAAAAAATTTACCCCTTGGGTTCAAATAAAAGTTCCGTGAAAAACCCATATGCTGCAGCAGCTGCAATGCCGAAACCTGCAAGAATGATGAGGCCATAAGAAACTCCCTCTGTGGCTGGGCATACTAGAAGATATGTTCATTCAAAAAACAGGAAAAAAAAAACAGTGGTTAAATATTTAAAGACTGAAATCAGATTCAAGGACGCCAACCAATCAAACAGATGTATTAGGTGCCAAATTGCTGGGATGTATATATGTCGACGCGAAAGCAATCATCGGGAGGACCATATATTTTCATGCAGAAGGAATTTTTGCTGAAATGGTTATCTTGTGCATGCATCGTCATGACCAAAAGTTCAAAATTATTTCAGAGGGATTGTCTTCTTGCCGACCAAATTGTCTTACCAGAATGTTGCAGAAGTCAAAGTGCTGACTCTGCAAATATTGAAACAATAAGTTGAACCACCAAACACTGCATTTCTGAGTTAGCAAAATTTTCTCCTATATTAAAACATTCTGGCAACAGAGGTTGTTTAATCCTGGGTGTGCGAAGTTTATGTGCTATAATCTCATTTTTGAATCCTAAAATATGTATCAAAGGTGACAAAATGGTTGGAATGGTGACTGGCAGAACCATTGATGTTGCCCGCTGGATAGGATGGAGTTCCCAGCCAAAATGGTTGCCAATGTGCAATTAAAGGGTAAATTCCACTATAACCTACATTTTTACTAGGCAACCCCAACCCTACCCATACTGTAAACCCCAACTCTCTCTTGACTCACAAAGAATAAAAACAAATAATAAAGATATACATGAAAATAAAATATGCTCTAATGGTGCCCATTATCTTAACTATAAGGTAATGGGTTCAAATCTTTGGGATAGTGTGTGTAAGTTGGGTAAGTGAATGGGTAATTTTTTTTAAAAAAATGTCATAGCCAATAGCCAATGCATAACCCACAATAAAATTCCCCAAATACCCCCATCAGAATAGATCGTATGTCTTTGTGATAGGCAAGTTAACATAGAACTAGTTATCACTTATAGAGTTTCAACATTGATATTGTTGAAAATCAGAAATTGATTGCCTAACATATTTACCAGATCAAAATAATAAAAAGATCTATTCACCGTATACTAGTACTAGTCCAAATTCACTATTATTAAAGTTCAAGTTCATGCCATTCGCCATGACATTGAAATATCAATAAAGGAACAATATTATGGATTAGTCCTTTGTGCATTTGCCTTTAGT
Source organism: Avicennia marina (assembly GCA_019155195.1). NCBI lineage: Eukaryota > Viridiplantae > Streptophyta > Magnoliopsida > Lamiales > Acanthaceae > Avicennia > Avicennia marina. The sequence continues at coordinate 9,771,617 of CM032782.1, forward strand.
GGCCAAACCACTTTATATCCTTATGCTCTCCCTTAAATCCTTTTTAAATTCATTATGGTAGGGAAAATTGCACAAATCCTTTTTAAATACATTATGGTAGAGAAAATAGCATGAAGGTGAAAGCTACCATAGATGCTCATCCCACAGAAGAGAGAATTGTACAAGAGTGTGGGTTGCCATTGATGTCCATCGCGCAATAAAGAGTAAACCTATTGAAAGAGAAGGCCATTGTGGTTATCCTTCTCCTACAAATGAGAACTACAGTAGTCATCATACCTTGAAATACTAGTTCAGCACTATTGACGAGGAAGATGATGACTATGACACTTCATGTAATACTCCAATCATCGATCTCTGTATTCAACTTGTGAGGGTGCATTGAAAGTCGAAGGGTGATTGTCTATAATATATACAAGATTACAATATAAGCAAAAGTTCTTTTCTTAATGCTAATTATAAGTCAATGTTCATTATATGAGATTTCTAGGTTTATTATATTCACTTATATGAGAATATTATCATTTAGCACTTTGAGCAATTGTCCATCTAGGCTTAATGGCCAACCTACATTATAATACATTATGTTTAACTGTTTTTCACTTTAATCTTCTTTAAGTTCAATGGTCAATAAAAATGCATGTGACACTTCATCCAGACCAATTTTTCCTCTCCCTCTCTCTCTTAAATAATTTGTAAAACATGAGTTATATTCTAAAGATGGAACAATTCTTTTTCTTAGAAATAGGAATGTTAAATTTCAAAAGTAAATTACGTCAAAAAAAATAAAATTCAAGAGTAACTTGAGCTCAAACTACTCAAATTCATTTAATTCAATCTTGTAAAAAGTGAACTCGAGCTAAAATTTAAGTCAAATAATAATATTGAACTAGAAAAAAAACTTTCAAAATTCAAGTTCAAATTCAATAAGACGCAAAACATTTTTAAGTTTAATTGAATTTGATGTTTTAAGTTTAATTGAATTTGAGTTGAATGATATAATTTATTAATACTTGACTTAAAATATGAGAAAAATCCACAATTCAAACTTTAGCTCTCATAAATAGCACAAAGAATATGGTTCATCTCTATACATAACAATAAATTATCAAATTTTGCTTGAGATGTGTTATCTGAAATTTAAATTGGCAATTCTTGTTATTATATTAAAAGTTTTATTTTCTTTGTATAAATATTTTCATATATTGTATATGTGTTTTATTTTTATAATTTATGATTTAGTAAAATTTAGACACTTATGTATGGCATAATCATCAAATATTGTATAATTGTATTGATTAGATGAAGTTTAAATTAATTAATATAAATAGAGAGAGGAAATATAAAAGACACAAAGTGGAAAATTGGATAATGAAAAATTGAAAAATTTTTTATATTTTCTTGATAATATAATAACGAAAACAATATATAAACTTTAATATTATATCAACAAATTTTATAAAAATAAAAGTGAAAGAAAAAAAGAAAGGAAACAACAAATAGAAGCAAAGCAAATTAACTTAACAATGAGAAGAACAAAATATAAATGAAAATAGGGTTGTTTTAGTAATCAAAGATAGTTAATAATGTTTCATACTTAATAATATAGTATAATAGTATATATGTGCTTTATTTTAAAAATAACAAATAAACGCCCTGTTTTTTTGGTGTGGAGTGTGTGTGTCCCCGCCACATTTTGAGTTCAGTGGGACAGAATAATGGGCTGGATCAAAAGCGGGCCACTAGTCCAAAAATTCGACGCCGACCCCATATTCTAGCCCATTCCCTTGGCCCAGTTAAGAAGGCAAGTAAGGGCATTTACGTAACTTCCAGTTCGAAATTTGAATCAGGAGCAAAGTTTGGGTGGGAAATTAGTGGGGCGGATAGTGGCAATAACCGTCTTAACCGTCAGTACCCAAATCAAAGACGCACATCCGCACTAAATAATAATAATAAAAAAAAAAAAAGAACAGAGGACAAAATAAAAAAATAAAAAATAAAAAGTGGCCATATTCCACTTCCAAGAATCCTCTGTAAATTCTGCAGACTGCAAACCGAGCAAAACTTGCTGAAAACCGGATCACCGCAATCCCTGCATCCATAATCACACTTGGGGATCAACTATTTTTGGAATGTATTCTGCTGATTCTGTTGACGAGTGTCTGTGCGTTGGTTGAGAGTTGAAGGGAGTGAGATTGAGCAGAGATCAGTAATTGAAGGGAAGATGACAAGGAGAGCGGTGCAGCATGAGGAGATGGGAGAGATAAGGAAAGGGCCGTGGAGAGCAGAAGAGGATCAAGTGCTGATAAACCACGTGAAGAATTACGGGCCAAGGGACTGGAGCTCCATTCGATCCAAAGGCCTCCTGCGCCGCACCGGAAAGTCCTGCCGCCTCCGCTGGGTCAACAAACTCCGCCCTGACTTGAAGACGTACGTGTGGCAGTACTTCTGTCTGGTGTGCGTGAATGTGGGAATTCAATCGACTCAGTATGATGGAGCTCTTTGTGTGTGTGTGCGTGCGTGTGTGTGTTGAGTGTGAGTTTGATATGTGTTCGACGAAATGAGGAAGCCCTGGTTGGGGAACAATAGTGCGTCTTTTTGCTTTTTGGGAGGCACTAGGCAGGTATTTATTTTATCAATAATGGGCAAATTCAGGCTTGGTGGTTTCCTCCCACCCCAACCCGAGATTAACTTTATAGGCGAAAAAATGCTTTCTTGAATGCCCTATTTAGTAGATTTTCCTGTTCCATGGCTATAAGGGAGGTTGTGTTTTCTGAATGAACCATCATATCTGACTGTATGCATTGAAATTGTTGCAATGGCATCATGCTCCAGTGATTTAGAGTTTGATAAAGAGCTTCATGTTGGTCTCTGTCTCTTGCTGATACTCTACGGCATCTGTTATTTTGATAGCATCCCATCCTCTGGTGAATATTTGAAGCATATGTTCTCTCTCACACTCTCTCTCTCTTTGTTTCCTGTAGAGGGGTGAAGTTTTCGGCGGAGGAGGAGAGAACAATGATCGATCTGCAAGCGCAATTTGGGAACAAATGGGCCAGAATCGCCACATACTTGCCCGGAAGAACAGACAACGATGTCAAGAATTTCTGGAGCAGCAGGCAGAAGAGGCTGGCAAGGATTCTGCAGACTTCTCAGCCATCTTCCAGCAACCTCCAGAAGAATAGTAGCCGGGAAGGAGTCCAGGCCCCCGCCTTTCAAGATGTTCCCTCTCTGGAGGTGTGAAACCTTTTCCCTCTCTTGATCATAGACCAATGGTTTTACCAACAATTCGCATAAAGTTTATGGTTGATTCATATCCTCAGGCTTCTAAGTTCAGCTCATCCACGGAGGAGGAACCACTGGCAAAGCCACAACCGTCCTTGCTGTCACACATTGGTGATCCTGAGGCTATCAAAATGGTGTCTTTTCAGGACATTGTGCATCCAAGCTCACTCAGTTATGAACACTGTCCTCTTCAAATTGACTACACTACTCCTGAGAAGAAACCTTTCTCTGAGTCACAGTCACCTCTTTCCTTCCCTCAGATGCCACAGCTCCAACCTGTCTTCCCTCTGCCACCAGAAAGCCAAAACTTCATCACTAGATTTGGAGATCCGGGTTTTCTGGATGAGTTTAAGCATTCGAGTGGATCTGCATTGGGCGCTGGACAACTTCCTATCGAACCACTGATTTTTGCACCAGAGAGAGGCTGTCAAGTTGCAGGAAGTGCAGAAAGTCACGATGCAGTGGACATCAGCAGTTTCATTGATGACTTCCCGCCCATTGACATATTTGATGATATTGAACCACTTCCCAGCCCATCTGATTGGACATGAGTGGATCAACCTTTCGGCCTGTTCGCAAGTCAGCTTATTTTTACTTCAAATCTAACAAGTAGGTTATTCCATATAGGTTTTCATTGCTGTAGTTAATTCTTCTGTATTGGCTTAGCTTTCTAATTGGCATTCTGGATTCACTCTTATCACTGGCCACATCTTCAAATGATTGACACTTACTCTGTCACTGCCTCACCACACATTTGTTCGTATTACTGCATAACATATTCAAGCTTATGCTTACTATAAAACCTTTCGAGAGCATACCCCTGGAGAAAATTTACCAAGATAATGGAGCGTTATTGAATCTTTTCTACCGTATTGGCAAATGATAAACACGTTCAGTACAGATCAGAAAAGAAAAGTTGAAATGTAAGATATTACCATCTGCATAAAGGAAATACCCCGTAATTTCTCCAAAAGATAGGTATCAACCATGTAAATTGTTGCTTTCATTATTCAAATTGTGATTAATCAAACAGAAGACTTAGCATTGACAAGCCGCCTAGTGGTTGGTATTTGATACACAGAAAAGAATGATGTTAGGGAATGTCAATTCACATGGAGTTTTGAGCAGGGTCATCCGATAACTTGACTAATGAGATGCCAACCAGGCCGTTGGGTGAGCCGACAAAGTCTCCACTAGTACAGGACTGATTTTCACCCAAAATTATGGGTCTGCGAAAGACTGAATATGCGCAATACTCAACCTCACACACGGTAACATCTGGCATACATCCAGAAACAGCAGCTCCAACTGCTTCCCCTGGAAGCAAATTTGAGGGTAAATAACAATTGCTGAAGAAAACCAACTATGCTGATAACTGATCATACAATAGCAGTATTTCATGCTGTATGCAGAAAGATGAGAAAAAAATGGAGATTTATACCATTCAAGCGCCAACAAGAAACTACTTACTGACAGACGGACTAAAATCTTACCATGAGTGACTAGCAACAAGTTGTCTGAAGGAAATTTGTCAGCAAGGGTCTTGAGCACTTGAAGATATCTGTCCCGAGCATCTTCCACTGTCTCTTGCCATTTTGGCAGCTAGTCAAAAGAGAGACCATTTTTAGCATGGGAAACTTCAACTAGTACAAATAAACAATGGATGATAGCACTTAAGCATAAAACCAATAGGTAAGGTTACCTCCTTATAAACAAATTCGATGGTTTTATCAACAGTCCCAGCTGGTAAAACAGCTTCACACTGCAATATATCAAAACTAAAAGCCCCCTCGTTAGGAGCCACAGCATCTCGAATAGCTAGGGAGTTTATCATCTCGGACAATCCATATTCAATTGAAACCTAAAATATACACAAAAGAACTTTATTAATAAATCATGAATGGGTGTGGATCAACTCCGAAGAAAGATGCAGATAAATAATCAGGCAACTTAGGTCCTAAACATTTCTCCATGTGAATGCTGGTGGATCATCTTTATGGAATTTGCAAAATGATCACAAATTTCTCTACATAGTAAATTTTGGAATTTGATATTGCATGTCAAGATGTAGACGAGCAAAACAGAACAAATTCATTCGGAATGCTGAAAAGACACTATATCAACGCTTAAAATTATAAAGCATGAATAAAAGAAATCACTGCATTTACATAGAATGATCAAGAATTTCTAAATCAACAATACTCATGATTAATCCATGTTAATAAATTAATTCCTACTACAAAGTAGAAACCAATAAGTGTATAAACTCATTCCAAAGGGCAGGCAAATACAGAGTAACCTGAAATTTCATCAAACGAAGCACTTTCCTCATGATATAAATACTCTCTCGATCTGCGAAAGCTTATGCTGGCACAAATTAACATTTAAAAATAAATTTCTCGATGTCAGAACCCAATCAACAAGCTCACAGTCACAACTCCATTTGATGAAACAAATAAAAAACAATAACGAGAAAAGGATTCAAATTCAAACGATCTTAAAACCAGATTTTCATGCACATCTTCGCCATTATTAGTAGCAATTTAATCAGTGGCAACTAAATCCACAAGAAAAGGGAAAATGGAAAAACTAATGATAAAGAAATAGTCACCATTGCGGACAAAACGCCAATACATTTTCTCATACATGAGCTTACGTCATTTCGTGCAAATATATATATGTTAAAAATAATCGACCTTGATTCTAGAAGGATCGATAACGACGCCGTTGGAAGACAAGTCGTTCGGATCATCGGAATTACTTGCAACGGCGCACAAGGCGGTGGCGACTTCAGCGGCGGTCTCGAGGCAGCGAAGAAAGGGTGACACAAACGCCCGATGGATCGGGAAACCAAGCTGCTTTCGCAACTTTTCTCCGGTGTGGAAAGCCCGAACCCTGCCGTCTCCGTCCAGCGGGGGGTCCCAGGGGCGGGAAGCCGACGCCGCCCAGAGAGGCACGACGTTGTCCAACCTGTCTCCGTGGCGCATTACGACAACGTGTTGATAGAACTGCGGCTTCGCTGGGGCGTCGCCATTGACGTAACCATCTCCGTCGGACGAACCCATTAAGAGGATTTGGGACAAGCTTCTCGGAGCTGCTGCGAACTTTGCAGTTAGTCCTATCCGTCGATACATAGGATTGCGGTGTCCGAGAGCTTCTATTTTATAAGTGATACGGCGTGTCGTCTCTGATTGGCTAAAGAGGCGGAGGAAGATCGCCTGCACCCACGAGACCGCTGCACCAGCCAATTATCATTGACTTGGAACTTCTAAAAATGCTCTTTTATTTTCTTTACATTATGATTTTTTTAACAATTTAATTTGAATTTTAAATAAATTATACAAACAACTAAAATTCTAAATGTGTGTATCAAATTGATTTAAATCACAATTTCAAAGGATGTCTTTTATATCATTTTGATTTAAGTCACCATTTCAATGGATGTCTTTTATATCATTTTGATTTAAATCATCAAATTGACTTAAACCAATTAAATAATTCTACCCTTTGTAATAGTTGAATAAATAAATAATGTTTATAACTTCACTATAGTCTAGAAAATACTAATATGATTATCTAGCAAATATTGCTTTTTAATTCTTTTGGTTAAAATAAAAGAAAATACGCATACATGTGATCAACTAGATTAACACACTATCAACTTCAAATTCCTTTATCACATTCAAATTCTTTACCCTTCAAACATTTATCAATATTCTATGTGTATCTTACAAAATAGCAACAAAATTTTGGTTTCTTAGGAGCCTTGATCCAATAACAAACTTCACTTCTTTTATCCCTCTCTTAAATTATGCACTCTCATAGTAATTTATTCCATGATTTTTTATTAAATTTGTTGGGCTTAAAAAACTCAATAAAGTTAGTGAACAACTTTCAACGAATAACACTCGAGGTCCGTTAGACCAAGTGAGTAAATAAATTAGGCTATGTTTGGAACCCATTTTTAATATTCAATATACTATCAAACACATGCTACCAAATATATTACTAAATAAAATTTTTATTTAAATTCAAATTTAAAATTTTCCTAGTTAATTATTATTCTATTATTACACTTGTTTCTAATCAAATTAATATCTATACATATACCCATATATACTCACATTTTTATATACTTATACTCTATAAATTAATCATTATCCTTATATATTATCATATCATTTAATTATTATAATATATATTGTACATGTATATTCCAATAAGTAAAAAATTTTAAAATATAAAAATTACACTATTGATCATATTATTCATCCTAAGAGAACTCAAACCAAACATTACCTTTATTCAAAACCCCACTTCCAAACATAGGAGTCCACCACACCTCAACTTTCAACTTGACAATGTTCAATTCATACTTCAGTATCTCAATAAATCTCCACTCCACATATGAGTCTTTCAAATTAAGTCATCAAAGGTCATTTCAGAAAATATTCCAATAAAATATGATCGTTCGAATAACAAATCAATTTAAAGAAACACCTAAAGGAGGCTAATCAAGCATTCATTGCGGAGAGCCATCCATATGACCAAACGAGTGATGCAATAACCTATCATTTTTGCGAGCCTTTTGCAGGATCTAACCACTATGGAACCAATAAAACATTACTTTTCATTTTCATTCGAAGTTGAATTGTCGATTCTAATTCGACAGATGTATTTGTAGGATAAAATTCTTAAATAATAAGAAAACTTGATGCAAGATCAAATAATCTGGATCAAATTGAATTTTGTAGATTCTATTGTTTAATTTTAATCTTCTGATTCTTCTTTTAAGGATACTTAGTTTGAAACTTGAACAATCTTTAAGGAAAAGGTTTGTGTTTAATTTTCCTTGAGGATTGTTAAGGCCTCAGCAATACAGATCTTTGGACTTAACATTATAATTTTGGATCAAATGCTGGATTTGAGGACTTTGACGAAGAGTACCTTGAATTTGGTGACGAAGTTCTTGGAATTTAGCAAAGAACACGACTGACATCTTGAAATTTGGCGAAGAACACGATGAACTTCTTTGAATTTTGGAAAGAATACGGTGAACTTCTTGAATTTGACGAAAAACACTGCGAACTTCTTTGACGTGATTTCATTAGTCGTCAGAGTTTGGACCTATTCAACAACTTAATAGAGTCTTCATCCATTAGATTTCTAATAGGATTTTGTCACTTAGAGTCTTCATCCCTTAGATTTCTAATAAGATTTTGTCACTTAGAGTCTTCATTCCTTATACTTCTAATAGGATTTTAACACTTAAAGTATTTATTACTTGGATTTTTAACAGGATTTTGCCTCTTAGAGTTTTCATCATTTAAACTTCTAATAGGATTTTGCCACTTGTTACCATTTAACTTTAATGTAATAATAAAATTTTATATTATACATTTTTGAAAATATAATTTTTCCATGAAATTTAAATTTCTAAATTTGAACTTATTATCATATTTCTTATATTTTTAGAAACCTTTTAGATATCCATTTTATATTTTTATGGTTTACATGCTAAACATAAAAATATTTAATTATATATTTTTTACAAAACTTAATTTTCAAATACTTTATATATTTCAGAAAATATGTTATAATATCTTAATTGGAAGATATTCTAAGTTCATATTTTCAAAATTTTATTAAATTTAATTTTTATTTCATGACATATAATTCTTAAAATATATATTTTTATTATTTAAATAATGTATTTGAAACATGTAACAAATCTTGAATTTTTTAATTTTGATAAAATATAAATCTTTATTTTTAATTTTTAGAAAAATTTAAATTTATTTTTATGAGTTAGAAAATAAAATTTATGCTCTTATAACATAAATCTTAAAAATTATTTTTCTAGTTTAATTATAAATTAGAAATAGTTTTATTATGTGAAAATAAAACTTAGACGTATGCTTTTGTTATAAAACATTTTAAATATATAAAAATTTTAAAAGTAGGAGAATATTTAACAAAAAATAAATTATAAATATAGAACTATTTTAAAAGTACAAGAATATTTTCTACACTTTATAAATTTCAAATTTGAAAACATAAATTAATAATTTTTAATTTTCTAAAAGATTGAAAATAAAGATTTATATTTTCTAAAAGATATAAAATTTAAATTTTATAATATTTCTCAATAATGTTATCAAAATAATATGCAAAAAATATATTTTCTAAAATTATAGTGAAATAATTACCGTATTTTCTCATGAAATTTAGGCTTTTTACATAATACTTCTTAAAAAATATTTATCAATCAGCCAAAAAGTCAATTGAGAATAAACCAGATTTTCCCATGCTTTTTTTGGTTGATTGTATTATTTTCTGATTATTCATTGGCTAGATGGATTAAACTGTTAATCAGATAAGTAATTGAGGGGAGATTTTTATAATTCCTCGTACCCGCGGGAGAATGGTGTATTTTCTTTAAACTTTCGGACAAACGACGTAATTTTGGGGGAAAAAAAACGAAAACTACATTACAACTTCCTATAAATTATATAATATATTGCAAAGCAACATCAAATGGATAAGACTCAGCGTATCATTCATTGAGTCAAGTGATTAAATATAATCATATTTTGGCATTAATTCTCGATATCTCTCTCTCTTATGAACATCTGTCCTTAGTCTTTATTTTATTTCCCATTAATATATTTTTTTTAGTTTTTTGAACAATATTTTTTTAACATTCATGTACGATAATCTTACTATATACACTGAACTTAACAAAATCACTCAATCATATATCATTATTCATACACATAAAATGCACGACATTCACTAACGACAAAAAAGAATGTACAAATTTCCACATGCATCGCTTCCACACAAAATGACAATTATCCAACCCAAATATTGCATATAAAATCCACACCAATCAGACCATATCAGCATGAAGGACGAGGACGATGACAATAATACACATATACGTGATGTGTGTTTGAAGGTGTCCATGATGACTGACGTACATCCCTTCTAGAATCTATGGTAGATTTCCAAGAAACTGACATCCATGGCTGGCGTGCCGTGTAATGCATGCAAACTCGAATTTTGTGAGTGTAAAGAACAAGTCCAAATGTAGTGCCAATTTTTTGTGTCCTTTCAGGTCATTGCAGTCATGGAAGCCTCGAAAAAGGGGGCTAAGTCATGGCGGAGCCTCTTACGCAAGGATTTGTACTCCTGAATTGTCTTCAAGATTCATTAATCTTTGATGGGCCCAACGAACAAGATTTCCTTGAGACCATGTTCAGAATTTGGAATGAACATTTGTCCATTTTCGTGTCGGATGAATTTTATCTACATTTCTTGGATGGATATGAAGAAGTAGCCTCGATCCATCTAAATTTATGAACATTTTGACTTGGGATTTGGGAAAGCGGTGTTGAAAGGTGTATTTTGGAGTGCATTTTGGTTAAATTTTTGCATTTGAATTTCTATTAGTAAGAAAATTGTGCAAGTAAATATTTGATTAGAAGGAGTTAAATTTTTTTTGTACAAGTTCTAACTAAATTATTTAATTCTTCATTCAATTTAGAAAAACTTGAAAAATCTAACAATTTCTAGAAGAGTTAAAGGATTTGAATTTTCTTGTTGTTTGTTTAGTTTTTGAAAAATGTTAATTTATTATTTAATATCGTGATCTTGAATCAAATATTAAAATTTGATAAATTTCAAGAAAAACACCTTGAATGTTGTAAATGTCCTTCAACTTCCTGTTTGTGTGCGACAAATTCAATTATAAATTCTGATTGAAACTTATTAAGTCAAAGGAAAAACTCAATGAAATCGAGAGCATCATTTATGAATAACGTCTATCGGATCTGGAGCGGAATCTAATGAAATTGAGAAGAACTGTCAACGGGCCTGTACATGTGCATGTATATGAGTGAGCTCGACGTCATGTATTAACTTAAAACCTTGAAATTATGAGTTATAAGTCAAGTATCTATTTATATACAAGTCACTTTTTCGTTTTTTCTTCATTGTGAAATTTTACTTTTTTTTTTTAACTCATATTTATTTCCAAAACACTTCCAAGTACAAATTTTGTAATTGTAGTAACTTCTAAACTTTGATATTCTGCGAAACTGGATAGAATTCCAAACAATATTTAATCACATGTTTAACATCACAAACATGAATCAAATATTCAAGTTGATGAATCTCAATGTGTAATGCCAAGAACACCATGAAAGTCATGGAGAGAACTTCAAAACCTCCTTGGATTCCTTATTGTAATTTCAGTTATGCTTGTTTGAAGCTTGAAGCAACCCTGATACAGAAGGCGACATTGCCATACTTGATTGAAGATGTGGCGTGGGGTCGTTGTTCCTTAATTTGGGCATTTATTGCCAAATTTCTTCCATTTCAATAGTTTGAGGTTGTACGTCTATGGCTTGCCAATTGAGGACGTTTGACACTTAGAGCTATTTGGTTGTTTGGACGAGACACTTGTTAAATTTTGATTGGCTGATTATATTCATACTAAAATGTCAATTGTTTTACTATCTAATTTTAAAATTATTATTTGATTAAATTCTTAAAATATAATAATTAATTTTTTAATTAATATTTAGCATTTGCCATGTGTCACGCAATTTTTTTTTTTTTTTTCTGTTTGTCTACAATATGGTATCACGAAATGTTAATAAATGATTTAACACAGCAAAGCGCATCAGTATACATGTTACATCACGAGCACGGTTCGTCTACTGTAGCGATTTCAATATTGTAATAAAAATCGCAACTCTCCAACGGTGTGGACTTCAAAATTCAAAACTAAGAATATGTTTCGTTTAGAAATTATATAGGAAAAATGTCAGAGAAAGAAGAAGATTCAAAGTTCTGCATCTTGTTTAGTTTAGTGAATTTAATTAATGAGAAATTGATTCGAGACAGAGAGGTGTTGGTATGGATGGGATCAGATGGTGTCACAACACCACCATAGTCAAACTGTATTGTAATTGTATTGCAACACTAATACAAGGTGCTAAAGCACACAGGCAGCAGCAAACCATTAACTAACACACCAAAGCAATAAAGGAGAGATGAAAAAGTGACGTATTAACGCAATTTGGTGTACAATTCTACATTTGGGTTGCATCGACCAGTCAAGAAACCATCCATGAAATTTAAAGAGTTTTTTTAAACTAATTAACACCACTTTGAATAATTGACTGCTCTACCCACCAAATTCTTAACTAGTTAGTATCCTACAACAAGTCTATTTGTTTAAGATATTGACTTAACGTCCTTTAAACCAATATCTTCTGTTATCGTGAATTCTCTATTTGAAGTACAAATTAAAATGCAAGCCTCGACTCACTCAAAATACAAAACGTAAACTAATGTTTCCTGCAACATAAACAGCACTAAAGCCTAACAAAGCTGGACGAAGTATACACTTTGCAAAACTTCCCCCAAACGGGTATTGCATTATTACTATACAAAAAAAAGTCAAGAAAACTCAAGACTACCAAAATCAATTCTTCATATTTTTTGGTATTGTGTTCCACAATATTAGTAACAAAAAATTTAGAAAAAAGCCGTGAATGTAGGTCATTAGTCGAATATATATACAATTCTATGTCTCTTTATTTTATCATCATATTTTATCTATTTAGTGTGTAATATAATGTGATAATTTCGAATTACATCATTTTCATTTTGGTGCCGTTTGTCGAAAGCAATCAAATTTTCCACGTTGTCTGATCTTAGGCTAAGGAAATTCTTGTAAAAAAAGTTCAAAATAGCAGCCACTGTTCTTGACCGTTCTGAAACAATGTCGGGAAAATTATCACTTTATTGAATATTTTTATCGCATTCTATTTCCCTCGTGCAATGACAAAAATTTGCAAGTTATTTCAAGGTTGAAGGAAGAAGCTTGGCCCCTAAAAAAGGGACCTCAAATTCATAAAAATATAATGTTGGTCTAACAAATGAGTCTTCCTATTTCTTATCATAAACATTTCCTGCTCTTACGGTTTAAGTAGATTTATTATTATTGTTATTATTATTATTATTTTGCAGATAATGAATACAAGATAAAAATGAGATTTGTCACCAAACCTGCTGGTGAGATGGGATAGGCTAGGGACGAGTAAAGAACAAGTCATGTCGTCAAATTTTTTTTTTCTTACTCTTTTGTATTGTATTCCATAATATCAATAATAAAATATTCATAATTAACGACATAAAAAATTCCTTATCTCCTTATTTTATCATTATTTATTTAGTGTGTGATTCCTGATTAAACAATCTCACAGTTTTAGATCGCATTAGTAATTGACAAAGTTTTCATTTAATACGTATTAGTAAAAGTTGCGCACCTATGTGTGTACAAATTTATTTGTCAAATTATGACATTATATTTTATTTTAAATGGTAAAAATAAAAATATTTAAAATTAAAGTATGGAAATATTTAAAATAAAATATAAAAAAGTTCAAAAGAATTTGAAAAGAAAAAATTGAGAGAGAAAACAGAGTAAATTATAAGTTTAAAGAAAACCCAGAAGTAGAAGGATAGAAAAATAAAAATAATTTTAAATAAGAATAGTTATATAATTTGATTTTGTGCAAATAAAATTTTTTATTAATTTAATAACATAGTATATAGATACATGACGTGTCTATATAATACATATTTTATTATATTATGACTAAGACTCCATTTGGTCTTCTAATATGGAACCTTAGCATAATATATAGTATGATATATGTAATGACATTTACAATATCTTCTTTTCTTCACTATGCTCTTACATATAATTTATATCTATATTATTTAGATGAGACTTTTGCTTGATTTTTCGATATGATTTTAAAATAGTTTTTAATAAATTCAATTACAACAACTTCTCTCTATTTTATAATGTAAAAAGTATAATAAAATAGGGGCTTGATTAATAAAACACATACTCTTTGTCACTAAAAAACTAATTATTTTAGACTTATATTTGACCACTTAGGTCCATTTTTATTATTAGATTTCTTCGAAGAGGTTTCTAGCTATATAATTAATGTTTAATAATAAAATAAAAATATGTTTCATTCAAATATTTTATTTATGAAATATTTTTTGTTTCACACACAAATGTGTCAAAATACCAGTGTAGACATAGACACACCACGACTATGTCTACGCACGCGTATTAATTGAATTATAAACATATGGATAGTATATATGTACGTACGTTTGAGGGACACAAGTAATCATTATTGTTGACACTAAATTCAATTTTTAAGTCTGATTTTTACAGGGGAAGAAAAATGGGCCAACTGTGCATTCTTCAAGATCAAACATATGGCCGTGATTGGATGCAATACAATTCAAGAATTCAATAAATGTGGTTTTAGGGAGTTTTTGATTTTATTTATTTTTATTTGTTCCCATAGCTTAGACATGTTTAAGACCTCAACAAAAATCTCTTAACACGTATTTCTAATTGATTTTTCATGATCTTAATTATTTTTTTTCATTTTTACGTCCACATCCCCTAAAATTTAAAAAGCAAATCACATCAATGGTGGTTGTTACATTTTCATTTTTGAAAATCAATCCACATCATTATATGGCTTTCACATGCTAGTTGATCTTCAATGAGAATTATCACTCTCTGTGTGCAAAACCTTTTTATTTCCATCTTCCATATTTGATAGCATTCACACTTTGGGTGTCAAAAAGTCGAACAAGATTTTGGGTCCTCAATGTGGAGTAGATTTCTGAAGTCTCGATTTTTAATTTTAATGGTTAATAAAAGATGAACAGTATAACAATATTTGTCGACGATCATTATGTTCACTTTTATTGATGAGGTAACTATTACAAACAATCATTTTAAATTTTAAATTATAAATTATTACCTCAGACTAGACTATTCACCTAACATTTAACTATTCATATCAAAATTATATTATATTTTATTTTAGGTTTTTGTGCTTAAAAAACACGTGATTAACCCGCACAAATAATTTATCTAATGCAATATTTCAAAATGGACATGACCATCGATTATTACTACTGATAGGACAAGTTTGAATCCAACGTCATCGCTGTCGCACCAACAAGGTACAGATTTAGAATAAGTTTATTTTTGCATAAGTGATTCACTGTCAAGTGTCAAATTATCGCAAATATAAAAAAAAAAAAAAAGTATAAACAAACTATTCATTTGTTCAAATATTTTACACTATTATCTATCAACGAGAAATTAAGTCACAATTAAGATGAATTCACAAATTTAATAAAGGAGCCTTTGGCTATGTTTGGGGAAGGGATTTTTGTTGGACATGATATTTGATAGAAATAACGTTGAGATGAGTAGTATGTTTAGAAGAAATATTTTAATAGAATAAATAATATAATTTATTTGAATATATATATATATATATATATTAAATATATAATAATGATTAGATGGTGTGATAGTTTATAGGGATAATAATTATATTATAAGATATAAATAAAAGGAAATGTTAGTACATATGTAAGATATATGTAGTTTTTGATTTGATTGTAAATAAGTCTAATGATTAAAAAATAATTCGTTAGTTATATATTTCAAAGAGGGAACAATTTGAATTTAAATTTAAATGAAAATATTTTTGAATGATATATTTAGTAGTGTGAAATTTGAGAGGATATTTTTGAATTGAAAGTTGACTTCCAAACATGACCTTTATGTTTGATCTAGTGCGCCTATTAACAATTGAGAGGATTCGAACAATCTCGCCAGCATATGTAATCCAAAAACCCTTTAATCTATTAAACGAACTTCACAAAAATATTGCCATAAATGTAATATGCACTTTCGCTCTAGTTAGTGCATTTTCATTTTTCACACGTCTTTTGTAAATGATTATCTCATCTCCTATTCAACAATTTCTGTGCTCTAATTTAGACAAAACTTGGACAAGATTTGAATCCGACTCAAAATCTATATCCGACCCAGAATATTGAACCTATCCATCTGAAATTGGGCTAACGGGCTAGCCTTGCTAGTATTGGGTCGGATTTTGTCCAGACCATCAGGCTACCCGCCCACTGCAAAACAAATCAACACTAACCGTTAGATCACCCCAACGACCGCTCCAGATTTTCCCTTGCCTGCCAAAAGTCGCACGAGTTTAAACAATTATTCTTCATTCACAACTGGTTATTCACGCACATTCAGATAAAATTTAGAATGCAATTTATTATGTATTTACATAAAATTGTATTCTTATTATATTAAAACTTTTAATTATGCATATGAGGCTTTAATTTTGTAATTTATTTGTTTAAATATAACAAAATTATATAATTTGCTAAAGATAATACAAATATTAATTCCTTATTTTTTAAAAATGAGAGAAAAAAATTAGATAAAAAGAAATAAACTAATTAATATTTAATTAGAAATGACAAAAAAAAAGTGAAAATATAAAAAATGATGAAAAAGGTAACAATTAAATAAATGAAAGAGACATATTTTTTAGTTTTTATATATGAAGTAGTAATAGTTAGTTATAATAGGGTTTTAATTTATTAAAAGGACATTTTAGAACATATATTAAATAACCAAAAATAATTATTTTAGGCTCTCCCCCATAACAAATAATCTAGATAATTTTCTGATATCCAAGGTGACCTTTCACAAACCACCAACCAATCACAGAGCCCTTTTCAAATGACATGTCGGAGTAGTAAAAGCATGCCCACACTATCTCACGTGTTTTCAATTTATAAATTTGACCTGCTTTTTTCTTTAGCGATCATCTTTTTGAGTACGAATTGAAACCTGACAAATAGCTTATAGAATCAACAAAATAAATGTGAGGAACATATCACATGCTCCTTCCTTACCATGAGCAGTCAACTCTACTCTCGTGTTGTTCGTTGATTATGAAGATAATCGGGTGTCGGAATAGAATTACAGATGTCTTAACATAGGGGAAATTTCTGAATGTGGACTGTAATTAAAGGGTGTTAGTGTAAGTCTATTTTTTATTTTACAATATCACATATTTTATAAGATGTTTTTAAAGTTAATAAACTCGTAGATTTTATTTTAAAAATAAGCTAATAAAATATTTGGTGAAATCTTCATTGTATTGAAATTTATAATTTTAGTTGATTATAATTTTTTAATGTAAGAATAATGAAAATAAATTTAAAAATATAAATAAAATGTAATTTAATAATATTTATGCTGTTTTAATATAAAAATGAATTAGTTTATGGGATATATGAAAATAAATTGAGAATAATCAATTTATTATTAAATTACTTATAAATTCTAAATATCTTACTTGAAAAATTTATAAACTTTTTTATAAAAAAAATTATCAAACACTTATGAAAAACTTATAAGCTTCTATCCACTCAAATTACCAAAATTTTCCTAGCCACAATAATAAGGAAACAAACATACTCTGAAGCTTTGGCATTTTTGAATATATAGGAAATATAAATAAATATGTTCATTCTAACCAATCGTAGGTGCTCATAAGTAAATACTGACGGCCCTTTAATAACGTTGCTGGTCAGTTAACTTCAATAATTAAAATCTATTTATTTGACGTGTAACTTTGGTGTCACTTTCGTATATACTTTACTTATATACATAATTGTGTGTGTGTGTGTGTGTGTGTGTGTGTGTGTGTGTGTGTTTATCACTATATATTAAGTATATCTATTACCATAGATTAAGCGTATGGAACACTTTTTGACAGTCACAAGTTTAGTTACAAACATAACCTCATTGTATGACCCTGCTAATGTGAAATGCCCAGTACCATGTAAAGTACATTTAAGAGAAGACTTCCATTCTTGTGTTATTTTTCTTCTGTCTCATTTTTTTTCTCTTTCTTTCTTTGCAATTTTTCTAACATATTGTTAATTTTGAATAACATTATTCTAATTTAAAAATTATTTAAAATGTAATAATTTTATATTTTATATTAATTAATAAAATTATTTATTTTAAAAAATTCACTCATACACAGAGCGTGTGAACATTTCACTAATATATATACGTGTGTGTGTGTGTGTATTTTTATGTGCGAATGCATGATTACAAAAGGACTATTTTTAAGAATCTATATTTAGAGTGTTTTTAGATTGGATATGTTTTTATCTTGAAGCTTTGAGCTAAGACGAAGAAAAATATGATTGGAGTTGAGTTTTTGATTATTTTTGGTGAACAAAAAAATTCTATGAATGTTAAATTATAGTAATGAATGGCTACAATGCAAAAAAAACTAGCTGGACTGAGACAAGGATTGGGAATGAATTTTCATCAAATAACTATCCCAAAGGGCTTTGGGACGGTTTGAAAGCTGTCCCAATTTAGCTGGCCGCAAAATTTTAGAACAGTGAGCCATCACAAGTTTGGGACGGCACTTAACGATTTACACAACCACAACTTTGGGACTATTTGGAGATAGAAAATTTATCATGGTTTTGGAATGATTTTTAGTCATGGGTCTTAGATGACTTTTTTAGAACGACTTTAATACCGCATTAGGATGGATGTATTTGAGACGACAATTGACTGGTCACATTAGGCAAGGCAATGGGATGAGCATGTTAGGCATGACATTGGGATGGGCTTTTTAGGTATAGCCTTAGAACAAGAATGTGGGTTGGATTTTGGACAGCTTATTTGTTACTGCTTTAGGATGGTCTTTTGATATGCATTGGGGACTATTAGATTTCAATGGAGTTTGATCATAAAAATCCCAACTTTATTACATAAAATAATGACATACATGTAACAGAACATAAGAAAACAAACCCCATCCATTTTTGTCGCAAAACACGTTAGATATAAATAAAAAAAGTGCAAGGATACAAACTAAATCTTTAAAACATCTTCAAGCTCTTTGTGCGTGATATTTGGAGTTATGGCTGTTGAATTTCAACCTCTAAATTGTTCATATGATCGGGATGCTTGTAAACCCTACTCATACTCCAAAATTTTATTTTTTGTGAAGTTCTAACACAAATATCTTTGGACTAAAAGGATTTTATAACAAAAGAGAGATACAAGAGGGTGGATAGGGTTTCTTCTCTCCTCTTCTTGGGGGACGGGGGAGGTTATCTTGAACTCTTCAAGACTTTTATTTATAGTTTAGACACTAGAGCTTAGTGCAAGGTTTGCATGGACTCTTTTTAATTAAATAGCTCGTGAATTTGGCAATGAAGAATGCCTTAAATTTGATTATGAATTCTTTAAATTTGGTGAAGAACGTGATGAACTTTTTTGAATTTGATGAAGAACATGGCAAACTTCTTTGAATTTGAAGAAGAACATGGCAAATTTCTTTGAATTTAAAGAAGAACAGGGTGAATTTCTATAAATTTGACGAAAAACACTTTAAATGTTATTAGGAATTTCAGAGAGAATTTAGAAAGTTTCAAGTCTTCAACTGCTTCACTTTTTTTACTTTTGTCCTCCTGTTCTATGGAATTTGACTCCTATTTATAATTGTAGGAAAAATAGAGTAGTTACATCAACTTACTGATGTGACACAATTTTATTGGTTGTCAGAGTTTGTACTCTACTCAACAACTTAATAAGTCTTCATTGCTTGGACTTCTAGTAAGATTCTGCCATTTAGAGTCTTCATACTTTGGACTTCTAGTAGGATTCTACCACTTAAAGTCTTTATCCCTTAGGCTTTTAATAAGATTTTGCCACTTGGCGCTTTTTGATTGGTCAATAAAAATATTAATTAATTAATTATTTTAAGAATTGTATTGGTCGATAAAAATATTAATCATTTATTTATTTATTTTAGGAATTGTATTTATTTAAATTTCTAAATAAATAAAAATTGATTTAATTAATATTTTTAACGTTATATTTTCCATGTGGCATTATTTAATTGGTAAATAAAATTTGTGTGTCTACAAATGTCCTCTCAAGACTTGTTCATCAAAAACTTGGTTTTGAGTGGACAAGTCTCAAAAGCTTGAGATACATACATACATACATATATATATCTTCAGCTCACCAAGTTATTGGACATTTTAAGAAGGTTTTCCTTTTTGTGTTACTAGTCCAAACCCTTTGGAATTTACTTTTAGTACCAACTCAGCCCAAGATAATGCAAGTTCCCTTCATTTTATCAAATCCACTGAAGTTTATGGCTCCTTGTTTTCATCAACACAACCACTAGCCCGAGCTGCCACGAACAGATAGTTTTTATGACAAGAACTTGCTTAACGACAACTACTTAAATTATCAGATTCTGTTGCTTTGGCTTTATCCAGTTATCTAGCCAGCAATAATTTCAGAGATTGATTTGTAAATTGAATTTTTTTTAAAAAAAATTTTTTTTGGCAACAACCAATAAACGGGGTGAAGATAAACACCCACATTAAAGGATTTTAATCAAGTAAACCATAGCTAAGCAGAAGTCTATCGTCGACCACTCTGCATGCATAAATAGGAGAGCCTTCATCCTTCTCTTAGTTGCCACCGCATTCAAATTCGACGGCAACCATCATTCTAGAGCATCGCAGCGCGAGACGCTGAGAAAGGTGGGTTCGTTTTTTCCTCGTTCGGCGACGACACACGCGGGTTCTCTTTTCTTTCTTCCTTTTCCCCCTTCTTCTTCTTCTTTTTTTAATATGTATATATATTCTGGTGTGCCATGTTCGCTGTCACGATGCGTCCGGTTTCCAACACCACCACCACGCGGCCGAGTTGTTGATGGAGCGGTGGTGCTCGATTGGAAGGCTTTTGTGCGGTGGCTCGCACAGTTTCCAGCAGTGATGCAATGGCGATGTTGAAGCGCGGAGCAATGGCTACGGAGCAGGTGTAGTGGCGACGGGCTTGATGAGGTGCAGCGTCGGCGCTGGTGAGGTGGTGATGCTTGGCCCTCCACGGTGTTGGGAACCGGCGGCAATGGCTTTAGGTGGCAGAACGCCGGCGCTGGTGGCGCGGCGATCCTTGGACTTCCCTAACGTTGAGAGCTGGCATTGATGGCTTCGGGTGGCGTCCGGCCGAGAGTGGTGAGGCGAGGTGATGCGACGTGACGGCTGTGTGATGATGGTGGCGCGACTCGACAATGGTGCGGTAGAGGTAGCGCAGTAAGCCTCGCGTTGTGGCTACGGGTGAAGATGAAGACCCAACAGTGAACAAGACTGCATTTGGGCGTGGATTTTCTAACCATTTTAAGGCTGTGTTTGGGCACAGACTTTCCAGATTTCTAAGGCTGTGTTTGGCGCAAATTTCTAGCCTGAGATAGGGCAGTGTTTGGATGCAGCTTTTCAGAATTCCAAGGCTATGTTTGGTTGCAAATTTTGGATTTCTAAGGCTGTGTTTAGCCGCAAATTTTCCAGAATTTTAAGTATAAGGCCATGTTTGGCAGGAGATTTTTTCTCTCCAGCCTTTTGAGTATCGAGCTTAGCTTGGCATACAAGTGCCATTTAAACTTAAAATTTTGAACTTTTGAGTACTAAGCTTAGCTTAGCCCACAAGTACCATTTATGCTTAAATTTTTGAGTCTTTAAGTACCAAGCTTGGCTTGGTCCACGAGTACCATTTAGGTTTAAAAATTTGAGCCTTTTAGTACCATGCTTGGCTTGGCCAACAAGTATCATTTAAGCTTGAATTTTTTGAGCCTTTGAGTATCAAGCTTGGCTTGGCCCACAAGTACCATTTAGGCTTGAGATTTTTGAGCTTTCGAGTATCAAGCTTGGCTTGGCCAACGAGTACTATTTAGACTTAAATTTTGAGCCTTTGAGTACTAAGCTTTGCTTGGCCCACGAGTAACATTTAGGTTTAAATTTTGAGCCTTTGAGTACCAGGCTTAGCTTGGCACACGAGTACCATTTAGGCTTAAATTTTGAGTCTTTAAGTACCCGGTTTGGCTTAGTCCATGAATATCATTTAGGCTTGAATGTTTAAACCTTTGAGTACTAGGCTTGACTTGCCTATACATACCATCTAGACTTAAAATTTTGTGTCTTTAAGTACCAAGCTTGACTTGGCCCATGAGTACCATTTAAGTTTGAAATTTTGAAGCCCTTGAGTACCAGTCTTAACTTGCCCATGCGTACCATTTAGGTTTGAAATTTTGGAGCCCTTAAGTACTAGACTTAGCTTGCCCACGGGTATTATCTAGGCTTGAAATTTTGTGCTTTTGAGTATCAGGCTTGACTTGGCCTACAAATACTATTTAGCCTTTAAATTTCAGAACTCTTAAGTACCAGGCTTGGCTTGCCTATGCATACCATCTAGGCTTGAAATTTTGTACCTTTGAGTACCATGCTTGACTTAGCCCACGAGCACCATTTAGGCTTGATTTTTTTTTTTTTGGAGCCTTTGTTGGCGCCTGTA
The DNA here is from genome assembly GCA_019155195.1 of Avicennia marina. NCBI lineage: Eukaryota > Viridiplantae > Streptophyta > Magnoliopsida > Lamiales > Acanthaceae > Avicennia > Avicennia marina. The sequence goes on from CM032782.1 coordinate 9,794,247, forward strand.
ACTCCTTTTGGAGTTTGCTGATTTTACTTGGCTCCTTTAAGGGCTATTTTAATTTTTTTTTGTTTTCATAGAGCTTTCATTTTTTGAAATTCATTCCTAACATTCCATACTCGCTTTTACAGTTGATCATCATGGTGCATTTTAAGAGCAACATAAGGTCATCCTATAGAGAAAGGCATAATTCTGGCCGTTTATATTTCTCTTAATAGTCATCCTTGGCCTAAATTGTCAATCTCTCAGCGGATTGATAACTGGATCTGGGAAATCCCATTTAGCAAGACTTTAAAGGCTTAGACCCTACAGTCATCTCACTATCATTATGCCGTTAGGTCTATTTTGTTGCCAACTTTAGGTCATAGGATCATCGAAGAAAAGACCAAATGGGGTGATGCTCTCCCATCTGGTGGCGAGTATCACTTCACCAAAGGCTATTGGGAGTGGGCTGAAGATGTGCTTAGCCGATGTGGATGTGAGCTGAAGGCGGCTCAAATTTTTTACACAGTTTATGCCTCACTTTTCACTTATGACCATAACTCGAATATCTTGTAGGCAATTTATGAGGCATGGTATCCTTCTACCAACATACCTTCATTTCTTATGACGAGGTATCAATGTCCCTCTATGACTAGTGGAACTTGGTGGGTCTTCCAATTTATAGGAGGTTCTACGATGAGATTGTTCCGAGTGCAAAGCAACTTACGAGTGCAAATGAGCAAAGGAAGAGCTATGTTTCTCGATCTTGCCAACATTTGTTCCATACTTATCACTTGCTTTAGGGAGAGCCAAATGAAGCTCGAGCTCCTTCAATTTCTGTTGAGGATTGGATTAGCTTTTGATGTAAAAAGAAAGTGAAATACTCAGCACCCCTAGCTTGAAAAGAGAAAAAGACTGTGTGCCCTAAGTCTAGGTGCAATCCTTCTGGCCAGATTGGCACTTATAGGCCTTGTATAGCAACTCATAGGGACAGAATATGCTGTTCCAAAGGAGTGACGACCTCAACACCATACACCAATGTATAAATAGTCGTCTGTGTAAAAGTCTTGTGAGTGGTTCGATAAACCCACAAAGCTTCACCAATCCTTTTATGCTAATCCCTTTTTAATTTTGACACCACTTTCTTCAACATGTATGGTTAATTTTTAAAGTCGTCTGCCTACCTCACATACACCAAAGCACAACTCTCAATATAAATATGCGAATACCGCACTCCTCCAACTGTATGGTTGATCCCTACTCACATTCTCTAACATGTGGAGGTATAATAGCTTCACTCGATCTCCAGATGAATCAGGAAAAATCCTGCAACCCAATAATAATAACACATAACAACGAGTGTATCGAGCCATGTCATCTTCTGTACTATTAGCAATAAGGGTCCGGTATTAGACCACCCAAAGTAAGACTACTAGGGGTGTCGTAGCACCATTGAATACATCTGTGGAGGGTGCAAACTCTAAATACTCCAAATAGTACTCTTGCCAAACACTAATGACTTAATGCTAGTCAACCTTTATAATTGGGGCACCCTCTATTGGGAGCTGTCATATCAATGCTACATATTCCAACGTAATGGTAGCCTCGCTAGTCACAAGATGAAATGTGTGATTCCCAAAGCGTCACCTCTTAACTATCGCTGTGATCAGGTGTTAATCAAGTGCTTGTGTTCGCATCTATACACTCCATAGAAACCTAGTTAATATAACAAAAGTATAACCCGATTATCAAAATTAGGAATCCTAATTAGTGCCCTGGTCTGGTGCCGTGGTCGAAGTGTAGTGTCTATCCCTCCTAACCATACAGCCTCCGACCTATGGTTATGCTCTAGGTTTAACAAACTCAAATCAAATGGGTCCAAATTACCTCTCATAGCCAACGTGAAAAAATCTTGTATGATGAATTGTTTATTAATCAAATGCCGAATTAACAACAATATGTACATAAACATGAAAAATAACATTTACACACATACAAAATATGTAATCACATAACTTGCAATAATAACATTTACACACATGACATTTACACGTATACAAAAATAACAACATTATATCTTGCAATTATTATCAAAAGTGATACAGAACCTATATTGGTCTGAGGACTACTGCTCAGATTATGGTCTTGTGGCATATTCGGTTTTTAATAAAATATCGTTATATTTTATGTTGAGAACTGATTAACTTTCTAGGTGATAATGCTTAAATTTATAATTGTGGAAATGCAGATGTTACTCTTATACAAGCAAATGAGCTAACATGATGTGAATTGATGAATTTCAGATCATAGTGACTAAACTAAAACATTTTCCATCGACACCAAATTTCACTTCAAAATAAGTAATCGTATGTTGAAACACTAAAAAAATCCATAATCAAAAGAAAAAATCACATGTTAATAATTCACTATGTATTGGCATACACTTTTGTGTTGAGCTGCTAAAAAATATAAAATTTACACATACATGTGAAACTAACGAGGGTGGCTAAAGGATGAAGGCATGTCTAAATCCTGCAATGAACATTGGGCCTCCCGCCGCGATTGCTGTTGAGCCTAATATTACAGCTAATCCATTTCATTCGGTATTCGGTGCAACAGGTCCCTCCCAACATGCCTAATCATACGCTTGTGAGGGTTGTAGACCAACTCGAACGGTGGATCATGCTAATAATCCTTGGACCAAATAGGATTGAATCTCCCTTCATATGTGTGTATATAGCTACTAATAGAAAAGTATGACATCACTAGCCTCTTAAGATTAATACCATATTTTCTACTGATCGCTATTGTGTGTGAGCATAGTCGCGCAATAATCATTTCTTGCATGTGCAATCCCTACTACATAGCTCCACAGCGTGTGCATTTTCTCCACCTCTTCCCTTCTCCTGTGCTGTGATCACTTGTCCCAACTGTGCATTTCAATCATACAGCTGCACTAAATGCTGGACGGATTTACGCTCTGCCCTTGCATACGTCTTTGCAGGCCAAGTGGGCTGCTCATCCCCGCTACTATCTTAGCTTCACCAACCATTAATCTCTTCCTAAATTTAGCAACGGTTCGATCAAATGTCATTTGTACAATTGAATATACCGGTAACCACCGTATTCCCTTCATTAGCTCATTAATACTTTCTAATATGTTAGCTGTAAGTACATCATGTCTCCAGCCTCCGTCAAAGGATAGAACCTATTTCTCTTTATCAATTTCCTGCAAGTAATTGTAGACCTCTAAATTAATTTGCTTTATATGGTCTAGGATGTGAAAAAACTTTCTCTCTTGGTTCTCAGCACTTGCTCTCCAGCATTGATCACACGGGTGTCGAGACTTGAAAGCTTTTAAAATGTTTGCACACACATGTCGAAGATAAAATCAGTGTTGTCCTCTTAGAGCCTTGAAAGCATCGATGTCCTCGATGGTAGAAAGAAGACCAAGATATCTGTCAGATACAAAACAATTATATGCTCTACCATATATAATATGTCGCTCTAGCATTTGCAAAAACCAACCTCATGACTGTGTTTTCTTCATCTACTAAGGCATAAGAAGAGGTAACACTTGCTGATTGGCATCAATAGTAACTGCAATGAGTAACTTATAATGATATTTCATGTATAGGTGCATGTCATCCACACTAATCACTGGCCTGCAATGCTGGTATCCATCGATGCAAAGTTTGAAAGGCTAAAATAAATAACATAGCATCATCTTGTTTTGCACCTTCGTGTCAATGTGTCTACACTCGACAATAGTACTTGGGTTCCATTTCTGTAGTGTTCTCACGTAGGCAGACAAATTTTTCACTAAGTCGTCCCACATGCCATACACATTCTCAATGGTTTGTTTCAAGTTATATCATGCATTTGCATAATTAATTTCATAACCGTACTGATCTTTGACAAGTTGCACAATATTTTTTTTTATCTCAATAGTAAAGTTTTGACGAACCAACCTTATGACAATTACAGCTACCATGTTTTTATCTAAACTTGTGTGATCCATCCTTAGGTCCCTGAGAGACAAGTATGGGCTTCACCATATCTAGTTATCTTCCATAACCCCATTTTCTACCTTAAAGAAGCCTTAAGGTGCCAGTCATAAGGTTCATCAACTGTAATATGTCTACATTTAACTTTCCATGTATTAGGCGTGCTTTTTGCCACACAGTACTCTCGCTTTGCATGTCACAGAGTAATCCTTTACAGCTGCTTGGACATGACCCTTGTCCTTAAACACCATGTCCAAATGAAGCTGTCCTTTGTGCTTGTCATAGTACGTGCTCCATTACCACTGGGATTTTTCAATACTGTCAGCCATTAATTCTAGCCCTACCTGTGAGAAGAAGGGTACAGACGGATACAATGGCACTATTGGTGGTTCTGTTACATGTCCAGGTACTGGAAAGCCTATTGAACGCAAAGACACAATTGATGGCTCTATCACATATTCAAGTTCAGGGATAGTTGAAAAGTGCATAGGCATGATGCTCACTCGCTTTAGCACGTGTCGAGGGTATGCATTGGCTAATGGACCGGTATCTGATGTTGTTAATACTTGCTGTATCAAATTGATATTGACTGTATCCTCATCTGCTTCATTCTCATCATTTCCTTCATCTTTATAATCTTTATCATTAATGTCAAATGTTGATCAGTATACACGTTGCTCATGGGTATTACAAAGCATCTTGCCATCATCATCCACGTAAGCCTCTGTTCGTGTGCCAATATTTGCTGCAGGCTATGACGAAATACAAGACCTACCTCTATATTCCAATCTAAAATATGATGTCTGTGTGTTAAGGTCAGGTAACATATCACCCTCCTAAATGCCCATATGAGTCAATACTTCAGTGACTAAGGGTACGCTATTACTTTGTCGAATTCCAAAGAATGATCGATGAGAGGTTTGACCTGTTTTCCCTTCCACATGTGGCACACTATATTGATTGTCATAGTCTCTCCGTTCTATTTTGATGTATAGACCTAAATATATGGCCTGATTGATCAGATTAAACAAGAATTGTAAATTTTTGTCATTCTCAATCGTTAATAGGATCACATCATGTTCCTCCAAATGCATCTCTTAACACAAACTTTGTTTGCAAATGAATGACATAATGATTTATATCCACTCTAGTCAAATTATACACTATCGTCTCTAACTCAATAAAACTAGTACTACAACGTATGTTTTGTAAATAACGAGGTCCAATTTTGTAATTTATGTCATTTGAATTTTGCACAATATAACCCCTCAATATAGCAGAATCTAAATATCACCCTCAAATGCTATATCTTCAAAACAAATAGTTCACATGCATGATGTAATCAAATATAAGTATCACATCCATAATACGATATATACAAATATGGTAAATATAAGCGCCACATCCATAATATAATACAAATAATTCATCTTTCAAACTTCTAAATAAGTAAATATTTTTCATCTAATGTTTTGAAAAATTTATATATTAAATATTTAAGAATTTTTTGTATTTTAAGTAAATATTTTTCATTCATCTAATTTTCTTATTTAAATTTTATGTATTAAATATTTAAGTCCACATTTTTCATTCATTTAATATTCTTAAATTTTATGTATTAAATATTTAAGTACGTAATTTTTATTCATCTAATTTTAATTAAGATTTTTCAAATTTATTTGGTTGTCCCTATTTATACTACAACTAATACGACAGAAAAATTAGCAACTAATAACTAACTACAACTCCAATCATAACACAAGAATTTTGTTTGGAACCTAGATATAACAAAATATGAACACTCATCTCAAAAAATAAATTCTGATAATAAGCCGTGCATCTTTGTCCAATTTTTGATTGCAATTACGCTATGTTTGTTTCTCCAAATTCTGACTATGATAAGCCTGTTTGTTTCTTCAAAGTTTGACAGCGGCAACATCGTGTTTGTTTCCACAAATTTTGACTGGGGTTTCCTGTAATATACAAACACATTTGTTAGCAATTAAAGTTAAAAAATTAAAACACCCGAATTGAAAAACGGACTGTGAAAATTAAGGTTGGAAAATCAAAAAATACAAACTGAACAACGGATTGAGAAAAATTAAGGCTTGGAAAAATCAGAAAATCAATCAAGATACACCGTTTGTTAACAGAAGAATCAAAAACCCAAAACTTCTGATATGGAAACGGGTTGGGAAATTTAGATAAGAATAATTCTGATCTGAAAAAATTTTTTTGCAGGGGGCTGTCGATTTGAACTTAAAACTTCCGATCTATGCGTGCATGTGTCAGGAAGAAGGGCGTCCGTGCGTGCGTAAGGGAAGAAGGACTTCGCGCAGAAATGGCGTTTCAAATAGGAAGAAGATGATGACAGCGATAAGGGCGTGTTTGTGTGCTACCTAACAAATTTCATGTAAATCAAAGTTATTTCGCCATTTGAAATGGCGAGATACATCATCGTATTTCATGCCAATCAAAATTATCTCGTTGTTTGAAATGATACGTCATCGTATTTCGTGTAAATCAACTCCCAATACGGATAGAAATACGAAACATTTTGTTTGTTTTGTTTTTTTTTTAAAAGTGTATCTCGCCGTTTCAAACGGCGAGATTGATTAGATTAATAATAATTTCAAAAACAAGTCAATTTGTTAAATTAAAAAATTAATTAGAAGAAAAAAAATAAAAAACCCTATAATATCTTTCTACACATGTTTTTTACATATATATAGATATTTTGAATTATATAACACAGGCATTGTATTTTATAATATTTTATATAAAAAAATCATACATTTATATACACACAACTATTAAACAAAACACAATCTTGTTGTTTTAGTGAAATGTAAAATGAAAATTTTATCAAAATTAAAATTGTATTTAAAAATTTATTGAAAGAAGAGAGAAAGAAATGTGTTCGAATAATATAAAAGATAAAATGAAAGTAAATAAACCAAAAAAAGCAGAAATATCACAAAGAAGAACAATTTATTTTCTTTTACAACATGGTAGACTCAAGAATATTGATTAAAATACAATATATATATATATATATATATATATATAAAAGCATTTCATTTAAAGATATATAAATACACACGCACCATCGAATACGTCTGCCTAATATTAATTGTACCCACCCTTTTCTTCACCCAACAATTTAGCCTAATCTTGAAGAGGTCAAGGAATGGGTTACGTGCAAGCACAGTTTATCATCACATCCAAATTAACAAAACTCATGTCACAAGTACAAATTAGAACACTATTTTTGACACAGTAATGAATTCGCGAAAGTCAAATTCAAGATCCAAAATGGTATATCATTGGCAGCCAAACGGATGTCTAGCAATTATTTAAACTTTTAATCACTTAAGGTTATGGTGGATATTCGCTACAACTGATTTTCGGAAAGATTCAAACTATACTAGCAACGTGCCTTTGTCTATTTATAATACTGTTCTTCGGAAATTTTCTAATGTTTGTCTAATAATGTCGCAATTATCGGAGCATATTGAGGTACATGATTTTACAAATAATTACCATACAACGTGGTTAAAGTATGTGGGCTTATTGAAAATTAAAAGAATCTGAAATTATTTAATTATTTATATACCACATAAAAGAAAATGATATTCACAACTGACTATATTTCTTCTAAGTTACTAATGAAAAAAAAAATGATTGAAGACATTAAAATGCAAAATAAGTGAAATATAATTTTAGGCTGTTTATATCTACGTCTGCATGCTCTATATTGAGGATGTATAGATATATATATATATATATATATAAATTTTCACTTATTCCATTCACTTCTTTTGATTTTAATGTATTAATTTTTGTTTAAATTTCTTTTTTCCTTTATAATTTTATGAATTTTGTAAACAATGTAGATTTTATATTTAAAAAATTATTATTTTAATTAAATATACAAATATTGAGTGTAACTTAATTTTTCTCTTTATTTTATAAGTGTTTTATCTATCAACTTATAATTACCAATAAAAGTTGTGCACTCTACATGTGTGTAAATTTTATATAAATTATAAAGTATTGTATTTTGAATAATAGATATAAAATTATTTTAAAAAGTATAAAAAATAAAGAAAGATCAAAAGACTATGAAAATAGAGAAAATTTGAGAGCATCCACAAATAGAAATAAAAAGTTCAAAGAAGAGGAAGAAAACAAGGATCGAAAAAATTTTAAAAAATCAAATAAAAATAATTTATTTAATTTCATATTATGCAACTCAAAAGCATTATTTTTGGATAATATAGTATAGTATAAATATAAGTTCAAAGTATATCCAATGACAAAAAATAAAGGAAGATAAGAGAACTTGAAAAGAGAGTAAGTTTGAAATTAAAAATACAAATAAAAACAATTAGTTAAAAGAAAATAGAAATATAAAAGAAAAAAGAGAGAAAATTTAAAATGAAGAGTACTGGAAGTAATTTTATATTATGTAACTAAAAAATAATATTAAAATAATAATGTAAGTTAGATAATTACGAACGTGCATTACGTAGAATATTTACAACCAGTATTTCTATCTATATATGCGCGCGCATGCCCGTATGTGCGCATATGTAATATTCGCATGCGTATGTACGTACTACTTTGTATAATTGGGTCAAGTGGATTAATGTGGTAATAAATGCAAAATTTAGTGGTGAATGATTGCTTTCAAGAAGCATCCCCTACCACTGGACCCCTACCCAATTCCCGTGCCAAAATTCATGTTTTCCGAATTTCCATAAAATTGAATGGTCCCCCTTGATAACTTCTATTAAAATTAAACTTGAGGTCTAAATATATTCAATATTTGTTTGACACATATACATATACATAGATTTGTATTTTGTTATTAATTTGAAAGGACAGATTCCATTAAGTGGAAAACTTTGGATTGACGTCATGGCATAACTAATAATTGTCAAAAAAAAAAAAAAACAAAAAAAAAAAAGAGTAGAATGGCCCACTCCGGGTGTATTTTTAGCCATATTGAAGTGCTTAACAACGTGTGTCACTTTCATTGTGTTTGTACTTGTTTGTCATCGATACAATATCAATATGCTGCCCATGTCGAGGAAAACGACATTTTTGTTTAATTTTATTTTTGTTTCTCAAATTATAAATATTAACTAATAATAGGCAATGCCAATCCCATAGGTAACTCAGTTCTTCGAAGATATAGTAACCTATAATTAAATGAAGCCCTTGGAAACAATATTAAGGTGGAATATATTACAAAATCTTATTCAACGAATTCAAATAATCAAATTATTGATGATGATACATAATCTCACCTACAAATTAATATAAATGTATAGAAATCATAAAGGAGGTTCGATGTTATTCTAACTTCTGACGAAGGTCAAATAACTTCAATTGTTATAGACAATTAAAGGAAGACTGTGTATATAGGTGATTTTTAAAATGAATTACAATATTGGTAGAAAAGAGATGTTTAGACTATAATTCAGTGTCATGTGATTATTACAAATCATGTTTTTTTTTTTTTTTTTTGAAAAAAAAGGCCCAAAATTTAGGGTGTTTGTCATGTCTTAAAAAATGCCTCCGAAATCTATTTCTCATTTATTTTTAACATTTATTAATAAAAACAAACAACTTTTATATTTTGTTTTCAAATTTAACGTATCTTCTACCTAACATAAATCTTCTCTAAACTCTAAAAAAATCACATCAGAATATTAATAGTCATTTCATTTTTTTCTGTAGCAATCAATTTAAGCGTATATTTCATATTAGTTTTCATTTTTATGAACTCACTCTTTCTTATTTTTCTTCATTTTTTCTGACTTTCTTGGGAAAGTCAATCTTGACATTTCTCATATGTTATAGGGATTAATTACATTAGAAAAAACACTCCACACTGTTGGCCAATTTTCATATATATGTTCTTTTAGAAGATCATTTAGAACTATTCACAAATAGAGGGTATGTTGGTGTTATATTCTCTTTCTCTTTATTTCTTTTTTTTTTTTTCTTTACTTCTATTCCTCCCTCCCCTTCTTTTTGTTTCCATCATTTTTTTCTATTTTTTTGCTTTTGTTTTATTTTTGTGATATTTTTCTCTTCTTCTCCAAAAATTAGGTCTTTATTTTCTCTTCTCGAATATTTAGGTCATTTTGTAAATTTTTGTTCTATTATTTCTTTTCTTCTCATGAACATTTGTTAGTTAAATTGATTCATAATTGAGAAGCTAATATATAATTGTGTACGTACATGTACCTAAAAGAGTGTGTTTTGGGTTTTATTCGTTCTCTTATGTTTACTTCAATTTTAAATTATTCCAAATAATAAACTTTGAAGAAGTGAAAATGTAGAAAAAACAGACCTACTAAACCATTTATAGTAAGAGTTTATTGTTGATTTCCACTAAGCCAATTCGAATTTTGGACTGTTGAGCGATTATTTTTAGCCAGAAGGGCATAACGGTCCTTTTCTTTTTTTGTAAAATGAAGGACCCACATCAATTTTCTTTTAAATATTCAAATTTAAAATTAAATTAATATTAGAGATAGTGGCACACTCAAAAATTATACGAATTTTAAGACAAATTATAATATTTTATTTATTGTAATAAAAAATAATTTAAACTAAAATGATACAAAAATTAAAAAATGCGAAAGAGTGAATTGATGGATATAAAAAAATGTAAGAGAAAAAATATAGAATTGTATTAAAAGATGATAAAAAAGATAAAGATATTTAGATTATAAATTTAACATTTTACATCTAAAATCAGCCAACTTTAATATAGTCAAGAAAAATAAAGAGATTAGAAAAAACAAACAAAAGGGACAATAAATTTAAATTGGTAAGTGAATGGAATAAATGAGAATTAAGACAAGAGTGAAAATTATTTAAAGGTATTTAAATAATTACGAATTGTATGACTAAACTTTCTATTTTCTTAATGCATTGTATATATATAGATATAGATTAAACAATAAATAACATTTAAAACAAGAAAATAAAAAGATCAAAAAATTGAACAACTGAAAATAATAAGTTCTAAGAAAAGAAAGATAATAGAAAAATAAAAGAATTTAAAGCGTTGGTAGCTATATAATTTTACTTTGTACAACTAAAAGTTTTATTTTTATAATAGTATTGTATAAATAAATTAGATTATGAAGAAAGATATAAAGAAATTTTTTAAAAGTAAAAAAAGAAAATGATATAAAAAATAAAATAAAATAAAATAAAAGTAATTGAATAATTTCACAATGTTCAACCAAAAATCTTATTTCCACAATAGTAGGATACTAACTGTTGTTGTACCTTGATGCGGGTATAATATTGTTTACGACATGTACATATAAAATTATATTTTTATTGTACAATTTTTTTAAATATATTACATGTATTTTGATTTAATTATATTGGATATATATATATGTATCTGTTTTCTATTTTTTATTTATCAAAATCACATATTTAAGAGTTGTGTTAATGCTAATAATGTAAATAATATATTTTAATAGCAAAAATAAATTACAAATTTTTTAAATTTATAAAATAATATATAAAATGAGAGAAGAAAAATTTGAAAGAAAAAAAAGACAAATAATAAGAAATAACATATATCTCTTTTAAATGAGAATCACCCAAAAAAACAGAAAGAAAGTAAATAAGAAATGGACACCTATCCTATGACTGTACAGCATCTATCACCATTAATGTTTTTAAAATTAAAACAGTCTTTGAATCCAAAGATTACTTAGGTGACTGTGTTACCAGTTCTAACATTTCAAAAAATTAATTATTTTAAATTATATATAATATTATATATACACATATAATAATATTAAATCAATTTTATAAAATAAATTTAAGCTCATTTATTAATATATCAAATTATAAGTTTTAAATGTAACATTAAAAATTTAATAATTTAATATGAATAAACAATTACAAAATATAAAAAATAAATTAAATTCAAAGTAAAATATAATTATTGAAATTTTAGTTTTTTAAAATAAAAAAAATTAATATGAAAATTTTTTAATTTCGAGATGCAATATTTATTTTTTAAAAATTCAATAAAATAATTAAATGAATAAAAGTCAAAATAAAAAATAGATAGTGAAAATTATGTATATTGATAAATTATTTAGGAGTAAAAATGTTCATAAAAAAGCCTAGAGAGTATTTTATTTATTTTTTTAATGTGATTTTTTACAAAAAATTTTATGAATAAATATACCAAAAACTGGTTTTAACCAATTCATGACCAATTCAACCTGTTTTTTTGATAGGTTTTTGACCTAATCTGACTGGTTTCTATATAATTGGATTAGAAAATTAATCGATTCCTTAGTAAACCGATGGATTCAATCTGGTTTTCAAAATTTTGACTGCTACAGTAAACAAGTTAAACAATACTCTTTAAAATTTTAGGACATTGACACTATTTTATGAAATTTTTTTTTAAAAAAAACATTAGCCTATTCAATATTTTTCCAATCCTTTCTTCACACTCAACTTTTGTATTTTTCCTATCATACTCCAAGTCTTACCCCACCCTACTTGCACCTAAAATTATTAAACATAACACTAATAATCTTTTTTTAATCACATATATTATATATTATTTCATCACTATATCATATCATTATTTAAAAAACACGTAACCACATAATGCTTTTGTAGGAAAGTACATATTTTCCTACAAAAATATTGTAATTATGTTTGTTTATGTTTTTAGATATGTGTTTTATATATTATTTTTAAAAATACATAAAAATTAAATAAAAAATAAAATTTAAAATAAATAATGATTATAAAACCAACGTTGCATATATTTTTCGCCACAAAATTCATTCAACCACACGTCACGTTTTACTATTTACACTCAAATATCAAATCTCACTTAATTTTCAAAATCAATTTCTAGGAATGGGTGTGACATCCAATCGCCAGCTTTTCTCTTTTTAACTTTAAAAACCAAATGCCGTTTACTTTATATATGGAGAGAGAGAGAGATATATATGCTGTATCGAGAGACTAATATTACTGCTGTGCCATCATTTGACCGAAGAAAATATGTGTGTATAGATATATACAAAGGCGCAGTCAGACACGCAGGGCACACAGCAGCCTAGTCTCCTTTTCTAATTATCCAATATTTATCACATTCTCGTTTATATAAATTACTCCAAGTTGTGCAAGAATCTTGCAAACTCAACTTCACCATCTTATGCCCCATCATTGGCACTCTTCGTACCCACTTTGCTAGCCCACAACACAGTCTTTATTGATGAACCGAGAGGTCATTTTTCCCAGTCTAACTCAAGACCCCTTTCTCTCCGCCACCACCTCCTCCGCCTCATATTCCGGCGGCTCCCCCTCCCCCTCCGCCACATCCGCGCAAAGCCTAATGGGCTCTTCCAAAGCCCATAAGGCGATTAAGAAAGCTCAAGGGGCGAAGAGCGGCAATGAAGACGCGAAACGGCTCAAGGCCTCCACCGCAGCCGACAAACACCCAACCTACCGCGGCGTGCGGCGGCGCAGCTGGGGCAAGTGGGTCTGCGAAATCCGAGAGCCGAGGAAGAAGTCCAGGATATGGCTGGGGACCTACCCCACCGCCGAAATGGCGGCTCGGGCGCACGACGTCGCGGCGTTGGCCATCAAGGGCCGATCGGCGTACCTCAATTTCCCTCACTTGGCCCACGAGCTGCCCCGGCCGGACTCCACCGCGCCCAAGGACATCCAAGCAGCCGCCGCAAAAGCCGCGACCTCGGCATTGATCGGCGCCGGCGCTGAAGCCGAGCGCAGCTCTCATTCGTCCACTGACTTGGCATTGGACAACATGCAAGAATCGTCGAATTCGGCTTCGGCGGCTGAGGACGACGACGACTTGTTTTTCGACTTGCCGGATTTGCCCCTGGATGGTTCAGATCACAGTGATGGATACTGTTACTTTGGTTCTCCATGGCAGCTGGCTGGAGCTGACGTAGGATTCCGGCTTGAAGATCCGTTTTCATGGGAGTGCTACTAATTAAGAAGTAATTAAGTATTTGTTGTTTTTGTTATGTGAAGTCCCATTGGTCAAATAAAATTTGGGCCAGCTGAAATTATTTCACGGCAAGTCCAAATATACTTATTATTTAATTAATATTGTATATTCTTAAGAGCCATTAGTTGCTCCACACGTTGCTGTGATTTTCTTGGAATATACATAATTTGTTGTGTTATTTGTGGAATATAATTAAACTTATTAACTGTGGTATAATTTTCCCATGAAATATCACCAATTTTGATCAGCATGGCAACCAAAAAGAATTCATGGCTCTAATATAACAAGAACCCAAGTGTGTAATAATTATTTAATGTCACATGTTAGAGATATTAAATCACAATTTTTCACTCTTTTATTTATTTATTGTAATATATGCATTGACACACACACACACACACACACACACAATATATGTCGAATAATTTATATTAACAGATGAAAAAGTAAAAGGTTTAAATATTTTTACAAACATTTCTTAAAAAGTAGACAAAGATGGGTTTTCCTTTTTCTTCGTTGTTCAGAGGTCGGGTGGGGGGTATCCTCTTAAAAAGAAGATACTTTTATTGAGATATAAAAAAAATATTTAATTTAGTAAAGAGAATATAAAAATTTATAACATATTAGCTGACTTCTTGTTGATTTACTATTATTTATCTTCTTTAATTACATTTTTATGGTTGATTATTATGCCTTGTTACTGTGACCGTTTGAAGATACTTTTACTTTTTGAACAGTGGTTAGGGTTTCATTAGCAAACACTAGAATTTGATTAATCCTTAATTTCTTCGGATGGCTTATTACAATTAGGGTAAAATATGAAGATTGAATATACCATTACACATTAATCAATACAGATTTTTTTAAAGGGGGAGGGACTTTATATATACCCCAATTAGTTTATATTCTTTATTTATTTTCATTCATTAGTAGTCAGTGAAGAGTGACCTCATCATCATTGTCTACCTCTCCTTAATGTATCATTCGCCATCCGCCCATCAATCATTTTGGTACGTCTTATTGTTTCATTGGGGACAAAGTTGATCTCTTTGGTCCCAACCAAATCTTCTTGTTCACATAAATAAACCAAAAAAAAAAAAAAAACAAATCTTCTTGTTCACACACACACACACACATGTATATGTAAATTAAAGTTTACAATATACTTAGGGGGGACCCAAAAATACCCCCATACATAGGTGCAAAAAGGTTATTTGTTTGTTCATCATAAAACAATTAGAGAGTACTTATCTCAGGTTTATATATGAGGTCCAGAAGGTAATTGATTAAGTTGAATCCAGCAAAATAAGTTTAAGTACAACATTATTACCTTGGATGAACTGTTAAACGTCCTTTTTAAGAGGCGGAAGAATGAAAGATTAAAAAAGCTCTGCTTACTTACTTTTTGAGTTTTGAATTGCATAGATGCGATCAATCACTTCATTCATCATATCCTTATATACATGTGTGTATTCATTTTTATAATTGGTAGGTGATGTATTACCCGAATTTTTGAGAAATTATGAAATAATTATTTTAGAGAAATTTTGTGGATTTTCAGTTGAAATTATTTTGTTAAAATATTGTGATAATTCGGTGAAGTTATTAGAGGTTGATTAAGGAATGAAAATTTGGTATTTTTGGGTAGCAAATTTTTACCGTATGATTTATTAATTAAATAATTTTTAAGAATTAAGAGAAGGAAAATAGGACCAAAAATTTATAAAAATTCGGCTGAGAATTGGGTAGCATTTAGAAAAGAAGTGAAATTTTTTTTAAGAACTTCATTTACTAAGAATTTCAATCTCATGCAACTACAAGATAACTTAAAGTATAAATAGAGTGTTTTAAGGGTTGAAACCCTATATTCAGCCCTGAGGAATAGTGACAGCGTCTAAAAACAGGAAGGAGAAATTCCAACCTTCACATGCATGGATATCTGCAGGTTTTACAATTGTCCTTTTAAATAAAATATTTCTTTGAAAATTTGACAATTGTTGAAATAATCTCTTTCTAAAAGTTTATATGTTTCATTGAAATTGTTTTGAAATGTTTTTTGATAAATTTTCTTGTTCTAGTTAACGAACTGGTGATGTGCCCTTTTTAAATTGCCTTATTTTGGAATATATTTTTGAATGTGAATCAACCTTCTATAAGTCGAATTTTATATTATTTCAAACGTGTTAATTGTGTATATAGATTATTGTGAAGTGAAGTTTGAGGACCAACAAGAATAATGTAGGGAGCTAGTTCCACCCTCACACAAAGTAATAAGTGAGATAAGACTCGTTCTACCAGGGTTAAAGGTGAGATAAAGCCCATCTCATCGAAATTAAAGGTGAAAAAAGACCCGCTCAATCGAGGTTAAGGGTTGGATTAAGACTAACTCAATTAGAATTAAAGGTTGAGATAAGATCCTTCATAGTCGAGGTAAACGACTAAGGTCCTGATTAAAAACATAATGCTCGAACTGCTTGAATCCTCTAGTGTATAAGGAATAACCCAGTAATGAAGATGTGTGGTACTTGCGTGTAAATTCTCACCTATTTTAGTTTTCAAATATTTTTATATGAATGTTTGTATACTATCAAATATTTAATTATGTTCACATTTTGATAAAAAGGTGAATGACCACTTACTGGGCATTTAGGTGCTCACCACTTTAGTCAATGTATTTAACATAGGATGCTAGTGGACATAACCAGTTATGGGGATGGTGAATGCGAGAGCATGGATGTTAGACTAGGATGTTGATTCGACTTTTATCCTGTTTCTTAAGACTATTCACGAATGTAATAGATAAGGTATTTTTATTTCCGTTGCAAATGATGATTGGATGTCAAATTACTTTTCTTGGCAAATTGAATGGATGCATTGGTTTTGTAATGCTCTGTTATACATTCAATTTTGATATTCATTAAATTAGTTAATGAGTGTTGCCGTGTCATGATCCTTAATTTGGAGGCGTGACAAAAGTGGTATAAGAACATAGATTTTAATTCTAGACGTAGAACATTTATCAAAGTATTAGGTTTGATTTGAGGATTTAAAGTTGTCTAAACTTAGTCTTTTGGTCATAAGACTTACGTCGATAAAGCCTGATGTAGCTAGAATGACTTTAAGTTTACACAAGGTGTTGATTTGATGAACTTAGGTGCGAAAGGCTCTTGAACCAGTCATGAATATGGAGGTGAAATTTAAGTAGTTGGGATATTAAATCACAACTGCATATATTTTTAGCTTGTTAAACTAGAACAACTTTGCAATCTAGTTTAAGGCAGAACATATAGTTTTGGCCCTAAACACATGTGGCATACGAACCTAAGCTTGATAATTGAAGCCTAAACCACTAGACATGAATTGTGGGGTTAGGAAACTAAGAGCTCATGTGTACTTAAGGCATTAAAAATGGTATTATTACACTGACATCATGTTTTGGCATAGATAATGGAAAGAGTTGACCAATCCAAGAATCATACACTCACAAGCAATGGTGTCCCCACAAGGAATATAGTGAACCTTCTCTTCACTATTTTGGGCAAACTTAAGGAAATGGCCACAATGATATTCAAGTTGTAGAAGAGTTGTGAGGAAAGCGAGGTCGAGAATCTAAAGCTAAAAGAAGAGTTGGGTAAGAGAAAACGTGTAGAGGTAGAGACTAAATAGGGATACTAGAAAGAAGTCGAGAAAGGTATGAAGAGGCCAGAGCTGAACCCTTACTCTAGAGGAAGACAACTTGAACACTAGTTCGTGTCACTAGTTAACAAGAGGTCAAAACAAATTGGAAAGGATGGTATTCGACCCCAACTACTTGCATGTGATACATGCCGCTGTAGACATGAAGGCTGATGCCACAAACTGACTGACGCTATTTTCGTTGTAGCCAATAGGGTTATAAAATGGCAGAATGCTCAAATATGCCCACAAACCTACGATGAATTTCAACAACCGTGTTAGGTCAATCAAGCAGAACGTGAGTAATAGAAATTTTAGAATAAGAATTATATTATTGTAGGGATATTGTGATACAATAAGACTTGGATGGCCACTGTGATTGATGATTTTAAGTTATAATAATAGGATCATTATTTCCTTATGCACATTTCATGCCTTAATATTCCACAGGTTATTTGACGAACCTCAATTTTATGCGTAAGCATATGTTTACACCCACTCATGTAACTGTCTATTTTATGAATGATTTTCAAATATAGGAATATGGCCAGACGCCCATGCTGCACTATCAAAAACTGCCACTACGTCACCTCCAAGAATGCAAATGATCTGGCATATGCCAATCCTTCGCCTCAGCCACCGATGTAACCCCTAACTAATTGACAAAACCTATTTCACTAAGGTTAAAAGTAAGACAAGACCTATTTCACCAGGGTTAAAGTTGAGATAAAACCTGCTCCACTAGGATTAAAAGTTGAGACAAGATCTTCCTAAGTTGGGGTAAACAATTAAGTTCCTGATCAGGAAGACAATGCTTGAACTGCTTGAGTCCTTAATGTATAAGGAATAAGCTAATAACAAGTGTGTGTGGTACTTGTGTGTAAATTCTCAACTATTTCAATTTTCGAACATTTTTATATAAATGTTTGAATATTATCAAATGTTTATTATGTTCACATTTTGATAAAAAGGCAAATGACCACATATTGGACGTTTAGGTGCTCACTATTTTAATTAATGTGTTTTGCAAAAAATGCTAATGAACATGACCAGTTATGGAGATGGTAGATGCGAGAGCATGAATGCTAGACTAGAATGTTGATTTGACCTTTATTCTATTTCATAAGACTATTAACAAATGTAATAGATAGGATATTGTTATTTCCACTGTAAATGAAGATTAGATGTTAAATTACTTTTCTTGAAAACTTGAATGGATGTATTGGTTTAGTAATGCTCTATTATACATTTAATTTTGATATTCGTTAAACTGGTTAGCGAGTATTGCCGTCTCATGGTCTTAGTTTGCAAGCGTGACAGGTGGCGTGTCCAGCCTTGTGCATGACTCAGTTTTTTTCTGACTTCATTAATTTTTCAAACAACATTCAAGGTTGTAATTACTAGTGTCTTAACATAGATTAACAGTAAAAATAAAATTGTATATAGGTATTATAAAATAAATTATTTTAAGCTGATTTACAGCATCACATGTCTTGACAATAGATTTTGAAATATGTGATTCGGCACATATACAACATGCAGAAAGAATAGTCTATGAAATGGTTAATTGATGGGATTATTTATAAACGAGTTATTTATGAACATTAAAGGAGAGGTGGGAGAAAAAAAAAAGGGAAAAACAAGAAAGAGAAGAAAAAAGAGAGCTCGAACTTCCCTTTCCTTTGACAGGGAAAGAAATGTGTTCAATTTGCTTTTTCCCCAACAGTGTGACCAGTTTAGCACCTCTTTTTATTCTTAGGTCCTTTACTAAGCTTTTCAGAGTCAGATAGTGAAAGGAAAGGCAGTGAAAGGAGATGTGGATCACATTGCATATGTTTTGAGAATCAATCTACTAAAGATTATTTGAAGATCTACACATCTGTATTGCATTAAAATATATATGTTTAAAAGGAAAAAGGGCAATATTGTTTAAAAAGATACAACTGGTTTTTGTGCTTCACCTATGTCGCAAGAACTGAATTTATTTTTTTGTTTAATTTGTAATTGCACAAGTATCTCAATAAATCCTTTTGTCATGCATGAAAACTTATACAATACAAGAAATAAAAAGGGCGGGTGTACAGATTTGGAGATACTGTTTCCTCCTTTTTATTTATTGATAAAAAAGAAAGAAAAAAAAAACATCCCTCTTATGATTATGTTTGTTTTAGTTTTTTTTTAAAATGTTTTTAAGTGTAATTTTATTAAAAATTTTATAAAAATACAAGAAAGATACAAATAAAATTTAAAAAGTATAATAATTATACTATACATTTTTTATTTAAAATTTGAAAATAAACATTCCAAATCTATTAGTGTGTCTATATCAACACATCCATTAGTAGCAGCACCACTTCACCTCAAAATTGTAACGACTGAGACGGAAACAAACTATTTGAAAATGGAAAAAAAAAAAATGAAGAATGAAAATTTTCTTGTTTTAGACCATTTGCAATTCGTGTATTAAAACCATCCTAATTCCATTAATACAAAGATGTGAAGTTGATGAGGGTTCTCCTTTCTTTTTTTTTTGTTTTGTTTCTTTCTTTTCTTTATTAGAAGTGGTGTCCACCTTTTCTGATCATCACACACACACACACACACAGATAGTCTTAACATCGTTTGCTATGTGCAGATCAACGTGGTCTTATGTTTGCCGCCAGCCTATTGTAGTCACTGAACTTATCTTATCGTTGGTTTGCCATCCAATCTATTTTAGCTGCTGAACATGGCATATTATAAATTTGCTGCTTAGTCTATATATCAATATTGTCTGATTAGTTGCCTAGCTTGCCCGGACAAGTGATGGGTACCAGATCAGAACTATAAACAAGTACAAGACATTAACAGCCACCAAATGCTAATGCCCCTCAAATTCTTACATGGCGATCTCAGTAAGTCATTTTAGTGGGATTTTGGTGACAAATTCCTCCTTAGCATGATAGATGTACTTATGTGATCCTTTTTGAGGACTGCTATACATTAGTTGTCTGTTTTCTATGTTTTTAATAATTAAGAAAAAAATAAAAAAATTTGAATGAACCAAAAAGAACATGTAATAATTTCAATTTTTCTTTGTTTCTTTGTTTTTTTTTTCCCCTTACCAAGGGAATATTTTCTCGTTCTCTGCATTTCCAACGTGCCAAGATTCCAGACACGCACAAACGAATGATGCAGACAGCACATAGCCCAGTACATGCGTATCACATCCATCCTGGGCCCCACGAAATTGCAATCTTTCCAAGAATTTAATTGGTGAATTTGGTGCCATGTACGTTTATTTCATGGCCATTCGTCCAAACCAGACCACCAAAAAGCAACCGAGTCCAATGAGAAAAAAGGAAAAAATTTACTGTACTCAGTGTATTGTTATTTATTATTATTATGTTGTCTAGAAAAAGAAGACGGAACAACAATTATTTGGCCCGTGCTTTAACAAAAACCATCTATTCCACAGATTAATTATCTTCCACAGTTTGAGAAGCACATGGCCTGTCTCACTTGGAAAGCGCATTTCATGGAGTGCGTTTTTAGTGAAGTCGTGATCTCATTTGCCATCACATAATCGCACCCCAACCCATTTAAGACTGTGTGGGGAACTGTTCCCTCGCGCACCCACCATAGATGCAGACAGCAGTGGCGTAAAATATATATGTGAATGTTCTTTTCGTAAGTGTCGTCGTCTGTTAGGGTCGATACATGGAGCCATGCAGGATTGACTTTTCACGCAATGCCTTAAATTCCCACTGTTTGTTTTCATTTTTATTTGTGGTTACATTTAAAGCTCATTAATGATTGAATTGGACAACTGATCGTGTTGGGTTAACATGATGACTTGTATCCCGGCATTTGTAAATGTGCATGACATGTATATGTTATAACTTAACTGCATATACAAAATATCCAAACAATGTAGAAAATAATTGTTTCATATTAAAAGAATATAGAAAAGTGGAAAGAGTAAATCAATTTTGACCATTAAGTCCAGATATAGAGGGTCAGATGTACTTGCTCACGTAGCTTGTGGATTTTTCCTTCAAAACTTTCCATGTTTGGGCACCATAAATTGTATCAGAGCTTATGGTTGTAGTCTCCCACTCCCAACGACCATGAACTCTCCCGTTGCACCCAAACGCTAATCTATCGCCAAATAAAGCAACCCTCCCTACCCCAACAACCATAGACTCCTCGTGGCCCCCCAAACACAACACCACCGTGTTGCGACATTAAGCAACCTTGGCCAACAAATAGGCACCAAGGCGTTTGAACCAAAGCCAGATAGCTCAACTAGGTCAATATGTAGGTCCATTTAAAAATGCACCTCCTGGTGCAGCATGTATAAGACCTCGTGTGCCTCCAACCTACATGTAGAGGGCAGCTAGACTGCTTTTACCCAAGTGGTTTTAGGTGAAATATCAAGATCTTAATCAAGTTTGTTACAGAAACAAATTTCATATACGGTACCAAGCGATAATAACTCTTGCATGGTTCACCAAACCAAAGAGAAAACTCAGCAAGGACCACAGGCTAACCCCTTCTTTTGAAGTCCTGCTTGTGGTGTTAAGAGTACGAAAGCAACCATGTAACTACCATATATGGTCACAACGAAACTTACGTGTAGCCAAAAAAGCCTCAACATCATTGTGGAACATATTACAAAAATAGGACTGATTTTCATATGGCAATGCCAATGTTTTCACCTTGTCATTCTCATTCACATAATCAGCCATGCATCCCATGTGGAATGAGGCCCAACTCATTTTTAACTTTGAGTTTTTTACTGAAGATACTTCCAATCTGGGTACTTGCTCAGATTCATTCATTTAAGAAGGTTAAATTCCTGCCTGAGCTGAAATAACACAGGACTTCCCATCAGTTTCAACATGTAGGTGTGGGTGAACAAGATCAATCTTGACCCCTCTTTCTTGTTTCATAATTCGGTTTAGGTAAGAATTTTCCCAAAATATGGGATGCAACTACCCTCCATATGAGTAACAACAAAACCAATACTTCCTTCTTGAGAAGGTTTTCGGATTCGCCTATGCACCTGTCCAAAGACATGCCTTTCTCAATAACCCGGAGGCAGCAGGGAACGCCAAATTACGAGATGAAAGAGAACTTGTGTTCATGACAAGAAAACATCTTCAATAAAAAAAAAAATATCTTCAATAGATAATTGACCGCGAGCCTGCCCAATGGGGCATGACACCAAAATTAGAACGACGAATGTGCATCTCAAGTTCACTTTCCATGAATTTAATTTAGAACGTGTTCGGTTAAATTACCTTTCAAATTCACGTTGACAGATTGTGTCCAAACAAGAAACCATTACATAACCCTCCTAAAAAATGAAGTTACATGCAAGGAAAAATAACCAACGAATAGTCTCACTGGGGAACGCAGGCAGGATCTGGGCTGATGAGCCAAGATGTATGATCATCATGAGGTCAAGCAAAGAAATATTTTACATAATCACAATGTTTAAGTGCAACTTTATATAGAGAACCCTCAATAAGATCAATTGTACAAACAAACTTGTAATTGGTATGATATGCCTGTATTGACAACGTAGAGTTAGAATTGAGTGTCTACATTGTCATTGCTTCTCTAAAAATGGCCACATATCCTTCATCGATGACACAAGTGACAAACAGATACATCAAAAATTTGTAAGATAAAGCTAGAAAATGCTCCCGTTCAGGCTAACTCATTCTTTTGTATGTAGCCTCACTACCCGAATTTTTGGGAATTGAGACGGGTTTGGCCAAAAAAGCCGTCCCGAATTGGTTAAGGATGGCTTTTTGGGATGACTTGAGCCTCCCCCAAATTATTGTATTGTAGATTTTTAAGACGGCTTGTTCGGGACGGGTTTAGTGCAATCTTAGGATGGTTGTGTTTGGAATAGTTTTGGGACAAGTTTTTTAGATACGGTTGGGATAGGTTTTTTTAAATGGGTGTTTTTAGGATGGCTTTAAGATAGATTTTTTAAGGATGACATTAGGATGGTTTATTTTGAACGGCTTTAGAATGGGTTTTTTAGAATGACTTTAAGATGAGTGTCTTGAAAAAGTTTGAACGAGTACTTTGGGACAAGTTTTTTTGCATGACTTTAGGATAGCTTTTCAAAAATTTTGGCAAATAATTATATTGAATTTCACACATTTTCCTACCTATTTTATACAAGCACCCAATATGTGTAACTCACTTATTGTGGCACAAATAAATTGAGATATTAAAATGTAACATTTTTAATGTAAGTACATGAAGCAATTCCATGGATATAAACATACAATCTATTCAATGAGAAGTCCATAACATTCCAAACAAAGCATTATTCATAAGTAATGGGTAGGATGGTAAACTATTGGGGAAATATGAAGTAAACCTAGGTATCGATGTCTTCATTTTCTTCTTTATCTTCATCTTCGTCCAAGGAATTGAGCCCAACCTTTTGCCAGCAAGATGCATAAATTTTTCTAATTTTGCCTCCATTTGAGCTAGTCTTATTTTATAATCATTCATTTTGATATCTTTGTCTTGTAAATGTTACTGGGTACGTTTCAATGTTTCCTGCATTTCTCTTACCTTAGTGCTAGGCAAGGAAGTTCAGCTACTGAATGCACAGGACAACTACTTAGAGGACATTGCCTCTAATCGTATCCCTAGCAGTTGACTCTTTTTGAATCGACGAAGTGCATTAAAAGCTCTCATGCGACGTGAATTTCACTCAGTCCATGGATATTAAGCTCTCATTGCTTCATGAATTTCAAAAAGCTCTCGTATTTCACTCAATCCTTGGTGGCATTTTGACCTGTTGAAAATTTTCCATTGTTTCTTACAAATTATTGGAAGCATTAATGTGAGATGTGAAATTGTAGTCGACATGCGACGTTTTAATAGTTGTCCTTACCATATGTGACTGTGCACGAGAGCTTGCCCATTTTCCCGCAGTGTTTTTGTGCACTTTGGAGTAAAGCTCAAGTGGAGTTGGTGGCTTTCTTAATGTGACCTCCTAAATTGTTGATTAAATTTTAGTATAAGTTAAAGAAAATTGATTGCATGAATATAACTAAACATGTAAAAATGGTGAATGGAAACATATATAAATGGTGGCTCAATTTTTCTCTCGTACTGTTTTGTATGTTTCTGTCGGCTACTTGCTTTTCATTTCCTCCTTATTCTCTTGTTGGATCCAATCAACTTTTGTATTGGAAACTCTTATTCAGTGCAGGTATTTTCGTATTAATTTTGCGACCTTTTTTAAAGGCTCATTGTATTACTATATTATTTGCAGCGTCTCATGTGAATTTATTTTGGCCAGACATGTTGAAATAAAAGTGCAAAAATATCATACATAATACTAATGGTACAAAGTGTATGGTTCAAACAAGATGACTAAATGCATTAAGTAATAAAGTAGATCTATTCATTAACAATTTCATTAGTAACTAATACTATGACATGAAGGTGGAAAATCAAACATTTAAAAGTCAAAACCATTTTTGTTTTTGATCTAATAAGACCTCAGTATAACGGATCCATGATCCATTGTACTGTCTAAATATAATGGATTTTATAGAATCTGTCACTTCTTTCCATACACTGCAACAATGTAAAATATATGTGTATACAAGGATTGTTTATATTTAAATGAATGAGAGGCAACAATTGAACATTAGTTCTAGGACAATTTTATACTCATTGAAATAAATGTGGCATCATGTGCTTGAGGCCCCCTATGTGATCTTAACTTCATTCACATGGTCTAGCCCCAATGTGGCAACTAAAATAGTTCCTTCCCTCTGTCCTATCAAAGGCTATGGTTGATTGGAATAGTGTATTGACGTGGATGGCCTACACATGGTTTTTCACTCAAAGGTTGTGTCTCATCGTCATCAAATGGTGGTGATGATGAGAACAATGTAAAACGTGAGTTCCCCTACTCTTTTTGGCACCCCTACCATGTTAAGATTAGCCACTCGAATATGCTTCATAGGTTATCCTCAAATTGAACAAATACAAATGGAAGATTAATTAACAAATTTCATTACATTGGACAAATACAAATGGAAGAATATAACCACATATATAACAAACAATGTAATTCATTAAGGATTTGACAATGCAAGTAGTACAAATTTTTCATGATATTGAGGCATTTTACCAAACAGGTTATGTGTTGTTGCTTGTGCAATGAATGCCCAACATTTTGGGTACCAACAAAATTACTCAACCATCAAATTTAATACATTACTAATTGAATAACCTAACATTACCAATTCCTTTTGTATAGCAATTTGGTTCTTCAAAAAGAAAAGGGAAATTCTGCAACATAAAATTCCAACCACGTTACCTTCCCATACTATATATTCACCAAAATTCTAACTCTATTTCAACATAAATTCCAAACTAAGTTCCATAAGACATATATGCACTTAATGTAACCTAAATTTCTTTGCAACTCTTTCAAACCCTCCTATAAGTAGGAATGTATTCTACAAAAAAAGTCCTAAATTTCAACATTAACTTAAATCCCATAAATATATGCTGCTTTCACAAAATATAACATCCTCAGAAAAAAAATTTGATTCAATGTAGAGCAAAATTGGGTGTTAAGGACAGGGTTAATGTTGGGAAGTTAAAAATTCATGGGAAAAGGCAAAATGAGAACATACCTTCAACCAATTAGAGAAATTAGAATGCTTGGTGTTTATGATAAGTGGTTGGTGTGCTTAGAGCCAAATTCTGGCAAATTCTCTGATGGGATGGTCGGTGGAAGTTGATGGTGCCAAGCTTCATCAGAAGTTTGAGGAGGTACTTTGGAAAAAAAATGAAGAGGAGGGAGAGGATTTTAGCCTTTATGAACAAGTAGGGATGGCTAAACCCATCCTAAAATGGTGTTGAAAATATAATTTTTTTCGCATGCGTCATCCTCAACTTCACAACATCAGGAATGATGCATTTGTTGATTTATCATCGAGCCCCCTCGTTGCAACATGAGGCAAACCTACAGATAAAAAGTTTTCATAACACCTCATCATCTCAATGAGGCAAATAACACAATTATGTTTTTCAACGTCGCCCGCATCGTCGTGACGTCCAAGATGACGTGAGCTCTCTTTCTATAAGTTGACCCTTTTGTTGCGACGATACAGTGCTACTCAAACTCTCTGTCTATAGGTTGCCCACGTCGTCGTGATGATGTGGACGACGTCGATGAAAAATCGTTGTCTCCTCCAATCATCACAATTACAAAGGTGACATCAAGTTCAAGAATGTGTTCATCATTGTTGGCATTGCGATGACACAAGCGATGAGAGGTTACACAATAAGAAACGCCCCATTTTAGATGCATTTTCATGCTTCCACATGGTTACCTCCTTCTTCCACATGCAAGACATTTCCACAAACCCTAATACCATGTAAGTACATCATTCCTATTGCTATTTTACTTTGATTGGTTGATGTTTTTGTGTGCATTTAAATTAGAAATTTTGGAATGGAATGAGCATAAAATATTTTGAATGCCACAACAATGTGGTGATGTATGTGACCATGTTTCCAAGATTTATAGGCTTTAATCGCACAATGAATGGACAAAGTTGTGCAATTCAATGTTTTGAATACAAAGTTGATGGTGGTTTCATTAAATATTGTTTCTTGAAATTTTCTCCTTGGCATTGTGCATCCACATCAATTTCAAGTTTTGTGATGGATTCTTTTACTTGTTTTAATGGCATTTGTGTTGAATATTGTTAGAGAATAGGATTTATGTGTTTGGAATGTTAACTTGGGATCTGTATTTGGCATCAAGTAATTGGAATTCTTGGCTATCAAATGTTTACATGTAATGTGTTCGTAGCAATGCACAAATGTCAAAATTTGAAATTTCGTTAAAATAGCGGAGGCTCGATTGTGTAATATCATGTGAAATAACTTGGATGGTAGATGCCTATAGGAAAATCCTTGCATATACCAAAAACATTGTGGATATTAGATATCTAATGGAAAATCTTTGCCTATGGTGGATGTTTGATGTCGAAAGGAGAATATTTGCCTACAATGGTTGCTTGATTGTATAATGATTTGTGAAAGTCTATATGAATCTCATTGCTTATAGGAAAATCTTGTGAAAGTCTATATGCATGATTGTATAATGAAAATCTATATAATTTGTATAATGACTTGTAAATTGTAATGAATTGTGGACATTTTTATGAAAGCCTACATGCAAGTATATTTGCTTGATTGTGGTTTTAAGTGAAGTGTAATGGATTGTGGATGTTTATCATTGTCCATATCTATATGCAAGTTTACATGCTTGATTGTGTAATGACTTCTGAATTGTAATGGATGGTGGATGTTTGTATGAAAATCTTAGTTGATTATCCATTTCATGTTAAACAACTCACCTCAACATTCATGATCATGTTTATAATGTTATCAAACTCATTCTTCTCTATATGCATTACATCCAAATCGAGCCTTATTAGGTTTGTCTTCTAGTACGGAAAATCTCAAAATATAATTCTTTTCATCCACTTGCGGTGGCTTACCATATAGATTATCCACAACCCGTGACATCTGCTTAACACAGTCCCAAATCTGCTCACCTAACTTTCACAAAAGCGTAACACTTTTGTCGACCTGGCCCTTCATGAAAATTTTCTTGTTCCTCTTATATGGATAATTGGGTGGCAAGAACTAACAATGACAATCAAAGTTATATGCTTGTCTATCATAACACAAATAAATTGCTCTGCTCAAATTGAGGCATATCAAGCATCCCATCACTCTTGCTACACTCTAACTAAACAATATGAAATATGCTAGCAAGTCATTAATTGTCCAAAGTAAAATAGCATGCATAATAAAAAGCATTGTTAGGGAGCATCATATGTAACTACACCTACCATCCATAGTCGTAGCAACTCCTCGATAAGTGGTTTAGGTTTGACAGACCTAAAATTATTATTGTTAAGGACATATAAGAATACTTTATACATATTCCTGTAGGTAGGTTATATGATATTACCACAATAGGCCAACATGAATATATTTTCCCATATGATCCATAAGTAGCATATCCATCCAGGCATAAACTAAGATATACGTTACAAGGCTTGGCTGCAGAATCACGATACACTCTGTCAAAATGCATTCATGACTCAGCATTTGAGGGATAGCATATATGCAACCACTTTTTGTCTTATAACTCGCATGTTAAGTCATATGCTAAATTGTTATAATCGACGCATATAACCTTTGTAATTTTGGAATGAGAAGCAATTACTACAAATGCATCTATGGAATCCATTTTCTCATGTGCTAATGGATTCCTCTTTGATTTATAGCTTGTCTCTCCACAAAATTTACTATGCTGTAATTCTTCATTATATTTCTAATACAACATACAATCACTCTTGCAACAACTGATTTTCATGATAGAGACACCCAAATCTCTTATTAGCCTTTTAGTGTTGTAGAAATTGGGCTGCATTTGATAATCAATTAGAAAAATCTCATCAATTAGTTTACAATATCATCATAACACTTTGCGACATGTTGTGATCCGCCTTAATATTAACCAATCAAGCAACTACGGACAATTATGAGAAATTTTCACAACCACTGTATAGTGGTTGGTCAGCCATACGCAATACATCATAGAATTTGTTTGTCAACCCATCCATGTCTCTTGTACACCCAAGTTCAATGGTTCTAATGTCAAATTATTTATGCTCATCATCCCATTTAAGGAAGGATCCTCCATCGTATACCCATTCTCTATGCAATATCTAGATGCATTGTATATCATTCGATGCTCCTAACCCAAGTTCTACATCGAGCCAACATATTCCATGGTCAAGGGAGATGGTACAATACTCACATCTACATTTCTTGTCTCCAAATACTGGGTTTCACCATGATTTATCCAATTGTAATAATTCTGAACAAAACCCTTCCTGAATACGTGTACTTTAACTTCATCAGGCTCTAGAAATTTAGTGTTCTTACAACAGGAATACAGACATCTAATTTTGTTTCTGTCCATGTACTCAGGTTAGTTTATCGCCCAATCAATGAATTCATGAACCTGTTTTTTGAATTAAAGTGTCAAATTTCTATGGCCAGATAAATTCTTATTATATATCCACGATCTAATATTGTGTAGCATCTTATTATACAGCAATCTACAATAATATATATATATATATATATATATATATTCACACACCACATTCAAACAACACAAAATATGATTTGCCAAATTTCTATAGCAAAGACTACAAATAGGACCACAAAGTGCTCCATTACATTGGGTGAAAATAGCAACACACGGGAATCAAATTGCACATATTTTTTAAAAACATTGCACTTGTCCATCACATTCATATCCAAGAGAAAAAATACACAAGAAAGAATTCACGTATATAACAAAATGATAGAAATATACGTAGTTGTGTTATAAAATGTGAATAAAATGAATAAAACTAGCTATCATATTAAAAATCTAACGCTCATTCCTAGAAAATGTATCTTTCTCAACATTGGATTTGGGAAATCACAAATTTCAATTGTTACAAATTCTAGGGATTGCTTGGCTATATTTTACAATCTAAGTTGACTTTGAGATGGCAAGAAACCATTCCACACATTTGAGATGGGTTTGAGATGGTTTTAGTTTAAAATCATGTTTGAGATGGCTTTGGAATGGACACTTCAAAGCAATGACATGGTCGTCTCAAAACTGTCCTAGATTTGGCATGGATTTTGGATGGTTATATTTTTAATTATTTGTTAAATTTTTTAGGACCGTTCTGAGATAGTTTTTGCACTAAGAGGACTTACTCGTTTCAATCTGGCATGTCTTTGGGACAGTTTTCAATAGTTACTTTTCGTGAAACAACTTTGTCATTGCATTGGAATATGAGTCTCAAAGATATCACATCCTGAATCCTAGGACCATAACACGACAATATTTGAGAACCATTTTAACAAATATCAAAACCAACATGTAACAAAGCTAGCTAATCTAAAAATATTAAATGGCAATCATTCAAAGAAATAATGTAATATTCATGACAACATTCAAACTCTAATTCGCAATGGAAAGAAAGAACCCAACTATTACATCCAAGATGCTTTTATTGAATACCATCCATGAAGCTAAATCTAAAGCAATAAACTATGCCCTCATCCTCGTTCTATCATCCCCAATTTTGTCCATTGTAATTTGCTTCCTCTACAAATATTAGCTAATGGTGGTGAGTGTTAATTCGCCTAATAAATGTTAACACCTGTCTTTTCTCTTACTAGGATGTGAGTAAAATAACAGTTTACAAAAATATACTTTGCAGAAAAATACCTTTTCAGAAGAAATAAGTAAATAAACAATTGATGCATTCAAGTACATTAGTGAGAAACAAATCATAGTTAACTATGCCATCTCATTGTTCTTATAGTTCATTTGTTCTTATTTCTTAGTCAACACATAATGTGCGTACTATGAGTTCTCATTTCACTAATCAAGGCATTAATCTATACTTTCAATTAAACAGGGTCGCATTGTATTCAGCTTACCACTATGGCCCCAGGGCTTCAACTCCATCGAGAGGATACCCCATTTTACCGTAACTTAATTGGTAGGGCCATATATCAACTTTACTCGCTGCTGGTCCCAATCTTTTTCTCGATTGAACGGTTCCCAATTTACTACCCGATTGGTAGAGTCAGAACTCATTTCTCACACTCATAGGCATCACATGAATAACTATCATAATTTCATCACATAAATTTCTAGTTTCCAATTATTCAATTTGAAATAATTCGTTTGCAAACAGCTCAAATCCAGTTTTCAAGAAATAAAGCATTCAATTTATTTTAAAAAAATGATAGATTATGAGCATGCTTTTTTAAACCGAAAAAGTATTTAGAAATAATGTTTAACAAGTACTTCAAGAAATTCAATTGAGTCACAAAGCAAAGTAAAGGCAATTGGCAAGGTGCAACTACTTACCTATCGCTTAGCATTACCAATTGTCAAGTCTCTTGATTTCCTATTCAACCACATACACAATTCCCATTTTAGAATTTGGTTTGATTAATGATCTCTACCTTCTAATTCAAGTGCATCTCACATTCATCTTCACTTTGATACTCTCAATTACTATTCTTCATGTCTCGTTACATCTTGTACAATGAGTTTATATGCCTATTAGTCCTAAAGTCGGAAAAAATTGACTTAAATTACTCAAAATGTGAAATTGATCTAATACCTACAGTCTTACCTAGCAATTGCGAGGTCTAGCCTTGCAACCATGAGGTCTCAGTCCATGATCATAGTTACTAACTCCGATGCATATTGGTTTTTCCAAGTGAGCTTCGCAATTGTAAAGGTCGAGCTCACAACAGTGTTAGGTGACAACGAGGTGTTCTGTAATTCCCGCAACCGCAACAAAGTGCTAAGTTTGTGTAGAGGGACTATTTGATTGAGTGTTTATACCATATCACAATCTAATTACCAAAACTTGACAAAGCGCGGGGTTCATGCTGCATTCTAGGTGTGATTCTACATATTAAAACTTATGGAAACCAAAACCTAAGTATATTCATCACTTTAAAAAAATTTAGGACATGTTTTAGTTTATCACGCTACATGCCAATATGCGCTTCCTGTACTTCCCACCCATGTATACATGTCCCAATTCAAATCCTATACATTAAACACGTGTAAACCATTTCATATTTATCATGTGCCTACACATGAAAAATTATAGTCTCTACACGTGTCAATGATAAACGAAGAATTTAGTGTAGAAATTACCTAGACTTTCCATGTTTGGAAGCCACAAAATTCTTCACCCCTTTCTGCACGGCTGTCAGCATTTTTTGTGTCAAAAGTAGGATTTTTTCTATTGATAACTTTGTATTCATACATAGGTTATTATTAAGGCTTGGGTAAAAGTGAAAAATCTCCTAGTTTATGAGTCCTTCCACCCCCATAACTCCTTTTTTTTATTTTTGCCAATTTCACCCAAATTATGGGCTTTATTTTTCTTATTTTTTAAGCTTCTAGCATGGAAAAATTTTATTAATGATTTATGTATTTATTTAGCAAATTTCCGAGTTACCATAAGACTCCCATATCTGACCTTGATCTCACATCTCTATTCTTGGCTATTTCTACATTAAAATAGGGTGAAAATAAATAAAAATACTTCTTGTCATTATTCCAATATATGTGTATGACAACAAATAATTACTATTAATACGCAAAAATTTGAGCCATTACAAAAGCCGTCCTTGTGTTGCTACGGATTTGGAACAAAATTTTTTTTATATTATTGTGTATAGTTTGGGACGACTTTGAGATAAGTTTTTCACAAAAGGAAGACATTCATCCCATAGCCATCTCAATAAAAGGGATACAAGCCCAACCCAAATTTTGGAACTTTGGGATGGGGTGACTTATTTTTTTGATGGCCCACTTTGAGACAAAATTGGGATGGCTGAAATCAATCCCAAATTGCCCATCTGAATGTAGTAAGTTTTTTGTAGTGCTTGGTGTCTCAAAAATTAACTGTTTGATTGATTCAGAAACTCTTTGATTGTTTTTTTAATCTCTAACTACACACCCAATAGTTAATGGAGAATTTAAATCCTGAACTCACATTTAAAAGTGTGAGAAGTCACTACTAATCTGAACACACCCACCCAATATAGATACTTCGAGGGACTGCTGAAGTAGGGTTTTTCCCTTTGGTGATGATGGATGAAAATCTCAATTGACAGCAGTCCATACTTTTCAATTAGTTATGCACCCCTTGAATTCTTGAGGTTCATGATCCACCTCGACATAAGGATTGCCTGTTCGCGGGAGCCCATCAATTTCTCTTCTTTAGCAGCATGGATCAATAGTCACAATTAGAAGGGGAAAAAAAAAAGGTTGTGACGGATTCTCTGGTAGGTTGATCATTTGTTTCACCTTTGCATGTTAAGGGATCACACCTTATCAAATACCGTGTGCAAGCAATCTAAAGAATTTATGTATAGCAATCGAATTCTGAAAAAGAAATGTTTGAGCATCTCTGCATGTACAAGAAACTGACTTATTGCAATTGTTATTTGTAGCATCTTTGACTCATCAAGATGCAGCAATCCATGAAGCCCTCAAGCTTTGGTTTAGAAAAAGGCTTTGCATGAGCTTAAACCTAAGAGATATGAGATAGACTCAACCGCGACAAACAAGCCAATAGAGAACAATGAGAGTGTCAACATTGAGTATTACCTTACCATACTAATACAAAATTATCCAAGCTTAGGCCTATACCCAAAATAAAATATAATATATGCCCAAATTCATATGCATACCCATTGAAATTAGAAATATAGCAATCCATCTTACCTATACCCTCGATACCAATGGATTTACCAATTGATACTCAGGTTCTTTTTAATTGATGTGATATTAATAGTTTTTCTAAATTCGATATTTGCATAAATACTCCAGAATATTTAGACCAAATTTGTATGTGTGTTTGTACACAAACATGCTTAAGAATTTTCTTGTTTAAAATTTTTTATATTTCAAAGTGTACTTCATATTTTATTTTATTTTACTTTTTATATTTACAAAATTTAAAGTTTAATATTTGATCAATTTGATTTTAGGAATAAAATCAAATATTAATTTAATATAATGTGAATTTTTTATCACCAAAATTCAATTTAACAGAATATCTTTTATAAAGATAGCATTAGTCTTGAATAATAATATTTTGTCAAATTAATTTTTATTATATATTTGTATATAATAAATTTCAAAAATCTAATTCTAAATTTATTTTCGATGTGTCCCATTTTTTAACTTATATTCAATAATGAATATTTTATATTGTGTATAATAATAATTAACTAAAATATAATCAAAGATATTTGAAATTGAATTTCCAAATTATAATTTTAAAACTAGATTTTAGAAATTTTTTATTCAAGTTGAACTTATAAAATAAAATTCTTATGGGAAAATAAAAATAACAATAAAATGCTGTAATAAAATTACTTTTACTCAAATGATATTTGGTAATGCAAGCCAAGTACTATCAAATTATTGTAACTAGCACAGTAGCACTCTCGTTGAAAGTGAAGCAGAAATATTGTGAAGCAAAAAGATATTTCATAAATAGATCATTTAAAAGAAATACATGTTTTTATGTTATCAATATAAATTAATTATGTTGATTGAAATTTTTTAAAAAAGATAAGAAAAACTACCTAAGCTATTAAATATGAGTTTAAAATTATTATTTTTTAATGAAGATTGCATATTTTTACTAATAAATCCTCTATTTTGTTTTATTTTTTACATTATAAAATAGAGAGAGAAGTGATTATAATTAAATTTATCAAAAAAAATGTATTTTTAAAAATATATTAAAAATTAGGCAAAGATCTCATGTATTCTAAATATTATAGACATAAATTATATTTGAGAGTATTGTGGAGAAAAAAGATATTGTAATGTCATTATATATAATTTTATGATTTATGTTTGTGAGATATTGAGTTAACTGTGCAAGAATACTTTAGGTAATAGAATAAAAGACCAAATGGAGCCTTAACCATAATATGCTAGTAGTGTTATTGATATAAATTATAATAAATATAGGAAATAAAAAATAATTTTTCCAATATAGTCAAAACTCACCCAGTTAGGCCCCAAACAATTGGGCAAATGAAATTAGTGTTGGATTGAATAGACTAGGGTGTAAGTATTTATTAGTGATATGCTCTCTAACATCAAATGTCAACAAAAAAAACTTGCAAGATATTGGTTGTAAATATTATTATTGTTAATTAATAAAATATTAATGATTATTTTATTTATATTCTAGTAGTATTCTCATATACATAAATTTAGAATGACGTAAAATATTAAATGTGCCCATACAATTGTATTAAAAAGGCTTTATTCATAAGGGGTTATGAATATAAACATAAGACTATCTTAGTACATAATCATTAAAGTCAGTTCGCAAGTCAAAAACACTTATTAGAAAGTTGGCACAACTTATACACCTTATATTTATAATGTGAGTATCATGCCATTGGGTATGAGATATTGAAAATAAATGTGTATAAATAGTCATTGGAGAATGAGTATTTGGACATTGATTTGCAGAATAAAGTAGACACATGAAATTCACTCTTTGCTGTAAATATCTTACTTTATGATCATATTTAGTACGCGTAGACTTTAAACTTGAGATGACATAATTTTGTTGTAACACGATAGTCAATGTGTCATTAGAACATTAAAGACCAATATCTATCCTAATATGGGATAAGGTCATAAGCTCAAAATATCATTACTTGAGTACGCATGGAAGTTTGTGTGCATTTAATAAAGAATTTATTTTCTTGTAAGTGAGTAAGGTATTTGTCCTATACTGTTAATATTTTATACGATGGAAATTCTTGACTAAGGTAGTATGTCATTAAAAAGGAGTTTTTGATAGAAACATTAATCTTATGAAGAAGCATCAATTAGTCATATGATTGAATTTGTGAATTTGATTAAATTCATAACTTTCGCTTAGTTGGGGCAAATCAAAACAAAAGGTCTATATTGCATAGTATTCATGATCGGCAGGGTTCATTATAATTCATTCACTTCACCTTAGATGTGCTATAATGTGGATTATAGGCTAAGTGTTACCCATATACTTCAAACTATATTCATTGTCAACCAAAAATAAATCTATAGTGACACACATTAAAAAAAGAAAAGAAAGACGATGGTTTAAGGCATTTTTAAAGTGGTGATAACAAAGTTTAAGAAGTCTCATGATAAATTTAATTTAGTTGCAATTAGGTGGGACTAAATTGGAATAATTTATTCTCCATTATGTTGGTTAGTAATGAGATCATTAATTAGAAACATAATAAATATTTAATTTAATTAATGAGATTAATTAAATTAAAAAGACAAGGTACAGAAGGATTATTTTATACCTGTTTCATAATGGGGATTATTAATTTAAAATATAATAGGATTTTAATTTAATAATAGAATTAATTAAATTGAAAGAAATAATTCAAATAGGTTTTAATTGTTAATTAGATTAATAATTAAAGGTGAATGGAGTTTAATTAATTTTAAGTTCCATGTCAAAAATCATAATGCCCATTTCACAAGCCCTAAACATTATCTCTTGAGAATAAATCACTTAGCACAGTTCTAAACACTAACCATGTGTGGACAGAAGCCACCAGGTATTGTTCACCACACACTATTCACTTCAAATTTTCTCTTGATAAATTCTCCAAGCACAAGAGTTGTAGAATTTTATGAAGGAGTTTATAGAGTTTTGTTTGAAAGCTATAACCAACAACTTGTTTGAGTGTACAAATTAGAGACCAAGATATTATCATGACTTATGGTTTGTAGACAAAAATTACAGAAATTAGATTTCAAGTAATTATCTATGCAACTATCTTATTATTTACATTTACCCATTTTATGTGATAAAAAGCGGATCGAGTTGAGATTTTATTTATTCCATTATTTGATTATTTTGTAATTAAAATTTTAAAAATTTTACGTCACATATCCAGTGATACCCAACATTATTGCATTTAACATGTATAAAATTATATAATGTTTATGCGTGTTTGATTTTTATGGTATTAATATTTTAGTTTATACTCAATGTTCAACGTGGTAGGAAAGAGAGGAATATAGAAAGTCAATGTCAAATTGATAAGTCCCTACTGCTCATGTCATTGAAATTTTGTGTAGAAAGAGTTAAGATTTGTTTGATTACAATTGTGTGGAAGTGTCGGCTTTATAGGTATAATTAGCTTCACGCCACAAGAAATTGCAACAATGATTGAAACGTTAATCATATTATTACATTTAAACTTTTTATTTTTATTTCATAAACGTTTCAAAATATATGACAGATTTGTTTTATTATGTAATTTGTAATTTAATCAAAATCACACTTATATATGCACATGTTGTCATACATATATATAATTTTATTATCATTATAAGAAATAAAATTATGCTAAAAAATATGGGAGAAATAAATCACATAAAAAAATTTAGAATTAGGCTCCTATAATAAAAATGAAATCATTACTTTTTGATTATTGTAATAATAATAATAAAATAATGTTATAAATTTTATTAAAAGACAGTAAAGAATAAGTTAGAAATGAAATAAAAATAAAAAATGTGAATAAACCAAGAAAGAGAATAAAAGTAAAAAAAAAGAAAAGAGTAGTGTTGTAACAAAAAAATAAATAAAACCATGTTAATAGAAATAGAAGAAATGAATGACACCAAAATGGAAAGAAGAATAGAATACGGTTGTTGGCATAATGGTATGTTGACACTTATATGACATATAGATAAGATTTTGAGTCAGTAAAATATTTGCCAAAAATTATAAGATTTTATTATGATAAGTTTCTTAATACATTTGTGATATTACAGATTTGGTAGGATTATGTAAATATTTTGTAATCATCTAACTAAAGAAAAGCCGACCATATCTAGCCATTAAATCATTCAAAATATATCAAATCACATCATAAAAAGATTGGGGGGATTGAGTTTCCATAATCCAAAGGTTTGAAAATATGGAGATCCTATGCTAGAAAGAAAGTTAAATCAGTGTTGCAACATATAGTTGACAGATTATGGCAACTTCTGAGTTGACCAAATCAAAGAGATCGTGATATTTCAAACTTCATGAAAAGTTAACGAAGGATGATCTATGATTCCAAGAATGTGAGAAATGGTTTGTCCAAGCATACAGAGTGATCATGCTAAATTTAGCTAAGTCTTGAAATGTGTTCAACAATCAGTTTAATGACTTTGAGTGCAATATTCATGTGTTAATAAAAATGTTAAGCTTATTGAGTGAAACTTTTGTAATTAAGTCTTAGTTTCGTGTACCTCATTTGTTTTGCTCACTTTGACAAAAAAATGGAGATATTGATGTTAGACCGTTATTCTAGCAAATGAGACTTGCACAAACAATTCCTTATGTTTATTTCTTGTAAATTGCTTCATTGACTGGACGATAAAGTTTTTTGTAAGGTTGAGTGAACAAGGAAACAATTTGCACCTAAGTATTAATTAATTATTCTATTGTGTATCTAATTGTTGGTTCTTTGTTTCAATAGTAAACTAATAATAAGGCCTGATATAGCACCTCTCTACACTGACGATGGTTACTATAATAAAATATATCCTAACTTTTGGTAATTTTATAACAAGGGTAGAATTAAAGAAATATTATAATAATATCACAGGTTTTGTCAAAAAAAGATAAAGAAAAATATTGGATATGGAAAAAAAGAAAAAGAAAAGGAATAAACCAAGAAAGAGGAAAAATAAGTATAAATAAAAGGAAGTGGCATTGTAATGAAATAAATCGTGGTAACAAAGACGAGAGAAATAAATGACACGAATGAAAAGGGAAAAAAATCAGAACTAGGATTCTGCAATAAAATATAAAATTATTATTTTCGATAATTTTAAAGGAAAAATAAAAGTTATATCACAAATTATGAAAAGGGACACTGAAATTAAAGAAAGAGGTGATTGTAATAAATAACAGGATTATGTTAAAGCAAATAGTTGAAATTGGGAAAAATAGAATAAGATTGCTATAATAAATTATAAATTTATTATCTTCTGATAATTATAATAATATAAATAAAATCCAATAAAAATTAAAATACATTACCAATTTTGATAAAAAGAAAATAATGAAATGAAAGATAAGAAGCAAAATATCAACATAAATGAAAGGAAAGATAAGAAGAAAGATATCAACGAAAGAAAGAAAAGTTATGAAAATAATAAAATAAAGTAGAGTTATTTTAATAATTCAAAATGATGGACCAAAAATAATTGCTTTAAAAATCTTGAACTTAATAATACAACATAGATATAAGATTCTGAGTTTAAATTTCTCTCAATACACACGATTAAAATGCCAAAAATTGCATCACTTCATCAAATAATGATATTAAGAGAGACTCCCCAGAAGGCAAATCATGGCGACCAAGACTTTGTTCGTAGCAATACCTATTTTCAATAGGTGCATGCCTTAGATTGTTCCATATATATCTTGCATCAAATTTTAAATACGCTGTTAGTTTTGCTCTCTATAGAATTAAAACATCAACTCTAAGAACACAGTCTTTAAGTTTGGTCCATCAACTTTTATTTTTCTTTTACTTTTCCATAATTTGTAAATAAAAGACATAAAAATACATTCAAAAAACAAAAACTAATGCTCGTTTTATTTTTTTTTTACAAAAATTATAATATATAATTAATTAGCTTGACATTCTTCCCTTTCCTAGTATTACAAATGGTTGTTTTGCCTATCTTTGGAGGCTATAATTGGGTCCCAAAAGCATCATTTGGTTATGTTTAGGTTTAGTTCTAATAAAAGATGCATGTGCTTCAATCATTATATAATTTTTAAGTTTTTTTCTTTTTCTTTTTTATTTTTACACGATTTTCAAGCAAATACACTTATAAATAGCTACCAAAATTTAAGAAAAAATGTAGCCTTTGGATTAATTCAATTTTGTTTGGCCAACAAAATTAACTACTATGACCTCATTATTTTAGCTTTTTTCCTAAACAAAAACGTGTGACCTTTTATTAGCAATTTCAAGATTTGGAAGCTATCCGTCAAAGAAATAAAGGAAAAGGATAATAAATGAAAGAACCCTCCATTTTTTTACACACCATCTTTTCTTACATTCCTATTTTGCAAAGGGGGGGGTCCCCCCCCCCCCCCCCCCCCCCCCCCCCCCCCCCCCCCCCCCCCCCCCCCCCCCCCCCCCCCCCCCCCCCCCCCCCCCCCCCCCCCCTAAAGGTGTCAAACTTCTCCATCAGCCACAATATTGTATATATTGATGTGATAATTTACATTTTTATTTTGTTTATGAGGAATATTTTATGAATGACTTGAAGGTAGCTGTGAATTAGTGATAATCAGAGATGGCAGAGACATATGTGAAGCTGACTGAGGGGCAGAACTCGTCGGAGAACATCACCCCTGGTGATCTAAATCAAGCTGTTGATGTCGAAAAGGTATGAAAAATAAAGGGGCTTCTTGTTTTATTCTCCCTTTTCTTGAATATTTTACAGCTTTCAGCAAAAAATTCCATGTTCCGAAAAATTGAGGAGAACATTATACAAATGGATGAGGCGAATTTTCATGAAGAGAATATGGAAACATGAGAAAAAAAAATCACTCTACAAACTGAGTTTGTAGCTATTAATTGTACAGTTTCTGATTGAATGCATATTTGAGGATATTCAAATCAAAGAAGGAAGAAAACAAGCAAGTAGAGAGTTGAGAGAATTGGTTTTGAATTTCAGCAGCAGTGAAGTTACTGTTTCATTGATCTTTGATCAACCTTCCTGGCTTCTATTATGCTATCCTCCACTAAACTAATCTACACTCAATAACTAACAATCTGGTGTAACCTCCTAACCAACTGCCATAAATATTCCATCCAACCAAAATCATAGAGAGAGACTACAATCTGACATGCCAAGTTGAAACTGAATGTTCCTGTGTTGGACAAGTGGTGTTGACGTGGCTTGCTAACTGGATTCCAATAGCCGCCCTCAAGATGAGGAATGGTAATTTATCATTCCCATCTTGCTAAAGGGATTCTTGAATATGTAAAACGCCAATGGCTTAATCATAATGTCAATAACTTGACTTCTAGTAGGGACATGGCAAGTGACAATCTTCCTTTCTTATAGGCTGTCTCTCACAATGTGGCAATCCATTTCTATGTACTTGCTACATTTATGGAAGACTAGATTGGCAACTATGTGGACGGCAGCTTAGTTATAACAATGCAATAAGGTTGGCTATAGATGTTCAACTCCCATAGCTATTAGGATGTTCCTCAACCAAGTTGACTCACAACAAGTTGAAGCCATAGTTCAATACTCTACTTTTGCTGATAATCTAGAAAAAATGGATTATTTCTTTGACCTCTAGGACACTAAGGAGTTTCCAAGAAATATACAATAACCAATGATGGACCAATGTGTATCAATGCCTGAGCCCCAATCTAAATTACAGTAAGACCTAAGCTGAAGATCACAAACTGATGGGAAGAATAGGCCTTGTCCTGGTGCTGTTTTAATCTAAAGAATTACCTTATGAGTTTCCTTCATGTGTAGGACTGTAAGTGCTTACATAAATTGGCCTAGTATCTGCATAGAGCATGATACATCAAGCCTAGTTATTGTTAAGTGAAGGACGCTTCCAATCAGTCTCCGATAGGTGGAAAGGTCTTTTAACAGTCTACACTTTTCCCAACTTAATTTGGTGCTTTGGTCCATTAGTGTTTTGCATGGCTTGATTCCTAGCAAATCACTATCTATGAGGATGTCCAAAGCATACTCTCGATGATTAATATACGAGCCATTGGCACTCCATGCCACTTCTATCCCCAAAAAGTACTTCAAATGACTCAAGTCCTTAATCTTGAACCATTCATGTAAAGAGGTCTTTACTTATACTATTTTCTCTTCCAAGTTACTTGCCACTATAATATCATCGACATATACTAATAATACTGTGAAAGAATTCTTCTCTTTGATGATGAAAAGGCTGTAATCGAACATACACTACTGGAATCCAAATTTTACCAAGGCATTGAATAGTGTTGCATACCACTGTCTTGAAGCTTGTTTCAAGCCATATAGACTTGTATTTAACTTGCATACCTGAGTAGGTCCTCCTTTATTATAACCTAGCAGTTTCTTCATGTAGTTTTCCTTACTCAAACCCCTATGGGAGAAGGCATTGTTAACATTAAACTGTTGCAACTTCCATCCTTTTGCTACGGCCATTGCTAAGAGGGATCTAACTGTAGTCAACTTAGCCACTAGAAAGAAGGTTTTTTAGTAATCTTCTCTTTCCTTTGCGTGAAGCCTTTTGCCACTAGCCTTGCTTTATACCTCTATGCTCCTATCAAATTTGTACTTGATCTTGTAGACAAATTTACAACTTATTGGTTGTTTTCTATCTAACAACTTTATTAGTGTCCATGTCTGATTTTCTTCCAATGACTCTAATTCAGTATTCATAGCAACCTGCCATCTTGGATCCTTGACAGCTTCTGCATATGTTTTTAGCTCTTCTTTTGAAGAAATAACAGCTAAGAAAGCTTGGTGATAGGGAAGGCATCTATGGTTACTAAGGACATTTCAAGTGAACAATTGGTATGATGTTTTGGTTTTGTGTGAATTTGACCACTTGATGGTGGTGAGGATGAGTTAGCTTGATGACAGTAGTACTCTTGAAGGTATTTAGGTGCTTTTCTCACTCTATAAGACCTCTTCAAAGAAGGAGAATGGTGGGAATCCAATGGAACAGTAGTAGCGGTGTCTAATGCAGTGGCTTGGTCTTATTTAGGGTTGTCATTATGTTGTTGGTCTTGGATGTTTTCTAAGGGCGATTTGTTGAGGATTTCCTAGGAGAAAGTCTAGTTTATCGCAACAAACTTATTGGTGTCACTATATGATGGGATAAGATTAAGATTGCTAAGGAATGGCTGGAACCAATTTGGATGATTAGGGACATGATTGTGATCTTTGGATTGGAATGGAAAAATACTCTCACAAAAGGTCGTATCCTTTAAAATGGTCACATGTTTTTTGTACAACTCTGGTACTTTATACCCTTTTACCCAAAAGGACAACTTGGAAACATACATTGCTTTTCCCTAGGATTAAACTTCCTTCTCCCTTGACTCAAGGTTGATAAAAAACTGAAGCAACCAAACTTTAATACGTTGATAGGTTAGCTTAACCTAAAAAGGCATTTCATGGGAGTTTTATTGTTTAATATGTGTTCTGTTTATGATGTAGGTTGCTATTAAAACACACTCACTCCAATACTTGAGAGGTATACTAGACTAAAACTTCAAGCCCCTAGCTACATTCAATAGATGTTAATGCTTTCTTTCAACCAGGCCATTTTATTAAGGGGTTTTTACATAAGTTGTTTGGAGTATTAATCTCTTTTCCTGGTAAAAATCCTTAAGTACAAATTCAAATCCATTATCTATTCTAATTAACTTTATTCTACCACCAAACTGATTTGTGACGAGATTATAGAAGGACTTTAAACACTCTCTTGTTTCTAACTTTGCTTTCATCAAATATACCTAAGTTGTCCTAGTGTAGTCATCTACCATAGTCAAAAAATATTTACTCTCATTATGTGCCACTTCACTGAATGGACCCCACAAACCACAATACAACAATTCAAAAGGATGCAATGTTTTATGTTCACTATAGCTACAAGACTTTCTATGCATTTTGGCTAGAGGGCACATTGGACAAGGATTTTTATTCAATGCAAGAGAGTTTGATCTTATAGCTAGAACATCAATAAGCTCTATGACTTTGTTTAAGAGATGTCCTAGTCGATAATGCCATATATCATGCTGTGATATATCTGAAAACTAGAACTTACAATAGAAAAAGTTCTAAAAAGAGTTCAGAAACCTTAATGACTGTACCAGATTGTGAGCCAGCAACTTGTATAAGCAATTCTCAACCTCACCTTTTCTAATTTTGGTCTAAGGAAGCAAAAGAAAAGGGATAACACAAAGCAACAGGGGGTAGTCTTTCTTAGTTTTCTCACTGGTAATAGGTTTATTGAAAAGGAAGGCACACACAACACATCATGCAAAG
The DNA here is from genome assembly GCA_019155195.1 of Avicennia marina. Lineage (NCBI taxonomy): Eukaryota > Viridiplantae > Streptophyta > Magnoliopsida > Lamiales > Acanthaceae > Avicennia > Avicennia marina. The sequence goes on from CM032782.1 coordinate 9,838,729, forward strand.
TAATATTGTCACTAAGCCTCACTGTGCCTATGTATGTGGTTAGCACCAGTGATCCATTAGAAAGATTAATTAGTTTAGAGAATTTAGCAATGATAAAAGTGAACAAGCTAGGGTGGCAAATCATGTGATCTATTGCCCTTATATCAGTTACCTAAGAATGGTCAATTGTTTAAGTATTATTGAGGATTGACAAGGCTGAGGTTGTGGAGTTACTAGCCATGTTTAGGGAATTTGTATTATAGGTAACAGGCATGTTAGCTGTTGTTTGTTGCAAGGACACGGTGTTGATTCCTATTACTAGTTTCAATGGTTGTTGTCTTTCTAGTAATAAGAATTGTCATTAACTCTTGGTATCGTGCCTTGGTTAAAGTCATCTTCTCATCATACTCAACTTGTGATTTGACCAATTCCTACTACACGGCCTGAGACAGGTTAGCATAAGCTGCATTCTTACTACTCTTTTGGTGGAACTTATGTCTAGAAGGGTATCCCTTCAGTTATAGAATTTCTCTATCACATAACCTTTCGTGTTGTAGTGTAAACAAGTAGGAATCTTAGCATTTCCCACCTTGAAACAAGTTTCAAGGTTGTGGTCTAAAATCTTACAATGTGTGCAATACAACCGGTCCCTCTTTACTACTGGCTTTGAAGTGCTAATCTTTTTTTATATAGCTAAAGCAAGGCTATCTACCCCTTACATTGTGTTAAGAATTTGATGTTGCTTCTCTTGGTGCTCCACCATAGCAAAGGCCTTTTTAAAAGGCGGAATAGGGTCAAGTGTCAGAATCTGGGCTCTTACACGGGCATAGGTGTCATTCAACCCCATTAGTAACTAAATAACGCAATCCCTTTGCTACCTCTCAATTAGAATTTTAGTTGCCTGCAAGTACACTTAGGCATTGTATCATTCACTAAAAGTTTATCCCAAATCACTTTCAATTTACCATAGTAAATCACTACCAAATCATCCCTTTAAACCAATGTAGCAAATGACTTCTTTGGCTAATAAATTCTAGAACCATTATGCTGAGACATTCTTTCGCTCAATTCATTCCAAAGCTCATAAGCATTATCAACAAATAATAAACTAGATTTGATAGCAAATGAAATAGAGTTTAGAATCCAAGAGACTATCATATCGTTGTACCTTTCCCAAGTTTCAACTAAGGTAGTGTTTGTTTCAACAAGTTTTCTAATTTGGCCATTGGCAAAAGCAAGTTTATTCTTAGCCCTGAGGGCTCTTTTCATGCAGCGTGACCACAGCATATAATTCTCAATGATTAGAGGGCCTGGAACTAAGACTACCATTGAATTATCACCATTTATTAATTTTGAAAAGATTAGATGGATCTCTAAGGTTCAAGAACCTATCTGCTCTGTTTGCCGGTATGCATTGCTGGTTGCCAATGGAAGATGATGCGTCAACCATGGTTTGCGGTTGGTTATGTTCTTACTTTCTTCTTTGCATACTCTGGTACCACATAGACTTTTATTGCTGGTTGCTTTCTTTACATTGCTGTTTGCCAACGGAAGATGAGGCTTCAGCCATGGTTTGCAGTTGGTTATGTTCTTACTTTCTTCTTTGCATGCTCTAGTACCATGTACACTTTCAGATTGAACGCATGTTTAAGGATATTTGAGTCAAAGAAGGAAGAAAACAAGCAAACAAAGAGTTGAGAGAATTATTTTCGAATTACAACACTAGTGAAGTTATTGTTACATTGATCTTTAATCAACCTTCCTGGGTTTTATTATGCTGTCCTCCACTAAATAATCTAGTGCAACCTCCTAACCGACTCCCGTAAATATTCGATCTAACCAAAACTGTAAAGAGAGACTAAAATCTGATGTGCCAAGCTGAAATTGAATGCCACTGTGTTGTACAAGTGGTGTTGATGTGGCTTGCTGACTAGATTCCAATATTAATTTAGGCACACCCTAAGGTTATGTTTGTTTTCAAATTAGGATCGGGGAAAAAATTCCGGGTGATTTGAGTAGGGATAATCATTAGAATAAGTATTGATTTGATTGTGAATAAGTATAATAATGAAATTTATTAGTTAGTTATAAAAAATATGAAATAAAAAAATTTAAATTTGAATTTGAATAAATGTTGTTTGGTATAATATTTGGTATGTAAGATTTTTAAGTAGGGATAAATAGTTTATAATATAGAAACAAACATAGCCTAAGTGCAGGCATTAAATTTATAAAATCCTTCTTTCGTTAATTACTGTAGTTATTTATTTAGTTTATTTTATTTGTAGTAATTTTGACATAACTTATGGTAGGTTGTTTCATTTACTGTTATTTCCACGTATTTATAGAAATAAAAGGTAAATAAGTAATCTAAATTTGTTCCAACCAAAAATTCAAGTGTTAGGATAAGAGCCATTATATGTAGTATAAATAAATAATAAATTATTCTAAACTAGTATTCTTATCTAATTTTTGGATTAATAGATCATTTATCAGGCACATGACGACAAATTCGTGTCTGCGCGTGCCACGCAAATGTTGTCTGATAAATTCAACGAAGTGGCAAAATAATGATTGTTAATAAAAGTCGCACACTCTCAGTATAAATTTATTTATAGATTATGAAGCTATTTTATTTTAAATAATAAAAATAAAATGTTTAAAATTAAAAGTCTAAAAATACTTAAAATAAGAAAATAAAAAAATTTCAAAAAAAATTAAAAAGAGAAAAAACACAAATAAAAACAATATGTTAAGAAAATGAGAAATAAAAAGATAAGAAAATAAAAAAATTTAAATAAAGATAGTTATATAATTTGACGTTCTACGACCAAAAAGCTTTATTAACTTATTAATATGTAAGTAAAACGACATTTCGAACGGTGGTTCATTTCCTTTGCAATAAATGCACTTGACTCGCAAGTTCTAAGAGCCTAATGTTATTCTTGTCAACCTCCATCATCTGGATGTTCATAATTCATATATTTTTCTAATCTTGATAATTCATTACATAGGTTTAAAATTTTTCATTGCAATCAATCAACTGAGACGAACCGAATTTCTGCCAGCATTTAGCAATGTTTCAGCCATTTTATTACCAGTGCTATTCTGCATCTCCCATTAACTGTTTTGCCGACAAGTTCTCTTAACTTACATACATACTTATATGTAAATAGATGAGGGGTCGAAAATGCGAGCAATGTGGACAAGTCTTGCCTCCAACCTACACTCCCCCAGCAGACGAAGAATGGACAACTGGGATTTGTGGTTGTGCTGAAGATACCGATAGCTGTGAGCATTCTCTCTTTCAAAGCAAGTTAATATTTGAATGGCACAATCTTGAACTAGTTTTATGTCTTCCCATTTCCTTTAACTTCATAGTGGAACTTCCTCTTGAAATTTGCCTTGTACAATGTGGTAACTGATCCAACTGATCCTTTAGGTATGGGCCTTGAAGACAAAATTCTCACCAATGTTGTGATAGATGCGATTCTCACGTACTGTTACTGTTTATGTTGTCTAATTCTAGGCATGACTGGAATGTTCTGCCCCTGCGTGCTGTTTGGACGAAACGTGGCTGCCCTAAACGAAGACATATCCCAGAGAAATGCGTGTGTCGGACATGCAGTGTGCGTTGAAGGTGGGCTTACGCTCGCTGCGCTGACAGCAGCGTTTCACGGCGCAATTGAACCAGACACGGTGTGCCTTCTCGCCGAGGGCTTGCTGTTTGCGTGGTGGGTGTGTGGCATCTACACCGGCATAGGTCGGCGGTTGCTGCAGAGGAAGTATCACTTGAAGGTGTGATCACACATTCTTCCCCTTTTAATATGAATGATATAAAGGATATATATATATATATATATATATATATATTCAATTATATTATATTAATAATATTTAATTTATTTTTATTATTATTACATTAAAAATTATAATTAATTATAATTATAAATTTCTAAAAAATCTTATATAGTATCTTTATCCTAAAACTTTCTTAGTTTATCTTATTTTAAAAATAAAATAATAAAATATTTGAATGGAAATAACAAGATCATTTTATAAAATTTTATTATGACTTCTAATTGTTGAATATAGTTTTCTAGTAGGATAATAATAAAAATATATTAAATATCATTAAACTTGTAGTTTAAGCATATTTATATCATTTTTAATTGTATAAAAGAAGTAAGTCATAAGATGTTTGAAAAGAAGTTGAGAGTGGTTAACTAATTTTAAAGGGCTTCTCCAACCACCTTATTTTTTTTATGTTTATAAGCTCTTTAACTTATTAAAAATAAATTGATTTTTGTAATTTGTTTCTAAATATCTTATAAATTTCATTATTATTTATATTAGAAATGATATAAATAATTTAATTACATTATATTAAATTTATTTTTATCATTATTACACTTAAAATTACAATTAATTATAAGTATAAATTTCAACAAAATCTTATAAAATGGGTTGTTAACTTAGTTTAAAAATAAGATGTATGAATGTATAAACTCCAAAAACATTATATAGCCTAGATCATCTTATTATAAACTATTTAAATTAAGCTCACCCAAACACCCTCTTATTCGAGCTCATCCAAACACCCTCTGAGCTAGTTCACGAGGGAATTAAGAAATTTGTCAAAACAGACTTGGCAAAAGTCGTCATATTAAAGAGTTCTTAGCTGAATCACTCCCTCATATTCCCAAAATTTTCTCTGAAGCATGCAAGATTCAAGGCTGAACACTTATCTCTTCCACGGTCCGCATTGGCCAACTTGCAGGATTCGCCCTGTGATCCGTGCCTGGTGCACCGCACCGTCCACTGGTGCGCCATATGCCAGGAGCACAGAGAGATAAGGAATCATCTGTCCGAGAGGACACCATCGGCAGCCGCAGTTTTGAATCCCCCCGAGGCTCAGGAGATGAATGCTGCTGGGAAACACGAGGCTCCGTCGCCGTCTTCTCGGGAAGGCACTGAACGGAATAGCTTACAGCTGCAGCCGCTGTGAGAGCTCTTTTGGCTAGCGAAAAGTCGTGCTTCGAATGAAGAAACTCAGTACGTACAGATTAAGGAAACAGTACTTGCGGCTTCAATCTGTGTGGAATTGTGTGTTTCCCTTTACCTCATTAAACAGAAAGTGCGAGGTTTACATGTGTGTTTCTTGGTACAGAAGTTTATTAAACTTCATCATATGTGATGCGAGTCGAGATTAATTTGGTTGATTAATCTAAATTCGCTCATAAAAAATATAAGGAAACACATTTTAATGTGGCTAATTGATGCCTACATCTACAAAAGAAATCTTGCTTGCTCTATTTGTGAGGCAAATATACGTACAAGAAGGTAGGAAGAAAACCTCATTAATATTGTTATAAAGAGCATATTAAATTCTCACCTTTCTTTGATTTTCTGAATGCATATTTATAGAGATCATTCCTTCCTTAATGTAAATCCAAATCAAGTGCTATGCCACCAACCTATTACCGTTGCTACTTTGGCTATATTTAAGCTTGCCAAGATTGGTGAAGAGAGAGAGAGACTTCAACAGGTACATCCCCTTATCCTTTTAAGTATATTTTATATTTTTAGTCCACATCAATATGTTTGTTAATTTATTCATGTGTTCATAAATACCAAATTTCCATATAAGTTGTAGAAGCAAACATATCAATGCGGCATTAACCATTAAGGTGGGAGTTTAATTTACTGGATTCATTACTTCATTGAAGGTGCCATGGGTTTGAAGTCCACTACACTTAATCTCAAAATTAGTGGAAGCCCAAAAATGATTACAATACATAGGGGGACGAATTATACGTACATCTACATAAAAGTCATATTAATATATATTGATGGGGAGAAAGTCAAACTAAAATATAAAAAGGTGAAATTTTTTTGAACTTTTCAATAGAATAAATATATAATTTTCAATACTTTGGAAGCGGGTGAATACCAAGTATGAAATCTTAACCGTAAGATTTTGGGCCACTGCTCATGCAGAGAAATGATTACTATTTGATTAAAAGGATACAATAATCAATTGAACTAAAATAGTATACTTTTAATACCTAACATAAAAGACGTATACTTTTATTTTGATATATGAAATAGATTTTGATAACATGGATTTTATAAGATAATTAAAATATGATATAAGCGTCCTTTTTACTATTTAATCTATTCTCTTTATTCAAAATATGATCATTTAAAAATCAAATATGACTATACTTTCTCCAACTATTCAATATAATGTAAGTTTTGAAGAGGGTTTGTGTTATAAAATAATATATCAAACTAATTTTTATAGTTTAAAAATTATATTAAATATAATTAAAAACCACTAAACCACACCAAATCTTACCAAATTATACTTTTCGTTTGCTTTTAAAATAGCACTAAACAACACCAAACCACACATAACAATTTAGTTTGAATTTAATAGAAAAACAAATCAAAATCACGCCCTGCTCATTCTATGTGTATACAAATTTATTTATTAACTTTAAAGTTTTTTTGTTTTAAATAAAAGTATAAAAAATTAAAATAAGAAAACTACAAGACTTTAAAAGAATATAAAAAAGAGAAAAATTGAGAGATCACACAAATAAGAATAACAAGATAAAAAAAAAAAAGAATGATGAATAAATGATAGAAAAATGAAATGAATTTCAAATAATAAAGTTTGTGTAATTTGACTTCATGTAATCAAAATTCTTATTACTTAATAACATTGCATCGATATTATAGCCATTTAACAACGCTAAGTTTGAGATAAAGTGCTTTAAATACAATTTTGCAAAGGACATAAACTTTTTTTTTTTTTTTTGTTTTATGGAGTCAATCTAGCACATAAAATTTAATTTTTGAAGTTAGTTGGGATTATAATTGTCAAAATCTTCACTAACCTTGCTATTGATACAATATATTTGTTGTTCAAATTACTATGAGCTTTGAATCTATTCCAAAATCAATTTTTTATATTGAAAAATCATGTTTTGTGAAGTAAAATTGAATAAATTTAATTTCTCTTTTACGCTTTTATTTAATTAATCTATACTTCATAGAATGCACGAGGGCCTCTTAGTAACTGCATTTGTGAATTTTCTAAAATACCCTTCCAAATTGTTAATAATATGAATATTAATGGGCTATTATTGCAAATTACAAGGGTACAATTGCTACGTAACTTCTCTATGTTTTCCAACAAAGCCGCCGTGTAACACGCCCAATTGGTTTATTCCATCCTTCAGACGGTTTCTCCATCTTTGATACCAGTGAATATGAAACTGGTATGTCCAATTTGCCCGATTTGTTTATTCCATCCTTTGGCTTGCTTTCCTTCTTCACTCTCTACTTTATTGTTTTCTAATGCATCTTAAATTGAAAAGTGGGGGCTTCGGGTCATAGCCCACATAGCCTCTGGTGTAATCGAAGAGTACAAGAAGGCTGCAGGTGCTTTGATTACAAGCACAGAAGCGTTTGATCACCAGCACTGCCATTGCTGTGAAATGCATTCATTAAAGGTTTCAAATCTCTCTTTCTCTCTCTCTCTGTATGATTAATAATGATGCTAGGATATTGCTCCCTTTCTTCTTAATCTCACAAGTTCCTAAAATTTGCTCATAGTGTGTTTGGATGACACATTGATGGATTTGAAATGAAAAGTAAAAAAGCAATAAAAGATTTTATTTCATTGTGAGGTAACATGTAGCTATTTGAACATTTATTTCTTTCAAAGATGATTTGTTTTTTTTGTTAATAACGTAGGCAGTGTAAGCAAGGGACCCTTGGTTGGAGCCATTATGCTCAAATGGGGGTTTCGACCCAATATTCAACAGGAGTTTCGGCACGTAGAAATGGTTGTGCCTGTTATCACTGTTACTAAGATTACTTCATATTCAAATGTCATCAATGATTATTTCCTTTGGCCAGAAAAAAAAAAAATAAATTGATGAGATATAATCAGCATATGAATGCCCACAAGTGTTGTAAAACAAATAACGATTAAGTTAGGAATATTCAGACTAAATCCCCAAACGAAGAAATAATCATTACGCAATGGTATGGTTGTAGAAGAGGAAAAAGCCCAAATGGAATCACCATCATCATCATCATCACTCTGCATCATTTCAGATCTCCAACTAACACTTAGAGTGCCGACTGTAATTTGGTTTAAAAAGTACAAGAATGTGACTTTAAATTCTAAGACAAATCTAATTTGGTTTAAAACAATTTATTATCATTTGCATGTTCAAAATGGAGAGGGTGCACAAGATTGGAAGCCCAACAATGTTTTCCCCGGGGGGATGTTGGGGTCAGGTTTGTAATTGTCATTTAGACTGAACAAACAGCTCAGGTAATATATGGCTCTTTCATTCCACATACTTTTTCTGCTTTTATCTCCTTTTTTCCTTAAGGTTCACTTCTAAGAGTTGTATATTGCGCAGAAATTTACAGAGTATTGCAAGACTTGTAAGAGTTAGGTACATATTTGTTGGCTTACATGTTTCTTCTTACACATTTTTTATATACTAATCGACTATTGTGGCTTTATTTTCTGTTCGAAAGAGCCAATATTTCTTTTATTCCACAAATAAGTATGATCAATTTAGTGAGGAGGCCGAGTCTTTTATTGCCCAACACGAAACCTCCAAGTTTAAAATAAAGTCTTTATACACATACGTCTTTACTTATTTTGCACACATATTGAGTGTTAATTTACCCATAATTTTGCCATGGTTAGTAAGACATAAGAACCCTCCAACTCCTTCACTCCCTATTTCGGATGAACGAAGGTGTTTGTTCTTCTTGCCCAAGTGACGAGGTCCGTAACCAATCCTATCTGTACGCTGACCGATTATTCTCCCCGCCGCCAACCACCACTCTGTCTGTCTTTCTACCGCCAAAGTCCAGTCTTGCAGGGCCACCCTCTGTTTCTTCCTTCCCTACTAAATGGAAAGTTGGAAAATTCATAAGTCGTGTGTAAGGACCTGTCATGAACCGAATAGGACCCAAAAAATTGAAATTACAATAATAAAATCGAGTAAGACCAAATAAATAAAACTGCCAAGTAAACCAGCCATGATTCGTAAAAACCAAATGGTCGAATTTGATAAATGACTAAACTTTTAAATCCTAATCTTCTTTTTTTTTCTGTTCGCTTTTTATTTTTTCGTTATAATCAATCATTAATTTGTTCTCCTCTATAAAGAAAATTTCATGAAACAAATGAATTGCTTTTAAAGATATCCAATAATTTTAGTTTTGACATGTTTTGAAAAGATAGGAGTTTATTAAAATTACAATATATTTTCATTAAACATTTTAATAAAATATATTTTTTAACGTATATATTTAAATTTTATTTATTTATTGAGTTAATGTTTGCCGTTTTTATTTTTGTGATATTTTTATTGTATTGGTACAATATAACTGACCATTAGCAATAATTAAAAAATCTTAAAAGTAGATTCAAGTATTGTTTGTCTTAATATTCCTTATTTTATATATTTTTGACATATTAATTAAATTTATAATATAATTATTATGTTATCGATTCAACTGTAAATAAACTCTTGATTCTGATTGAACCAATAACCACTAAACCAATAATTTTTTCAATTTGATAATCAATTTAGTTTTTAAAATACTGTGAGTAAGTTATACATGTATTCTTTTCTTACATGGCGAGCACTCTGTCGGTCTCGATTTTGTAGCACCCAAATGAGGGCTTTTGAACTTCGGGTTTTGATTTTTACACAAAGTTTGCACATGATGGTTCTGTTATCAAATTTTAATATATGTTTTTAAATATTTTTATCTCAAAAACCATGTACGAGCAACAAAGAGAAAGATATAATATTTACAAAATATAATGATTACTACAAAAATAATGATATTTAGTGAAAACAAATTTTTGTCTCTGTATGTATACATATTGTCATTATAACATGTTAGTGACCATTTTTAAAATTGTCACAACGTAGTAACTATAAACATTGTCACTAAAAGTTTAGTAATAACAGTTAATCATCACAAAAACCATATTTTCTGTGACGACCAAAATTGTAACTATTCAAATCTTTTAGTAATACAAAATTTTTGTTGCTAGAATGTGATGTTTTAATGACATCAAATTTTGTCACTAGAGCACGACATTTAATTGACACTAATTTTTTAATCACTAGGTCATAATGTTTCAATCACAATAAACAAATACATGGTTAGTAAAACACAATGTTTTGTAACATATAATTCCAGTACTTTAATCGCGTATTACTTTCATGACTAAAATTCTGTATTTCAATTGCATATAATTTTTTTCACTATAATTTTATAATTGCTGTCACTAAATCATTCTATTTTAATGGCATAAAATTTTTTATCACAGAAACTTAATATCTCTAACCACAGACAACTTATTACCAATAAAGTGGTTATTGTCACAATTTTACTGTCGTTAAAAGTAAGACCTTCAAGCACATAAGCCGATTTTGTTCATCTTGCAAAAAATATATGAAACATCATAATTGCAATCCCTTAGCTACGAGGACAACCAAGTAGGACTTCGTGCTCTTTCTACTAAAATTGGCATTATAATTATCTGAAAAAATTGCATTCATCGTGGGTCTACTGTTGTATATTATAGGCTTGATACAAGCCATGCATAAAATTCAATCTGGCTTTGGTCCTTTGGACATGCAACTCGCTCAGGTTCCCAAGATTCAACCAATGAAATAATAGGTTTTATCCCGCAAGCATTTAATCCTTCAAGGAAACATGACATTTTTACTCATGGCTATTAAATCAAAAAATTTATCTAACAAATTTAATCAAGAGACGAGCAATTCCTGATGCCAAAATCAACCGTCTAACTAGGAAAAGAAATAGATGGAGCCAAAAGCAATTCCTTATGCCAAAATCAATTCTTGATGCCAAAAATCAGCTCTTGATGACAATATTCCACAAGAAAAAGGTACAAAAGATACAAATGGAGCCAACAAAGATCCATATCAAGCAAACAACAAACAAAAAGAATACAACAAAAAAATTGATGAGATTGTAACAAACATAAAAAATAACAATGATTGTTGATAAATCCTCTGTTTTGATTTCCATGGGCACAAATACAACTTAAATTAAAGAGATAAATAATAAAACCCGAGATGCAAAGAAATGGCACTAACCTGGATGAAGTAAATTGCACCATAGAAAATTCTTAGTCTATCTGTCAGCAAACTTCTAGCATCAACAATGGCAAGAATGAAACTTTTAGTCATTACTCAACTGAATAACTGCATTGAAAACTTCCAAGCATCTAAAATTGGCAAAAGAAAAATTAATAAGGTAAACTAGGTGCAAACTAACTTTATCAGTCTCATCATCATCCTCATTTTCATCACCAATATCTTCTTCACCTTCTTCACCATCATACCCTGCTTATCTGTCATCATCTTCTTTTTTTTCTTCCTCCAAGTCTTGATTATTACAGGATGCAATTGCATCCTCTTTCATATGCATCACTCCATTTAAATCAATAGATGCTGCTGGAATATCATTGCTATGCAACTCCACAAAATCACTATTTTTATCTAGAATGCCAATTGTATCTTCATGTTGGATAGACTGCTCATCATTCATCATGCATTCATCATCTTTATTCTCAAGTACATTCCTTGAGCTTCAAGCTTGTCCAGAATCACAACTTTCCAATCACTACCCAATTTCATATCATTAACATAAAACACTTGTTACACTTGAGATGCTAACACATATGGTTCATTGGTCTTCCACGACTTTGGTATGTTAATGCTTGAACAATTGAACTTGTCCTTGTGAACTGATTTACCTTCATACGACACTTGAACAACACCACTTGCTGGTTTCCTAAGTAATCCAATTGACTTATGTCAGTAAGAAACCATAATAATCTTGAAATCCTGATTCCTCTCCAACTTTTACAACCACACTAGAATATTGAGTTTTCTTATTAATTTCACATTGTTGGGTATGAAATCATAATCCATTCACAATGCAAGCCTCATAATGAACCACCCGTTTGTCAAAACCATATGCCAAGTGCATAAGATCATTACTAACTAGAGAATTTTCTCCAGTTGATGCAAATTTGATCTATTCATGGAATTGGAGTTACTATATAAACTTTAAAAGTAAGGACCATAAAAATTGTAAGCATTATGTAAAGCTTAAGTTAGAAAGGACTTACTCTTTGTTCAAACCACTCAGGAAAAGATTCCTCATGTTTTGTTTCAACATTAGAGCATCTATTTCGTCTGAATTCTTCTTTGTGTTCAATAAGAAAAAGTAAAAAGGCAACCAAATAACATTTTTTTTTATATAGTAGAAACATGCGAACTATCTCAAAATTAGCATATAGTGCAATACTAACATACCTAATGAATGGAAATACTTCATCACAATTCTTTAAAACATATGCATGCACTTGTTTCCATGCCCTTTCATCAAGACAGTTGTATGCAACCTTTCCTACACGGCGTGAGTTCTCAAAAAACACGAACAATCTTGCTCTGATCTTTCAATATAATTTTCATAGTTATGTTCTACTTTGTTAAACTGTGTCTCAATATCATTCAAGTACATTGAGCTAAAGGTTAACATTCTTCAACAATAAAACCTTTAGCCATTGGTCGTTCTAGAAATACCTTATTGTTAACACATCAGTTTCATCTATACAAGTACCTACGGAAAATAGATAAAAAATAAATAAAAAACAATAATCTAAGAACCAAATTATGCATAAATAGTAAATAAAAAGAATTTTTTACCTTTCAATAGGATACATCCATCGATACTGTATTGGTCCTCCTAGAAGCGCCTCTCGGGAACGTTGTAGCACCTTTCAATAGCAAGTGTACCATGATGTCGAAGAACGTTGTAGGAAAAATTCTTTCCAACTTACACAGTGTCAAAGCAATTTGATTTTAAAGATATTCAAAGTCTATAACATTCAATGCCTTTGAGCAAAATCTTTTAAAAAAATTACTAACTTCATATAATACCTCACATACATTTTTCTTGACATTCCATAAATTGAAAGTGGTAGCAAATGTTGCAAGATTGTGTGGCAATCATAAGTTTTCAATCCTATAATTTGACAATCCTTAGAGTTTATATACCTTGACAAATTTGTATCAAACCCATCTAGATACTTCACTGAAACAAGGAAACACCACATCTTTCTTTTTTCTACTGTAGACAATGTAAAGCATGCAGGAGACACCAAATTAGAATTGCCAACAAGTTTCAAGTGTAATTGATGTCTTATACCTAATGCCTGCAAATCTAGTCGAGCTTTGATATTATCCTTAGTTTTCCTATCAATGTCCAATAATGTACCTAAGATTTTATCACAAATGCTATTTTCTATGTGATAACATCTAAGTTATGTCGCAACTTGAGAGTTCTCCAATAAGGCAATCTAAAGACAATGCTATGCTTTTTTCAATTCAATTCCCCATCACGTTTTCTCTTCCTTAATCCTTTCTTTTCAAATGTAACTAAATTGACATTACTTAGTTGTTCAAACAAGTCATCTCCTGTTAAAGGAATTAGCTTATCTCTTTTTTCTTTCTTACCATCAAAGTCATTTCAATTATCACACCATTTATGATCATTAGATAAAAATCGACAATGACCCATATAGCATACTTTCTTTCCATTCTCTAACAAAAACTACAAGTTTTTTTATTACATATTGGAAGCATGTCATCTCCTATCAAAGGAATTGGGTTATCTTTTTTCTTTCTTACCATCAAAGTCATTTCAATTATCACACCATTTATCATCATAAGGTAAAAATCAACAATGACCCATATAGCATACTTTCTTTCCATTCTCTAACCAAAAACTACAAGTTTCTTTGTTACATATTGGACATGCCTAATACACCTCAGAGTTCCATCTAGATATTATCTCATATACTAATAAGTCATTTATAGTCCACAAGATTGTAGCAAGTCAGTTGAAATTGGTACCAATGGAAGCATCATAAGTCTCAATGCCATGATCCCATAAATCTTGCAATTCATCAATAAGTGGTTTCGAGGATACATCTATATCATTTCCAAGAGATTTTGGGCTAGGAACAAGCATGGATAATATAAAAAAAGAAGCCTTCAAACGCTTCCATGGTAGCAAAGTGTATGGTAGAAGAATCATTGGCCATGTACTATAAGATAATCTCATAACCATCACTGCTAACCTAAGTCTAACATTATGAAGCTCTTCGGCAAATGATGCATATATTCTATCAAAATCTTTCCACTCTTTAGCATCAACTGAATGCTTTAATACAACATCATCTGTACGTTTTTCCTTATGCCACCTCATATCTTGTGCTATTTTCTTCAATATAAATAACCTCTATAATCTTAGTTTCAATGGAAAATAGCATAACACTTTTTAAGGAATTTTTTATGCTCCTTTCTGCAAATGGTGTCCTTACCAACCTCATAGAATGTATATTGTGATCCTGAGCATTTTGGGAATTATTCTTCATTCACATACTGCTTTCTGAATAGCACACAATCATTTACACAAGCATGAATTTTTTTCAACATCTTTCAATAATCTCATAAACTTGCCCAACTCCCACTTTGGCATTGCATTTTCATTTCTATCAAATTCTCCTCCTATCCATGCATTTGTTGTAGTTGCTGTATAACAATCTTCCAACACATTTTGCATATTACCATACTCAGTCTAATGCCCTCGAATATTACTTTCGTTTACTTCATTCAACTCAAATAGCTCATCTTCTTCATCAAAGTACCCATCACCATCAATCTCATCAAATTCCTCACCATGAAGTACCCACCTAACTTAATGCTTAAGCATTCCATATTAAAACAAATCAATTTCAACATCGTTTCGACTTTGCAAGTAAACATTGTTGCATTTTTTACAAAGACACCAAATGGAACAATTGATGAATATGTAAAATCCAAGAATTCTCGAATTCCATTGTTATATTCAGGAAGCATGCTTTCATCAAGTGCTGTCCAACTTTTATCCATTTCAAGTTCCTGTGAATATTTAACAGCATTTTGGTACAAAGAAAAAATATTAAATTATGGGCTTTACTATTCTATGCCTATGGACTAAACTTTGATCGTACATAGAGGGCAAAAATAGAACCTTTGGATGCCAATTTTCACTTAAAAACATAAAATATTATAAACCAAAGCAAATAATAAAGTTAGTCAAGACAAGTAAAGTTTATCGTAAAAGAGGAACTAAGAGGAGAGATTGAGCACACCCTGGTTTGAAGGATAGAGAAATTGAAGAGCAGAGATTGGAAAAAGCCAAAAACTAAGCACACAAAAAGCACTCACCAGAGGAAGTCGGCGAAAAACCACTATGTAGAAGACAATGGATGAAACTCTTAATGCGACGAAAATTTGCAATTTGGTTTGTCTTTATAAGCATCAGGATAGCACAAACATGCACTACAAATTTCAAACTCCCAATAGAAAAAAGGTATTTCTAGTATACTGCATAATGCATGCCAACACTCAAACTTAGATTCCTAATGTTACTTAACCAGTGTAGATACATAGCTTTGAAAACTAATCAAAGTACAAGCTAACAGTAGATATTAATTAAAGTAACTTTAGTACTATTCATCAAAAACACAAACTAATCACAAAACCAGACATTTCACACCTACGACTGATTCTCCTGCCCTGTAGTCCAAAGCAATGCAGGAGCATTTCTACTTCATCTATTGGATTGGAAGCACTCAGTCAATCAATTTTAAGGTTCTAATTCCTCTAATGCAAACACTATGCCAATATCCTTACTGTCTACAACATCATGACAAGTCCAGAAAATAACATTTCAAAGATCCAAGAACAGTGCTACGTAAAAACCGTTTCCACACAAGTAATCAAGACTCAACGAACATATAGAGGAACAAAAACAAAAGAACATGGTAGGGGCAGAGTGGAGACTCTCTACCGTACAGAAAACATAAAAAAAAAATAAAACAACAAAATTAAAAAAAATACATGATTGAGGTGCAACTGCTAAAAGAAATCAAAGGGAGGAGACGGGCCACAGATAGAGGCACACACGTGATGCAAGCAACTCTTGGGTTAGCTTTCAGCGCGAGAAATTCGGGCTTTTTCCATGGTTTAGCAGCTGGGTTTCGCGCTAATTTTACAGAGGCTTGCGTTTTATCTTCTATGAGTGTAAATCATGTTGAAAATCACAAAAACTGGGGCTGGAATCAACTACAGGAATGGGTTAAGTGGGAGAAGTACATATATTCCACACACAATCTAAAAATCACAAGAACAAACCACAAGTTGTGGCTAATGTTACCTGAAGGATTGAGACAAGAGGGCACGAGAAGCTTACGATTCTTCAGCGGCTGAACTGGGCGAGAAGAATGAAGATGATCGAAATAGGGGAGGAAAACATTACTGGCAACCCAAGACGAGCAGCCATCTGTATGGGCAAAAGTCAGATTTCCGTGTGGCTTTAGGCTTTCACAGCCCCACTGTCACAAAGAATCGCATGGCGGAGAAGAGTCCTTGCAAAACGAAGAGAATGGGCAAATGCGTCGAAGAGCACTTAGGTTCTTTTTGCTCTATTATTTTCTTTCGCCTTTTTACTTCTAAACTTTTTTTTCCCTTATGAAATATTACTTATAAACTTGAATATAGTTAATTATATGCAATTTTTCAATAGAGAAATAAAAATATTATGATTTTTTTATTCATGACATTATATTTATTACTTGTGTCTTAGATAAAGTGAAGAATAAAATAATATCATTAATAATAAAATTCATAGCATGAAATATTAAATTTCTTTTACAAATTTTATAAAAAAATTCAAAGAATTTTGTGAAATTGAAAATTTTTATAACATATTAAATCTCCTAAATATATGGGTTTATAAGTGGCAACATCTTATGCTATTAATGGTATCAACTATTTAGTGGTAAATTTATGTTATCACAATAAAAATATTAGATAATTAATAATGACTACAAATGTCGTTACTATTTGAATTTGTATTAATAACGACATCGTTTTTCCGCCGACACCAAGGAGAAGGCGCTGAATTTGTAGCGACCGACAAAGAGACAAACTATTAAGTTGTCATTATTTCACTTAAATTGTAATATGACAAATTACTGTGACTGTATTAGTGACAAGAATAAATATCGTTGCTACAGATATACCAATATTTTAATAAAAATTATGACAATTTTTTTTTCACTAATAATCACACGACAAAATAATTAATAACAATAATAAATATTGTTACTAAAAAGATACTTTTAACAATATTTTGGTCACAATTAGTGATAAAATTAATATTGTCACTAGTAATCACCTTTTTTAATATTTAATGACAATTTTAAATATTATAACTACTAACATGTTTACAGTGACAATATCTTGATCACTATTAGTAACAAAAAAAATAATATTATCACATATAACTTTTTTTTAATAATTAATGGTTTTTTTTTAACTATAAATATACTTTTAGTAACAATTTCTTTGTCACCGCTAGTGTTTACGTCATTGAAACTCACTTTTTTTTTTTTTTAACTCAAAATTTAGAAATGAACATAGCCCATATATTTCTTGGTGGATTCCTCCTTACAATTTTTATAATTATTTTTAAATTTTGATATATACTTTTAAATATTTTATCTCAAAAATCATGTAAAAAAATAAAAAATAATAATAATTAAGTATATATTTTTGTACTTCAAAATTTATAAATAAACATAGCATTCTTCTTACTCGTGTTTTTAATTTTAGGTTTTGTAAATTTTGTTCTCAATATTAATAAATTAGATGATAAAATTGTCTCAAATATTATAATTTTAATATTTAATTATTTTTTTATAGTTTTTAATATAAAATTATGATATTTGTTATAACCACGCGAATACTCCAGGACACCTTCCCTGGTTTATGTCTTCTAGAAACAGTTTTAATTATTTAAGTTTGCTTCAGACAGCATAGAAAAAGGCGGGAAAAGTGTACTCACGGGTAACCTGCACACGTGTCTGCCTTTCATGTAAGCCCTAATTCAATTTTCTCAAGCGAAAATTGGGGGTCGTCAGTTCGTCCGCGCTGCAGAATGTCCGCCGCGTCTGAAATCTTCTCTCAATTGGACATTTCCGAGCATGTAAGTTTGTATTTGTTTGCCCCATTATTAGACGTGTGTCAGCGCGCGCGTGTGTGAAAATCCATTTTATTGTGCATGAAGGTCTGTGTACGTGTGTGTGTTTGTGGCCCAGGAAAAGGACAAATTGGTTGGGGAAGTGATCCGATACATGTTTTTCAAAACTGAACAAAATTCGGGTTGTCCGATCAAAAGGGAAGAATTGACTCAGTTGATTACTAGTAAAGGCTATAGGCAGAGGAATTTGCCCGCTTTCGTAATCGATGAGGCGAAATCCAAACTATCGTCGATATTCGGCTATGAGATGAGAGAACTTCAGAGGTCCCGCTCCACAGGCCGTGCTTCGCAATCACAACAGTGTAAGGTTTTGGTATTTAGGTTTTTTTTTTCCTTGTTATTTTTAGAAGGTCTGTGTGCGTGTGTGTTTGTTGGAAGTGAAGAATGCATAGGAATGTAAGAGATATTTTTTATTTAATTAATTACTTCTATTAAGTTTTCCTGGGGTCTTTAAGTCTTCAAGGATTAAAAAGGTCCTTTTTGGGCTTAATTTGAAGGAAACGAAGATTTACTTGTTGCATTGATAAAGAAAATGAATAAAATTGGGCAGAGGAAAGTGATAAAAAGCATTTACAAAATCGGGGCAGGGGTGTAGCTGGTATAGAAACTTCATTTACACTTATTATAAAAAGATTAATTTTTGGTATTCTGTGGATGAATGAAGTAGGTTTCTCTTCTAGGAAGTATGGTAAACTTCATTTAATTTAGCATACTCCCTACTGATTTTCATAAACAAATGCACTAATTCATCTGTGAATCCTAAGTCGCATCTTTTTTCCTTTGTTTTCTGTTCCTTTGTTGCTGCCACTGCTTACATGATCCTGATTGGGAATACCATAATCAATTACGGTGCTTAGTAAACATGCTTATGAACTGGAACTTATCAGTTTCCTTGATACAGCTGTGGCTGATGCCAAATCTTATATAATCAAAAGTCAGCTCCCCACTGATGTCTACAGAAAATTTGTAGAGGATACAAGTTCATCACACATGAAGGGTTTTACCTTTGTTGTTCTTGGGATTATTCATCTAGGTGGCGGCAAGGTTACGGAAGGTATACTTGCTTCTTGGATCAGCTACATGGTATCCATACGTAACATCAAAACTTCTTGTAGGAGAATTTACTTGTTGGTAATCAGTTGGCATATCTTCACCTCAAGGCAAAAAGATGTTTATCAACGTTAATTAGGCTACATTTGTTTTCAAAGTATGAAGCCTCGAAAACACACATTCAATTATTACACTTTTTAAATTTTATCTCTTTATCTCTCTTACTTAACACAATTCTCGAGACAAAACACCTAAAAACATACACCAAAATTTAAAAACAAACAAAGCCTTAATTTTCAGCTTCTTATCCGTAAAACATGCATAGAATACTTGACTGGCTGAATTTGATGCGGTCACGTTCTGGGGCTGTCACTCATTTCACATCGCACAACTTCTTTCCCCTGTTTTTCTGCCCTAACTTTTGGTTTAACATATAAAACTATATGTTTTCTCCAATTTTGAAGAAAATCTTTGGCATCATCTGAGGCGGTTGGGGCTGCATGAAAATGATGAAAACCATCCAAATTTTGGAAACACCAAACTGGCATTAGAAGCGCTTGTCCAACAAAGGTGATTGTTTGCATATTCTTGCAAACACTTTTTTGGATCTAATGATTAGAGTAATGGCTGTATCTTATCTTAGCTTTGTGTCCCACAGATTCTTGCAGAAAGAAAAAGTTAATGGCCCTGAAGGCGGCACTGTGTATTATGAGCTGGCAGAGAGAGCTCTAGATGGAGCAATTAATGACAAAATCAAAGAATACATATCTCAGGTGTAGTTTAACACCATTTTCTTATCCCGACGGATGTTTTTGGATCAAATTTTTCCTTTTTAAGACTGCATAAACGTGTCTCCTTTACAACATTGAGGATGATATATCCATCGATGACAAAATACGCTTGTACATCGTGAAGGAAGCACAATTTCAATAGACCACCCTATGTATTGATCTCAGCAGAAGCTTCATGATACTGCACCCAGCACCCGCTTTTTTATATATGAGCTCTGTACTCGTCTTTAGATAATGGGGCTTTACTATTTGGGGTATATTCATTTCCAATATCCTCTGGCATTTACCCATCTGACATCTACTATTGTTGACTCCCTTGGAAGCGACGTGAGAATTCATTACAATTAGTTTCCTTTCTCAATATTGATGTCTGTGCAGTAGTGCTTGGTCTGTAAAATTTGTTGCTGACTGGGAACATCAATGTTCTAATCAATATTACTTTCATGGCAGATTGTGCAAAAGGATGCCACCTCATTGGAGGCTGATTAAATTTCTTCTTTACTTGGACTCTCTCTGTACAGCCTACTCAAAGGAGAGATCTTTTGGCTATATGCTCGAACTGGTTGGGAATTGGGGGCAGTTTTGGTGGTGATGGCACAACACGAATTAAAGGGATGATGTCGAATGCTGTGTGCTGAATTAGATAGAAATTACTGCTGTTCCCAAGATTATGCTCGGTTTATATAAGATCTGTTTTGCTATGACTTTGGTTAATATTCTGGTTAATCTATTTATATCTGTAGCAATTTAGAGTCGTAACTCGAGTATGTATGACAGCTGGAACTTGAGACCTTTTTTACCAACTGGATTAAAAGGAAGCCCTTTGTAGAGAAAGTTAAGAGTACTTATCTTGCTTTGATCTCCACGTTCCATTTCCCCTTTGTGCTTCTTCAACTGCTTGTGTTGTTGTGGGCAATCAATGAAGTGTGCCGTAGGATTGAATTTATGGACGAATGAAACGAGGAGAACAGAGAAAGATTCTGGAATGAAGCTTAAACTAAGGAATTGCTTCTTATTTTCTTTTGAACTCATTAATTAATATTTTTTTTTTGTGAACATTCATCTGCCGATCAACGTCCTAACATGACATTAATATATGGCATTAAATAATTTACCTACTTAAACAAATATTTCAAGTTTTATACACAAAGGCCCCCAACATCCGCAAAAGCATGGGCAGGTATTAAGTTACTCAAATTTACATATGCCAAAGAGATTTAAAAAGAAGCCTTTTAAAATCAGTATTCAATCGAATATGTCATCCCCGTGGCCAAGCACATGCTTGTCCCCTTATATCTTGTCGTTATTCGCCACATCTCCATCCTCACGTTATCTTTAACTACTCAATCTAACGATTATATATAAGGAAAATAAGAGTTTAGAGTTTTGCACATGTCATCTTCTCAAATAAGAAAAATTTCACATAAGTCACCTTAGTTACATCTCCAATCGACATTTTAGTTCATCGAGTGAGAAACTTTACAAAGATTAGTCCCCCAAAAAATTACATACATTTTCAATGAAAAGTAGTATACGTAATTTACCATACTTGAATGATTGATCTTTAAATCTTAAGGAAGGCACTATAATTTCTCCCTTTGTGTATATATATATACAATTTCAGGGAAAAATTCTTTCCATCTAGAGTATATTAATTATTTCATTCCCAAGAACTCCAGCTTCAAGATTCCTCAAGCAATGTCCAAATCCCCTCTTAAAGTTTCGTCACTGGTGCAGCGGGTATATGCAAGTGTGTGCGTGTGTGTAATTGTAATTCTTGCATGTTAATCTATGTCTAGGCACACATGCATGTTATTCTACAGATCATATTCCTTTCTTTGGAATAAAAGGGTGTTATGCAATTTCTTGCCTTGTTGATTTTGCCTTTGCTTCTTTATTAACTGATTGCTTTGTTTGAAAGTAGAAGCCAAGTTCTTCACCTTGTCGGCTTTGACGGTTTTTATTGCAGGTTTAACTTGCTATATATAGTGCTGCAAATTGCATGGTGTTGGGGCAGAAACTGTAGTTTCTTGATATTGGGTGAAATGGACAATTTCGTGTCGATAGAAAAAACTATTGTTCTGGGTTGTCTTTACCTGTCATGGAAGATAGTTAGGCACATATGGAGCTTCCTGAATGTAGAGAAGGAACCAGTCACTGTTCTTGTTACTGGGGCTGCAGGCATGTTTATGTTCATTCTCATAGAATTTGATATATTTGGGGTGTTTTCCCCTTCTTTCTTCATTTTGTTTTAAAACACTTAGGCTATGTTTGGATGCAAATTATTATCTATTTTCCTCAACCAACATATACATTTCCAAATGTAATACCAAACTTACTTTTATACCATTCTCATGTTTTCGTACCAATTCTCCACCCAACTATAATTTTCACCCATTCAAAGTCTTAGTTGGATTTGATACAATTTCAATGGTATCTGCTGCACTCTCTATTTGTGCATATATGTCTCGTTCAACATGGGCTTAAATTTTCAGTTCAGATTAGTGTTTTCTGGAATTGAAAGCAATCCCTGCAGGTGGATGTCTCAAAATTTAAAATTTGTTTGACAGGCCAAATCGGTTATGCTCTTGTTCCCATGATAGCTAGAGGAGCAATGCTTGGCCCTGATCAGCCAGTGATCATACATATGCTTGATATTGAACCAGCTGCTGAGGCACTGAATGGGGTGAAAATGGAATTAATTGATGCTGCTTTTCCCCTTCTCAAAGGTATGAATTCATTGAAGCTAGCTTCTGATTCAATCAATAACGGCCTAGCTTGAAATTTGGTCACACACACACGCACACACAACGTAAGACTTAATAAGAAGGAGATCATGGTTCAATAGGCATCGTCGCGACAACCGACAACGTTGAAGCTTGCAGCGGAGTTGATATCGCCATTATGGTGGGTGGTTTCCCTCGAAAGGACGGAATGGAAAGGAAAGATGTCATGTCCAAGAATGTGTCCATTTACAAGGCTCAGGCCTCCGCTTTAGAGCAGCATGCTGCACCAGATTGCAAAGTCAGTCACTATCTGTTACAATTCTTGAGTCTTAAAACTCTTAGAAGTATCCTATTACACGACGACGATTTCGTGTTATCCACGTCGCACTGAAGTGAAATGCCAATATCACCATATCCAATCTGACGATCCACATTAGCATGCACATCTAAATATGTTGAAATGGCTCTATATATCTTTCTGCTTCAAACTGAGTTCTATTGCATTGGAAACCGATGACTGTTCATGCAGGTCTTGGTCGTTGCGAATCCAGCCAACACCAATGCACTAATCTTGAAAGAATTTTCCCCTTCAATCCCAGAGAAGAACATCACTTGCCTCACAAGGCTTGATCACAACAGGGCTCTAGGCCAGATATCAGAGAGGTTAAACGTTCATGTCAGCGATGTCAAGAATGTGATCATATGGGGGAATCACTCCTCCACACAATATCCAGATGTGAATCATGCAACCGTAAGCACCTGTAGTGGACAGATGCCCGTCAGAGATCTCATTGGTGACAATAAATGGTACCTCATATTGACAATTACAAAATGAAAACAAGAACATGAAAGCCTTGTTGTAGGAGAAAAAAATGACCATTCTGCATATGGATGTCAGGTTGAACACAGAGTTCATCACCACCGTGCAGCAGAGGGGAGCAGCCATCATCACAGCTAGGAAGCAGTCTAGTGCACTGTCTGCTGCAAGCGCTGCTTGTGATCACATACGCGATTGGGTCATTGGAACTCCAAAGGTTGAATGACATGCTTAAGGCTAGCTGTCTACTTTGTTACCATTGTGCATTTTGCTCATCTCCTGATGCAATGCATCTTCAGGACACTTGGGTGTCAATGGGAGTGTGTTCTGATGGATCTTATGGCATCCCGGCAGGCCTCATTTACTCGTTCCCTGTTGCTTGTGAGAAAGGAAAATGGTCCATAGTACAAGGTTAGTCTTGTTTCAAAACAACTATCCCCAAGTTATTAGTACATCTTTTGGTTGGAACGGCAAGAGCTTCTTAGCAGCTACAATAGGATAGATTACGCATTACTCTTTGATTTCTAGACGAAGATTAAGACCATTTTGTATGCACGACAGGTCTCAAGATCAACGAATTTTCAAGGGAGAAGATGGATGCAACTGCCAAGGAGTTGATGGAGGAAAAATCACTGGCTTATTCATGCCTCAGTTGAGGAGGAGAAAACATGGATTGTAAGATATCCTTTGGGGGACAATGCATTTGTGCTTGGAACCAACTGAATTTGTACTTGGATTCAAATTTGATTCAGAATATAATAAGATGATCTTCTTGTATGGCCATGTTGTGATTTTAAGTTTAACTCATGTATCTAAGAATATTTTGCCTCTCTTTGTTTTCAAAAATTCAAAATTCCACCTTGAAATTAATGATCCCACTTTTGGGGCAAGGAGAAACAATTATGACAAATTAATGGACCGGTTGAGGGCAAAACATCATTAAGGCCCAAAAAAGCTTTTGCCTTGGCTTTGAGATGATGTTTTTCCTCCTAATCGTAAGATTTATTGTGACATAGCATTAATGAATTTATCAATAACATTATATACAAACTTAACAGTTTTCTTTTTATCATAATATTTTTATAAAAAAAATCAATAGTTACAATAATTATATTTCAAATTTCAACGTAGATAATTACACTGAATTTATAGTAATGAGAGCAATAAAATATTGCTGCAATAGCTATTGCCCTATTCTTATTATTAATGATCACTCAATTGACTTTCAAACATTAAATACAATTCATTAGTCGAAATCAAATGTATCGTTTGTGATAAATCAAGCACCAATTATTTTGTTTTATGACAACATCGTCATTAACATTCTCATACATGGCAGCGTGTGGTAAAAGAAAATTTACTTTGACTACTGTCAGTGAATTATTACATTTCCCCCAATCTTTCCTTGCCCAGGACAATTTAATTAGAAACCATTTTGATGTTTTAATGGAATATATATACACTAATAATGTCTCCAAAAACTTGATTTTTTGAACACTTGTTTGATGATTCAGCCGTTTGTTTCTTCTGAAAAGAAAAGAGGAATATCAGACATCTATGGAATTGATCAAAATTAAGTGACTAATGCTGCTGTTTCGGGGCTATGATGAGACTTGTTGATAAGGTTCATTGGCAAAGGCATGAGCTTCATGTCTGGATAAAAAATGAGACAGTGGAATAACAAGTCCAATCTTAGCCTAATTGTTGGTAGCATCAATTATTGTACCAAGTGTGTGTGTTTTATTTTATTGTATTTTTCATGTAATAATTACTGTTTCTTTTATTTATGGTTATTATAATAGGACTTGAAAAGCAATAGAATGCTTGATCATTAAGATCATGTACAAGGCAATTACAAAATTTGCAGGATATTTATATTTTCGTTCAAGTAAGCAAGCTAATGCATACATACATATTATATATATATATATATATATATATTGTATTAAATATTAATCAATACTGAGTTGCCAACCCCCATTCCACAATTTAAAGATAATTACTATAAAAGTAAATAAGTACTATTCACATTTTGCATGGATTTCCCTTGTTGATGTCAAAAGAAAAAAATATTGGGCAGTGTTTTTTTTCAATTTTTAGTGGGGTCAAATCAAGGTGCATTTTTTGTGTGAAGGTTGAAAAATAGTATAAAAATAAGAGAACAAATAACAAAAAATATTTTATCGTGTTTTTAGGATTTAAAGAGAAAGAAAAACTTCATAATAGTAAAACAAAAATATATACTTGGGATTTCACATTTTACTTGCATACATAACTTGAGGTTTATATGTACAATGAGACGACGGTTTTCCATTCCACGATTCATCGTGTTTGAATTATAGGGTTTTCAAAGAAGACAAGAAAGGGTATCTCACTTCAATTGATTAACATGAAGTGTCAATAAAAAACCCACGATCATTTTCTTGATGTTATAAGCATTTGTGATTAGTCTAATCATAACCACATTAATTGTAAAATGTGTGGGGCATGAGGAGAAATGTTTGTGAGCTTTCATGGTTCGTGTTTGGAGCAAGTGTATATGATTGAAGTGAATATTTGAAGGGTGGAGGGGCCTCCTCCCTTGGTTCCCTATCTAAAATCAATTTATTGTACCTGTTTTTTTGCACTCATTGATTGCCTTCATTTTGGATTATTAGGGTTTGTCAGATGTTGACCGTGAGGAAGATGCCACCTGTTGGATCAATTTGCACAAGACTCTGCTCAATCCTCCAAGTGTGATCTCCAACTACTGGCTGCAATATTTGAAAGCCAACTTTTTGTCATCACTCAATTTATCAGATTTGACTTTATTAAATATATTATTTTAAAAAAATTTAAATTTAAATTTTTTCTTTCTTACAAATATAATTAATTAATTATTTTAATTAATCCATATTTAAAACCAAAAGTATTTATTAGAATGTATAAATAAATTTATCAAAAGAAATATTTTTGAAAATCTTTTAAAATAACCAACGTCAGCTATTATTAAAGTTCGAGCCAAGACACTTTTAACAGCATCTGTGTAAATTGATGTTTCTACTTTTCCAATATCACTGTCAAAATTACAAGCAATGAAGTCAAAAAATTTGCAGCTTCCCAAAATGCCAACTACTCAAATTCATATGCTTTTAAAACCATTCATTCAAATTGTCACCAAAAGAAATAAATAAGTAAATCCATTGAAATGGCACTTAAAAAATAAACTTTTCCTTATAGGGATAAAAGCGTCATAAAAAAGTGCAGACCGTGAGAAGTATATTATTGTCATCGAATATATTTTCCTAACATGGCCAGTTGAGAAAAAGAATTGACTGAAGTTGCAATGGCATAGGCAAAAATTACGCTTGATCACCCTTTTAAATTGTCTATGGTTGCAACGAAGTAGACCAAAAAAGGAGGTTACGATTTGCTTTCATTAAGATAGTGGTTGGTAAATTTATAAGCTCTTTAAAATATTTTATTAAATGTTTGAAAGTTTATTAGTTGTGTAAAAGTACTTGATAAGTTTTTTAATGAAGTGCTTAAAAACTCCTTAAAAAAAAAAGTTAATTTTTTCCAATTTATTTTCACTATCTTAGAAGCTATTTCATCATATATAATATAATATCTTCAATTACATTATATCAATAATATTTAGTTTATTTTTATCATTATTACACCAAAACATTATAAATGATTATAATATAAATTTTAATAAAATCTTATAAGATGATCTATATACAAAGTTTAAACACTTGATTATCTTATTTTTAGAATAAAATAAATAAATTTACAAATTCTAAAAGCATCTTGTAAATGTTACGATCTTATAATCTATTAAAAGTAAGCTCAGCCAAACACCCTCTAAGTGGTACGAAAATGATTTAGGCTGTGTTTGAGTTCATTCTACACAAGGGGAAAAAAGAGACACTTATTGCGATTATTATTTTTTAAAATTTTTAATTTTGCACAATTTTTGAGAAACTACAACACAAACAAATTCAAAAACAAACACACCCTTAATCCTCTTGTTGCCAATGGTAACATGTCCATCGCAAACTATTCCCTTCAAGATTCCTTATTGCATTCATTCCCTTCTCTAACGTTGTACTGACTCACCACATACATGCTCTTCAAAGACCATTTCTTCATGGGCCTAGGCTGACCTCATTTGAGTAACCAAGCCAATTTCTTATCACAACATGTGTCAAGTCATTTAAGATGAACGGACTGAAAAGTCCCAATCCATTCAAGAAACTTCAATGTTACAAAGTTCATATAATATATGGTACAATGTGTTTCTTCTGCAGCTTTTAACGTGGGGTTTATGCTATTGTGTCCCAATTATTCCGAGCTTTTGCAATCATGATGAATGACTTATCATGGGATTTGCATGTGGCGTGGTTTGATTCGTGTAACTAACGTTTTGGACAAATCTAAGGGGAGATTGTTGAAATTTGAACACCATGATTGTGCTCAAATTAATGAGTGGGGTGTGAACATCTGCAATGAGCCAGTTTCAATGCATATTATTTCATAATTCTTGTATGAGTTCAGTGTTTAGTTCTTTTAGGTGTTTTCATTTTCATTAAATAGTGGTTAGTGGCTGCAAACATGGAGCCTTGGTCTTGTCTTTCTTCTATTACATGAAAATGGAAAGAACACTTTTTGTGTGCCGACTCCACTAGGGCTTCCCTGCAAGTCCCTAAAGAAGAAAAAGGAAGACAAAGGAAAACTCATTGGCACCGTTTGTGGAGGAAAAAGGGACATTATTGGTCCATATTTTGCACAAGAAAATTTAGTGCTCATTCCATTTTCTCTGTCTCATAGTCATGGATTCTGTCTATACTCACATTTGTTAGATTGGAATGAAAGAAATGAATTGCTTTTGGTGTACTTATTGATGCAATTCGAGTTTAAACAAGGTAATTGATATCTAAATGGATCATGATACAATTATGAAAAATGGAAATAAACATAGTCGTTAAAGTAGTAAAATACACGTCTATGTTTAAGGAGAATTTTTTTATTTTTATTTTTATTTATTTATTTATTTATTTTTGAATTGTAGAGAATACTATACAATGATTTTGTGATCCCTCCTACATCTTTTGGTAGGTATTTAAACAAAAAAAATTTATTTATTATTATCTGAAATTTTGTTACTTTTTCAAGAAATCGTATTCATTCCCACAAAAAATATTGTGGCCAAGCTACTCTATGATATTCTTGTCTAAACATCAAGGTCATGTTTGAATTTGGATGCTTATTTTGATATATTTTTATCCCCTTAAAATTTAAATTTACTATTCATCAAAATAATACGTTTTATTTTTTTCTTTTATATTTTAAAAAAATTTTGTGCTAACTTTTCTACCCAATAAAAGCCTTGAATCATTGAAAGGCACACAATACTAAATACATTAAAGTTAATTTGAAAATTTACCTTTTATGCATTTATATTTTCAACAAAATATTTTGCTTTAAAATTGTACGTATAAGTCAAGAATAGTGCATCTAGAATTAGATAAAAATTTATGAAGGCGCAATTCAAGTGTGTGTGTAACCTTGGCAAACATTTTATGAAGGCGCAATTCAAGTGTGTGTGTGTGACCTTGGCAAACATAAAAATTTATGAAGACACAATTCAAGTGTGTGTGTGACCTTGGCAAACATAACTAAGATGACAACGGAGACAAATGACTGCGGACATGACTTCGATCGGACAAACATCCAATGTCTATGTCTATCTGTCAACCTTTTTTTAAATGTAATTGGCCATGCTCATACATTTGGCCATAATAAAATGCATTCTTCTATATTCTACAATTATTCTAAATATACATGTACGTATTGGAATAGACTACCAAAACATACACTTTAATTTTTGAATTTTTAAAAATTTTTACTTTCTCTTTCTTATTTTTTATTTTAAAAAATATATTAAAAACACATAAAAAAACAGAAACAAACATAATAGAGATATGAAAATTGTATAAAATGCATGATCAACGACTATTCCGTGGGACATCTAGGTTGTGTTTGGTTTTCAATTTTTAAAGATAGGAAAATCGAGTTTTAAATTTTTAAAATATAATAATAGGGTAAAAATAATATGGAAGATAGAATAAAAATTTGACATCGTGTCTTGATTTGATTTCAATTTGTACGGATGAGAATCATATTAATTAGTTTTTGAAGACATATGAGGGAGGGGCCAAAATTTTGTTACAAGGTCAAACGAATTCCACATGTCTGGACAAGAATGAATAATGTATTAAGGTGTCATTTATTTTGGGAATAGCATGTATATCAGCTGATGAATTGTGTTTATGAGACCAAAATTTAAACATTACTTAATATCATATTTATTTCGAGTAATTTTTAGATGATGTGTGTGTGTGTGTGTGTGTGTGTGTGTGTGTGTTATCTTATTACATTACCCCATGTGTATTTTGTGGGATAAAAAATACAACAGTAGTAGTAAAAAAATTAGAATACTAGTTTTTATACTGCATTAATATGAAAAAAAGAACTAATAAAAGTTAATCAATTTATAATATTTTTAATGTATATTTTTAGTATCAATTCTAGCCCTTTTAATTACTTATAATTGTTAGTCTTGTTATTTATTGTTAATTTTTAATAAATAAGTGTGAGGCAAAGGCCATGTTCCTTCCTGTTTTTATAAATTATTCATCGTCGCTAAAAAATCTTATAAATCAAACATCTTAACATACAAATTTTATTCAAATTCAAATTCAAAATTTTCTCTCTTTTATATTTTGTAACCAATTGATAATTTTTTAATCATTCTACTTATTCACAATCTAGTTAACACTTATCTCTATAATTTTCCTACTCATATTTATTTTTTATTATCCTATCAACATGTATACAAGACACATCATCCGATCATTATTACATATTAAATATATATATAAAATAAATTTTCTACCTATCTAAATCTTACAAATCAAACATAATTTCCATTCCCACCCCCATCCTAATTTGAAAAACAAGCATAGCCAAATCAGCTTGTTACTAATTAATGGAATGATTGAACAAGAACATCATGATTTTAAGCTGAGATGCCCAAGAACATAGATCGGACATGTTCAGTTTAGATGATTAAGTTGGATGAATTATTATACAGTAAGTCTTATCACATTATTTTCATGATGAATAAAAGTGTGATAAAGGTAAACCTAGTATGGAATAACTAAAATGATATATAATTAATTCGTGTAAAAATGTAATTAAATAATATTTCAAAATAATGTAGCTCAACGAGCTTTAATAACGTCATCATAAATGAACATGACAAGAACATTCATTTCATATTGGACTCGATAACTCTGGTTGTGCCTCGATTAATCCTAAATCTGAAAAAGACATGGATTAGTTTTAATTTAATAAAACATGTCCTAAACTATACCCACTTCATTTGACCGAAAAAAGGCCCCAGTTACTATTTGAAAAGAAAAAGAAAAGTTTCTATTAATTAATTAGTCAAGATTATATTTAATAAGTTCAATTATTTAATATTATATTTATGTGTGTTCATAATAGTCTCATTTGGAAAGCGAAGATCATTTTGTTTTTATGAAAGAGGAAAATGAATATGAATATTCAAATAATTCAATTAGTATTGTTGAAATACGACTACATTTTCAAGAACATATAGCAAGATTCTATTGATTTTGACGGTTTTTTATCATATTTTATGTGTGAATGATTTGTTCTATAACATACAAAATAAATGTAACCCGATAGTTCTTTGCATGACAATCATTCTTGCATGTAAGAATTTTCATATGACAATCATTCTTGCACGCAAGAAAATTCAATTAAGTCGTGTAGGATAATATATACAATTAACTATAACATATAAAATAAATGTAACCTAATAATTCTTTGCTAGTATTCCTACGACATTAATAAAAATGAAGCATAGGTCATGTTTGGCAGAAAATTTCTTTCAGAAATGAAAATTCCATTTTTAGGTATAAAAAAATCAAATAGTAGTGCAGAAGTAACAGAGATAAAGATTACAAAAAACGTTAATTTTAAGATTACAAAAAAGTTAATTTTCATAGATTGTATGTCTAGAGTGGATATTTTGATGGACCAATAAGGAGAGAGAAAAAGTGTCCCAAACATGACCTTAGGTTCCTCCTCTTTTTTAATGGTTAAAACGAAGCTCAGTTCACTTCACAGACACGCGTAGCCTATATACACAAACAGACCCACACCACACATTATTTGTGGACGCTGAAAAGCTGTGATCACAGATCAATATCTAACTTGGAAGTCAAATATTCCAACATAATAATAAAAAAGAGGACTTCAAATTAATTGCTACTTTGCTCTTGTATTTTTCCAAGTCCTAGTTTGGCATAACAGTACCTGCATTTAAGCAGCACTTGCTATACAGACAACCAACGTATCTCTCTCCCTTGATACAAAGAACGGCCCTACTTTCCAGCACCGAGCTTAATTGCTCTTCGCGTCTCTCTCTCATTCTCTCAGTTGAAATCCTGTCCTGTAAATGAAAATCAATATCTGTCCCCACATGCTTCTCAATTCCCCCAAAAACCCCTCAAACCCGACATGTTCCTTAAATCCCCACTCAACCTCAGAACACAGACAAAACGGAGAGCCAATTGTCTTTGTAGACCTTTCTACGGTTCACAATCTCCGCCCTTTAAAGCTGACAGATTCCTTTCTCTTCTCCTATCTCCCTTTCCATAAAGCCTGATTTCAGCCAGTCTGCACCTTTCAGCTTTCCTTACTTTATTTTTCAACTCTCTTCTTACTTTGAAACTGCTGCAATGTTGGATTATCAATGGGGGAATTTATCACCGGTCATGCTCTCGGGTGACCAAGCTCCCGAACCGAACCGGTTTGTTTTCCAGCCATACGCTGCTCAGAGCTTCTACGAAACCGCCAGCTTTAACGCGGAAGGTCACTTCACCGCAGCCGCCGTCGCCGCCACTCCCCACGACCACCAGAACCACCTTATGCACACAAATACCAACACCCATTTCGCTGCTTTCGATGACTCGAGCGCTTATACCTCTTCCACTTCGTCTTATCCGCACCACCGGGGGCTAGCCCTTGAACCGGTCTGCCAGACCGGGTTCGTGGTGGAGCCGAAGACCGAGCAGATGGTTGGCGGGTGTGAGTTCAAGCCTGAGTCGCGCAGTCGGATTGGGTTGAATTTGGGAGGGAGGACTTACTTCGCTTCGAGGGAGGGTGACTTTGTCCACGGTTTTTACTTCCGGCCCAGGGCTCTTGAACCCGGTCCAGTGAACTCCCCGAGGTGCCAAGTCGAAGGCTGCAGCGCAGATCTCACCCACGCCAAGCACTACCACCGCCGCCACAAGGTCTGCGAGTTCCACTCCAAGGCTGCCACCGTCGTCGCCGCCGGGCTGACTCAGCGGTTCTGCCAACAATGCAGCAGGTTGTCCTCGTTCAACCGTCCGAAACCCCATCTCCATGCAATCATTCATTTTTGGCTTTGTTAAATGACCAAACTGCCCTTCTCGGGTTTTGTGAACCACCCAATGATTGATGAGCGATCCCGAGGGGCATTTGTGTCTGCAACTTTTAAAGTACTTGTGCTCCGTTTGGATGGATGCTTAAAAGTTAAAATTTTTATTATTTTCTTGATTTAGCCACGTGGCAATTGTCGTGCACATTTCCCTGTGAAATTCGGTGGTTCTCCTAAAACTTTGCCGCTTTCAGATTCCATCTGCTGTCGGAATTCGACAACGGGAAGAGAAGTTGCAGGAGGAGGTTGGCCGACCACAACAGGAGGCGTCGAAAATCCCACCAATCAAACCAAGAGAATATCAAGTCTCAGCTCGCTGACAACAATGCACCCAATCCTTCTTCTTCAAGCCTGCCAAGTACACCATCATCCGTTCTTCGGCTCTTTTTCTTTAATTAGTTACTTTGTTAATTCCTTCATTAGGTATATGGTTTAATGGGATTTCAGTTAACATATCAGGGCCGCCGCCGCCGCCGCCGCCGCCAGATGGTGGTGCTCACTCTTCCTCCGCGACGTTTCCCATGTCGCCGCCGAGCCCTTACAATACTGGCGGCGCCACCTCTTCATCGACGTCCACCAGTTCATTCTTGTACTGAAACTGTCCGTTGGCGACGGATTCCGGGCGCTATGTACTTTCATAGGTAGTCTGGAGTCTGACTCCAGGCTTCACCATGAAGAAGCACTGATTGAGTTGTTGTAACATAGTGGTCTAGGTTTCGGTAGTTGTTAACCTTGGTTATGTTGCAGTTTGACTCTCAGTTTATTTACATATTATTGCACATTACTAATTTGGTATGATGAATAATTCCCAGTTTCCAGCTTTACAAAGCTTCACATTGCTTTAAATCTTATGTCCCAAAAATTTATCTTCCCTTCGTTCTGTATATATATTCTGTGGTGTACATTGTAAAATTATAATATTATCATCAGTTAGTAAATTTACACTGCCAGCCTTATTTGAAAGTGCCACGCACACTTAAAAACAAAGCCTAACGAGCCATTACTATATTATATTTATTTTCACTCCTCTTCTCAATTTTTTTATTTAGTTCATTATTTTTTCGCATCATTTTAATGCATTATATTTTTTCTACGTTTTCTACTAATTTAAATTTATTCTAAATTTATCTTTTTCTTAATTTTCATTTTTCTCTATTATATTTTCAATAATGTGAAATTTATATTTACAAAATATTATTAATTAATTTATATAATTATGCACTTGTGTTAAGTTTACTTAATAATACGTAGGCTATGTTTGCTTTTAAATGTTTGTGTGTATTTTTAGATTTTTTTTTTAAAATTGTATAAAAATAAAAAAAATAAAAAATAGATAAAATTTAAAAAATGTAATGATATATGTGATTTTTTTTTTTTTAGGTACAAAATTTGAAATGTAATAATTTCAAGTGTGTACAGCAACGAGTGTGTATTGGTGTTGGAATACAATAATTCCATCGGCATTCATGAGCTTCCATTTTTTTAAGAAGGGTTGGTTTTGGTGCTCGCAGTCTGCGAGCTACCGTTTGCATTATTTTATTTTGTCTGTTGCTGTGACGTTTGCCTATGTTCGGCAACTGAAGGACTAGTTTTTGTATTTATTTATTGACCTTGCAAGTGGAGTAAAAAAATAATTAATTGGGGCCATTAAGTGACATTTTGTACTTCCCTGAAAAAGCTTTGTCTACAAATTAGCCCGAACTAAATTCGGTCCAAATAAATTTAATGACATGATAAATAAAATAAATTTATCATAATTTAAAAATAATCATATGTTGAATATGATTATAGTTTCTGTATTCATCACGTATATCTCTATCTTTATTTTGAAATTGCAAAAAATTTCTTTTGAATTTACAATATCTGTATATTCTTTTTTTTCTCTTTTTTTTTTTTTATCAAATTTGAATATCTATTCCAAAGTTGTGTTTAGAGCATATATTTCAAGTCACAAATATATGCAAGTGTTCTTTAAAACATGCACTTATAATATTTTGTAATGTTTAAAAATTTAATAGGGTGTTTACGTTATGAGTTATACACACACACACACACACGCACCTAAGTCTTTCACATTTGATTTCATACATGAGACATTTGTAATTTCAAAAAGAAATAAGTACAATCAACAATCATATTACTTTGTAAGGGATGTATACATAATAATTATAACTCTATAGTCAATGTGATACCATGAAGCCCTTTGAGAAGCTGTATGATGCCAATTACCCTAATTTATTTGGTGAAGAAGAAGAAGAAGAAGATGGTGGGAGCAGTTGAAAGAGAAGATGGAACTATAACCTAAGATTGTTTAGTAGTCTCCTGCTTGGAGGCCAACAATATTTTCAACCTTCCTCTTTAGTGTCACTTGAAGAAAGGCACAATAGCATCGTTGAAAAAAAAGGGTTCTATGCATGTGAGTAAGATATTTGCAAATCTTAATTTTCAAATGTAACACTATTAAATGGCTCTACTCTTGACTAAAGGCCCAATCCCTTTATTTCTAAATTTGACTAAAGTTGATCAAACAAGAGGCATGCATGTATTTATGAGGTAAAAAATCTAATAGAAAAGTGAAATATATATATATATATATGTGTGTGTGTGTGTGTGTGTGTGTGTGTGTGTATTTCCTCATTATTCTTTTCAGGATTTCATTGACTATATTACTTTTTTCAATTTAATGTTTCTTGTCTTAATTTTGAGTTATTTTTTTTTTTTTATTTCAACGTATATTTATTTTCTATGTCGCTCTTCTATCTTTTAATTCTTTATTTATTCTCTAACCTCCGTTTGATTTCTCTTATCTCATATATATTTTCTTTCTAAGTTTTTTTAATATTAATTTTATTTACATTAATAAATAAATTGTATTTTTTATTCATTATCGACCTTTTTTTTTTTTTTCTCAAATTTGACGTAATTTTTTATCGATCAACATAATTAAACTATACTAATCAATACAAAACGTGTATAATTTTATTCATAAAATAATTTTTTGATTACTGAGTGTGTAGAAGTATTAGTATGTATACACATTTGTATATTTATTTATGAATGCTCAACGTATATCCAGTTGGAAAATTAGGAATGTGCACATCTGTAGCCCAATATCTATTATATAATAATATGGTGATATAAAGTAAAAGTCAATTTTGAAAATATTATGTTTCGTCTAGTGTCATTATTTATGATAGCTCGAACCCTTATATTCCACCCAACCCCAGCTAAGTGAAGTAGAGATATTAAAACGGATATTTCATGCTAATAATGAATTGGAGCTGTATGTCCTGAGAGTGAACCTCAACGGTCCATACATAGCCAACCCATTCATACTCTCTCATTGGAAATTTTTATTTTTATTTTCCTTCCTCCAGTCTTATTTATTTTCCCCCGTCTCAAACGGTGGCCAGTCTTCCTGTCCTAGCCAACCAAAGTTTGCCATGAGGATTATTAATTAATAGAAATTCTCTATTTTATTGAATAATCATGGTCAAATTGTTCTAAACCGATAAACCTTCTCCAAGCCGATGATATTCCATGCTGTCCTCCCACAATGTCTTTTCTTCTCTTGTTAGATGATTTCAATTAACCAACAGTTGTTGTCTCCACTGCTCCTCTTGCAATTCTTTTTGCTCTGCTAAACTATTATACTTTTAAATGCACCGGAAGGGCAATCAAACCAACAAACCCAACATGGCAAAGAGGGCTGAAACACAAGCGATGTATTTCATCGTTGCAATCATGAAAGTTTTGCAACTTCCATATTTGAATTGAGACATATGGAAAGAGTGAGAAAATGAAAATTTTCAAGGAAAAAAAAAAGAAGGCCGATTAACATTTTCTTAGTTTTTAAAATAACAAGTATTCCAAAACATTCAAATCTTTTGTTTGTTTTTCAGCAAGATGTCACTCATTAATGGTTAGAACTTAATTCCAAATCAAAACCGAACCTACTAAAATTTACCATTGCTAGCCTATGATTCCTCACCAAACAAGCTTCCACGATTTTCCTCCTTCAATATGGATTTTCCTCCTTTAATAGGAACATATGACATTCAGCCAAAATTTCAGCACAACATTAGTATATGATTTCATAATTAGATGATCCACGGGTTACCTCCCTCTAAACAGCACCTTTATGGATGCATTTCTACTTACCACCCAAAGATTTAAAATGTATCCTACAATGGGTTTGTAAAAATTTATTTCACTAAAAGTACAAATCTTGCGTCTTAATATTCAGTGATGGGCTTATAAAAGGCATGGTAGCCAGATTGTCGAAATAGTTATGATTGTCAGTATTAAAATTTCCAAAGTATCCCTTGTTATCATCTTCTTTCTTCCACCTCTTTGTTAAGGGAGGGGCTATTCAGGAAGCATTGGGTCAGTTGTTTTAAAAGTGCAAGACTTGGATCAGAAGAGGCGTTTCTCTTCAGTTCACGATTTTGGGGAAGATTAAGCCTATTCGATTGTTTGTTGAGTTAAGAGAGGTGAGAATGGAAGAAACGAGATGCATGAAGGGAAAGAGTTAAAAAAGAAACGTGATGAAATCTGCACCCAAAATCCCGTGTCCCAAACGGCTGCTTGTCCCCCTGTCCTAGCCAACAATTCGTTACCACGTGCTATCCACGTGGATTTGCAGCAGGCTCAGTTTCGATCTGCAATTGAAGTTTTGACCAATAATGAGTGACGTCTTGCTTAAAAACAAACAAAAGATTTGATTGAATGTTTTAGAATATTTGTTATTTTAATCCCTAAGAAAATGTTAACCAATCTTCATTTTCTTACTTAAAAAATTTCATTTTCTCACTCTCCTCATGTGTCCTCATTCAAACATCGATAGACAATCATGGGGGTTGTGAAACTTTTATGATTGAGTGATGAAATATATTGTTTGCCTTTCAACATCTCTCTTTGCTATGTTAGGTTGGGTTCGACGGACTTTCCAATACATTTTAAGTACAATAGTTTAACAGATAAAAAGAATTGGGATGAGTACAGAGAGGAGCTACAGAGGCAACAACTATCTTAGAGTGGTAGAGGCAGAGGATGCAACCTGAGCATGCTCGTTTTAAAATGCAGTTTGATTGATTGATTGATTAATTTAAAATATTTGATTTGATATTATTTTTTTTTTAATCATCAAATTTAATTTGATATGATTTAACTTGTCGAATGTCAATATTTATTTTTAATAATTTGGGAAGATTTTACTTGACTATCAAATTGATTGGTAAATTTTGACACTCGACTCGATTTGATTAATTAAATTTATTTATATTAAAATATTAATTATTTATTTTAAGAATCGAATGTAATTAAATTCTCAAAATATTTAATTGATGTTGAATATAAATTTATTGGGTATAAACTTATTGATCAATGTTGAATTGTATGTAATTAAAAAAAAAAAAATTATTTATGAAGTTGTGTACGTTAGAGAGGAGTCTTTTTGAAGGTAAAAGGGGCTGGAAAGTGCCTCCAAACACCGCATGAGATATTCCAAAATATTTAACCAGTTCGCAAGCATAGATAAAACAGACAGATCCTCGAAGACGACTCCTGCACAACTCTTAACAGACCAAAATAAAAGGTAAAGAAACTAGAAAGAGCTTCAAAACCAGAGCAAGAAACTAGAAATATCACCAAAACCCAGCTTCTATTGCAGGTGTAGTACAGTCAACTTCCAATAAGAAACTTTCCGTTTGCAAAATATTATTGTAATTAAATAAATCAGTACACAGTTTAAATTTTAAAGGGAACAAAGGTATGCTTAATAGAAGTTTCAGCACCTTCTATATATGTGGTTTGGGCAGTGGAGACTTCGAGTGGGTAGTCCAAGACAAGAGTGGGTTGCAATAACTTAGGCTCAACCACTGATACAAATTAGAACCTGGACAGTACAACAGAATCAACGTCCATACTTCTAAAACACAGTATTATGAAACTGGAATACAGCTGCCAGGAAAGTTGGGCAATCTAAAGAGTCCTTGCCATAAAACAAAATCAAAACATTTTCTCATGCATATTGCAAGAAACTAGAGTTCAGTTTCTGAACTAAGTGGGGCTGTTCAACCTCATTAAGCAGATGGGCATGCTTCAATTGAACTTTCGTGTTGATTATCACGTCCCATATCCAGTAACTTCTTCTGGTGCAGTAAGGTCATCCCCCTACGTGTTGAAATCAATCATGCTTTCATAGTCTGAATGGGCTTCATACGTCTAATCATCATGCAAAATATATAATCAATTACTGATGATAATTTCAACAGAACTGGAAGTTTACCACCGCTGCCACGTAACATGCATGTGCTACTACGAACAGGCAATATGAACTGATCCATCCACACTTGCCTGTCGTTTCCGGACATTTTACCTCAACGGTGGTGAATTTCGGGATTTTAATGAGTTGAAAGAAACTCATTTCAGAATATTCTCCCTATCTCATATACATTTTCAAATACACCAACCTGTCAATCTTTAATTAAAGTAATTGATTATCCTGAGTGCTCGAGCAATCGAAAGACCACATTGTGTTGGAAACATTTTGTTAAATCTATAGTAATGAGAGGAAGTCAAACTTTCTGTGTGGCAAATGTAAAAGAATCAAGTGATAAATATAGAGGTTCTTCAGTAGAAAGCTGATTGGACAATCAGTTTTACGTAGCTAAAGACGAACTACTGGATGTAATTAATTAGACGAAAATATCAAAATAATTAATATGGTGCTCATATTGGCTATATTTTATTATTCACAAGTAAAAGATAATTGAACTTTGAATTTTTTCTAAAAATAAATACTTTTTATTAACTTATTTTAGTTATACCTTTAGATACAACTGAATTAAAAAAAATATTAAACTGTAATTAAGTACTCAAATTATTGCAAGATTTAGCATAAATTATTTTATTTTATATTTCATAATTTAAATATTTTTATATACTTTTTAATACATTTTTATGCTATGAGGGTTACTACACAACTTCAATCCTTTAAACATATCCTTTTAAATTTAAAATCGTTAATACTATTTAAATAGTTTTAATATATTTATATATTGAATGATTGAATATTGCAATCTATGTTTTTGTCATATCAAAATAATCTCTTTCTCTTTTTTACTTTTTTATATTGCAACTCTTTACACTAATTTTCACCCCACAAAATTTACATCCAAAGAGAGCACAAAGCTCATTGCAATAAAACCTCGTATAAAAGCAGCATTGCACGTTTGGCTGTAATCTTAATTGTTTATTCATTCTTTTATTTATCTTATAAGGCAATCTTAGCAACACTAACATACTCCATAAAATATATAAGGGTAAAAGAAATAAATAAGAAATTCAAATTTTTTAGGTTATGTTTGGAACCTAATTTTCAATTAAAAATCATCATCTTAAACATCACATTAACAAACATATAATTCAAGAAAACATTCCTCTAAATTCAAATTTAAAATTTTTCCTATCTTATATATATAATTAATTAATTATTTTTTTATCATTAAAATTATTAACAATTAGAGCAATACCTATATATATATATATCATACATATACTAACATTTTTTTTATTTCCACCCTAAAAAATAATTATTATCTACATATACTATCATATTATTTAATTATTATTATATATATATATATATTCAATCAAATCATATTATTTATTTTATCAAAATATTTTTTTTAAAATATAGTATTCATTTCAATCTAACTTTTACTAAACATTACCTCTGCCCAAAGCCCATCTCCCAAACATAGCCATAGTGTTGCCTCAGTCCAACACACTCAATCCAGAGAAAAGTAATGGGCCGATCCAATTACTGGTCCATTGGCGCATTTCAACTTCGCATACATCGTCAAAGCCCAGCCCAAATTGCACACTGACTGCACACGTCGTCGTATAATTTCAAATATTTGCTCCCAAACCCTCCCCATACGCTGTACCTAGAAGCCCCGAACTCTTGTCTCTCCATTGAAACAAGGAGACGGGCAAACCGAGCCGAGACGTGGTATCGCAATTTCAGCTCCATTGTCAAGCTCTCTTCCATCGAGCTGAGGAACTCCGACGATCCGACCTAGGTTTTTCTTTTTTGTGGAATAAGTTGAAATGGCGGTTAGTGCACAGGCTCCTGATATTTCTGGAGAACGGCAGTTTGGACAGGATGTTCGCACTCAAAACGGTACATCCTATGTCTAATACGTATAAATATGCAACTGTGTGTGTGTATATGTTTTAATGTGCGAGGATACCTTTTCTCTATCATTCATTCATTTTTTTTTTTTTTTGTTGTTTCATTTATTTCGTTCCTTTATTGATTGTTGCGGAAAATGCGCAGTGGTGGCATGTCAAGCAGTTGCGAACATTGTCAAATCGTCACTTGGTCCTGTTGGCCTTGATAAGGTAATTTTTACAGTAATATGTCACTTTCAAAGTAGGCGTATTTTCATACGTAATGAATTTGTATTGATCTGGGATGAGAGTTCGTTGTCTGATTGGACTTCTGTTTTAATATGGAGAACCTTCAGGTTTAAATCCATAATTTTTAAGAAAGACATATAGCTAAACTGCCCTGAATATCTTCCTGTTGTTCTATAAGTTCCTGTGATTATACTACATTTGGAATGGAAAAACTGTACTTAGCTTATCTCATGTTTCGTTTGATTTGAACACGAATAATTAAGCTAAATTTTACGGTTTAGTTTTGCCAAGCAGCCGGCCTTGTCCAAATGGGCTTCAATCTTTGTGAGTTTAGGGTTCTGTTCTGAGTGGACATTGATCTATGAGAGCTACTGAATGAAAATAGTACTTGATAGGACATGCTAGCTGGAAATATTTACTAATATAGCCTCTATTCTACTAGCGTTGAATCACTTTCTATTTAAATTCTCAACTTTGAACCTGGGAGAATTTTTGCTTACCATCTAGTTTGGCACTTCCCAGATGCTTGTAGATGATATTGGTGATGTGACAATAACTAATGATGGTGCCACAATACTGAAGATGATGGAAGTGGAGCACCCGGCTGCCAAGGTGAACTAACCATTTTTTTGTCTTATAAAAGTTCAACTTTTGAACAACTTGGATCTTATTTTATTATCTTCATCATCTTATGATTACAGGTTCTAGTTGAGCTAGCAGAACTACAAGACCGAGAAGTTGGAGATGGGACAACTTCTGTGGTTATTATTGCTGCGGAGTTGCTGAAGGTAACATTACTATTGCTTCATTTGAAGTCCTTTGAATTTGATCTTTGGGACGACTATTAAGTACTTATTTTACATTACTTTTCTGCAGAGAGCTAATGATTTAGTGAGAAACAAGATACATCCAACATCAATAATCAGTGGATACAGAGTGCGCTTGAAATTTTTAAATCTTTTCTTTGTTTCTTCACTGGACGCTTCTGCATTCTCCTACTGTCTGTAATTGTATAAATGTTTTTCATAACAGCTTGCTATGAGGGAAGCATGTAAATATGTCGATGAAAAACTGGCTGCTAAGGTACATTCTCCTAGCTATTGGTTGGTTGGTTCTTTCAGAAATTTTAAATGTGTACAGTTTCCATAGTATCATATAGATTAAATCTCCGAAAAGCCCAAACGTGCCAAAATTTAATGGGAATATATTGCTTGCTTTTTTTTTTTTCTAGACATTTCTGCGTACCACTATGGCAATAGTGAAATTTAAATGGGGGAAGTTATTTCATGCTTTATCATGCCTCTTAGATCTTGATTTTCTTGCCTCTCAAATTATATGTTGCATTACTTCTCTCGTTCATGAATAGTAAATAATATATATGATGATAAGACCTGTGAAGTTTTGGTAGGATGAGATAGTTGTTCAAATCTAGGTTATGAAGCTTGGAACAAAGATTTTATGTTGTACTAGGTGCTGGAGTCTCATGAGCATTTGATGAGAAGTAACTGTTGACAACTTTTTCACTGAAATGTTTTTATATGTGTGCTAGGTAGAAAAGCTTGGTAAAGATTCTCTTGTAAACTGTGCCAAGAC
Source organism: Avicennia marina (assembly GCA_019155195.1). NCBI lineage: Eukaryota > Viridiplantae > Streptophyta > Magnoliopsida > Lamiales > Acanthaceae > Avicennia > Avicennia marina. The sequence goes on from CM032782.1 coordinate 9,881,902, forward strand.
GAGCATGTCCTCGAAGTTGATCGGTGGCGATGCTGACTTCTTTGCAAACCTGGTAAGTTGGTGGATGAGTAGGCATTGAATCTGAATGTTGTTTTGTCTTGTTATATTAGTAAATATTTATTTTCTTTGATGGGATTTTGTACCTGTGCATATCATGCAAGTGCTGCTTTCCTCCTTGAAGTTGCATGCTGTGTTAGATGTGCATTGGATCAACAGTTTATCTACTTCTCTTCTCTTGTTTATTTTGGGCTGCCTGCTTTGCTTGAGTTATTTGTAGTGCTACACAGCTATTAATTTAGCCTTTTTGTGGCTCCCAGTGTGGCCAATAACCATCAGGAGTAATGTTTGTATTTCACCAAATTACATTTATGTCCCTAACTTTTCAGACTTTGCATGACTAAACTTTGGTGTGCTTATTATGTTTGACATCGACTCTTTAGTTTCTGCCATCAATTCTTCAATCGTTACTCTCTTCATTTTGAAAATGGTAGTGCAACTTAATTTCTTTAGGTTGTGGAGGCTGTACAAGCAGTGAAGATGACCAATGCAAGAGGCGAAATTAAATGCCCAATCAAGGTTTGTGTTGTAAAGTTGAGCATTTATTTATTACTGTGTGTTGATAGTACTCTTTACTCCTCTTGAGATTATTTTTCTGTTTGGATGTATGTGTAACTTGTGTGCTTTTTCCAGTTGTACACTCCATTAATATCCGTTCCCTTTTTTCTGGCCACATATTTTCAGCCTTCTTCAGGTAAAAGATAGGCAGAGGCATCTTGCAGATTTCGTGAACTTGGTTTGGATCTTGGGTTTAGTGGAAAAATGCTAAAGAAATCTTTTCTTTCTTTTTTTTATTAGTTTTAAAGAGAAATGGTTAGGATTGATTATTGATTGATTGTATAAACATAAAAGGATAGTGGTGTGAGAATTTTATTAGACAGTAACTGCTTTTATATTCTTTTAATTACTCAGCACACTCAAAAAGTGCTTAGAATTTATATTTATGTGGTCGTAAAAGGTTTGGTCATTTATTTTGCATTTTCTTTTAGTTTTCCTGATGCCTGTGAAATTCTGAACCCACATCAAGGGTGAATAAAATCAGATTTAATGACTTGGTACTGGGATATTCTACGGTAAATGTGAATGAGTTTTGCATTGACATCATCATTTTAGCCTTTCATCTAGTAGAGGGAAATGGGGAATTAAAATTATCTTCTTGATGTCAGGGAATCAATATACTCAAAGCCCATGGAAAAAGTGCCAGAGATAGCTATTTACTTAAAGGATATGCTCTCAACACTGGCCGTGCGGCGCAAGGCATGCCATTGAGGGTTGCCCCAGCCAGAATTGCTTGTCTTGATTTTAACCTTCAAAAGACAAAGATGCAAATGGGTGTCCAAGTTCTGGTCACTGACCCTAGGGAATTGGAAAAGATTCGTCAAAGGTGATTAGATCTATAGATTTTTATAAACTATTCTGTTATACATGAAGAGTCGATACAGATGGACTGGTTAGCCCCTTTTTTGGGGTGTGTACTTGCATCCTTTCTTGCTGGCATGCCTATTTGGATCAAGCATAAAATTCCTTTGTTTCAGTCTAAACTGAGTACTTTGGTCTTCTGGAGGTCTGTATTTTAAGTTGACCTTTCATCAGCTCCTCGTTATTGTTTCTGTGGTAAGGAATAGTTTCAGAGGCTGTATAGCAAGTTTACCATATAATTCTCCTTGGGTGGTCTTTTGACATGTATTGTTGTAATGACTGCTGTAATTCATGTCTGCAGAGAAGCTGATGTGACAAAAGAACGCATCGATAAGCTTCTTAAGGCAGGGGCAAATGTTGTTTTAACCACTAAAGGAATTGACGACATGGCTCTTAAGGTAGGCTTTTTCCTGGATGCTGTTTTTGTGTAATATCTGTTTTCCATGATCTGGTGATGAAGTTAGAGCATCCGTGCTTCATACTCTCACCCACATTGATATCTACAGGAAGGATTTGCATTAATTGTGTTAGTTATGCCATTCCTCTTTTTGAATAACAAATCTTATAAGATGCTTCTTGGGCCACTTTGGCGTCATTTTTGGAAAGCTATAAGTTAGAAATATCTTCTTAAGAGAATGTGGTAGGGTTATGCTAATCAAAAGGTCTCTGATAATCTTTGTAAGTTTTACTCTGCCTTATATCCTCATCTTGTTTTAAGGAATTTGCATGTTCTCTGCATTCATTATTTTAGCGGATTTTCTGTTAAATTCTGTCTTGTTTTTAACAGTACTTTGTGGAGGCTGGTGCAATAGCTGTGAGACGTGTCCGCAAGGAAGACCTGCGTCATGTTGCTAAGGCAACCAGTGCAACTGCGGTAGATTGGCTCTCAATCTTCAACTGATACATGCACCTGCTATTTTAATATAAATTTCCATTGATGGGATCCTTCAGGTTAAATAGTTAAGTTTTAGAATATAATTACATCAAAATGGCAGCGACCTACCACTACGTTGAGTGTAAGGAAAGGATCTAACAAATATGGCTGAGAAAGCAGTAATTAACAGTAATCTGGAGAATTGTTGCATTTCGGTAGTGTTAAAAGAAATAGAAATGCGATCATTTTTTTGTCGGTAATGTTGTGACATCTATTCTTGAGAATTATGCTCTTCCACAAAATAATGTTTATGTTTCAAAAATAAAAAGGGGTACAAAGGCATCCTTTTTTTAGTCGCTCAATCATGAGTGTATTTCATCTGCATGTATGATAAATGCATTCAACTCATTTATTTGTTAAGGAAATACGAAAAAAGATTGTTTTACCTGAGAGAATATGGAACAATTGAAGCAAAGGATTCCAGAATCTGTGGTTTCTTATTGCAATTTGGTAAAATAGATTAAAGACTACAAAATGGCGAAAATTGATTCATGTGTTAATGCATTTGTTCATTGTTTGCCTACCTATCATGGATAACACATGATTTTCGATATGCTTGTCATTGGTAATGTATTATTTTTATTGAATTTTTGCTGAATTAAAGGGAAAAAGAATTTTGATTGTCCAAGTTGAACACTCCAATCAAGACCTCCATTTCGACTTGAGGGGAGTGTTGAAAATTAAAGATTCTGTGTCTAATTTTATTATATTCACCCTTAAAAGAAGTAATTATAATGTCAAAGTGAGTTTCATATCATATGAATACTATTTAATATAGCCTTTTGGTACTTTCGTCATGGACGTTGGCTTAAGGGATGAAACACATTACATCATCCTGTTGTGCCTTCTTTATCTAACCTACGATCATCATCTCTTTAAACCTTCTTTAGATTCAACATTGTATTAGTATAGGTATGTCTGATTTTTGTTCAAATATTACACGCAATGTTATTGATAGATAATTATGACATGGCTTTTGTCCTTTGTTGACTGTAACGAATAACACGTGATTCAATGTTTGTTGTGAATAATGTGTGACTTATGTTTATTTGCCTGTTGTGGATAGCACTCAATTTTTATTTGTGATCTCAATATTCGAAGTTGAACACTTCTTAGGGAACAAGATGTGTTGAGAATCAAATTAAATTTGAGTGTACTTTATTTGATTATATAAAATTAAATTACATATGTAAGATTATATATTGTTATAATAATATATTGCTTTATTATTCGGCTTTATGTCTCATCTATAGATATGGGGTGGTTGTAATGTGACTTTAAGAAAGAAATAATATACTCCAACCTTTTGTGCATTTGTCTGTGGATGTAAAATAAATAGCTGAACCACATAATTCTTGTATGCTCTTTGTCTATACATTTCAAATTTCAACCAATCTTTATATTCCTAATCAGTGCTTCTGTACAGGTTTCGACTTTTGCTGATATGGAAGGGGAAGAAACATTTGATTCATCACTTCTAGGTTACGCTGATGAGGTAGTGGAGGAACGTATTGCTAATGATGATGTGATCATGATAAAAGGGACCAAAACCACGAATGCGGTATAAGTTTTGTAATCTGTGAAGTTATCAGTTCTTCTGAATTGAAATGCAGTATCAGTTTCTTGCTTTCCAAACTGTTTGGTGATGGAAGCTATATTCACTTGTTTCAACTCTATCTCATTGTTCTATGAAAAATTGCTCTATCTGGTATAAATGTATGTGTGTAAATAAACAAGTTATTGGTCCATGCAGGATTAAATGTATTTGTTTCAAATGTGTTTTCTTCAGGTTTCATTAATACTTAGAGGTGCCAACGATTTCATGTTAGATGAGATGGACAGGGCATTGCATGATGCTCTAAGCATTGTCAAAAGGACTCTGGAATCTAATACTGTAAGGACTTACATTTGTTTACTTTGTCCTAATTAGAACTCTAAGTTGTCTTGTCTCTTCCTGTCTCTGAATTGAAATTACATGGCATTTTTTCTTCGGTGGTTATGTATTGCTACATGCACATCACTTCTAGGTTTAGCATAAAGAAATTTACTTGGGTCGTTTGGAGTGGCTGAAAAAACTGCATCTCTTAACATGCAGAACTTCAGGTGGAAAAGCAACAACTGATTTCTAATGTGTTTATTGAAATAGCTTGAGGACTGCATATCATGTTTTTGTGCATTCTTCGTGATGGGTTACTGGGTCAAACATTATTATGCTCTTATGAAAGGACAGACAGCTAGTATTAATCTTGGAAATTTGTGGAAATATAGGTTGTTGCGGGTGGAGGTGCAGCTGAGGCTGCACTGTCTGTATATCTGGAGAATTTGGCTACAACCCTAGGATCCAGAGAGCAGCTGGCTATTGCAGAGTTTGCTGAATCTTTGCTAATCATACCAAAGGTCCTTCAATGATATGCCTCAATCATTGCATTGACCAATAAATCTATGTTCTCTCTCTTTCTGAATTATGATAATTTTTTAATGTTTCTCTTTAGGTACTTTCTGTTAATGCTGCTAAAGATTCGACTGAGTTGGTTGCTAAGCTACGAGCTTACCACTACACAGCACAAACTAAGGCAGATAAAAGGCATTTGTCAAGGTACATATACCTTGTTACTAACAAGGCTATCGCTGATTTCTTTGGGTGTTGATCTCGAGAACAGGATGAAAGATTTTCAAATTGACAGCCCCTGGAATTAATGTTATACCAGTTTTGCATTTGCGCAGGCTAAATTCTCCCTACTGCCTGAATTTTCTTGTTTATTCCTTACTGGAGTATTTTTTTTTTCATGAGAGGGGGTTTACATGTCTAATTGTGTAAGCAGAATGTTTAGGATGAAGCACCTGCAGACATGCCCTTTGCTGTGTGATTAAACAATTGTTTATAAATCGTTCCAAGAATTTCCTGACATATGCCGCGTGAGCAAACCTCCATTCTGGTTTGGTATTTTTGTTGTTCATGCTTGTGGATATTTGGAGCTGAGTGTTGCCACATTACTGTTCTGAATTGCTTACATATTCTAAAATCAAGTTGTGATGTAGTTAGCTATAAGCTGGGATATCCCGATGCAGAAAGTTGGACCTAAGTTTAGCTTTTATAGCTTTTTTATATGTTAACGGGGAAGTTCTTGTTGTTCCATGTTGAAGAACGGTTTAGGGTATGAATACGTCTCATTTTCATCTTTTAATGGTTGCAGCATGGGTCTTGACCTGCTGAAGGGTACCATTCGCAACAACTTAGAAGCAGGGGTGATCGAGCCTGCCATGAGCAAAGTAAAGATAATTCAGGTTAGGGACTTGAACTTGATGTTTGATTTATTTATTTTTTCTTTAAATTATTTATTCTTTCATTTATATTTCTTTCTTTGATTTTTTTGTTTTTTTGTCAGTTTGCTACTGAAGCTGCCATCACCATTCTTCGGATTGATGACATGGTTAAGCTGGCCAAAGGGGAAAGTCAGAATGGGGAGGATTGAAACATTTGGCAGTTAAGTTTTTTAGCTGCCTTTTATGCTACTTGTGTTAGTTTAAGCTCGTGACATAAATGTGGTGGGGGGAGGGGGGAATTTTGATTGAATCGTTTTCTTAGGGTTCAATTACGACTGTGAACTCCTACATTTTTTTTGAAGATTCCTAGGTTTCGTAGGTTTCAGTTATACTCGTCAAAACATTTAAAGATGACGTAATTTTTATGGCTAATTTCTGTTATTTATGAGTTACCCGTAATTAGTATGGTGTTTTGCATATATTGATGACTGAAATCATGCTTTTGTCCATGAAATATCCGATTAGATTTGTTCTGCTCTGATCTTCTGAATTTTTAGCATTGCATATATCTATTGGGAAAGAAACCAAATAAACTGACAACAATAATAATAATAAATAATGAAATACAATAAATGAGTATCTCGTGACATACCCAAGTTCCCTGCTTGTGAAATTTGACATGCTGTGCTCAGGGTGCTTCAGCCAAGGCCATAGATCATCGATGGCCTCTCTGCCCTGGATATTGATGATTCAGAATGACCCTGAAGCAGCAAGTTACGATAAAGCTACGTACCAAAACACAAATCATAATATTTCAGTGAGAGAAGAAGAGACAGAGTGCTGACTTATGGGGTGCCGTTTGAAAATCGCCCCAGGGCAAAAGGAGGTGTCACGGCCACATGTTTCACTTAATTTTCACTGTTGTAACCACATGTTTCAGTTCGGTTTGACTGCTGTAACCGTCCAATGGCAAACTCTAAGGCCTGGGCTGCGGTAATGATGCCAACCTTTTTATTTGATAAGAGAAGGCAATTATCATATCGAGCATCTAAGAAACTCATAAAAAGAAAAAAAAAAAAGGGTTAAGTGCCACTGGAAAAAGAGGAGCTCAAAGAGATGAGATTCAGACAGCTATCCCATGATTGCTGTTCGTTGTAATTTCCCTAGACACGGCATTCTTTTCTTTCTTGGCCTCTTTGGCAAGTTTAGTTACTCAAACACAGAAACTCACCGTAGGAGAGAAGTTTAGAAACAAAAGGCCAAGATTGGGAACTATTTGCCACAAGTATATGGAATTGAAAGCTGCAAACTTCAAAGGCCATCACTTAGTTCCGCGTCCTTTCTCCCTTAAGCGAAAAGAAGCAAAATGACAATAGTTCATATTTGAAAAAAAATAATAAAAAACGGAACATATTAGGGTCAATTTTCAGAGTTTTCCTGGAATCCCTATGGTTCAAGCAAGACTTTTGTCTTCGGCATCTGAAAATTCATTGGTCAACAATGACATACGGCATTGGTCCCAAACAGTGCACTGTGTGTTGAGAGCAAAATTTTAAATCTGATCACGCTGCGACTAATACAATACTAATGAAAAATCAACATAACAGAAAATTTAACTTTAAATAGCTACGGTTCAGAAGTACATCCATTCTAAACTCGAGGTATTCAAAATCCTTGCCTGCAGTAGGAGTCAACCCTATTCTTAAAAAGGAGAACGATACAGGCCTACAATTTATGTTATGTTCTCATTCAAATGTTTAGGATTTGGTGGACTTTCGGGCATTGGCCTCGGAGTCCCTCTTAATAATAAGGTTAACATAAGAAACATAATAATCAGACCTCATCTCATAGAAACTGATAATCGCCACATTTATTTCGGCTCTTATGCATTCTACTTGTATCCATGTTTTTTAATGACACAGAAAAATTTAGCTAAAGTTGAGATGGAATTGAGATAACATCCGCTGCTGTGAAGCATCTCTAAAGACCAAGATCTCATGCATATTCAATTTCCAGAAATTTGAGACTGAAGCACATCTGCGATCTTATCTTAAGCATATATGAAATAAATAGTCTTAAATAAGAATTGTGTGTGACACTACAACATTGCCAACAACGAATATAATTTAGCCTGCTCAGAAAGTATGCTACTACATGGAAATCTACAACGACATGGAACATTTAATATGCGCATGCAGCATCAAGGATCAAATATGATGTAAAGCTTTACCCCTTAACAAAAAAAGGTAATAACTCACTTGTGTTCAAAATCGAGATGCTTCTCTACTGGGGAGGTCTTTGAGAACATCCTTTAAGCCTGAGACAATCATAATCAACCAACTAGAATTATCAAGACTTTTCATCTGGAGACAGAAAAAAGATTTTCATTGCTCAAAATCGATGACCTCTCATTCACTGAGCATGTGCATGTGTTCTCTGTCACATGAATACAAATCGAGACAGTGGAGGGAGGCAGACTACACACCTACCGCTTGCCTTTCTATCTTATTGACAGAGTTGATGATGCTCTGTATTTGCTTTCCTGCTCACCTGTGACAAACATACACAAGTTTGAGAAGAAAAAATGGTTGCAGAAAGAAATAAAACGTATTAAACTAAGCTTGAAAACTACATTAAAACACAAAACGCTAACCTGAGCTTCATCCTCCCCCAAGAGAAATCTTCTTCAGCTTGCAAAGCCTTCTTCTGATACCACAAGCATACAAGTGATGTTAACAAATGAGATCCGAAATACAAGCTGCATCATGGTTGAAGAAAGTGCATTAATGGTTCTTGTATATAACCAGAACAAGCATTGCCAATTCCCCCCCTAAAATTGTCAACGGTGTTGATTCTGTTTCAACATAGTTGGTTGCAGCAATGAATCTTCACTTTTATTATCAATTATCTATAGCCCAATAACCCAACCACAATAAAATTCCTTTCCAAAAAAAATTGAGCAGAGAAAAAAAAGATGGGAAGTACAAGGGAGAGAATTTCCATAGTTTTCTTGTATCATGGTAAATAGCAATAGAACAGCTCTAAATTCAAGCCTTTATAAGATTTTCCAAGAAAATGTACAGCATCTTTTATAGAATATACAACTATTTTTGTGAACAATGTTCATTCTGATAGAAGTCTTAGATTAAGATTAGAATACTATCTAGAATAGGAATTTTTTGTTTGTTAGGTTTTTATTATCTTGAAAATGTTAGGATTCTAAATTAACTTTATTAGGATTCCAGTCAATCTTTGTATTTTATCCTTCACCACACTTTATAAATTGAATGATGGGATTATTCAACGAATGGGGTAATATATTTCATTTCTTCCATGTTCCAAAACATTCTTCATTTCTCAAGTTTTGATAGATGAGAAATAAGCCTGTTATACCTTTTACCTTCACCTCCCTCTATAGTAACTAAGGTTTAAACTAGTCGAACTACTCCTAGCTGTATGGAGCACAAGCTCAAGTTTGACTTTATTAAATTAATTTTTAAAAAATTCTAAATATAATTTGATTTAATCATTTTATAATTTATACATATTAAAAATAATATTTATAATAATTTGACTAACAAAAACTAATAAAATATTTAAAATATATACATTCAAATAAATTTAACTAAGAGGATAATTTTAAAATAAATAATAAAAAATATTACTTTAAAACAATATGACAATGTTACGTCAATAATACATTTTGAACGTGACTTACAATTTATAAATGATATTTGTTTAAGGTTTTCAATTAAATATTTGAAATATTTTAACAACTAGATAAAATATTAATTTTTTAGGGTGACCCTTAGACTATTCAACCACGAAATAATTTTAATTTATCCAAAAAAATTAATATAATTTAAATTGATATCTTATATAAATAATGTATCTATACTATGTTATTAAAGTAATAAGGATTATTTGCCACAAAATGTCAAATTACACAATAACCTTTAATCTATTTTTTTTTTTTTTTATCCTTTTTTACTCCCTTCTCTTTCTCTCTTTTCTTGTAACTTATCTATACTTACTATATTATGAAGTTATAAGGACTTTTAGTCGCACAATATCAAATTAAACAATTATACTTAATTTAATTTTTTTATCATGTTCTTTCTTTCTCTTTTCTTTAAATTATAATTTTTTATTTATATTTTTCTCAAATTTTCCCTTTTTCAAATTATTATGGTCACTTTTATTTTATTCTTTTAAATATGTTTCATACTTTTAATTTAAATGATTTTAGTTTTATTATTTAAGGTAGAATAACTTTATAATTTATAAATAAATTTGTACACATATAGTGTACGATTTGACTAGTATTTATTATTTTGATAAGATATTTTTCTGGGGTTTGACTATTATTTTCATTGAATCACATCCATTTTTGTAATTTTAACTATCAATATATATATATATATATATGTATGTATATATTTTAGCCCACACAGTAATAACTTGTATATAAATAGACAAATAATATATACTAATTGCTAGAGATTAACAAGTTGTTACTAATACTTAAATGTATAACTTGAATGCCAATATTATTGCACACTCATTGCATGTGCAATCAAAAATATTTTTGTAGATAAAATCATATGAACAAACTACATTTTCTATTGATTAATATGGATTGAATATCTATATCAAATTTGAGAAAACAAGTTCAATAATTAATATCATATACAAAATATTTTTATTATGAAATGAAATTATTTAAAATTACAATTATATGGAAAATTTAAAGAGAGAGAAAAAAAAAAAAGGGAAAGCCAAATGGAGGTTAGAGAAAATCAGCAAAAAAATATTAAAAAATCATAAGATAGTGTATAAATAAAGGAAAAGTCAAAAATACATTAAAAAAAATAAATTAAAAAAAAGTTAAAATTAAAACAAAAAATAAAAAATTTGAAAGAAGTCAGTGTAATAAACTAAAGTTGATGGAGGAAAGTAGTGAAAAGAAATATAAAGGGACTAAGTGTTGTAAAGGCAAAAGAGAAGATCTAGTCCCAATTATAGTTGACAGGAAACGGGGTTCAGAAAATACACCTCTATTGCATATTTATCCTTCTCCAAGTATTTAACAGCATTTGCAATTCTGTCATTCTTCACATAATTAACCACATTGACCTTCCATTTGGGTACTACTCACAGCTTACCATTTACTACTCTTTCCTCCATGGAAAATATAAATGCAGAAGGATGCGAAAGTGAGGAGTAAACTTTTCAACACAATACGGAGGAATTAAGAAAGCAAAATAAGAGGCATAGAGAATACCTCCAATTTTTCTCTTTCAACCTTCAAAAGATCAATTGATTGTTGCAACTGATTTACTCTTGCATGAGCTCTAGAAAGCAACGCCTGGATCAACCCACATTTACGAGAATATCAATTCCTTGTCAAAACTCTCAACCACCAAGGAAGATGTTGGATATACCAATTGATTTACTCCACATGCTAATAAAAAATAGTAATAATTCAACCAAATGCCATCACATTGTTTATTTTTTTAACCGAATTACTAGATAGAAGTAATTTCTACATCAAACTGAAAAGAAACGTTTAAACACTGTGAAGGTCCATAAAACTCTATTTTATTCATAAGAGATAAGATCAGCCTTTCTGCTCTAGTTGATGCAAATTCAAGGTTTGACTGATTAGTCTGTGTGTGTGTGTGTGTGTGTACATATAATGTATAAACACAGTGCCCCATCAACATTTCGCTGTTACCTGTTCGCTAACAAGAGGCACATTGTGTTTTAGTACAAGAATTGTCTGGTCCCTGCAGATAAATTTCAAAAATAAATCTAAAGCAAAACTCTGAGGCCAACTGAATTGCAATAAAAAGTCACTAGCAAAACATTCTCAACTCACACACGAAACATACTTTCTTGACCAAGAAATCCCACACCAAGGACATCTTGGAGATTAAATAGTTATGCTAAGAAAATTAAATAGCTTACAAGCAGACATCTTGGAGAGAGTGAACACGCATATTTGTCAGGAGATTGCATAACTCAAGAACTTCCATGCAGAACAAATAATGCAACAATGTCACAATAAATGCTTCAATTCAATTACACTGGAAAAGAACAAAGTATTACAATAGTTTGATAGAAATGAGCCAGAGAGGTGGTGAGAATGCGATCAACTCGCTATTTGGGGGCTTCGATTGCGCTCTCTAAGCTGGTTTCGATAAGTCTTGTGCGCAATCTGCACGGCGTAGTCCGGCCAGGGAGTATTCTCCTCGATTGATTCTGGTGATTTCGGAATGTTCTCTTCGTACAGAATCACAGTCGATTGTTCCCCCGTCGATTCGCCGGCGGTTACAGACATTTTAGGGTGCTTGGCTCGCTGTGTTGTTTTGTAGATGGTACTTGTAGATCGACCGGGTGTAATTTTTTTTTTTTTTTTTTTTGTGTTTGGAACCCAACTTTATACGTTAATAATATTTTTTCATTCAAATAAAGATTAAAATTTTTTATTTTTATTAATTAATTATTTTTTAATTATTATAATTATTTACACAATAAAATAGATATATATATATTACATATATATTTATATCTATTTGTATTTATTTTTTAAAATGTAATTATTATTTTTTTAAACTATTATATATTTTATATATATATATATTAAAATAAATTATATTTTCAAAATATACTAATTATTTTATTTTAACGTAACTCTTGCTAAATGTCACGTCCAACAGAAGCCCCTCTCCCAAACACAGTCGCCGATGGGTCTCTGCTCCTGTGTGGTTCCCTTGCGTTTTTCTAACTGTTTCCCTGTCGTGGACCGGTTCAGGAATTATTTTATTTACACTATTACCCTTAATTCATTCTGAGTTAGTAAGTGTGAGAGATTAATAATAATTTATGTTTTCGTATTTTCTTTTATTTTTTAATATTTTTTAAATTTTTTTCTCTTTCTCATTATCTCTCTTATTTTATAAAATTTAATATTATTAAAATTCTCAAAAATATTATAAAAATTAATTAATTTTTCAAATGCATATTCATACACTCTAAGTATCTAGTCTTTAATATTGCTTATCATATCCATCATTGTCACCTTCATCTTCATCATCATTTCTTATTTTTTTTATTATTATTGTTCAGAAACATTTCTAAAATATCAAATTGAGTCCAATTCAATTTTTTTTCTAAAAAAGAAGGAAGCAACTCTAGAAGAACAAATTCACGACCCCAACTCATATTAATGAGTTGTTACCATCAAATCAAATGGTATCAAAGAGATCAAAGTTTTGACCCTAACCTAGTCACGTCCAAACCTATGACCTCTCCAACTCACACATACTCTTCCACCCTCCCACCATTAGGTATCTTCTGTATTCATAATTCAACATAATTAATATTTATATTAACATAGTGTAAACAAAATGTTTTCGAACTTATCAAACTTAACTCTCAATAAGGAGCTCAACTCAAATTCAATCAAACTTGAATTAAAGTTGAGTTTTCATTAAGTTATTCAACTAAAGTAAGTCAAATAACTCGATTTATTCACATCTCTATTCTTTTATATTTCTTTTGACTGAAACCGGCTAACACTTGCACACATAGAAACTATAACTATGTTTATTTTACAATTATCTATCTTGCAAAAGCATACAATTAATTATTACGTATTTTTTCTTATCTCTTTATCTCTTTTACTCCTACACAACTCTCAAAGTAAAAACAATTAAAAACCCCAAAATTTAAACACATAAGAAGCCATACTACTTGTATTCAATTTTAATGGGGAACAAAAATGACGTTTTAGGCATAGAAATTTAAAAAAAATATAGATTTGAGGAGAAAACGAGAAGGTTAATTTTTCCAAATAGCTTGCATATTTAGGATGTAATATTTTAATGAAATGAAAACTGTTGATCCGAAAGTTCTATTACACTGCCGTTCCCTATACTGATTGGGACATCTGTTTATGATCAATTCATTCTGTGTTTTAAGAGCAACATCAACATCGCATCCATACGAGTGTCCCATTTATACCTATTAATAGATTTAATATATGGTATGTTCAATTCATTTGTACGTCAAGCAGAAAGTAACTCAGGATCAGATTACTGTACACCATCAATATTGAAGGGTTACAGAGAACTTACATCCAACCTGCTGTTATAGTTAAATGAAACATTTAAAAGGACAGATAATTTAACAATGAAAAGAAATCAACAATTGTAATAGAAGAAGGATTTTTGTCATAAACCTACGGCTCAAAGTACCTGGCTCCTGTTTGATTGTTTCCAAAACAGATATAAAAAGGAAAACATAAAGGGGAAATCCTGCACAAAGTTGATCTAACCAAGATGATATTTTTTTCCCCAAATCCAAAAGCAGTCGCGTTGCTAAAACTGTAGTCTACTCTTTGCGGACAAAGTACAGCTTGCCCATGACATGAAGAACAGCAACAAAAGCTATGAAACCGATGCTCATCACAAGAACCACATTAGGGGAAATCTTAAGTCCTGGGGCATCATCTGTATAAAATTGGAGCATGGTTCCACTTGGTCCACCAGTAGCTCCACCCCCAGCTGTTCTCCTCCGGCGAAGGTTAGCTGCAGCTGCTGCTGCAGTTCCCCGCTGGGGTGCAGCTCCACCTGTGGCCATTTCTGCACCACCATCTCAAGCTTCAGAAATGAACACAACCAAGTGGATACACCTCTATTTCATTAAAGCAAGCATATTCATGTGCATACGCGGATCATCCAATACATACACAAGCAGCAGAAGAAGCATCAAGTGGACAATATGACAGCATTTTTAGGAGACTACACAATGCAATCTGAACATAAAGGTCCATTCACAACGTCATGAATTGTATTATCATTTACAGAATCAGTCAAATCTTAAACTACCATTGAAGACATTTTAAATAGCTACAAACTGACTTTACGCAACAGGTACCAAATGCATGATGAGATATCCCTCCTTGGACCTTGGACAAACAAGTAAAAATGAAAATTTAAGGCCTGATTAGGGGAAAAAGAGCATAGTCAAGGCCCTTAATGAACTTGCAGTTTGGTCCTGCAACTATATAGTCAAATTATTGGCATTCTTATGATTGTGATTTCCAAACCTGTTATTTGGGGAAATTCTCAGCTATGTCTGCATACATAGAGGACAAACAGCCTATTACTCTCTCACTCTGATGTTCCTTAAATATGCCATTTTATGCAGCTTTGTGAGGCTACCTTGACAAAAGGGGTGATGATAAATCAAGCTATTTAACTAGAGTTTCATTAGAGTCAAAAATGTTTTCGCATTTTATAGACTTTGAATCCAAACTTCGATTTTTTTTTTCAAATTCAATTTCACTATTTGATTCAACTTTGAACTTGAGTTTAGCTCTACAAAATTGAGTTGGCCAGAGTTCAAGTAGTTATCAAACTCTAATTGCTACTCGAACTCAATTTAACAATCACCTTTGAAGGGATGTCAATGAGTTAGGCTTAAATAGCAACTTGAGTTCGATAATTACTCCAACTTTGGTCACCTCAACTTTGCCAAACTTAAAAATCTCTAGTGTTCAAGTAATGAGATTGAATTTTTAAAAATTGTTTTTGAATTTGAGTACAATTAAAAAAACTCAAGTTTTGTCATTAGACTTTATTAATACCCTGACCCTCTGTTAATGACTGTTGTATAGAACAAATTGAACAAACATGTATGTAGCTATGTGACAATGATCCATGATAGACCAATCTTTTTTTTATTATTTGAATACATTTCTGTTTTGGAATTTTATTGTATTTTGAATCTAAATAAGCCTTAGGGTTAGGATTTAGTGTATTTTACTATAAATATTTATTTTATTCACTTGTAAGCTAAGAAATTAGAAGTTTGAATTTTTATAGTAATAAAATTCTCTAATTCAGTTCTTTGAATTTTTCGAGTGATTTAAAATCCATCTGAATCAAAATTTTATTATTGTAAAACCTCAAACTCCAAGGGTATGTTTGTTTTCATTTTTCATCCAAAAAACACATGCCGTAATCATTACACTTTTTAAATTTTATCTTTATCTCTTTATTAATTTTACACAATTCTTGAGAAAAATACAACAAAAAATGAACAACAAAAAATGAAAACAAACACAGCCCAAACTTCTTGTCTACCAAGTGAATAAAATAACTATTTATAATAAAATATACTAAACTCTAATCCTACAACTCATTGGTATCCACAATGTGTTAAAAGCCCCGAAACAAAAATGCATTAAATTAAAAAATAAAAATTGACTTTTACCAATGACGTCACAATGCATGCATAGCATATCACATTAAGATGCCTAAAAAAACATAAGCACTAATTCGCAAGTATACCTAACTTTACAGATCTAATTGTAAACTGATAATTCGATGTGTACAAAATGTTAACGGAGATTAGAGTACATGTAACAGGGGAAAAAAACCAATAAAGTTTTAAATCAATCACATAATCATGCAAGCATAAAACAAGGGGAATATGAAAGTAAAAAATTAAAAAAACTATTAAATAAATCAAGAACTATGAACCCCAAACAGAGATTAAAGTCAAGATCCCAGATCTCATACATGCCATAAGAAATCCGTCGTTACAGAACAAAAAAATCAAACAAAAATTAAAAAAAAAAAACATATATAATCACAAACACCAGATCGACATATTGCTATCTTGTATCCAATCAGTGATAGAATTCAACAGCAAAAATAATTGGTTAAACAAACGTATTTACGAGGATTAATTCAGAGTAAAAACCCAGATCTGCATCAAGGATTTCAGAGTAATTAATAACAACTGACCTTATTTCCGAGAAACGAGCGGAGAATATATTCGATCGAATTCTCTCTCAGGGTTTTTGCAGACTTCAGATCGGAAAAGAAAGAGAAGTAGCTTTAGATTGAGAGTATAGCTTTTCACACGCACGTATGTGTATATATATATGTGTGTATAAATAAAATTATTTTTATTATGATATAAAATTAAAAAATGTTATGATTGACACTACATAAACATCAAATTAACTTTATTTAATCTTAAATAATAATACAACATTTTTTTAAAAAAATAATGCAAACAACTGTATATATAATGATATTTTATATTTAAACATAATTTAGAAATTATAATGATTTTATTATAATATATTATATATAGTGTATCCATGTATGAGTGCGAGTGAGAAAAAAATTTAAAAAATGAAATGGGAAGACATAAAAATTAATGAATAAAATATAGGAGTTATTTAATGAGAACAAATTATTTTCTTGAAATTATTTTATATTCATTAATTAAGGTTAAAAAGAAAATTGAAAAAACTTAAAATGAATTAAAAAAAAATACACTGAATGCGTATTTGATAACATGCTAAAGGACTAAAACGTAATTATCGTAGATTCACCTATGAAGCATAGATATCTTTGACCCAAGTTTGTTATGTAAGAAAATCAAGGTTATAATTTCAGGTAGAATTTTTTATCGTGACGTTTTTTAGATTATAATTTTGTGTGTTTGAATGTTCAATCATATATTTGATTTTGAAAATTAAATTTTATTATGTATGTCAAATCAATATTTTTTGTTTAAATTTCAAATTGAAAGATCAAATACGAATTAATGGAAAATGCGACTTGGTTAAAATTGTACACTCTATGCGTACGTAAACTTAGAGGGTTCAACTTTATTTAAAAATTATAAAATTATAACATTTTAAATAACATGATAGAATTAATTAAAAATTAAAAGTATACACAATATTTGCAATAAGAGAATAAAGAAAGATAAAGAGAATTTGAAACGAAAATATTTGAAAACATAAATTGAAATAGTAAGTTAAAAGAGAAAAAAGAAAGAAAATCATACTAGAAATAAAAATATTTAAAATAAAAACAGTTGTACTATTTTATATTTTGCAACTGATAACCCTCTGTAACTTAATAAGATAGTTCAGATATTTGATGCTATTAAATTGTTTGTACATGCAAAAAATTATATATTAGATAGAGTGAACCATATTATTAAACATATAATGAACCATTATTTTGTACACCATAGTATTTAGTACACTCTTTTTTTCATCTAAGTGATCTTGCACACCCTATTTGCTTGCAAAAATTAAATGAAAAACTAATATATTAATATAATAAAATTTTATAAGATAGAAAATATATAAGCATTGAAGTTATTTTATCCAACATTTTATAAATAAAAAAACTTTAAAACTTTGATTTCTTATTTAAATACAAATACAGAATTACAATAAAACATCAGTGTATATTTTTATTATATAATGTGTGAGTATCTGTGAAAAATATAAATAACTTCTTGTATACCTTGATAATTAAAAATAAATTAATGAAAAATTAAAAAAATAAAAGTTAGTAACCCTCAATTCTTTTTTTTAAATGCTGGTTTATTCAATATTAGTTAATTGCTTAAATATAAGATTCTATTATAGAGTGTGAGTGTAGCATAGATTAATCGAAAATGGGGGTGTAATTGGTAAATATTTCAAAAGTAAATGATAGTCATTACTTATGAAGAACCGACAAAAAGATCATTAAAAAACCAAATAAATTTTTGCAACAACACAATAGTATAGATTCATAACAAACATTGTGGGACTTCTTCGCGGAATTTTTCTTTTCTTCCCTTCTTAAAATTGGCAAAATGAGTGAAGGCTGTGAAATGAAGGTTGTCTAAGATCAATCACAATCTAGCCTTCGAGCATCTAGGATAAACCCCTAATTGGGAGTCCTCAACCTCTCACAGACAGATTTGATGCCACTTTGTTAGGAACCCAATCCAATCTCTTAAAAAAAAAAAGGGAGCAATCCACCATTTAAATTGATCTATGACCCCTTTCCTAACTAATGTTTATGGGGTTTAAGACACAATAGCTCATGTAAAGAGAAATACCACCAATCTTGCATACACACTTGCACCAGGAACAAAGATGCAGCAGCAGCACAAGAGACAAGGGCCAGTATTACCAGACTCTTGACAGCTCAATTCTGAAGTTCTTTCCCAGGTAATAAATAGGGAACGGCTTAAGCCTGCAGCAATAGACAACACACATGGATGAGATTGCACTACCAGTGTCATCAAAACATCCAGCCGCTTTATGTTATGGCCATTCCTTCACTGCTGTTGTGACTCATACAATCTGAGAGTTAACCACCATGCCGATTGCCTTTCCTACATAGATGTCAACCTGCAGTTCTCAGAAGAAAAACACCCACATACTAGGATTCCATCTCCTAACTACCCATCTGTGAGATGCTGCAACGCAAAGAAACTAGCAAGAGCTAACTGATGCCGCCAGGACAAGACTTAGATGGAATGAGTACGGACAAATAAGATCGCTGGAATGGTAGTCGGTATGTAGGAGAGAATTAGATCAATTTTATTCAATGGAAACCAGCAATAAACAACTTCTGCATTAACTGTTTGAGATTATTACAGGTACGGCTGCACTACCCAAAAAAAAAAAATACAGTGTGAAGAGTGAAATAAGTATTAGTGTAAGAGATTACCGCATATTAATGGAGAGTGGGAAAATTCGACAATTTAGAATTCTAGGAATCTCCTAGAAAGAAAAAGGAAGAAACAGGTATCTAAGCAGCCCTTAACCAAAAAGATATAAGCATAATGTCTTGGGAGTCTTAACTTCACATTGAGAATTCTCACCATTGGAATCAACTTAGTTTTAGCCTCGATTTTGTGTTATATTTTCACATGCTCCTCAATGATCTACCACCTTTTCGTCCGACTTCTGTCCCCGCAAGGCTAGCTGATAGCAGTGACCTGGAATCTGGCCGCCACTTCAACTCTTTAAGAACAGAAAATAGAGTTGCTAGTTCTGCAGTCATTTCACTATCCTTTATATTGTTACATGAAACTACTCTCAGCCCATCAAGCTCCTTCCAAGACAGAACTACTGATTCTAGTCCTTCTGTTGTCAATAATGAGCATCCTTCCAATGCAAGGGATCTTATATTCCTACGATTAAAAGGAGCACCCATCAACATTTTCAGTTACAGTCAATCAAGCAACTATTTCTGCAAAAGTACATTTTCCTCATAGTTGTTGTTGCTTTATTCCCCATATAACAGTTGGCGTCAACCAGATGCAATTTCAAACTCCTAACTTTATTGAAGGGAAGTCAACTTTTGCAGTCAATGGAAAATATTTTTCGCTGGAAGAATGGGCTAAATTTACACTATGTTTGGTTCTAGGAATTTAGAGAGGAAAAGAAAAGAAAATGTCGAGAAAATAGTTTTGATTGTTTGGTTAATAAGGAAAATACAAAGGAAAAGAAAACTTAAAGGAAACTCTAATATTAGAAGAGAAAACACTTTATCATCACAAAATGGTGAGAAAAATGAGAGAAAACCATTTTTGACTCTCTTTTATTCATCAAAAAATTGTACCACCTACATTTTTTCATTCATTGATTATTTATTTTGCATTATATAATAAAAAAAATTAATTTCAAACTTTGTTTAATTTTATTTCTTCTTTTTTAATGTTTTCCTTTTCCCCTTAAAATTCTTTGAACCAAACAAGACATGAGATTTCAAATTTCTACAATTTTCTTTTCTTTTTCTCTAGCATTTTCTTTTCCTGAATAAAATCCTCAACCCAAACATACTGTTAAAGTTCTCCTACATTATTATAGATACAATGTGCTACAATATACATGAGAACCATTTTTCTTAAAGCTTTAATAATACCTCAATTGCATTTCTCATTTTTATATGAGAACATGAAGGCCAGTATAGAAATGCCACTTCATAAGATAACAACGCACATTTGTCGGCAAATTTAACTTTGTCAATAAGGTTTCCCATTTTATACTGCATTTTAAATTCTATCGTTTAAATTTTACCAACAAAATTCAATTCAAATACTTGTTGATGTAGGGTTTAAATTTTACCAACAAAATTCAATCTCTGTATGTGCGTTTGTTTGTATTTTACCAGTGGCAGCATGCATATCAAGAGGTTCAACACTCGGGCTAATATCATAACAAAATGGTCTGCAGAGTGCAATACTTAGAAAAAATTTCACATCACTAATAGATAAAATCTTTATAGTTCTTTCGGACCTAGAAGCGTGCATAATCTTAAGACAGATAGCAGAAAAATAAAGATCAACATTTATAAAAGATAAGCGCGAGTACCTAAAAGTTATGGCAGCAGCGAATGTATTGTTG
The DNA here is from genome assembly GCA_019155195.1 of Avicennia marina. Taxonomy (NCBI): domain Eukaryota; kingdom Viridiplantae; phylum Streptophyta; class Magnoliopsida; order Lamiales; family Acanthaceae; genus Avicennia; species Avicennia marina. The sequence continues at coordinate 9,902,811 of CM032782.1, forward strand.
TCCAATCCCCAGCAGTCCTGTATAACTAGCTCTTTAATAGTCCGACACACTAAAAACAACGCCGATACACCCTGTTTGTCTCGCATTTGACACCGCTGCAAATGCAATTCCTCAAGCATCCTACATGACCCTAAATGCTCAACCGGTCCAGGATTTTCATCAATATTCTTACACGACTGGATCCTCAAAGTCTTCAAGTTCCCACAATAACATAAAGCCGACAACCATCCACCTTCCATTCTATGATTGCAAATCGTCAACTCCTCCAGCATCAGACAGCATTGCCCTATCGCCTTAATCCCATCATAACTCCCCTCACATCCCACCAACTCGAGCGTCACTAACCGTGGACACCCCTGCGCCAAAATAGTCAAACCAATATCTGAAACTACGGATTCATAAACCCCTGGCACGCTCCCAATCAGCTTCAATATTTGCAAATTCTTGCAATCACATATTCCCCTCAGTGCCAAATCACCGCAGCAATGCAACTCCATCTCCTGCAATAACTCACACTCCTTGGCCAAGTAACTTAGCCCTTCCTCACCAACATTCATCAAAGCTATTCTCCTCAAATTCCTACATCCCTCAGCTAATATCCTCACACCTTCATCAATCACTCTAGAATCTGAAGCATCCCCTTTCCCAAAAAAAAATCCATCATTTTCCAAAACCCTAGAAGTCAAACGAACCTCAGTTAATTTATTACTCAACAAAATCCCCGAATTCCTCTCAGATTTAACGCAAGCCGGCACTAGATTTACATCAACCAAATTCGGAAACCGATAACTCAACCTGCCGGACTCCAAAAACTCCCAATCCAATAACGTAATCGATTGAACCAACTTCCCGCACAGCACGCTCCACCTCTTGCACACGAACGACCTGGAAATAAGCTGTTTCGCGTCCGAAATCTTACCTAAAACTTTCAGCAACAGCTCGTCGGACAGCAACGCGGTGCAGTCCGATGAGGCGGCAAGCGGGAGAGGGTTCGAGGAATCGAAGTCGGGCTCGGACTCGGAGTAAGGAGTGGTCGACCCGGAGCGGGAGAGGAGCCCGAGGCGAGTCGTGAGGACTGCATGCTTCAATGCCTCACCCGGGTCGACCCGCCCCTTGGTAAACGGGTCGGGCAAGCTCTCCTCCTCCTTGCCTTTGCTGGGGCCGGAGCCGATGGGTTTTTCGTCAGCAGAAGAGCTCATTTTCGAGAGCCTAAACGCCTCGCCGCCGTCTCTGTGTGGATGCGTGCGAGGATTAAGAATGGAGCTGAGTCATTGGCCAAGACAGCTACTCAACAGAACAGGATTTTATTTGTATTTTTATTTATTTTATTTATTATTGTCTCATTCTATGCATTTACATAGATTTTTCAGAAGGTGGGGAATTGTGCAATCTTTTTTGTCTTTTAATTTTGGGCAAAAGTAAGACACCGATGAGAAGTTGAGATGCAAAATGTTTTCATTTATTTTTATGTGTGCATACATGATATTTCATATATTAAAAATCTATACTGTATTGTCAAGAATTTTTAATTGTATAATATAAAATTATATATTTATTTTTATTTTATTTTTTATTTTTTCTATCATTTGTTTATCTTGAATATTTTTACACTTTTATTTAAACAATTTAAATAAATTATTCCTTCTTAGGGTGCTTTCTTGCCGAGAGAGAGAGAATTGCTTCGTTATGCTCACTTTTGTATTTTTTTTTCTTAACTAAAAAATTATAAATGTCAAATGATGTTTAGTGAGTACGAATTTCTTTTTTTTTTTTTGTAAATATATATATATATATTATAACATAATTAATAAATTATATGGTTTACACATAAGTAGTGATTATCTTTTATGAATATGATTGAGCATGTGTATCATTTATATAATAATTTAATTTTAAATGAAAATAATGATTACGGAGTGTATACACACCTATAAAAAGGAAAAAAAACATAAATTTAACAATATTTTATATTTAAAAATTATATTTTTGATGTGGGGATACTTTTGAGAGGAAAACAATAACCAAATATGGCGATTTGTTTCTTATGCATTATTCTTCATTTTTACCAAAAGAATCTTGGTCTTGCCACTTCTCAGATACGTGACATTTACAAAGTTCACTGCGAACATCATTTTTTTTAAAAAAAAAAATTTAAAAACATAACCTAGATTCCATATTCCAATGCTAAGTTTGGAAAGATCTTTTAGCTAGTCATCATTTTTATTATATTTTAAATAAATCATTCACTAAAAGAACCCTTTTCCCTCTTTCGTTTTGTTTCCTTATCTTTACAATATCCTTAAATTTTTTGTTATTTAATATATACTATTTTTATCCCATCAATTGAGATCCAAACATATTTCAAATAATTACTCAATAAGATTTACTTATCTATGGCCACAAGCTGCTATGAATAATACAAAAAGAGGATTTGGAGTAAGGTTTCTTGATCTCTCAATCATATGACTGCCAGAGGACAACATTTGTAACTTTGTGTGTGTTTTTATTACCTTAACATAATTTGTGCTGTGAGTACCATAAATAGGTCCACCAGCATCATGCAGTTTCACGTTGCCTTTTGACCAATAACAGTCATTTTGTCTTTGGAGAAACCTTATTTGTTAATTTATACCCCATTAATTAATTAACACTAGCAATTTAAATTAACTTAAAAAATAATTTATTGATGCGATACATAGTATATAAATGTAATTGAATTTTTTTGATTTAAACTTTAACGTATACATAAAAAGTTTATATCACGATGTTTTTATTTAGATGCAAGTACAAAATTATACTAAAAATAACATTTTAGGTTCGCATATAATATATGCGAATGCGTGAAGAGAATAAATAATTTTGGCGTGTTATTAATTAGAAAATAGAAGTAATTAACTCTATTAAGATTTAAAAAGAAATAATATGAGCAAGAGGATATTAGTTATTTAATTCGGGCTTAATATACAATATAGATTTTTTGAAGTGCTAATTGGCAATTCTCATTTCATCTTTTTTGGGTAAGTGTTTTTTTTAATTTTTATGATAAATTGTTTTTCACGTATTTTTATACTATATTATTAAGCCTCAACATTTTATAGTAATTATTTTTTAGTCTTTTAACATTATACCAAATATAGCTCTATTGTCTCATTAAATAAATAGTTTGAAATAAATTACAAAAATGATTTGATGCAACTCCCTAACTACTCTTTGTCTTAAAAGCCAATTATAAGTAAACTCACTAAGCTTTATATATATTTTTTAATTTGAATGGAGAGTTAATAACTTTCATATGTTAATATCTTGCTAATTTATTTTTTGCTATAAATATTTATCTTTCTCATGCATACATCATATAATAAAAATATAAAATAGTAATTACAATGTAATCTTGTATTTGTATTCAAATAAAAATTATCATGTAAACTTTTGTATTCATAGTAAAGTTTGGATAAAAATAAAATTGGTATTGGTATATCATCTATCTTAAATTACTATTACAATTTCGTTCTATTAATAAATTAACTTTTTTTATTTAGTTTTGTGTACACATATGGTGTGTTTGATTACAAATTTTTAATAATTTATGCACCAATGGGCCTCATCAAATTTTAACCCTAGAATTATTATTCAAGACACAGGATGAAGTATTGGCAGAAGCACCCTACAGTTAGAGTTCATATCCTGGAATAGAATTTGTAAATGGGCCTGTCTTTGGAAATTAACTACTTTTAAGAAAATGAAATTCCTTAGTTGAAGAGAAAACGAAACTCTATAGTAAAAATTAATAACGATTTCGAAGTTTAATTTTTAATTTTTAAAAATTTTCAAGATTCAATTACAAAATGAGTTCAAGCAAAAATAAGTATTATGCCAAAAACAAAGAAGAAAAGTCGAGGAAAAAAGAAGGATTTTTTTTTTTTTTTTGTTTTTTTGCGCAAAACCAAATTGATACTTTTCATATATTAAAAAAATTAAATAAAAAAGTGCTATTTTGAGAAACTGTACAAGAAATAAGAGCTAAAGAATCTTTTAGCCCTTTGGGTTTGTAGGCTACGTCCTTTTCATGTGGCAACTGAAATCCTTTCTAGTGAGACAATTCACATTGTGTGAGACTATTTTACTTGCTTTTATAATACACAATAAGCTTACTTTATATGTGTGTGTGTGTGTGTTCACGCACATATATGTATACTAAACATCACATTTATGTGCATATAAAATTGTTGCATATTGTATAATAGAAATAAAGCTATTTAAAATTAAAGTATGAAAATTATTTAAAAAAAGAAAATAAAGACTGATAAAAAAATTGAGAAGAGAGAAAATATGAAAGACAACACAAATAAAATAAATTAAATTAAAAGAGTTAAAGAAATGGTTAAAAACAATGAAAATAATATACTAATTTTATATCGTACGATAAAAACAGATTTATATTCTTAATAATATAGTACAAAAATAGGTGTGGGAAAGGTTCTGATAAATTGTCATCCATGGCAACAACGGTTTTGGACACCACCACAAGAGGAGGAAGCTTGTCTTCTTCTCCCCCAAACAATCTTGTCCATCTGATTTCTTGCAGATCACAAACCTTCATTTATTACCGCACCATCCATTCATGTCCATTCCCACAGCCATTGAATATGTCCTCCTCTTATGTCATCCAATTATCGGGGCCAAATTTGTAATTCCCCCTGTCTGATTCAATCAACTTATATTAATTATTACGTGATAAAAAAACAAAAAACTTACTTTTGTTAACACCAAAAGAGTAATTCATAATTGATTTGTTGTTTTCTCTATCGATTAGTAAATAAATTATTTCTCAAACATAGTCTAATTTAATTTCAAAAAAAAAATTATTTTAAAAAAAGTAATTTACTTCATAAATTAGTTCAACCCAATAAACATAGAAGTAACTTTTTACATGTTTTTTTTTTTCTATTCTATTCACATATGTACTTATGTGATACGAATTCTTCAAGTTCTTTTTAAATGCACGCGCGCACAAGTATCCTTCAACTTCTAGACATCATATGGGATTCCCTACAACATGCGCATACTTTATAAAATTTGAGACTAGGATCGAGTTTGCCTTAATTGACTACAAAAAGTAAATTCAAACTTGAATTTGAACCTAGTTAATTAAAGATAAAGAAAAAACTTTGAAGCATTGTAAGAATGGAACTTAGATTTCACAAATGTCCAACAAAAGTCTTTTGGGCTACCCAACTTTCAAATTCGTAAATCTCTTTATTTTTTAGCAACAATCATATTGTCAAACTTAGAACTATAATAGAATTGAGTCGAGTCTGAATATATTGCTATTCGGATTTGACTTAATTGAGATTTTTTAAAATTTGAGTTCAAACTCAAAATTCTTATATAAAACTCAATTCGAGTTCAACCCACAAAAGAGGAGGGTAGTTTGAAATATTTGATGAAGTACGGGGGATGTAATTTTTGTCAAATCAAATCAAGTCGAATAGCTCGATAAGTTTTCAAGTTTAGAAATATAAGTTGAACTTGGCTTGTTAAAACAAGTCGAACTGCTTGAAACTCAACTTGAACTCGAGTTTAACTAAATTACTTGAAAGAATCGAATCTAATAATTTGATTTTATAACAGTCCTAATCAAATTAAATATTTGATGGGATATTTAATAAATATGAATTTACGTAACTGCTCAAGGAAGTTGAGTTTACAACTCAGTTTATGTCATGACAAGTGCATAAGAACCCGCATTAAATCATATTTCATATTTCTTTTTCTTCTTTTAAAAATTATGAGCAATCAAATTACCCCGAAGACCTACATCCGATGCGTCGTCGTTTGGCCGAGGCAGATCACGGACCTGACATGTGGCACAGGGCTCCCTCTCGTGTCCAGAGCTCCCTCGTTCATCGCATTTTTGTTAAAGGTAAACGCGTGTCCAGTTTTGGCATGCTTCAGCTTGACAACTTCTTCAATCGAATTTTGTCTATGTACGTCCTAAAATCCCCAATACCGTATCTGTATCCGTACACAATGCGTTTATTGATTTATGGAAAAATTAAAAATGATCAATTTTACATTATATGTTCTGTAATTATTTATTTCAATATATATGCGTGCGTCTGCGTGTTCAAATGTGATCAGTGTCAGGTACGAATTCTTTGCATGTGTATACATATATTCGTATTTGATGAAAATAATTCCTTAGTGTGGAAGAAATCGTCAAATTTATCCAGGAATTGATGAAAATAATTCCTTAGTGTGGAAGAAATCGTCAAATTTATCCAGGAATTGATTGAGAAAAGATGGGCAAAAAAAAAAAGTACTTTTATTTCGTAGTGTAACAAACAAAGCAAATATTTTGAAAAAATAAAATTATGTTTATATTTCTTGGTATGTGTTTTTATGTTTATTTTTTAAAATTATGTAAAAGTAAGAGAAAAAAATATTCAAAAAATTTAATTATTAGAGTGTGTTTTATTGGGTAAAGATCGAAGACAAACATAGTCAAGAAAAACAGGTGTACATTATTTTGTAATATATGAATTAGCTATTTTCTCTAATATGTATATTAATCAAATGTCAAGTAAATTTTATTTATTATGCAATTGATTTTAATCCGATTAAATTCAATTTGAGCTAAAGTTTACATTAGTGTTACAAAAATAAAAAATAAAAAAAAGATTGTGCCAGAATCTCATCAAATTTCCAAAATTAACAATATATTAGTAATAAAATATTTATTATGTCCTGATATTTATTTTATTTTCCATCTTATACACTCACACCAACTATATGCAATAATTTCTTTAAATATATGGATGAATTATTCTACATGTATGCATCTTTGACATGAAATGAATGATAAAACTTGTATGGACAAATAAAAAACACATAAACCTAGATACTAATTTTTAATAATTAGAAAAATAAATGCCATCAACAATTATAGTATATAAAAATGAAAGCCCTCATACTTAACTCTTAAAACACATTATTATAAACAGTTTTGTAGATGCTCCACCTCTTGTCAATGCACCATATAATAAAATTTTAACAAATTTCCTAATTTTATTATTTTATTATTTTTTATATTTTTCAATATTGAGAATGTAGCAATTCGTGGCAACCTTAAATACTTGGTTTAGGTACATTTTCTAATTGAACACTTTAAACATACCATCCAAAACTACTTCTCTTTCTTCTAGGCACTTGTAGTAATTGCTCTTTCCACACACATTGCAAATGGTTCTAAAATTATGACCTTGTAAAAATTGGCTAGGTTTGCTTTCAAATTTATCACTCTCACCACTTAAAAATTTTAGGCTATGTTTGGAAGCCTAATTTACACCATCACACGACTTATCAAACCTTCCACTACTAAATATATCATTCAACGAAATTTTTATTCAAATTCAAATTTAAATTTAAATTTTATTTATCTTCTACATATAATTAATAAATTATTCTTTTACATGTATTCTCAATCATATCAATAAAGACACACACACACACACATAGATATACTCACATTTATATACATATTTATATCCTATAAATTAAACATTATCCTTATATATTATCATATTATTTAATCATTATTATATATTATATATTTTTTAAATAAATCAAAATTTTCAAAACATCAAAATTTTACTACCAAATATATTACTCATTTTAGCACAACTTCTTCTAAATATCATATTCCAACAAAACCCCTCTTCCAAACATAACCTTACAAAGCAAATATTTTACCACACAAATTATTAAAATCCAAATTTAATTTTTTCCTACTCTTACGTTTTATAATTAATTAATAATTATTCAATCATTATACCTATTCATAATTAAATCAACGCATATCTTTATAATTTTTCTACTCACATTCATTTTTTATTACCTTATAAACCTATATATTTATACCAAAAACTATCACACAATTCAATCATTATTAAATATTAAACATAGTATAAAATTTTTCATAGTACAAATATAATTTTTATCCAACTCAAATCACGAAGATTTTCGGAACAAACATGACCATTGGAATTAAATTATTTAATTTGTGTACTTCTTCCCCACGTAGTCAAAAGGTCAATAAGAAAAGCTGGCCATCACTATCTACCCATGGACCATACACTTGCACTCTCTCTCGCTCTCTCAAATTATGCATCTTCGTTATCTACATGGATCACAAATATGCGCAGTGGGATCCTTTATCCCTCCCCTTTCCAAAAAGCCCACAACCCACAACCAAAAGAAATCCCCTTTTGCTGTTGTGACTGCAGTGCAGCCAATCCCTTGAAATGCACAAATCTTTCACAACTGGTGCAAATCTAAATAAATATTCTCTCAGACAAGCAATCTTAGTACAAACTACTTGAAACATGAGTCAGTGTGTCCCAAGCTGGGATCTTGACGATTATCATATTCTCCCTTACTCCAATTTACCCAACTCCTTAGCTCTCGATGTCCCTTCGTAATCTCTCTGCTTCCTTTTTGTCATGTTTTCGTAGAGATTGATTTCTGTGTTCATCATGTTTGATGGTTTTTTTTTTTTCTCTTTTTTGCATTTTTAATTGTGTTAATTGACCAGGTTGGACTATGAAGTTGCAGAGCTGACTTGGGAAAACGGGCAGCTAGCCATGCATGGCTTAGGCCCTCCGCGCTTGGTCAACAAGCCGGCGGCCGCAGTCTCTCGGACAAAGTATGCCAGCTGGGATAAGCCCCGCGCGGGCGCCGGTGCCGGCACGCTCGAGTCTATTGTCAACCAAGCCACCTTCCACGTCCCTCACCCCAAGTCCGCCGCGGACGGCTGCGGAGACCATGCTAACGAGATCGCGCCTTGGTTTGACCACAGTCGGGCGATAGTCTACGGCGGCGGCGGCGCCTCCGTCACCATGACCGTGGACGCCCTCGTCCCCTGCGACAACAACGACCACGGAAATGATAAACACGAACACGTGCCGGAACCCGTCCCGGGGATCGGCATGTGCGTGGTCGGGAGCTCCACGCGCGTGGGGTCTTGCAGTGGCGCGACCGCCGTCGCGGAAGGCGGCAACGGGAGCTGTAGTGCGGCACGTGCGGGGGTAGGCCGCTGCAAGGCTAGCGCGAGCGTGAGCGAGAGTACCGCCACGTGCCGACAGATGAGAGACAGCCGCCCGGTGACGGCAAAGCGGGATGCTCGAGAGAGAGAATTGGGTAGTGCGGGTTTCACGCCACCTTCCCTGTGGTCGCAGGAGAACACCAGTTCCGGCGACGAATACGCCAAGACGACCTCCGGCGAGGACCATGATTCGGTTTGTTACAGTAGACCGCAGGCACGTGACATATCCAATGCCATGTACATGCCATATTATCTGTTAATTCTTGCATTGAGTTAGAAACAATGATCTCTTACAACAAAATTGAGTTAATTATTTGTGTGAATATAGGGGGACTTCTTATTATTGACAAAAATTGATAAAGCATGGAAAATATAATCGATGTGAATTATTCATATTATTTGGTTTTTTATATTTAGTGTTTATAGAAGAGTTTGTACGCAAATTGGAGTAATTCTTTGCTACCTGTTTTCAATTTATAAGGTGTTTTGGGAGTTTAAAATAGAAATTACTGTAGCTATGTTTGTTTTACAATTATACACCACTTAAAAACACACACTCAATTATTCCCATCTTTTCTTATTTCTTCTCGAAATAAAAATAATTAAAAATACACATCAAAATTCAAAAACAAACAAAGCCTATGAGTTTTTGTACGTGTATATGTTGGTGAGTTTAACAATATACTTTCATCCAAAATTTTAAACCTTTGTTTGTTTACAAGTGTTTCAAAATAAAACTGAAAATAAGCAATTTAATCATTAAATTTTTTAAAGTTTTTCCTTTGTCTTATGTTTACACAACTTAAAAAATTCCAAACAACTTAGACAAACGTAGCTTAAGGTTTTTGGATTATACCCCACCCCATTTATATACAACTCTTTTTTTTTATAAATTTTTTCCAATACAGAATATTTTTTTTAAAACTCTTATTTGATATTTTTCCAACGCACACATATATAGTAAATATTTATTTTTAATTTATTCTGTCACTTTGTTTATGCTTGTATATGGGATTTGTGTATATGGTTTTGTGTTTGATTATATAAATTATTTCCAAATAAATAAATAAATAATTTATTTTGAATATTGCAGAAGGTCGCAGGTCATGATATTGAGCTGCACAAGAGGAAAGCAATTGGAAAATCCTCAGTTTCAACAAAAAGGAGTAGGGCAGCTGCTATTCATAACCAGTCTGAACGAGTAGGTTTTCTTTTTCGAACACTGACAATTTCAGTGATTTTTTTGTCTAAAATTTTTTGACCAAAACATGTAAAATCTATTATTAAGTTGTAAAAAATTAATATCTGAATTCTTCCAGTCAATATACTTAATAATAATAATAATAATAATATAATTATTGTTTATTGTAGATGTATAAGAATATATACTTACCTTGCAGTATATTCATGTTACAGAAAAGAAGAGACAAAATCAATGAAAGGATGAAGACATTGCAAAAGTTGGTGCCAAATTCCAGCAAGGTACAAATTACCAATTAAAGTCATTCATCATTCTTTTTACTTTGTAAAATCACAGTTAGATATTCCATGCCTCTACAAAAATTAATATCATAAAACTCTCTTATTGATTCTAAATCAAAATAGATTTTAATGAAACGTAGATCAGTAGGGCCACGCTAATTTTAGACACACATTTCATTTCTGTGGTTTAATTCTTGTTTTAGACCCTCCATCTACTTAGTCCCCACTTCTTTATTGCAACACATTCATGTATAGCTTTAAGACAAGTCAAACTTTGATATCCTCAATAATAAAAAAAAAAAAAAAAACTGAAATATGGGTTCCGAATTCAAGATTTATTAAATTATTAAAAAAACATGTACAGCTCCATATTATCGCAGGCAAATTTGTTTACAGAAGCCCTTGCTTGATTTAGGACAGCCTGTAGTGATCCTAGTCCACATACCAAGCCTGAGACAGAGACAAGCTGGTCATGAGAGGGTTGCTTGTTGGCAAGACAAGTAATTTTATACCACATAAAATTAGCCCAGGTAGGGACCAATTTGGTCCCTTGGAAAGTTTTTTTGATATGTCTCTGTCTGCAATAAGTGACTTAAGCTCCTCTTTCAGTACAGTTACACATGTTAGAGCCCAGTGCACATGCTTTCCAATTTATTTCCTTCCTTTGAAAAATAAAATTTTTAAGTGACAGAATGGAATCGGACCAAATTATTCATTACTCAACTCAAGCTCGAATTCCACAGAATGAAGTCGAGTTGAGTTTGAATAGTTGTTAAACTCAATTACTACTTGAATTTGATTCGATTGCGCTTATTTTGTGGCGTTCTCCTTTTTCAAATTATTTTCTCAAGAAAGTGATGAACCATTGTATCATTAACTAATAAATCTAGTTTAATTAGTGAATAATAACGTTGTTGCAGACAGACAAAGCCTCCATGTTGGATGAAGTAATAGAATACCTCAAACAACTGCAAGCACAAGTCCAGATGATGAGCAGGATGAACATGCCACAGATGATGCTGCCATTGGCCCTACAGCAACACCTTCGGATGTCCATGATGGGAATGGGAATGGGAGCCATGGACTTCAACCGCACCGCCACCGCCAGAGGAATGCCTCCGGTTATTCCACCGGCTACCTTCATGCCCATACCCTCATGGGACATTCAGGGTGACCAGTTGCCCTCACCTCTTATAATGCCTGACCTTTTATCGACATTTTCTGCTTATGTGAGTGTGATTTTTTTATCTTTTTTTTCAAATTACATATATGTTTAGTAATAATCTATACTATATTATTAAGTTAGTGTGAACTTTTTTGTTGTACAAAATCAAATTATTTAAATACCTTTAATTTTTCATATATATTACCTTCTCTATTACCTTTCATTCGTTATTTACTTCTTAGTTTTAATTTATTCTACTTTTCTAAGATTTCAAATTAACCCTAGATATATGTTTAGTGAGTGTGATTTTTTTTTTATCTTATTTTTTAAATTACATAATAATTTTATTTTATGAAAATTCTAATTGAGAACTTATACAAGATTACGATTGCTTTGTGAATGCAGCCAATGAATATTGATGCTTATAGCAGGCTGGCAGCTTTGTACCAACAATTCCAACAACCTTCTGGCTCGAAGAACTGATTGAAGGGAGAGCTTGTAAATTATATGCATGCAAGAGATCTTGGAAAAGCATAATAAATGACTCAAACCACTTTTTAAATTTTTTTTATTTAATTGCGGGACTAAAATTTTGATTGAATTTTCATATGTTCTTGTGACTACATTCTTTTTATTTTATGGTATTGTTATGTGTGAAAAATTTTATACTTCAAAGATTCATTACCCACTTCACGTAAATGAGGCGCAAGATCCATTTTCTACTAATACATTTTTAGTAGCTACGTTAATATTTGTTGATTAGTTGTACATACTTTATGTTGATATAATTAATTGTATATCCTTTGATATATATATATTAGACACTTGATCACGTAAAGATTTTGTGAATTTGAGCATTGTCGTTGGAAGCTAATCATGTACAATTGTGCTATATAACCTCAATAATTATTGATATTATGCAACTTCAAGAAATATATTAGTAGAGGTGTTTGGCATATCATTTTAACGTGGAATGTGTGCCAAAAGGCAAAGACAAAAATGCTTAGGCGTGTCAACTCAAAATATGACTTTTCCAATATGTGTGTGTATATATGTACGTATATGATACCATCTCTAAAAAATTGTATGCCCACCTTTTGAAATATTAATTTTTGTCATTTTTTTTTATCATAATAATAAATTAATAAAATAGAGGAGTGACTTGAGGAATGGAGGGGGAAGATGCTTATAATATGTCATTTCACATGTATTTGTACCATATCTATGAAATTACTAATTGACCCTTTATCATAACACACTAAAACAAAATAAGTGGAAAGCATCGATTGAATTTTTTCAAATTTTGTGTGTGTGTGTGTGTGGCCACGTCATTGAACCTAATTATTAACTTGCTCATTGTTTGGGGAATTGATTATAATAAACGTGATTGAACTTGCACAAGCATTTAGTGAAGATGAGCCTACACATACATAACCATTTATTATCATATGGGTTGATGTGATTGAACATTAAACAATGTAATAAAAAATTACGTATAAGTAATGATTATATACGGGATCTAACGCATGACAACATAAATTAATAAATAAATCAATGTTCTTCCTCTGGAGAAAATTTTTAATCCATAATATATTATCAACGATAGAGGCTTGGGTGATTGGTGGGTGAGATTTTCTTGTTACTGCTTCAATGAGTCGTTGTTAACGTAATTTGAGATCATAATTAGAACCTTGGGATCGTGAGATATGACGATGTGACAACCCAACTTTATACAAACGAGAATGGTTGGACAATGAAGGAAACGCTTGTTCAGTTAGGCAACCACACACTTTTTTGTTGAAAATCTCAACACTTTGCCCCACATAAATATTCCCATCTAATCTTCTCAACTTTTTTCTTTTGTACTTTGCTTTCCTATGAAATTATTATTATCATTATTAAGCACACGATAATCCAATTAGTTACATGTTAGTCTTGTTGGGGGTGGGATGACCCAACTAAAAGTTTAGATTCAACTGAATTCGAGACCAATATTCATGGATAACACGTAGAGAGAATTATTTATGTACCAAATGAGCAAATATTTTCATAAACTTGAGAAAGTATATTCATATACTGTTCATATTTTTATATCATTTTCAATATTTAATTTTTCTTAATTCAGTGGTATCTATCAAATCTTTGAAGTTTTTTAAAGAGTTTTTGTTTGATCAATCCATCAATACCAAGTGTCTATTGACTCTATACCATTTGTTAGGTGTGTATAGTCTAATCACATATTCAACTCATTTACCTAAACATAGAAAGTCCAATTAAATCAAACAATTGACTTTGATACCATTTGTTGTGTGCGTGCGATGCTGACTACAAGTTTTAATTGTATTTGTTGAGCTAAACAAGAAAATTTCAATTAAATTATAGAATGTGATAGTAATGGCAATTAGGTGGAGATCCTTCCCCATCCCCACACATTATCAAATTTCTTCTCCCATCTCCACTTTCACTTCCCCCACCCCCCAGCGAAACAGACTTCGTTTTATTCAAAAATTCAAAAAAAAAAAAAAAAAACAAAGATAACAAGTAACAACATTTTAAATAAATTATTTACACAATCAGAATACAACAATAAATTAAGTATAATCATAACAAAGATTGACAAAAGATAATATAAACACCTAGACATCTCCAATTTAAAAGAAAACTATAAATTTATTTTGTTATGTAATCATCTTCCTTTTCATCAAGCAATATATTACTAAAGCATAATATTTCTTTTGAAAAAGAAAAAGTTGTTACATCAAAATTAAAAAATAGTTACACATGATTGAAACAAAATCACATTAAAAAAGAGGAGCCACCTTAAATTCATAAATTGAAACTTCTATTTACCATTTCTTTCATTCGACAAACAAATGTAAATTCTATATATATTTTTTATCTTTTTTTTATTGTGATGCAATTGGTTTTGGAATATTTCACAGTCTTACATTCTGAAGAAAAATATTAACTTTGTGACAATGTATGTGTGTGTGTGTGTATTTCATCACACTGAAAATATATATATCTTTACAATTAATCTTTTTACAATGTTCTTTCTTTTGTTTTTGGTGGAGTTATTAAAACACTAATAAAACTGACTATTTTTAAAATTAGTCAAATATAAAATCATATATAATTAATTAATTAATATTAGACATAATTAATTGTTAGGTTATAATTTATTCTGACTAAAATAGTATATATTCATATATAATTATTTATATATTATTTGATCAACACAGAGATGGGGTGGAGCATGTTCGACTGTCTCCTGTCGCAACCCTTGTCCTGCTTCTCCCTCCTAGGGCAGATGACCCTTAGTCCATGATAACACCTTAGAATCATATATAAGTGAAGTGAAAAAGAATATTTAAAAGACTAATCTTGCACTCCAACTCAAAACCTCAATGATGATAATGATAATGTATAGTCATTTCTCATAAATATTACGTTGTCGAAACAATTATCATTATCATTGTCATTATCATTATGTGTAGAAAGATACTGCAGTGGACATGTGGATATTTCCCTAATCAAATATTTTATAGACCCTATTTTGATCAATTCAGTTCCACGCTTTGATGTCTTCTCTACGGTCTTCGATCAAAATATCTTAAATATTTTGATTAATTCTATAAACTCTACACAAACACATTCTATCAGAAAAAAAAAATACCAAAAAGAGGAAAGGAGAGGCTTTTAGCTTAAGTTTTTAATCTAACACAGGACATACTCGTGACTGTAATTTGTCTTACAATCTCACACGATGTTTATGGCAGCATTAAATGGTGAACCCGGTTGGACTTTCTAATTTATAGCAGACAAGTTGCTGAGTGATGCTTGAGAACGCCGTTGACTGCTCCCTACATTCAGCCAAAAGAAAAATTAGTAAGAAAAATCCTATGTACTTCAAAAAAATAAGCAAGGGAAGGAGACACATCACAGGCTAAATGTAGTGTACCCTAGTTGATGTTCGCCGTATGATACATATTGAACCAACTAGATGACGAGGCATGTGGGATTTTTCAATGACATGTTGTTGAGCCGTAAGACGACCCACAAATGCGAGTGTTTATTGTGAGATCTCAACTGGGGTGGTGTGACTATGAGCCCTCTCAACAGAGCAATCATCACATAGGAGAAAAGGAGAGGGGGGTGTGTTACGACAGCAATTATAATATAGGGATAAAAGAGAGATTCTATCTTACATAATCTTTTATAGAAAGACGTGTCATTCGAGATTTAAGATACATAGATTCAATACATGTCACTGTATATCTTTATTAGAGTCTTGATGAGTCAATTCTTCTGTTCACAATCTTAGACGTCCGGCCGAGAGATGTAGATTTTAGGTTTCCATCACATGTAGAGTTGAAAATTTGATAGACATGTAAAGGAATGCTACAGTCATTTTGTTGGTTAGCCCGTTGCAGTGTTCTTGCCACCATGGAGTCATGTTTCAACAATTCCTGAGCTAACAAGAATCATCAGTCTACTAGAAGACGCGTCCAATGGGATGCACAAACAATTTGAAGAAACTACGCACAAACAATTTGAAGAAACTTCAGGGTTCATCCCAGTTGATGTTCTGGTGGAAGCATCCTAGAACATCGGAATCAGTGAACCTCAATTAAGGGAAATAAATTTTGACATTTTTGGCGTAGAAGTTGATTATTGGACGAACTGCATTGTACACATCGTTAGCTAGATTGAACATATTATTTCCAATGTATAGATGATCTTCAAGATTAATTTTTTTTATATATCCAACCAGATTTTGAATGATAAAATAAAATTGACTTGATAAATCATCCAATTTCTACAGGCTGGGCATCTTCCAACCCTCTTTTGTTCACAGCATCAGTACAACCACTGCGAAACTGCTTCACAATTCTCAACAGGACAACAATGCTGTCACTTGGCTCCAACTCTGAATCCAACCAAGAGTTGTTCCCAACCTTGTAATGGGGACTTCAAAATAAAGCTTTCTTTGCCTGCAACAGAACCAGGCTAGGAACGTTTCTCGGCTTCTTCCAAGAATCATCGTTTGTGAATGAAGCTGCAAGGCCAAATCTAATGTCTTAAACAAGCCCCACTTGTAGAGGATTTTCGCGGAAGTATTTTTGTTGCATGAATCCTAACAATCATAGTTGTTTGTTTTCAAATTTTGATATGTATTTTTTGGTATTTTTTGTCACAAGAATTATATAAAAGTAAGAGAATTTAAAAAGTGTAATAACTGAGTATATGTTTTTAGGTTCATAATTTGAAACAAACGTAGGCTCACACGTTATGCCCCAAAGTTTAAAATCAACCTGCCCTAGTGTTTGAGCAGACTGCCTTTTTAATTGTTTGTAAATAACTGTGCTAATAGTAGGAGTGTTATTAAACTAAATTATTTGACTCGAAAATATTTTTAAATATAATTGAATTAAACTTTGAATAATTTTTCAAATGCAGTCTTCTTGTTTAGCTCAAATTCAAGCTCTAAAAAATGAAACCAAATCAAATTTGAGTAGATATTGAATTCGAATGACTACTTTTAACTTGATTTTATAAGACCTTATGTATCCAGTAGATATAATATGGGCTTTTACTAATAGACTTTTCATATATGAAGCTCAATGTTAATTGGGCCATGGTTAGCCACAATAGATTGGGCTCACAAATATGAATTATGTTAAGAGGGTGTTTGGGTGAGTTTGAACTCTTCTGAATATTTTACAAGATGTCTGAGAGTTTATAAATTTTTTAAAAATATTTGATAAATTTTAAAATGAAAGAATTTATAAGTTCTCAAAATAAGGTATTTAGAGCTCACAAGCTTCTTAAAAATAAGTTGACTTTTTCCAACTTATTTTCCAATATCTTATAAGTTATTTTATTTTATATATTAAAAATGACATAAATATCATTAATTATATTATATTAGTAACATATAATTTATTTTTGTCATTAATACATCAAAAAAAATTATAATTAATTATAATTATAAATGTTAATAAAATCTTATAAAATGATTTTACCTAACATTTTATATCTTATTTTTAAAATAAAATTTATAAACTTATATGTTTTAAAAACATCTTCTAAATTACATGATCTTACGAGCTAAAAAAATAAACTTAGCCAAAAGTTTGTGGAATCTAACAAAGTTGGGCCCAATTCTATTGCTAACCGTTGCAATATATGTTCTGTGAGTTCTTCGGTTTTTGATTGACAAATGTTACTTATGATTCTTGGACTCAATCTTCTTCTTTATTTATTTATTATAATTAACTCCCACAGAGTTGAACAATATATGATATATTAAATAAATGACATAATGGCAAAATATGTAAATTATATGTCAAAGTTGACAATTGTACATACATTTCGTGACATTGACTCTTAATTATCACAATAATAATTTCATCAAATTGAACAATAATAGAAAAAATGTGTTCAGGTGCCCTTATCAGCATCTCCAAAATTTCTCTATTGACAAATAATGACCTGATGTCACTCATTACGACTGAGACAAAAATAAGCTTCGTGTGTCACTTGTAGTCAATCAATCAATGACTAATATTGTATTATTTAAGAGATGATCTTAAAACCCTACGTAGCCATGCAAATTAACTTGTGGAGAAAATGAAACTAGAACCAATCTACAAAGATGGAGAGTGTTAATGATTTTTCTCCCTGTGATATGAGTTCAAGTTCAAGTTCAATTCATCTTTAAAATAGCTGATTTGACCTTTGGTTTTATTCTCTAGTCAAGTGCGTGGTACAACTGTAAGAGTTGATCCCCACAATCACAAGCAAACAATCTTAGATAGGGAGACAGGGCCACTAACTCACCCAAAAGTCTTGTTACAATGCAAATTATGCAAGAAAGTGTTCAACTCCCACCAAGAATGACCACCCAAAAAGGTCAAACAGGATCTACAAAAAGTGACTAAACAAGAAATTATGCAAGAAGGAATTCAATTCCCACTAAGAATGACCACCCAGAAGTCAAATAAGATCTACGAATGCAGCTAAACATGATCAGCCGATTGATGAGGCGAGGCGATGATCACACATGAAATCTTGATCTCTCCGAAACCAAACTCCCTCCAGTTCTTGTTGCAGGGTTTTCTCCTCACGCCAAACACTCGGATAGCACGTGATCAGGAGCCATTGGATCACCTTTAGTTCGCCAGACACATCTCGTTAGTTAAAAAGTTTCCACTTCAACGCAATATCATGCCAATGCAACTCTGTTGTAAGCTCAAGATAGGCCTATGTGATAGACCCCTTGGACCTCAACCCTCCCTCTAGGGCTAACAAGAAGGCAGGAATAAGACAGGGTTGCCTTTGATCTTCGAGGTTTCTACGAACTCGTGGGCTGATCATCCATAACAATTCAGGTTGCATCACCCATCAATGCCCAGTAAAGATAAAAGGTGAAAACAACGAGAACAACAACAATGTTAGTGACAAAGTAACTGCAGAGACACAACAAATTGAAGTTAGCAAAACTGAGAGATTCAAAGACTTGAAGGAGATTGACACACTGGAGATCATTTCCCACAGTGGTTATAAGTAGGAATTAGTTCTGCAACTGAAACTTCTGATTAAAGCAAAAATACTAAGAACTAGTGTACCCTTTATCTATCTTCAACTCGATTAGCTTATGCAAAACCATCATTTGATACACATAAAATTGCATCCAACAAGTTGATATCAGCTCAATTCTTTAATTTCTTAAATCCCATTTGATTGGTTCCAAATTTAAGTTAGAAATATGACTAAATACATCTCATTACTTTAATTTTATTTAGAAAAATGCTTTTTAAGAATTGAAGTAATCTTTATAACGTTGCTCGGAGGGGGTGAAAATTTTGAAAGTGACTAAAGACTATCAAAATTAGGCTGTTGAACTTAAACATGCATAATTAATGATCTCAATGAAAATGTTTAACAAACTAACATGTTTAAGACTTACATTTTTCCTTCACTTTTCTCTGAGTTGCATAAGAAATAGGCCTATCTTTGCTTTACATTTTAGAGGTAAAAAAATATGTTTTTTAATTTTTCTGTAAATATGTTAGTGAATAGTATAAAAATCATATGTATGTTTGATTTGTTTGTTATAATATGTTTGTGTGTGTGTGTGTGTGTGATGATTTGATGTGAGGGCATCATCACACTTGAACTTGGCAGAAAATGGCATCCGAATTAATCCTGAAGCAGGACAGATTGATCTTAGTAGGACCAAGTCGATTAGCCAGGACACGGATTGATCCAAGATGCCCTCAAATTGATCCAAATGGCAGGAATTTTAATTAGATTCATATTTTGACTAGGATTCTTAATTATTTAATCTAGGGCTTTTTTAAACATATAAATAGGCATATTTTACAGACCTTTAACACACGGATTCTACTTTATATTATTTTATCAAATTAATTCAAATTTTCTTGAATTTCTACACAAGAGTTTGTTAGATTCTTGCTTCATCCGAGTTTTAAAAAAGTTTCAATTTCCTTGGGATTATTCATGTAAAAATTTGGATAGTTCATCAAGCTTTCGCATCAGCTGGCATGAGAGTAGGCTTTCCTATTCCTGAATCATACATCATAGCCAAAAAAAAAATCCACATGCATTATTTAATTTGCACACTATCAATGATATATCCTCTAACGTCAAATTGTTAATGAGGGAGATATTGAGAAATATTAATTGTAAATATTATCGTTATTATTTAATAAATATTGATGATTATTTTATCAATATTTTGACAATATTTTTATATTTATAAATTTTGAATGATATACAATATTGCATGCATCTATGTAATTACGTTAAGAGATAAGGTTGTCTTAGTATACAACACTAAAATCAGTCCACGAGTCACAGACACTTTAAAGAGTATTATAAAGTCAGTACAATTTGTATATCTTGTATATCTTGTATTCGTACAGTGAGTGCCATACTGTTTGGTATGAAATATTGAACATGCATATGTGTGGATGCATCATTAGAGAATAAACATTCGGACATCACTTGCAGAACGAAGCAGATAGATGGAGTTCACTCTTTGTTGTTAATGTTTTATTCTGCGATCGTGTTAAATGCGTGTAAACTTTAAGCCTAAAACAATATGGTTGTCATGTATGCATGAAGACCGATATATCATTAAAGCATTAAGGGCTAACATCTATATTAGTATGAGATAGAGTCATAAGCCCAAAGTGCCATTATCTGGTGCATATAGAAGCATATATGCATTCAATAAAGAATTTGTCTCCTTTCAAGTGAGCAAGATGTTTCTCTTATGCAGTTGATGTTTAATGAAACAGATATATTTAACCAAGTTAGTGTGATTAGAAAAGAGTTTTCGATAGAAACATTAGTTTCACGAAGAAACGTCAATTTGTCATATGACCGAATTTGTGAGATTGACTAAATTTATGACTCTTGTTTGGTTGGAACAAAGTAAGATAAAAGATCTATACCACATGCTATTCACGATCAGGAGGGCTCAATGGGCTATGATATGAACTGCAAACTAGGTGTTATCTATATCCTTCGAGGTATGCTCATTGTTAGTTAAAGATAAATTTAAAAAGTCATATACATAAGAATAAGATGATGGCTTAAGGCATTTGCAAACTAGTGATGAGAAGGCTTGAGAAGTTTAGTGGATGAGGCTTGAGAAGTCTCACAGTTGATTTAATTTGGTTACAATTAGATTTGATCAAATTGGAATAATTGATTTATCAGTAAGTTTGTAAGTGATAGGATCATTCGTTAGAAATATGATAAGCCTTTAACTTAATTATTAAGATTAATTAAATTAAAGAAATAAGGCATAAAAGAATTATTTTATACCTATTATGTTTGTTAATAATAAAAATTATTAATTGGAAACATGGTAGACATTTAATTTAATTGATAAGATTAACTAAATTGAAGGAAATAATTC
Organism: Avicennia marina; assembly: GCA_019155195.1. Classification (NCBI taxonomy): domain Eukaryota; kingdom Viridiplantae; phylum Streptophyta; class Magnoliopsida; order Lamiales; family Acanthaceae; genus Avicennia; species Avicennia marina. The sequence goes on from CM032782.1 coordinate 9,924,516, forward strand.
AAATAGGTTTTAATTATTAATTAGCTTAATAATTAACTGTTGATCGGATTAGGTTAATGGTAAGGTCCATGTGAAAGCTCGTGAATGCGTATTCTACAAGTCTTAGAAATCCTAGTATAAATAGGATTGTGTTTAGAAAATAAACAACTTAAACGGGTTTTAAGAAAGAGATACTATTCACATGAACAGTGCCACCACTACTGTTCACATGGGCACTATTTACCTCTTGCATGCGATAGTAAATTAGTTACTAGTTTCTTTCAGTTGTCTCTTAGAAAAATCTCCAATCATAAGAGTTATGGGATTTCATAAAAGAGGTCATGAAGTTTTTTTTGGAAGGCCATAGCCAGCACCTTGTTTGTATAAACAAATTAGAGGCCAAGATTTTATTACAGTCTTTGGATCATTAACAGAAATTATAGGATTTATTTCTAGGTAATTATTCTTGCAACTATCTTAAAATTTATGTTTATGCAATAAAAGTATATTGAGTTGGACTTTTATTTATTCTGCTGCATTATTTGATTATTTGATTATTAAAATTTGAAAATTTTAGTATCTAGTATCCAATGAAACTTAACTCTCACAGCATATGAAGACTTTAATTTGCAAGTTCAACAAATTAATTTGGAATATGAAGCCAAGCTGGATAAGCTCCAAAACTCTGTTGACTTTCTCTTCCAGTGTATACACGCGATGGAATCAAAGGATGTAGATCCACAAGATCACCAGGGCAAGAGATTGACTCTTGACTGGAACAATTTAAGTCACATACCCCTTGAAAATCATAAGATTCTATTGTTCATTATCATGAGGAGTTTGGCAAGAATAAGGAGTTAGATGATGATGACCGGGGTGCGAATTCGTTATTACCCCTATATTCCCCTAACCATCTAGACGACGTTTCAATAAGCCAAAGGTTAAACTTGAATTGCCAACTTTCAATAGCAATGCAAGCTTTGACGAATTTCTAAATTGGTTGTTTGAAGTGGAGAGCTACTTCAAGATTTCAAACTTTTTTATCGAATGTTAAGTAAAGTGAGTTGCCTATCATTTGAAAGGCAGAGTTATCGTTTAGTGGGAGTAACTAGATTACTTTCGATTCGCTTGACACATCTCTATAGTTAAGAAGTTTCCACTTCAATGTAACATCATACCAATCCAACTTTGTCATGAGCCCAAGGTAGTTCTACGTGACTAACCCCTTGGACCTCAACTCTCCCACTATAGGGCTAACAAGGAGCTAAGAATAAGATAGAATACTAGCAACTCTTTGAGTTTTGAGGTTTCTACAAATGTGAATCTCTCATGAATTGATCATAGACAACAGTTCACATTACTTCACTCAACAGTACTATATGAAGAGTAAATACGATAACAACAAGAACAACAACAATATTAGTTACAAAATAAATGTAGAGACAACAATTACAATGCCACGATAGTGTTGATGATGAAGTAGCCAGAAAACCGAAGTTAGGAAAATTGAGAGACTTGAACGACATTGAAATATTAGAGATAATTTCTTATAGTGAAGATAGCAAGAAGAGAGCTGAATTTACAAGATCTTTACATGATAAGGTATTTTAAAACTTAGAATGAAAAATACAATAATATGAACAACAAGCCAATAAGGGGTGCAAAAAGATCTTCTTCGAACTTGATGATTAGGTACGGGCTCACTTCAAGAAGGAGAGGTTCCATGATAATGGAAGACAAAAAAACTACTCCTTAAAGGAGATGGTCCATTTAGGGGTTACAAGTTGGACTTGGTCTAAAGTTGTTGTTTAGAGGAAAACACACTTAAATCTAGTGTTTTTTTTTTCAAAGCTATTTTGGACTTGATCAGTGTGCAAAACCATCATTTGATGAACATATAATTTGCATCCAACAAGTTGATATCAACTCAATTCTTTAAAAGCATCCCATTACTTTAATTGACAGGTTAATTTACTTTTTATTAAAAATCTTCTTAAGAAATAAAGTATTTTTTTATGACATTGTTGATAGTGGGAGAAAAGTTTCAAAGTGACTGGAGACTATGAACATGAGGCTGTTGAACTTAAACAGGCATAATTAATGATCTCAATAAAATTGTTTAAGCAAATGACTCTCAACTTCTCTTGGTGGCTCAGCGAATTAATTATAGTAATGCCTTGGGCATGTTTGGTTCCTTATTTATAAGGGTAGGAAAATTTATATTTAGTTTGTGAAAAGGTATAATGATTGAAAAATTATTAGTTAATTATACAAGTTAAGAGAGAAAAAATTAATTTTAAATTTTAATTTGAATAAAATTTGTATGGTAAGATATTTGATTTATAAAAATTTTAAATAGTAATAAATTTGAAAACGGACGTTGCCCTACATAAGATAATTTCTCTCCAAAGAGGGGGGCTAAAATATTGTCAAATGTGCAAGCAGAAATGAGAGTAGCGAAGAATAAGTGCATTGACTTGGTTTATATATAATATTATATAATAATTAAGTAATAGTGATAATACGAAAGAATGTTAATTTTTTTTTGAGTATGATTGTTATAAATAATGTGATAATATATAAGAAATTTTTATGTACGTGTATGCCTTTTCTGAGAAAAAGAGAGTGTAAAATGCAAAGCAAACAAAGCCTACATTTCCCTAGAATAACGTCTAGGACATTACATATATTTGGCTCCTAAACTTAATGGCCATACTCGGTTGCAAATTTTGTTGGATTATTAATACTAGTATGTGTGTGTTTTGAAAAATTATGAATAATATGAAAGTAACGAATGTATATGGTTGGTTTGTTTGTTTTATATTATATACATAATATTGTCTAATAATTAAAAAATATAATAGTATGCAAGAGTTATAATTAATTTTTAGGGTGTGTGTATATGCATAAGTGTGTTTAAGGCTCATGTAATAATTTGATTTTGAATTGTGGTAGATTTTGAGTATTTATATATACATAAGAGTAGAAAAAATTATCTTTGAAATATTATATATTTGATTTGTGTATATCTTTTAGGGTTCAAAAACTTGAGAAAATGTGCTACCAAATAGGGATGGCAATGGGTCTGGTTGGTGAGTCAGATTGAAATAAGAGTATTACATATAATCCATCAATTCGAACCCGACCCATTTATTTATGCAAGTTAGAAAATTTGATTAAAATCCAACCTGCCAATTTTGCGGACTACTCGAACCTAACTTGCCAACCAAAAAAATTATTTTTACTTTATGATAATTAAGTATTATCAAAACAAATTTTGTATGTTGAAATTTGATTAATCAAAAATTTAATTCTAAATTTTATCATACTAGATTTGGAAAGCATTATCCATCATTTTACATCAACAGCTAAATTCATTTGTTTTTAAATGATGCTTAATTATTAATAGTAGATTAGGTTTTTAAGGTTTAGTTTAACTAACATAAAGAGTTTGAATTTTTGAATATTTACAACTTTATTATTTAATTAGTTTTTCTTTTCTATTTACGTAGATATTTATTAAATTAATTTAAATATATTCGATAAGTTCACAAGTTAACCTTTAAGTAATCTGAAATTGATTCATTTTTCTCTTAAAGCAGTCTTCCTCACAATCTCTTACTTCATAAGATAACGTGTAATATCATGTAGTGGAAACTTGTGGGCTCACTTAATTCATTTGAAGGTTTCACCTAAGCCTTCGTAACGTTCAAAATATATAGGAAGTGTTTCCAAACTTATGCTGCAGATCTTCTTCGCACTATATTATTCTATAAGATTCGATCTGTGTAATTTTTCTTTGTTGGTGTTGCAAGTTTAGTTAATCTTTTATCATTTTGCGAAATCCGGTCTGCAGATATGGTTTAATATAATCTTTATAAATAAAGAATGGATAACTTCAATGTAATATGGCCTGATTCCTAACCCTTTCCTGCTGGTGCAATATTTTTCAATAAAATTATGCTATCCACAAAATAAAAATAAAATAAAATATTAGATGATAACATGAACAATTACTTGATTTGACAATTCTTATGCTAATACGCAAAATCAACCCAATGGAACACTCATTAATTGCTAGTAGAATATGAATAAACTATTATTTTTAAAATAAATTAGAAAACTAGTTTAGTAGCGCAATTAAGATGCAAACTAAGAGCAATTATGTAGACTTTACACTATTGTATGTGATGTTAAAATCAAATGTAAATGAAGGGTCCACCATTTAGCCCTACGAGAAAGCCATTTACTTCTCTACAAAAATTTCCATCCACAATTTTCAACCAAGGACCCAAAAACTTAATGGTAAATCAACCATACTTAATTTCACATTTATTAAACCGTAATCCATTAAATGAAAGACAGCATTTGGCTGGTGATGTTGGCATCCCAAAATAACAGTCGCCAAATATTGTCGCTTCCTTTACATCTACCTCCAAAAGGGTCTCATAATCTGAGGTTTGGAAATCTTATTATGACTATTTGACATTGCTTGAAATAACCACTTGGATGGAATTTGAATTCAAGAATAATGGCAAACTCAATAAAACATTTTCCAACTTAATTGAATTCAAATAGAGTAATTTGATTTATTAATGCAAAGTTTTCTTAACAATAGCATTTTATTTTGCTGTTGGAACACAAAGCTTGTTAGCATTCGAACATGATTTTTTTATGTTTCCTTAAAACTCTCCTAATTGTTATGACCAAAAATAACTTTTTGGATTTATTTTACTGAAAATTTAATTACAAAAATACTTGTCTTTTGGGGGATGTCAAGGATTATTATTGAATGCATGGATTTTAGAACTAGCCTGGCCATGGTTTTTAGAACCTGCCCTATCCGGCCGGTTCAATAGTAACCCGCCAGAGTCTGAGCTGGTTATAATGTAAAAATTACTGTGCATGTGACCAGTTCTAAACTGGCCGAAACCAAAAAAATCGATAACCCAGTTGAAGCGATTCATTTTTAAAAAAAATTAAGAAAAAGGAAAAAAAATTGAACTCATTTTTTCAAACAAAGCCCTCAATCCTTCGCACCTACAGATGCACTTAAAGATGAGTTTTTCCCAAACAAAACCCTTAGTCCTTTAAAATTTTTACCAAACAATGCTCTTAGTCATACTCACGCCTCACGCACTGTCCAATTTTTTTTCCAAACAAATCTCATCGTCTTAATCTTCACGATTTCACGCATCACCGTTGATGTTTCTATATTAGAATTGGGATTTATGTATTAGAACTCGAATTTATTTTTTAAAATTTATGCATTTGTCATAATAAAAATTTTATATTAAGTAAAACTTACTTTTATTTTATAGTTTTTGTTAAATAATTTTATGTAAAAAATACACAAATTTAAATATATTAATATGTGTGTGTATGATATATATATATATATATATAAATTATTATAATACAGGTCAATCGAATTTTTAAAAATAGTTGAATCAGTCGAATTAATGACTTAGTAACCTACTAAGTTGATTGGTTTAATTACCGGTCCGATTTTGAAAATATGAATGTGGGTTTATTTATTTATTCTTTGTGTCAAGGTGCAGATTTTGGCGTTAAACGCAGCAGTTAGTTCTCTGGAGTCCTGTATAGAAAATATGAACCTTGTCCTTAGAAATTAGACGCAAGAAAGATCTAATTTTTCTACTTTATATATTTTATTAATATATTTTTATATTTTTTATTTTTTATCTTCTCAATTAAAATTTGATTTTCTTTTTTTTTCTTTCTCTCCCATTTTATTATATAAATTTCTAAGACATTTTTAATTTTATAATATTCATTTTTATTATTAAACTTTATTAAAAGTACAATAATTTATATTTTATTACCATTAATATGTAATCTTGAATAATTAGACCCATACACAGAGTGCACAATTTTTACTAATGGTAATTTATAAAGCATATATGTAATATAAGTTAAAATATTTGTATAAATCTATGTATTTATACAACAAATTGTATTTTAAATTTTTGATGCACATAGAGTGAATGTGCATTTATTACTGTCAGTTTGGGTAGCCTCTCTTTTTTCCTGCAGAGTACCCTCGCAATACTTGAGGTGCACTTCTAACCCTGTTGTAAACCTTATTTAAGGCCATTTAACTCTTCCAATTTATTATTTAACTACTCTTTAAAATATAATAATATTTTACAGCCTAAATTTATGTTAGTCATATCCCTTTTCTGTCTAACGGCATTTTCATCATAAAAACCACAAAAAGTTTTTTAAAATTTTTTTATTAATGTCAATTTTATGCGCAGAGTATGTAGTTGTATTTTTTGTTATAAATTGTGCCAATTTCGGTGTGAGAAATACGCCAAGTGGCTGTAAATGACGTATACAATGAACATATTATCTCTGTGATTAAAGCAGTCAAAATAAAAAATTCCATATAGTGTGGTAAAATGACAAAATGCTGCTTCTATCAAGCTCCTTTTTGAATTATATTAATTGTGGCAGTTGGTTCTTTAATTTAGACATAATTTTAATGAAAATCACTTAATGGTTTAAATTTTGATTTTCCTCTCTCTCTCTCTCTCCCCTTACTAAGAAAAGAAAAGCTTCATAATATTTTTATGTACGTTTTTAATGTAAAATGTTGTTACTTTTTATGTGAAAAATTAATTCAAGGCAGTCTGCATATCAAATAAAAAATGAAAATTCCAACTTCTTAAATATAAAAATTAAAACACGATGAGAATACTTTTAAAATTTACAAGCTGATCAAGCAATGGTTTTTGATTGTTAACTTTATCTTAAAATTTATTTGGGAGGCAAAAATGCTCCAATCACCTTAATTCTAACAGGTAAAGTGTATCCAATTTATTTATGTAAGATAATATGCCAACTAGCTTTTACTAAAGCGTTGAAGTCAAGGATTATTTTTTTTTAGAAATATAAAAATGGGATAGAAATTAATGCCAATTTTGCAAGTTACAAGCATCTTGCTTTGAATTTAAGATTTTCTCTATTAATTGTTTCGCTATCTCGCTCCCAATCCAAGCACGTAAAGCTTAACTATTAAAAAAAATTAGCCATCAAGTTCCTTATTACAAGTGAAAACTAAGTCTAATACATCCCAACAAAATATAAGAAATAAACTCAATGCTATTACATTGGGGTTATATTTATTGAGTAAAACTATAATTAGATTTCCTTTGCCCCACTCTCTACCATCTCCATGGTTGTTCTTTCTCCTTGGAATATTTGCAAAGGAGTTTTCAAAATATATGGGCAACTAAGGCCTTAATCTTTATGGAGATGTAGGCCTTTATGTAAGATAATATGCAACTATTTATGGAATAGTTACCTACCTTTTGTTAGGGGTAAACAAGCAAAATAATTATAAGGTCCAACTATGTATGCAAAAGTTTGCAAGAAAATAGTCGGTTTAACAATTAAGAAATTCACATGCAAAAATATTGCATAATCAATTCATTTGTACCATTTCTTTTGAGATACTCGAGGATTCAAGTAATTCGTATACTATTTTCGCTAATTAGAATTTTAATCTTTTACTTTAATTAAAAAAGGTCATATCTCAACCTTTAATTCCAATTGAGTGGATTATACCTCGGCCTTTAACCCCGACTAAGTGGGTTTTATCCAACCTTTGATCCCAATTGAGTGAGTCGTGTCCCACCTACTACCTAGTGAAATAGTGCAACTTACTTCTTACACTATCTCAATTGGTCTTTTAAATATTATATCATAATAGTCCAGTATATACAATTAATACGCACAAAGCAATGTAAAGTACAATATGTATGGTACTTGCTCTCACCTAAAAACATTTTCAGAACGATGCATTTTAACCCAAAACATGCCAATTTCCATAAGTAAAATATGAATATTTTCTAGAAATGTTTTAGAATAAATTCCAACAAGATATAAATTTTGTAGAAATAATTTGGAATAAATTCAATAAGATAAAATAAATTTTAAGCAAAATATTCCTCAAAGGCAGTTGCGAAAATATGCAAATTACATCTGACTTGGTGCTTGCTTACAGTCATTGGAGTTCATCGGTCGAATCCCCTTAGTTTCCTATTCAATCAAGCGATTTTCAATTTAATTCTTGATCCAGTGAGTATTCAGTTCCTACATGCTTCTTTATGTACCCCTAAGTGTTCATGTACTTATCTCTATATTGAGTGGTCATGTTCTAACTAATTCAGGTTATTTGGGACTCAAAATAGCATGATTGGACATTAAACCCATTAAAAATCATCTTTTGATAGTTTTCAAACCTTGCCTTTGCAAGAACGTATTCCGGTGTGCTGAGCTTCAGTTTTGCTTGCTGAATTGTTGGTGTGCATTGTCGGTTCGGTGGGTAGGGCAGGTCCGGGCGAGGCTCTTGATGTGGAGCTTGAGCTGGCGACGTGCCTTAATTGGTTAGTTCGTGCCTCTAGTACTATTACTTTGAAAAAATTAGGTTGCTCAAAGCAAACCTACGCTCTGTATACATTAGCATGGAATAACATTATAGGATTTCGGTCCTATTACGTCATAGATGCGGAACACCCTGTGGGTATGAAGGCTGTCGGCCTCTATTTGCCCCGAAGAAAGCATTCTACGCTTCATGAGAATGATAGTCATGCCTGTTTTGGTCTGGCCCCTGAGCGTGCGCGACAATGTTTGACTAGCCTAAGTCATGCTTATTTTCCACCATACGTGCTTCAATATTTTATCCAATAATTCACACAAAAATACCTAAATAAAATCATGGAACTATAAATAAATTTCTTCACAAATATCATTTATTAATATTTTTGTAAATATTGCCATCAAGCTTAAAATTTTTGGTCATTACATCCTTTGCCTTACAAGAAGTTTTGTTTTCAAAACTTGGACTAACCTACTTTGAAAATAGGTAGGGGTATTTAATTCCTCATATCCTCTTCTAATTCCAAAGTCGTTTCTTGTTCGGTGTAATCTGTCCACTGAACCTTCACATAAGGTATCATTTTGGTTTTCAAGTTTTGCTCCTTGCGGTCCACGATCTTTATTGGGTGTTCTTCATACATCAAGTTCTTTTTGACTGCTAAAGGCTCTTGCTCCAGCACATGGCTTGAGTCTGAAATTTATTGCTTGAGCTGGAACACATGGAACACATTACATATCCTAGCTAGTTTTGGGGGTAATGCTGATCGGTAGGCCAACTCTCCCTCCCTTTTTAGTATATCAAAGGGTCTTATGAATCGTGGGCTCAATTTCTTAACTTTTCAAATCTCATTATTCTGTGTATGGTGAAAATTTTAAAGTAGATCTTCTCTCGCGATTGGAACTATAGGGGTCTGACTTGGGTCTCTTTGATTCTCTTCCTTATAATGGCCACTTTCTCTATTTTCAATTGAACTACTTTTAGCTTACTCACCTTCTTCTCACCTACCTCATCACAACATATTGGCGAGTAACACTTTCACCCATATTGTGCCTTATAAAGGTCTATTCCTATACTATTATAATAATTATTGTTGTATGGGAACTTCACTATAGGAAATGGTCATTCCAAGTCCTTTTAACTTTAAGAACATAGGCTCTAAGCATATCTTTTAGGGTTTGAATGGTCCGCTTAAATTGCCCATCGATTTGAGGTTGATAGGCCGTATTTAAATCCATTCTAGTACCTATAGCCCTTTGAAAACTATTCCAAAATTGTGACACAAACTGAGGGTTTTAGTCTGACACAATACTTACTAATATGCTATGGAGTCGTACAATGTTATCTACATACACGTTGGTTAGCTTATCTAAAGTATAGATTGTTCAAATTAGGGGGAAGTAGTCTCACTTAGGTAATTGATCTACCTAAATGGTGTCAAATCCCTGTAGCATTCATGATAGTCTAACTACAAAATTCATGGTCATATACTTCCATTTCCATTCCAATATCTTCAATAGTTGGAGGTAACCTCTCAGCCTTTGGTGTTTGGCCTTTGTTTTTGACACGTTACATATCTCACTACATAGTCAACTACATCCCTTTTTATATTATTCCCCCAGAAGTTTCTCATCAAATCTTTGTATATTTTTGTACTCCTGAGATACATCATATATTTTGCTTGGTGTGCTTCTTGCATGATCCTGTCGCAAACTTCCACCACTTAGGAAACGCACAACCTTCCCTTTATGTATAGGACACCATCTTCAGCTACTCAAAAGTCTTGCATTTGGCCTTGCTGAACCTTTTGCCTAAGTGCCATGAGTTTAGGGTCCCTACTCTAGGTTTCTTTAATCTACTCATACAGCTAGGATTGGGTGTTTAGGGCCGCTAGAACACTTTTAATAGATTTCACTACCTCTAAATGTAGTGAATCCAATTCTTTTGCGAGTGTGGCCACCATCACTGCTGTGCCCTTATAACTTTAGGCACCAACCACCCAGTTCGCTTTACCTCGCTTTACCCGGGTGGTAGTTGATAACTGGGTCATAATTCTTGATTAGTTCCAACTAACATCTTTGCCTCATGTTTAACTCTTTTGGTGTAAAGAGATATTTAAGGTTCTTATAGTCGGTGTATATCTCACAACTTTCATCATAGAGATAGTGCCTCCAAATCTTTAGGCTGAATACCATAGCCACTAATTCTAAGTCATGACTCAAGTAGTTTAACTCGTATAGCTCCCTCTTCAGAGATTGTATGTCTAGGAATGCCGTGCTCCTTAACCAAAATTCACATTTGTTGAATTTGACATATGGTTACTTCTCTTAGAGCATTTGAGTGACTATCCTAAGATGTTCCTCTTGCACCTGCTGGGTTTGTGAATAAATCAAGATGTTGTTTATGAATACCAACATGAAGTTATCTAAATATAGCTTGAAGACTCGATTTATAAGGTCAATGAAAACTACAGGGGAATTAGTTAATCTGAAGAGTATGACCAGAAATTCATAATGCCCATACTGTATTCTGAAGGCCATCTTGGGAACATCCTTGGCTTTAATCTTCAACTAGTGGTATCTCAATCTCAGACCAATCTTTGAAAATATCCTAACTCTCTTGAGTTGATCAAACAAGTTATGTATCCTCAACAAGGGGAATTTATTCTTGATCGTGACCTTATTAAATTCTATGTAGTTGATGCATAGCCTTAAGCTCCCATATTTCTTTTTCACAAAAAGTATAGGAGCTCCATAAGGCAATGACCTTGGTCGGATTTACTTTTTTGCTAGAAGCTTTTGCAACTGTATTTCTAATTCTTTAGTTCTACTAACGCCAAATGATATAGTGCTTGAGATTAGGTATTGTTCTCGGCACCAAATTGATCTTGAACTCAATTTCCCGATCGTGAGGTGGATCGAATAGGTTATCGAGGAAAATGTTTGGGAACTCTTTGACCATTGGGGTATCTTCCACCCTCAATCCCTGGTCTTATGTGTCAATAACACAAGCTAAGTATGTCTTGCATCCTTTTCTAATTTCCTTCTTAGCTTAAACTGCAGAAATTAGCAAGTTGAGTTCACTAGATCAATCATAACATTTCCATAGTAGGAAAATATTTCGCTAGACAGTGGCCAGAAGTTTACAACCTTATTTTTACAATCCATAGTCCATCTGTAACATAACATCAAATTCCCTTTTATTAAGTTGTATCAAGTTGGCTTTCAATTCACGACTCTTGCTAAGGTCCAAGTTACAATTCTTATATATTGTGTTGGCTATTAGGGCTCCTCCTCCTAATGTGGCTACGTTATAAGGTTGTTCCAATAATTCTAGCTTGTATTCTAGTTGCTTACCGAGGCTTTTTGAAACAAAAGAATGCAAAGCACAGCAGTTGAATAAGAAATAAGCACAAAGCTGGTTAATAAGTATATTAGCTGCAACCACATCTTTAGCATTGTCTACCTTTTCTTGAGTCATGGCAAACACCCAGGCATTTCCCTTCGACTTAAGATTTGGCAGGTTTAGCTTTGCATTGCTGTTGTTGTTGGTATTGCCATTGGTGTCATTCTCATTATTGTCGCTGGTGGTGATTGGCATTGGAGCATTTTAAGGACATTTGGTAGTTCGATGGCCTTGCTAACCGCATCGAAAGCACGCACAGGTGACCATTCAGCACTCTTCCATGTGTCAATAGTCGCATTTGGCACATGCTGGCAGTAGTTCAAGGTCCCTCTCATTTTCAGCCTTGTTAGTCCTCTTATTAGCTAGGAGTCTAGTTGGGAGTCTAGGTTGCTTATTCTCGAAACGTGGACTTAGTTTGGGCCTCTTTAAGTTATTCTTGGCTTATTTGTAGTTGATGTCATCTTCTGCCCCTTTATAGCAACTCCTAATAGGTCATTAAAAGTTCATGCATCATACAAAGCTAAGGTTGTTTGTAATCAACTCTCCAACTCTCTAATAAACTTATGCATCTTAACGGTCAGGTTCACCATCATCATCGACAAGTGCTTCCCAAAGCTATAGAATTTCACTAAGTATTCAACCACAAACATATTAGGTGCCTGCACAAGATTATTGAATTCCACCATTTTTTGTAGATGAATGGCGTTAGGAAAAAAGTGATCCAAAAACGCCTCGCAAAATCGGGCCCAAGTAATCAATCCCTCTTATAATGGTGCAAGTGAGATACCTTCCCACCACAGCATAGCCTCACAAACTAAAATGGTATCACCACCTTGGGCTAAACTTCGGCTGGAACTTCCATCAACTCGAAGCTGTTCTCCATCTCCTTTAACCATTTTTAAACAAAGTCTAAGTCATGCAAGCCACATTGAATGTAGGCATTTGGGCTTTCATTAATGCCTCATAGTGGGCTATGGTGCCTCCGTTAGGTGGCGCTTGAATGGGCATTCAGGTTTGTTGTTGGACTCCCTCCACTTGAGCCACTACAATTGCTATGGCTACTAGGTCTTCTAGTCTCAAATTTGTGTGACCCACTACCAATTGGTAGTGGGTAGTTGTATACCTACCCATTCATCTTTTTCTATTAGGGTGGCATAGTGTGGGTTTTGAGTCGAGCGGCGGGATCTTTCAACCATTTTCCTACATTAGAATATTATCTAGAAATTAAACGGATTATTCGCATGTGGTATACACACACACATATGTAATATAGAGGAATAACAAAAAATGAATAAAATAGCGAGATAGTAATGGCCATAGAAAATAATGGTTTTATTATTGTTGTTGTTACATGAAATTTCTTAATCATAATGATCAAGTTAGCCTTATTCACATTGTAGGACCCCTATAGTCCTACAACTCCTAGTCTTAAATAATTGTCTATAACTACACCTCTATCATCTGGTTTAGCCTTATCAAGAATCTCCTCAAGATCTTTCTCTAGTTCCTCCTCAAGATCTAGGTCCTTAAATTAGTGGTGAATGAGGGCACAGAGTTTGTCATTCTCACCATGGAGATGCCCTGCTTGCCAAGCTAGCTCTGCTCATTCCTCTGGTGCTACATTTATATAGTGTTGATAACTTTTTCGTAGGTGCTTATTTGTCGTAGCAAGCATTTGCTACACAGCCTCCGATTCTTTTAGGTTCCTCTTAAGGGTGTCCTAACGATCCCTCAATGCCCTATTCTCAACTTCTAGTCTATCGTGCTATCGCTAGGCCTCAACTAATGCAACAGCTACCTCCCCTAACAGGGTTATTGTGATAAAAACGCGGTCCATGATCTTCTTAGGTAACATGTTGTAACCCAAAGGTGCCTGTTCACTCGAATTGCTAGCCCCATCCATCTCTTATATCAAGTGTTAAATGTTTGAGGTAAAATATAACCAATTCTATGCACGTATGACGTAAATGACTAGAATCCTAAGTTCTCATAATGTGGCCCTATAGTTCAATCTAAGATACACGTCTTATATGCTTAACATTATAACTTATGTTCTAATACCACTTCTATCACACTCTTAATCCGAGAACACAACATAGCAGTATCCACAAACAATCTCAATGGATACCAAAGTCCAAATATCAAAGCAACTAAACTATCAAGTTTTTTATTCCAAGTGAAAACTAAGTCTGATATATCACAATAAAAATATAAGAAAAAAAATTCTATGCTATTACATTAGGGTTTTATTTGCTGAGCAAAACTATAACTAGATTTCCTTTATCCCCACTCTTCACCATTCTCACTTTTGTTCTTCCTCGTTGGGATCCTTTGCAAAGGAGTTTCAAAAATGCATAAGCAACCAATGCCTAGTAAGAGGTTAGCTCCCTTTTGTTAGGGGTAAACAAGCAAAAATAAATACAATATTCAACCATGTATGTAAGAGTTCGCGAGAAAACTGTCGGTTTAACAATTAAGAAGTTCACATGCAAAAATATCGCATAATCAATTCATTTGTACCATTTCTTTTGAAATGCTCGGAAACTCAAGTAGTTTGTATACCATTTTCACTGATTAGGATCTTATTTTTTTACCTTGATTAAGAAAGGCCATATCTCAACATTTAATTCCAATTAAGTAGGTCATATTTCAATGTTTAACCCTGGCTGAGCGAGTTGTCTCCCAAACTTTGATCTCAGTTGAGTGAGTCATATCCCACCTATCATATAATGAGATAGTAGAACTAATTCCTTACACTATTTCAGTTGGTTCCCTAAACATTATGTCATCATAGTTTAGTATACACAATTAACATGTTCAAAACAATTTGAAATACAATCTATATGGTACTTACTTACACGTAAAAACATTTTCAAAATATCGTATTTTAACCTAAAACAGCCAATTTCCATGAATAAAATGGGAATAGTTTTCAAAAATATTTTAAAATAAATTCCAACAAGATATAAATTTTGGAGAAATAATTTGGAATAAATTCAGTAAGACAAAATAATTTTCACAAAAAATATTCCCGCAAGGCAATTGTGAAAATCTATAGATAACCATTTACTTAGTGCCTGCTTATTGTCTTTGGAGTTCACCAGTGTGATCCTCTTAATTCCTATTCAATCAAATATTTTCAAGTTAATTCTTAATTCAATGAGTATTTCATGCCTACGTGTTTGTTAATGTACCCCTAAGTGTTTGTGCATTTGTCTCTATATCCGGTGGTCATGTTCTAAATAATCCAACTTATTCAAGACTCACAATAACATGATTGGACATTAAACCGGTTAAAAATTATATTCTGATTGTTTTCAGGCCTTGCCTTTCCGAGAATGTTACTCAATGCTCATGAAAATGGATCTTGCGACCACACAACAGCATGTGTGGCACTCTAGTGGTTTCTACACCCAGCCTCACGATCGTGGAGGACAAGGTCACAACTGTAGAGGGCTTCCTCGCACTTGCAACCCCAACTGCGAAGCATTTTGGAATTTTCACTGTCTGCTTGGGCAACGTTGCAATTGCGACGCGTGCTGGCTCACTCGCAGCATCAATTGCAAGGCATATTGAGTCCACTTGCGGTTCCTCCCACGACTGCGTGGACTCATGCCATGGCTGCAACGCACAACCTCGCAGTTGTAGATGACAAACGTGAAGCGAGTCTTCCTGATGCCGCATTTGGCTTCCAATTATCTTTCACTCAATTTTAATTCCTCTTTTCAAAATGCAAACATATTCTATGGTACCCAATGCCCCTAAATTATATTTTTAGTATAAAAGGCTTAATCTTGACAAGACTCCTCCCATGTTATTCATGAAAATACAAAAATTTTCCAAACCCCATATCCTTTGTATCCGATTTTTTGTTCGGTTTTCTTTCTTGTTATTCAACTATTATGATCTTAATGTCACGCTCAAAATTATTACCTATAATTTATCACACTTTTTGTTGCCTGAACAAGTGAAGAATAATTTCTCACGACATGCACAGATTCTATCGAGTTTTGAATTGAAATTTTACCTTGAATTTCCACGCGTTGTTGAAACCAACAAATGCTCCTCTTTTCCTGTTGCCTTTGGCCAACTCCTAAGCTTTTGAAGGTGGCAAAAATATTTTTTTTCTCTAGGGTTTAAGTCTATATATATTAAGTTGTAAATTGTTTATTTATGGGAATTTAGGCCCTTTTATTTTAGGTTAGAAAATTCACACGGATTTTCTAAATTTTCTCTTCCATATTCTAGCTTCTTCCTCCTAGCTTCAGCCTCCCTTAACCTTGGTAATATTCCTCCATCAACGCCTCAATTTTTGGTAATATTTAACCTGCCCAAATCTTACTTATTTTTTTACCATACTTGCTTCAATATTTTACCCAACAATTCACACGAAAATACCTGAATAAAATCACAGAACTATAAATAAATTTCTTCACTAATATCAGTCATTGATATTTCTGTAAATATTGTCATCATGCCCAAAATTTTGGGGTATTATAGTCTACATAAAAATAAAAAATGAAAATTTCAACTTTTTAAATATAAAATTAAAAACGATGAAAATACAATTAAAATTTACAAACTGATCATGTAATGGTTTTTAATTGTTAACTTTATCTGAAAATTTATCTGGTAGGCAAAATGCTCCAATCACCTTAATTTTAAGAGGTAGAGTGTATCCAATTAAATTATATAAGATAATATGCCTATTGGCTTTTACTAAAGCGTTGAAGTCAAGGATTTTTTAAAAAAATATAAAAATGGGATAGAAATTAACGCCAATCTTGCAGGTTTTCAAGCATTTTGCTTTTAATTTAAGATTTTCCCTATTAATTGCCTCTTGCTGTTTCAAAGAGAATATGGCCTCAAATATAATCCAGAATTTTGTTTTTGGAATTCTTTAGAAAACACATATTATATATTACACACACATATACTAAGTAAGAATAGCACACTCTATATACGTGTATAATTAAATTTTTTTATAAAATATACAATTTCAGTATTTATAACACAACAAAATTAAAATATTAAAAAAAAATAAATATATTAGAAAAAAATTAAAGATTAAAGACTGATTAAAAGAAAAATGTTACTGATACTGAAAAGGAAAAGGAAATCCAAAATCAAGTCAAAGAAAAGAAAAGACAATGGATAAAGGAAATAATAAAGGATATAGCGGTAATTAAACTTTGTGAACGTAATTTAGAGGGCAAGTGCTGTATATATACAGTGTAGATACACACACACACACACACACAGCTACTTCTCACATATGCTCGTGTGTGTGTGTGTGTGTGAGTCAGTGGATGGGCAGTGCTTGTCACCTACTCATGGCTTCCTCACTCTCTCTACACTTGTGGGGAGTGCTGTGCTTTGACAAGAGCCAGAAAGAGGAGGACAAAGAAACCCACACTGATTTCTGAAGGACATGGAGAGGCACAGATGCAGACTTTGTTTCAGGAATTTGGGCAGTGGAAGAGCTCTTGGGGGGCTCATGAGATCCCACATGGTGATGAACTTATAATGTACATCAGAGCAAGAAGACAGGGTGATGGTTATAAGTGATTTTTCACTTGCTTAAAAGTGACAAAAAAAATTGTTTAGCTGACTATTAAAAATTAATAATATCATAATCATGTGCAGATTGTTACCACTGATAATTGTCCATACATGCACAGTGATGGTTTACTTAACTAGATCATTTTGGCATCAACTATGCACCAAGACAATAACTAAGAATAAGGAACTCTTAGTTTGTAATAAACCAATTCCCACAGCAAGGAAAAAAAAAAAAAAAAAGAGCAATGCGTTAGTTTTGGCTATATATTATGACACTACCCAAGTAATATGATGTTTTAATGCCACTCACTTGATATGAAGGTGGCAAGTTTAAAAAAAAAAAAGAGAGCCAAACACGCAACAATTTGACACAATTTACAGTAATATCTCTAACATTTGTAGAGTCGTACCCCAAAAAAAAAACCAATTTCGTCATCAGAAAAGTAAGTTTACAGCTTATTTCATATAAGATATATATCTTATATAACAATCCATCTAAGTCAAACTCTCATTAACTTCAATTCATTGATACATTTATAACAAGCTTTTTCTTGTTTAAAGTCATAACAAAACTGGGCACAACCTCTTGTTGATATTGACTTGCCAAATCGATCTACCTCACAATCTGTTAATTTACAAGATAACTTGTAATATCATGTAATAGAAACTTTTAAGCAAGCTTAATTTATTTGAAAGGCTCACCTGGGCCTTTGTAATGTTCAAAATATATAGGAAGTGTTTCCAAACTTATGCTGCAGATCTTCTTCGCACTATACTATTCTATGAGATTCAATCTGTGTAATTTTTCTCTTTAAGTGTTGCAAGTTCAGTTAACCTTTTAGTATTTTGGGAGATCCCAGCTTCAAATAAGGGTTAATATAATGTTTATAAATAAAGAATGGATAACTTCAATGTAATTCAGCCTGATTCGTAACCCTTTCCTGCTGGTGCAATATTTTTTCAGTAAAATTATGGTCTCCACAAAATAAAAAAACAAATAAAAGATTAGATGACAACATGAACAATTACTTGATTTGACAATTCTTATGCTAATACGCAAAATCAAGCTCATTAATTGCTAGTAGAATATGAATAAACTATTATTTTAAAAATAAAATGCAAAACTAGTATAATAGCGCAATTAAGATGCAAAATAAGAGTAATTAGGTACACTTTACACTAATGGATATGACGTTACGATCAAATGTAGATGAAGGGTCCACCATTTAGCCCTACACGAAAGGCATTTACTTCTCTACAGAAATTTTCATCCACAATTTTCAACCAATTACCCAAAAACCTAATTTTAAATCAACTATACCTAATTTCACATTTATTATCCCTTCATTAAACTAATGTTTTCCGAGATAGAATTTGGTATCATCTGGGTTTTCCGGTTTGATTGATTCAATCTATTCAATCGAATTTAAAAATCGATTAATTAGTATTATTTATTATATATATTTATATATATTGTTTTTATACAAAAAATTTAAGAATATGCTAATAACATTTTAAAATTGCATCATTAATTTGTATACTAATCAATTCATAATTATTATTTGAGTGAAAAATATATAATTAATTAATTATTTTTAAAAGTCAAACAAATTAAATATATAATAATTGATTTATTCGTTCTTAATTAATAACTTATTTATTATGTATAAATTAAGTATATAATCATATACAAAGACAACAAAATAATAAATACTTATTTAAACAATTGTTATGGTATAATATTGTTTTCTTTTATACATTTTAATTTTTATTAATCATATAATTCGATTGTGTATAAATTAATCACATAATTTTTATTATGTATAAATTAAGTATATAATCATATACAAAGACAACAAAACATTTTCGAATGCAATTCAACTCGTATCGAATAATTTGATTTATTAATACAATGTTGTCTTAACAATAGAATTTCATTTTACTGTTGGAACAAAAAGCTTATTAGATTCAAATAAGATTTTTTTTTTTTTTATGTTCCCTTAAAACTCTCCTAATTGTCAAGACCAAAAAAAACTTTCTGGATTTGTTTTACTTGAAATTTAGTTGCAGAAATACTTGTCGTTTAGGGGATGTCAAGGATTATTATTGAATGTGGGCTTGTTTATTTATTTATTCTTTCTGTCAAGGTGCAGATTTTCGCGACACAACAAACGCAGCAGTTCTCGAGTCTTGTGTAGAAAATATGAACCTTGTCTTTAGAAATTAGACGCAAGGATGATCTAATTATTTCTACTTTATATATTTTCTTAGTACTTTTTTATATTTTATATTTTTTATCTTCTCAATTAAAATTTGATTTGCTTTTTTTTTTCCCTCTCTCCCATTTTACTATATAAATTTCTAAGGCATTTTTAATTTTATAATATTCATTTTTATTAATAAACTTTATTAAAAGTATAATACTTTGGATTTTGTTACCATTAATATATAATCTTGAATAATTATGCCCATACACAGAATGCATAATTTTTACTAATGATAATTCACAAAGCATATATGTAAATCTACGTATTTATACAACAAATTGTATTTTAAATTTTAGATACACATGGATTGAATGTGCATTTGTTATTGTCATTTTAGATAGCCATCTCTTTTTCCCCCAACATAGCCTCGCAATACTTAACACAAGTTGCACTTCTAACCCTATTGTAAATTTTATTTCAGGCCATTTAATTCTCCCAATTTATTATTTAACTACTCTTAAAAATTAAATACAATAATATTTTACGGCCTAAATTTATGTTAGTCATGTCACTTTTCTATCTAACGGCATTTTTAGATTAAATATTTTTAAAAAAAACTCATCATGCCTTCTGGTCTTTTGTCCCACATTTTTCATCATAACAACCACAAAAGTTTTTTTTTTAATTTTTTATTAATGTCAATTTTATATACAGAGTATGTAGTTGTATTTTTTGTTATAAATAATATCAATTTCAGTTTGAGAAATACGCCACGTGGTTGTAAATGACATATACAATGAACATATTATCTATATGATTAAAGCAGTCAAAATAAAAAATTCCAAATAGTGTGGTAAAAATGACAAAATGCTTTCTGCATCAAGCTTCTTTTTGAATTATATTAGTTGTGGTTGGTTCTTTAATTTAGACATAATTTTAATGAAAATCACTTAATGGTTTTAATTTTGATTTTCCTCACTCTTTTTATTAAGAAAAGCTTCATAAATTTTTATGTATGTTTTTTAAGGTAAAATGTTGTTACTTATTATGTGAAAAATTATAAGTCAAGGGAGTCTGCATAAAAAATAAAAATGAAAATCCCAACTTTTGAAATGTAAAATTAAAAAATAAATACTATTAAAATTTACAAACTGATCATGTAATGGTTTTTAATTCTTAACTTTATCTGAAAATTTTTTTGGGAGGCAAAATGCTCCAATCAATCCCCTTAACTTTAAGAGTTAAAGTATATCCAATTATTTATATAAGATAGTATGCCAATTAGCTTTTCCTAAAGCGTTGAAGTCAAGGATTTTTTAAGAAAATAAAAATGGGATAGAAATTAATGCCAATCTTGCAGGTTACAAGCATCTTGCTTTTAATTTAAGATTTTCCCTATTAATTGCTTCTGGCTGTTTCAAAGAAAATATGGCCTCAAATATAATCCAGAATCTTGTTTCTGAAATTCTTTAGAAAATACATATTATATACAATACACACACATATACTAGTAAAAATGCATGTGTATAATAAATTTTTTTATAAAATATACAATTTCATTATTTATAACACAATTAAAAATTAAAAAGATATAAATATAGTAGAAAAAATTAAAGATAAAAGAATGATTAAAAGAGAAGAGTTAGTGATATTGAAGAGGAAAAAAGATATAAAAAATCAAGTTAAAGAAAAGAAAAGACAATGGAGGATAAAGGAAATAATAAAGCATATTGTGGTAATTAAACTTTGAGAACGGTTATTTAGAGGGCAAGTGCTGTATATATACAGATAGATATACACACATACAACTACTTCTCACATATAGTCATGTATGTGTGTGTGTGTGCGTGCAAGTCAGTGGGAGGAGCAATGCTTGTCACCTACTCATAGCTTCCTCACTCTCTCTACACTCGTGGGGAGTGCCGTGGTTTCTGAGGGGTATGGAGAGGCACAGATGCAGACTATGTTTCAGGAATTTTGGTAGTGGAAGAGCTCTTGGGGGACACATGAGATCCCACATGATGATGAACTTATTATGTGCATCAAAGCAAGAAGAAGAGCAAGAAGAGAAAGCAACCTCTGATGTGAACATTCAAGAGGCCAATGATGTTAATCCAGTACATATGAGTTTTTCTTTAACTCCACCATCACCATCGTCAGAAGAGGAGCAGGAGAAGGAGGTTGAAGAAGCAAAAGGGCTCTTGAGTTATGATCTGAGGGAGAGTCTCAAGAAGAATGCACGCTTGGTGGGTCCCAAATTTGATGGTTCTCCTTCCCACGATTGGGAGAGTGAGACCGAGTCGTCGAAGGATAACCCGAATCCGCTTTGGAGAGGATCCAAAAGGGTCAGAAAGTCAACAGTTTTTTACTCAAACAGGTCACCATTGGTGGAGGCTGAACCCTTGAGTTCAATCTCAGACACCACCCCAGAAGAAGATGTTGCTCACTGCTTGATGATGCTGTCTAGGGACAAGTGGGAGAGGGAAGAAACAGGATATGTTCAAGTTGAGGATGAAGATTCTCAAGATTCTGGAGCTGTGAAGGTGAAAAGGGCTAAAGTTGGAGGGAAGTACAGATGTGAGACATGTAGCAAGTTGTTCAGGTCTTATCAGGCTCTTGGTGGGCACAGGGCCAGCCACAAGAAGGTCAGATTGGTCAAGGTGGCCGCACCGCCGGAAGTGGCGGCCCCCGCGGTGGAGGAGAGGACACATGAGTGCCCTTTTTGTGACAGGGTGTTTTCATCAGGGCAGGCACTTGGGGGACACAAGAGATCACACTTTGTTGGTGCAGCAGCAGCAGTTTCAGCAAATGGTGGTAATAATGTTCTTAGTAGAATTCAATTATTTTCAAGAATTGGTGAAACATTGGACATAGATCTCAATCTGCCTGCTGCTCCAGTTGATGGTGATGATGATAAAGAGATTAGCCAAGTTGCCATTTCTGCAGTTTCCGATGCAGAAGTTTTCCACCACCGTTGAGCAGTTTGGGTGGATTGGTGTTGACTGTGTTCTTGACGCAGAAAGAAAAGTTGATTTACAGGTAAAAGGAATTGAAATTGAAGTCTTTGGGTCCACTGGGCGTCTCTTTCAATCGCAAAATTTGACTGTAATTCAATTCTTTTTCTAGGAATATGTTCTGTTACTGTGACAGCTAGACAGTGAGAAACTACATGTGTTTGTTCTTAGTTTTAGTTGTTGCCTAGTTACATTTCAGTCAATTTTGGATGCCCACATTGCTTGTGGCCGAATATTTTCTGCATTATAGAAAATGGGATGCATTCTGCTCATGGAATTGGGGGGTTAACTAGTAGAAGTTGAGTAAAAGTTGAAGTTGTATAATTACTCGAATTGAACTCAAGTCAATTTTGCAAGATTCAAATTTAAACTTAAATATTAGGAATTCGATTTCAATATTGAAAAATATTTTTAAATTTAATTGAATTTAAATCAAATAACTTGATTTATTAATATTTATCCCAGAGGCGTAGATCCACGTTTCATCAGCCATCTCATTTTGGTAGTGCAATTGATTTATTCTTTTTGAAGCCACTTCTCTTGACCAAGCAAAGTAACACCATTCTTCAAGGAATTTGATTTGGAACCGAATATTTAATCATGATAAAAAGCAGTGTTGCCCACATGTCAGTGCTGTCTATGTACTGTTGGAGAAGTTAAAGCATCAGAAAATTCCACCAACTTTAATGGTCTTCTCTATCTTTCCTCTCTATCTTTGGTTTCAGTCCTTTTAATCAAAGCGTGGCTCTGCTCCATCCAAGAATTTCACTTTGTTCTTGGTTTTGAAAGTAAGTGTACTTTCCCAAGCAGTTGTGTGAACACTTAATACTAATCAATTTTCTTGACTAGATTGTTGTATCAAAGGACCCTTGATTTGTTAATGGCATTTAATATCTTTGCCGAACTTGGAAAAATTGAAAGGTTGAAGTGCAAAAATTCCAAATGGGTTTTCTAAGTATAGGAACATTTCTAGTTTGAGTGGCAGAGCTGGGCATGAGGGAAGTGTCCTGCACATGCAGGCCATGGTGGTGAAAAGGTCTTACCAATTTCACAGCTGATGGTACTCATTCTAAAGAGTCATTTCAAAGATAAAATTAGGTGTGAATATTTGGAAGGAGCTGGTCAAAAAATCTGTATAATCTATGTAAAAAAAATGAGAGTGTTCGAGGAGAAAAGTCAATTTAAAAAATCACGCTTGTATATAAGTTTTTAAGGCAAACTACTTTAAATAATCAACTTTTTAAAATTGAATTGAGCATGATATATAGGACATTCACAAGCAGATAACAAACGGCTCCACCTCAAAACTAGTCCTTCTTGATGAATCTCAAACATATTTTAAGGATGTTAAGGAGTTAAGTTTGAATGATAATTTGAACTTGATTTAATTAGAACTTTTAAAATTCAATCTCAAGTTTAAATTTGAATCAAGTATTGAAATTGGATTCAAGAAAAGTTTTAAAATTTAAATTCAAATTTAATTAAACACAAAAATATTTTTGGACCTAACTGAATTCAAGTCAAATAATTTGATTATATTAACAACTCTAGTACTTTTCCTTGCTTCAGCGCTCAAGGGTTTAAAGTAAAAGAGTAAATCCCTCAATTAAGAAATTACTTCTAAATTGTTAATACACACACATATATATAATTAAATACTTTAATCCTTCTTTCAAATAAAGAAAACATTTGAGTAATTAGTAATTAAAAGTTTGAAAGTTTTCTTCAAATCTTCTTTATTCTACCTTTGGACCATAGACTCTTTACTCGTTTACTGCTACTTAAATTTTATTCTTAGAGTGTAATCAATAAAAAACAAAAAAAAATTGAGCATTTTTCCAATATCATGTTTTCAATTAAATTACCTTTGCTTATTAGAATCATCATGCAATTGTACCAAATCAATACTTTTATATCAAATACTCATTCGAAACTTTTAAATTGGAATGTTTTTTAATTAGGTTGAGAAAGTATAATCTAATATGGTATTGTTTATGGTATACAAGTGTAAACAATTAATCACAGTCAATACAACATCCAACGTTATGTAAGATGTAAACTATAACTGAGATATCTAATATGTGGGTGTACGCATATTTAATGAAAATTTTTAACAATTTTAATTTACAATCTAATAGATTGACATACCGACTAATTTCATGCATTCTATGCACTTAGTCACAAATATAATTTAATATTTAAAAAATCAATTATTTAAGGAGAAATGCTATTCACTAAGTTTATGAAAAATCCAATAGACTGACATACCTAATAATTTTATGCATATGATGCATGTAGTCACAAATCTAATTTAATCTTTGAACAAAATCAATTATTCAAGGAGAATTATTATCCATTGATTGTGTTTAGAATCCAATTGGCTGACATACATCCTAATTTTGTGCATTCAATACATGTAGTCGCAAATCTAATCTAATATTTTAAAAAATCAATTATTTTAAAAAAAAATGCTATCCACCGTCTGAATTGCACCGAACTTTCTTTTATGAGATATTGCATTCTCACCTATCCATCTAATGCATGCTTTCATGTCGTATGACATCTACTGTGGACCTCTTTCTCGTTGAGCATGCTTTCATGCTCTCATGTCATGAGACATCCAACTCTCTTTTATGAGACCTTGCATTCTGTCATGTTGAGTTCGAGCTTGTGTTAAAGCCTATCAAATTCAATTTTGAGCTCGAGCTTACCGAACCTATTAAATTCAAATTTATTGAGTTTATCGAACCCGATTTTTAACTTTAGCCTATCGAGTCCGATCTCAAACTCGAATTTATTGAACCTATCAAATAGAGATTGGGGAGAGAATAAGAATCTGTTTGGTTGGGGCAACAGGAATAATGTTAAAATTAAAAGACTAATTCGAGCTCGAGTCTCCCGAGAAGCTTGTTCGAGCTCGACTCGTATGGCAAATTGAGTCAAGTCGAGCTCGAGTCGAGTTTCGACTAAGGGTGTGACTCAATCGAGTTGCTCGACTCGAACTCGCTCAATAACGAGCTCGAGTATTTCAAAAAAATACTCGAGGTCGATCGAGTAGCTCGAGCTCGACTTTTTTTTTTTTAATTTTTTTTAAACATGATTTAATGTTTAACTCGAGCTCGACTCGATAAACTCGAGCTACAAGCCCAGCGAGCTCGAGCTCGAGTTGTAAAATTTTACTCAAGCTCGAGTTCGAGCTCGAGCTCGTAACTCGGCTCGATTCCAGCCCTAGTTTTGACTAAGTTGCTCAATTGAGCCGAATCGAATAATTCGATTTAGGAACACCCGTAATATAAACTCTACTCTAAAATTAATTTATTTACATTAATGTGACTCCCTCGGTTGACTCCTCTTGAATTATTTAAACATGTGGATCTTTGGATATGGTTGTGCTGGTCTCTTTGTTAGCTCCTTGCGAGCTTACGGTGCCATAAATCTAATTCAATTTTTAGAAAATTAGTTATTCAAAGAAGAATGATACCCACAATATAAATCGGTTTAAAAAATCTTTCAATCCATGCTGAATAAGACATAGCAATGTAAACTTGAAATTCAAAATATAAACTGCTACACTTATGTTTTTATATTTGTTATGTAAATATTTTGAAATATATTGTATTGATTTTTTATTTTTATAATTTATAATATAGTAAAAATCAAACAATTATGTAGGTGTAATTATAAAACTCGTATAATATTAATAATGTAATAAAGTAAAAGGTATAAAAATTATTTTAACAGTGAAAAACATAATTGGTTCAAATGAAATAAAAGAAATATAAAAGTACTAAAATAAAATTAGTTTTAATGCGTTCTAAAAAATAAATATAGCCAATAATATTTAACAAAAAAGTGTTTTTTGTAACCATTTGGAAAAATAGTTATGTATCATATATAATTAGCATTATATCTGTTTGTATTTTTTTCAAGATGAATTGTTTAACAAATCATAAAGTAAATTTTCAACATACATATTCACTAATATAAATTAATATTTTGATAATCACATCAATGTCTCCACGATTTAATTCATTATAAACCATATATGGTTACACAAATATTCTTGAATGCAATATATAAACATTTATCTATATCTACATAAACTATATCTGTGTCTATATTATAATTAAGTATCTAATCCTTAGAGTAATTAACTTTGGTTTTACAATGTAAACTTATTAAAAGACCCCTATCCTTCTATATCTTTTCTCCTTCCATTTTCTTTCTTTTAATCATTTTAGCCTTTTTTTATATATAAATCTTTAATATAACGTTATATTTTGAAAAACATTATTTTTGTTATTAAAATTATTAAAAATATAATAATCTTATATTTCAAATTAAATAATAAAATTATTTTTTTAAAAAAATTACTTACATGCATAGAGTACGTAAATTCAATTAGATATATATTAAAACTATAAACCTATCCTCACTAAACGATATTAAATTGCTATAACGATCCTATTCTAATATTTTATACTTTTCTTCTTTCTTTTCTAATACATTTGCGTTCTTCTCTCTCTCATATTATATATATACACATATATATCTTCCAACTACACTTTTTAAAATTTTTTATTAATTTAAATTTTAATGTGAATTTATTTTTAAAATGATATTTATTATGTAAATAAAATAATTTTATAATTTGTTACAATTATTAAATTTTATATTTATAAAAATTTGCACATTCTACGATAATAATCTATCATATTGTGCATATATTCTATTACTGATCTGATAAGTGAATACACCCCACTAAAACTAACACGTAAAAAGTTATAATTACAATAATATATAAGATAATTATATTTTAAAATTTCAATAATAAAATAAAATTACTCAATTATATATTTTCTAAAAAGATAAAAAGAAAAATTAAAAGAAATAAAAAAGATGTAGAAAGAAGAAACAAAACGTTAATTGGAAAAAAATAGAGAGAATTTAAAATAAAAGTAATGAAGAGAAAAGTGGGAAAAAAACTAAAGGTACTTTAATTCATTCATTTTTAAGAGTAAGAGTAGTTAATATATAGTATAAATAGATATATTAAAAAGGAAATTTTAGAAAATCTATTAAAATGATCAATTTTAATTATTACAAATAGTAAAAACATAATAGAATATAATTATATATATAATACAATTACCATGCGTAAATCTCATGGCCTATTGGAAAGACTTGATTTTGGTTAACGGCCTGGTTTGCTTATTATTTGATTAGAAGGATGGTTCAAATTCTAAAATTCAAATAGATTATATGTATAGTTAAACTTTTCTATTATATTAATATTTATAACAAATTATGTGCTTAATTTAATAATTTATCATTTAATAAAAATTGTTTATTTTAAGTGTAATAAAATTATATTACTGGTTTTCTTGTGGTAATTGTTTAGGCAACTCAAAGCAAGCTATTTTCTACGTCTGTGAGGTATGACCAAAAAAATAATCCACTAATTAATTCTAAATGATTATAATGCTAGATTCACTTACAACAAATTCATATTCACCAATCTCTCTCACTTTCTAGCCAAAATCCTTTTGGCATCAAGTTCCCATTGCGTTAGTACAAAGCAAGATTCTGTTTGGGTTATGACTCTAACGTTGGCACAAGCTTTTCCTACCAAGGATTTAGAAATTCAATTCGTAGGTTGTCGATGGAAGTTGGATATAAACAAGTGCAAAAATTAACTATAAAAATTTTTCATTCAAACTCTCAACTTCCATCCTTTTTTTACAGGGAATATGATATCATAATTTCAAGTTGCTGGCCTTCAAGTTATTCAAATTGATCTGGTACTTGCTTTCTTAGTGGAACAGACACTGCCTTCTTTATCCAGGTAGCAGTTTCAATGTAATAGATAGATATCCAAATCTTCAATAATCAGTCAAGACATATCAACCACCTCCATATAAATTGTGAATTTCTTGGTTTTGTCCACAAATTTTGGCTTCAAAATCACCAGAAAATCGGTTAGCTTTTTGGTATAAGAATTATTTCATTTTTGGAACTCTTATACATGGCAAGTTTGATTGTTAAAACATGTTTTTTAACACTGCTTTTCAAAATTTTACTTTTCCACATAGTCAAGTGAGGTTATGTCAAAGTTAGTGACAACACAAAATTTGCTAATCAAATTCATCATTCTCTGATCTGAAGGATCCTTCATATTCTAAAAATCTAATTAATTATGCGCATAAATAAAATTTTATTTTTGTTATATTTTTTTGTAATGAAATATGTGCTTTATTTAATAATTTTTTATTTCATAAAAATACTTGTTTTATTCATTATATAAAATACAAAAGATTACTTTTTAATAATAAAAATAAATTATTAGTTATTGGTATTTTCATATTAATATAAGTTTTTTAGTTAAAAATAAAAATAAAAACCCGATCCTTAATGTTATTTAAGTTTAAAGTGATACTTTTATAATCCAGAAGATGATATATTTTTAACAATAAACTCTCTATTTCATTTTTTTATTTTGAAAAATAGAGAGAAGCAGTTATAATTGAATTTATGAAAGATTGCGTTTTATGATTTACTAAATGACCAAAAGTAGTCACTATATGTAATATAAACTTTTAATGAAAGAGAGTATGTTTTTAGTAATAACCTTTTATTTTTTTTTCATTGAAAAATAAAGGAAAGTGCTTATAATTGAATTTAGTAAAGAGAATATTTAAGAAAAATTTATGAAAAGATGAAAAAAGGGTCTCATGCATTCTAAATACATAAAATATAGATAAAGAAATTATTTGAATAAAATATAATTTTTATGTTAATTGCTATAATTTAATTATCGGTAGGCTTGACATTGTAAGTTGAAGAGTTTGATCCAAATTATAGCCCATGAAAGATTTAAAAGAATTATTTGAAAAACAAATCTAGTAATGATATTATGGTAAATGATATAGAGATAAAACGGTTACTAAAAAAGTCTCTTGCTTAATACTTTATGACTAAAACTTTTTAATGAAATTAATTTTTATGTTAATTGATATAATTTAATTTTATCAATAAAAATAAAAACGGATCCAAACCATTAAATATAGGCAAGTTTTACATTTTAGGTTGTGGAGTTTGGCCCAATTATAATCCATGAAATATGCAAAAATATTATGTAAAAAACAAATATAATAAGAATATTTCCGTAAATTAATACAAAAATCAAAAGCAATACTATAAGGTCCGATTTACCTAATTAATAAAATTTGAAAGTAATGCCTCATTTTGTCACATCTTTCTCCTCCAATATTTAATTAGGTTCTTAATGTAAATGGAAGGACACTACAACAACACCAAGTTGCACGTTTACGCGCGTGTGTAAATCTATTTATAAATTATGAAGTTATTTTATTTTAAATAATAATAATAATAATAACTTAAAGCATAAAACATTTAAAATGAGAAAGTAAGAAAGTTCAAAAGAATTTGAAAAGGAAAAAACTTTTAAGAGATAATATAAATAGAAATAATAAGTTAAAAGGAAACTAAGAAATAAAATGACAGAAAAAATAAAAAAATTTAACAATGTAATTTGACTTTATTAAACCCGAAATCCTTATTAAGAAGTGAAAAGATTCAATGAGATTGCTTATTAAAATTCTATTTATGGGCATTGTAATCACATTCCTCCCACAAAAGGGCAAAATACAATGGGGCTTTTCCAATGCATCAACATCTCGTGTAGTCATCCGCCAAGACTTGCATGGGGTGAACCCTAAGGACTTTTACCTACTCAAGCCACTGCTGAAGAGAGCAAGTTTGGGGTTGAACAAGGAGCATAATCAACAACAAATGTAAATGTGAGGATGAACGGATCATGTTCAATTTTTTTTTTTAACCAAATTTTTTTTTAAAAAACACATAATTCAATCATTATATATATATATATATATACATACTTAATTTAACTCTTTCTTTCTATTAATTTTATATAATTTTTTGAAAAAGATACATCTAAAAAATCTATAACCAAACATCATGTGATGGGTGGAGGTGATCTCCACTTGCCTCCCAAAGCCATTTGGTGGGAATTTAGAAGCACCAATTAAAAGGCAAGTTGTAAGAAACTCTTGCACAAGAAAGCCTTTAAGCATCAAGACCAGCAACCCAAGCACTTCACTGGCAGGAATTTAAAACCTCATCTCGTGTTACTTTCTTATCAACTCATCGATAAAGAATTCAGAATTCAGTGCATGTACACCGAGTGCTTCAACTTTAGAACAAAGACTGTCAATGTGCAACCTTTAACACTAGATATTAAGGTGACCCTTGAGACAGTGAAGGTTTCTTTTGACCCTTGTTTGATCTGTCAGTATGCAAACTGCTTGTTGCCACTTGAGATCTACAAAATTCTAGTTTGTTTGGATGCAAATTTTATAGGGAAGGAAAGTTGTGTAATAATTTAAAAATGGTACCAAGTGAGAGGGAAAAAAGATATGAAATGATAGTATTTTGATGAATAGTATGTTTAGAAGTATAGAATTTGATAGAAAGAAAATAGAAAAATTAACAATCCAAACATAGTGCTGATTTTTGAGAAGACACTGCATTGCCTAAATCTGGAAGCAAAATCTATGGCGTTGTGGGAGCAGATTTTGAGGCTATGTTTGGATCCCATTTTTCAAGGATGAAAATTTAGGACAGAGATTTAGAAATAGTGCAAAAACTAAGAAAAAGATAGAAAAAGAGAAAGAGATAAAAAATAATATTTTAATATCTTATATATTTAAAATAAATGACTTAAATGGATACAATCGTGAAAAGTTCTTTTTAAGCTATTTTCAAAATTTTAAACAAGCATCTTTTTCCCGTGACAAACCTTTTTGTCTATATTAAAAATGACAAGCCACCTAACCTGGTGGAATCCTCTTGGTGAATGGCGTAAGCGGCTAACATTAATACTATTAATACTAATAAAAATTGCAAGCCCTATGCGTCTACATATTTATGAAAAAATTAATTAATTTCATCCGTTATAATCAAATATATCTTTTAAAATATTAATAATAAAAATAAAGTTATTTACAAATTGACGTAAAATATGAATATTATTTTATTCTGGGAGTTATCGAGCATAGTCCCAGACATTAGACGAACTCTGTCTTCATCTTAATTTATCCTGGAATTTTTTTAGTAAATAATAGAAGTAAATAAAAGAAAGAAATCCCTGTGAAGGATACAAAATTATAAACCAAAGAAATGGAGTACGCTTACAGATCAATACAGACCTCATTTGTCGCTCCCCAATTTACTTCTTCTTCGCGATTGATGATCACGACAACCACCAACACCTGCCCGCACCGGAAAAACCGACTACTCCGATGAATTCCAGGCAGCAGCTCCTCGACCTGCTAACGGCCCACATCTCTCTTTACCACTCTCGGACCCCCGCCCGGGACCCGAACCCGAGCGCCCGACCCGCCATAGTCCGATGGTTCTCCTCTCTTTCGGTGCACCAGCGCCGCGCCCACCTGACGGTCGTCGACGCGAACTTCGTGGCGATCCTCCTCCAGATGAAGGAAAAGCTGCTGTCGCAAGGCCCCGGCCGCTTCATCATCCTCCCCGACCTCCCCCAAAGTGACGATTCTGCCCTCCCCGCACTATGTTACCGGAAATCGGAGGGCCTGCTGTCGCGATTCTCCGAGTCCAATTGCGCCGAGCGCGCGATTCGCGAGTCTTTGGAGCTGTTTAGCTCGATGGAAGGGGAGAGGGACGCGAAAGGGAGCGGATTTCGTAGCCTTGATGCGATTTGTGTGGCCGAGGGTTTGGTGGAGGATGTGAGTAGGTTTGTCGAAGTTATGGACAAAATAACGAATGAGGAGTTTCTGAGGGGCGGAGAGGAGGGGGAGATGGCGGCGGAGTGGGTGGAGCTGGGGTGGTTGAAGGCCAAGGGGTATTATAGTTTGGAGGAGTTTGTTGTGAATAGAATGGAGGTTGCGTTGAGGTTGGCCTGGTTGAATAGTAGTGGTGGGAAGAAAAGGGGGGTGAAATTGAAGGAAAGGTTGACCGCTTCTGGTGTGGCGGCGAATTTGTTTTGGAGGAAGAAAGGGTGTGTGGATTGGTGGGAGAAGTTGGATGGTTCTGTGCGGAAGAAGGTGTATTGTACATACTTGGGAAAAGCTGCACGCTTACTGGTACTTTGGTTAAGAATTTGTTTTACTGTGTTTATTTCTATGTTGTTTTGTTCGATTTGTGCGGTATACAAGTGAAATGGACTTAGGGCCTACTAGAGCAGTGCTGAGGATATTAACACTGTCTTTCTATGTGGATTCACAAGGGAACTGTGTAATAAATTTCTGCAATTTTTGTTGACCTAATTAGTTGAATATGTGGTTTGATATCTTGTTATTGTAAATCTCAGATAGCTGATATGGTAAAGGGCAAAGTTTTCTTCGTGGATGATAAATTGTGGTGTTGTGCTGATCAGGATAAGCAGTTACTGAGATGCAATCCATCTTTATTTGGTAGACGAGATATTGCAACATTCAAATTAACAGATTCAAAAATTAAAGGAAACGCAAACCCTGCACAAGTTTCGGGAAATCGGTCTCCATTTGATTGCATTTTCAATAGTTTGTATATCCTTCAGGTTATTTCCACTCTCTTTTCGGTGGCTCGGTTTGGTGGATGTGATAAAGAGGCTCTGTTTTTCAGCTCGCTGGACCGTGTAAATAGCATTTCTGACATCTTAGTAAGAAAATTCCGTGAGTTACTCATGGTTATTTCGCTGGATTGCACAAAATTTGAGTTACTAGGAGAGGGTGGCACGAAACCCCATAAGATGAAACTGAATGAGAAACATGTTGCTAGTAACCGCAAGAAAAAGGGAAAGAACCACAATAAAAAGTCAAATCCCATTCCAAGACCTTGTGGAGATGACTCAAAACCTACTGTGCCTACTAAGGTATGTATTTGTTCCAAAATATGAATTTAGACATACCTTTTAAAGCTAGAAGACTTATTGTATTTCAAAGTCAATTGATTCCATTGATGTTACAGGGGAAAGGAGATGGAATCCTGTCTATCAGTAATGAAGATATTAGACAGACTAACAAGTTTGATTCTGAAGTTGCAAGAAAGGATCTTGGGAATTTGTTATCAGCAGATGCTGTGGTTATGATTGCTCTTACTTTTATATTGAAATTAATAGATACGAATGATAGCTACGGTTTCTAACTGATTGATCATCACCAGGAACCTGTTAAAGAAGCAAATAATGGAAAGTTACGAGCTGCACACAGGAAGAGTAGGAAAGAAAGAAAAAAGCTTAAAAGCTCTGGCTCCAATATTTCAGAGGTTGATAGTCGTCAATCAAGAAGCACTAGAATTTCCTCTGCTTCTGCTAGTTCTCAAGATGGACACTCCATGTCCCCTTCTGAAAATCCAAATGTTGAGAATTTGTCAAAACCTGATGTGATTCAAATTGACTGGCATGATGCCAATCCACATCTTTCTAGTAATTTTAGTACAGAGAGTGTTGCACAGCATGTAGAAAGTGGTTATTCTGCTGAAACTGATAGCCATCTCTCCTTGAAGAACCATCTAGACTTGGATAGTGCAGTCAAAGATGGCGCTGCAACTACTGGGGATGATTCTTTGAAATGTGATCTGGGTTCTAGTGCACTGGATATTGAACCTCTGGTTGAATATAATGGCTGCAATGGGGTAATTGGCTGTGGAATTCATGCAACAGGCTACTCAGCAAAACAAATGAATGATGCTGAACCAGAGGCAAAACCCTCTCTGGTACTGGAGCAGGGAAATCTTAGTTTCCTTAGAGTTGGGACCATAAGTTCACCAGCATACCTTTCTTATGAGTGGCCCAGTGTGGCTCCCATTCATCCAGCTAACAATACGTATCTCCCTCCTGCCACTGATAGATTGCATCTTGATGTTGGTTACAATTTGCAAAGTCATTTCAACCATTCCTTTTTGCAGACTTTACAAGTAAGAAATTCTCCCATTGACAATGCATATAATGGAGTTATATCTAGACCTTTGCCAATGAGTTTAGATTGGCCCCCTACAGTGCGTGGTGTCAATAGACTAGTTCCTTCGGTTACTTGCAATTATGATTCTGAGTTCATTTCAAGGCGGCAGTCCACTTTTCATCACGGCACTGCTCAAAGTGTGTATTGTGGTGCAGCTATTTCTGAGGATGAAAGGACAATATCTGGTGAACTGACGGACTTTCCTGATACTATGAATTCACAGGAGCTCATGGATGAGCATGAAAAGCACTGGATGTCTGAAGAAGAGTTGGAGCCACATGCATTTAGTGGGATGGACTATAATCAATATTTTGGTGGAGGTGTAATGTATTGGAACCCTTCCGATCATCCAGGTACCAGTTTCTCCCGCCCTCCTTCTCTTTGTTCAGATGATAGCTCCTGGGCTTGGAGAGAAGCAGATATGAATAGGGCTGTTGATGATATGGTCGCCTTCTCCTCCTCTTACAGTACAAATGGTTTGACCTCTCCATCTGCCACTTCTTTCTGCTCTCCGTTCGATCCTTTGGGTCCAGGGGCTCTTGGCTACGTTATG
This sequence comes from Avicennia marina, assembly GCA_019155195.1. Classification (NCBI taxonomy): domain Eukaryota; kingdom Viridiplantae; phylum Streptophyta; class Magnoliopsida; order Lamiales; family Acanthaceae; genus Avicennia; species Avicennia marina. The sequence goes on from CM032782.1 coordinate 9,959,651, forward strand.
CCTGGAAGTGAAATTAGCAGCAAGGTTCTGCATTCTTCCTCAACAATGACTGATCTTGGTGCAGAGGAGAGTGCCTCTGGATCTATGTCCAACATTTCTGGTGATGGAGAAGTGAAGACTGTGGATTCACTTCCATGCCCCGTCTTGAGGCCAATAATCATCCCAAATATGTCAAGGGAAAGATCAAGATCAGAGTTTAAGCGTGGTTACGATCATCATAAAAGCCCTTGTGTTCCTCCAAACAGACGGGAACATCCTCGGATTAAGAGGCCACCTTCTCCGGTAGTCCTCTGTGTTCCAAGTGCTCCTCGCCCGCCTCCACCCTCTCCTGTTAGTGATTCCAGAAAACATAGGGGTTTTCCTACTGTTCGATCTGGTAGCTCAAGCCCCAGGCACTGGGGTGTCAAAGGTTGGTTCCATGATGGAGTAAGTTTTGAGGAAGCTTGCATTCCCATGGAAGGGAGTGAAGTAGTTTGGCCTTCTTGGAGGAACAAAAGTCTTTCAGCTCGTCAGCTAACTCAGCCGTTAGCTGGAACATTGCTTCAGGATCGGCTTATTGCAATTTCGCAGTTAGCTCGTGACCAGGAACATGTATGTATTTCTTTTGAACACTATACTTCTACTTGTAATGCAGGCTTATGTTGCATTCCAAGTTTGCTTTCTAACTTCCTGTATTTCCTCAGCCAGATGTTACATTTCCTCTGCAACCACCTGAATCACAGAACAGTTCCACACACAAGACATGTTTGTCGCTAATGCATGATATTCTGCATGATGAAATTAACTCTTTCTGCAATCAGGTATATAGTGCCGGATAAGTGGCAATTGTTGCTTCAGAATTTTAAGTTGCTGAAACTTCTATTTTGTTTAGAAGATGAATATTATTAATGTTATTTTCCCAAGCTACTGATGCTTGTAATTATTTATAATGCATTAGGTTGCTGATGAGAACTTGGTCAGGAAGCCTTACATTAATTGGGCTGTCAAGCGTGTTGCACGCTCTCTCCAAGTCTTATGGCCGCGCTCTAGAACAAATATCTTTGGTTCTAATGCAACTGGCTTGTCTCTGCCAAGTAGTGATGTTGACCTTGTGGTTTGTCTTCCTCCTGTGAGGAATTTGGTGAGGATATATTTATTCTGGATGACCTTTTCTGTTTTCTTCAAAATATAAATTAGAAGATAGGAGTTATATGCAAATTACTTTTCAGGAACCTATTAAAGAAGCTGGGATCTTAGAGGGACGCAATGGCATCAAAGAAACTTGCCTTCAGGTAGGCAGGATGATGAAATTTTGGTTGTTTCTATTTTAACATTGAACTAATGTTGTATGTGCTGGTTTGTACGATAATATAGCCCCACCTTTCTGGCTTTAACTAGATCCAGATTATTGAGATTGATGATTCTGGCCTTTCTTGTTCCAGCATGCTGCCAGATATCTTGCAAACCAGGACTGGGTCAAAAGTGATTCTCTCAAGATTGTGGAAAATACTGCTGTAAGGCAACCAACAAGTTCATATATTCTTCTGTTTGGCTTTTATATCTGTCTCACAGCAACACCACCCCATCCCCCAAAATTTTTCATTGCTTTTAGATTCCCATCATAATGCTTGTGGTGGAAGTTCCTCATGATCTCATCTCTACTATGTCAAATGATCAAACACTTAAGGAAGAAACAGATCAGATAGCTTCTGAAGAAGGCAACCCATTTCAGACTGATGCAGCTAGTTCTGAGGGCAATACTTCACCAAAATGGAGTAAGATCAGGAGTAACATCGATGATGGATTCAAATCAGTTCGTCTTGACATTAGTTTCAAGTCCCCTACACACACTGGACTTAAGACAACAGGACTGGTAATTGTTTGTTGGGAAGTTTTGATAAATTGTTGCACAAATCCAGGTTGAATGCTATTCCGCTACTTGGATGCATAGATTTTTTGTGTTAGATCTCATCAATTTGAATTATTATGAATGTGTTTACGCTATCATCAAATATGTAGATTTTGTCATTCTCTTGTTCTGATGCAAGTCATTTTACAGGTTAAAGATCTTACTGAACGGTTTCCTGCTGTAACACCTCTTGCTTTGGTGCTGAAACAGTTCTTGGCTGACCGTAGCCTGGATCAGTCTTATTCTGGTGGTTTAAGCTCGTATTGCCTGGTAAGTTCCTGTTGCACAAATTGTGTGGAAAGGATGTTGTCTCTACTCAAGACTACTGCTTAATTATTGTAATATTGCTCATGTTTTGAAAATTGTTAAATTCTTTCGGTTCTAGTAAATGAAACTGAAATTTGGAACACATTAAAATGATAGCTGGAGATATTCTTGTGAATGATGAAGGACATTTTGTGACACTTTTGGCTCAAAATTGCATTTGATAACTTGTACAATGATTACCTAATATGAAAAACTTATGTTGGAGTAGTGTTGTGGGGAAAATGTAATAAGAGTAGAAAATAATAATTAACAAGAGTGACTTTCTGAACAAATACAACTCTACCAGTCTCTATTATTTTCTTGGACATCTGTAATTCATTTATATAAGGAATAGATTTAATTTGATTGGATAATCATATAAGATTAGGAGTATATGATATGTAATGATTCTGTTGATTGGTTTCTATTTTTATACCTTATTTCTTATCTATGAATACATGGTCATAGTAATGAACTTATAAGAGAGAATGAAGAGAGAAAAATATATTGGCACCTTTGGGGCATTTGTCCATGAATGTAAGCCTAAATGGCTGACCCGTGTAATTCTTGTCTTGTGTTTCACTGTCTCTCTGTTCTCTTCATTTGATTTTCAACATGGTATCAAAGTCGGTTTTGACCTGGGTGCAATTTTGGATTTTTCTCCTTTTTTCCCCCTAAGAGAGCAGTTGGTTTAAATGTGTGTTTCTACATCTTGGAGGCCAAGTTTGTTGTTACTGCCACTTGGGCTTTGTTTGGCTCCCTTAAATTAGTCACCTCTCCAAACACCATCAATCAGTCATTTTTCGGCCGATTGGTGCTTTTAGTTCAGAGTTTGGTATGCGGTGTAAAATTGGATCTTTACCCAAGTGAACAGAGGTTTTTAGGTCAGTTTTGTTGCCCTAAAGTGTACTTGAAATATTTGTTTTCTACTCACTTTGAGTTTAAACCTGTTTTGGTATTCATTCTATTCACTCTTGTTGGTGTTTTGAAAATGTGTGAGTTTGATCTTGTGTTTAATTTGTGGGGAGAGTTTGAGACCAAATCATATATGCTAGGATAGATTTGCTTTGATTAGATGCATTGAAATCATATCATTTCAGTAAGATTAGGAGGATTTGATATGAGATTCTGTTAATATGTTTCCAATTTTCATACTTTATCTTACCTAAAATCGGGGGTCATGGTAATGAATCTATTAGACATAATAAAGTGAGAACTGATTGAGCCATTAGGTGCGTTTTGCCATAAATGTAGGCTTAAATGGCTAAATAACGTAATTTTTGTCTGGCAAAATTGTCTCTCTTCACTCTGTTTGATTTTCAGCACTTACTAAATATTAGCTTTTATAATTCGATACAAGTCACCTAACCTATTTAAATTTTTGGAAGTACTACTGGTACAATGTTGAATTTCGACTTAGACTTAATTATTTAATTTGTCTGTTACTAAATTATGTTTTGTTAATTGTATAAAATGTGTATACTCGTCAGTTGTTTCATCAGCAAACCCCTAGCTTGTCTTGTTATCATTGTTATGTTAACCTCTTTGTGTGAACTTGCTGATCTTTTCCTGTTCCTCTTCATTTGATAGGTTTTATTGATCACACGTTTTCTGCAGCATGAGCATCATCATGGACGACCTATCAATCAAGTATGATTAGCGATAGTTATGCTTTGTTTACTGTACCAATAAATATTTGCATTTTAGCCCAATGGCTTTGTTTAATATCCAAAAGTTGGCATCACTCATTAGATCATGAATAGAATATCAAATCCCATCATGAAACCTGGTAACTACTGGACAGTATGGTTCTGGTCTTGGACTTGGAGGAGTTTTTACTCATAATTTTGAGTGGAAAAAATGTTTCCTATGCTGGCAGTAGGATTTCTGCAGTGTGGGTTATGGAAATATGAGATGAAAATAGGAAATGATTTACCAAAAACAATGAAGTTCCGAAATTTAGGATAACTATTTGTTTAAAGCATCATCTAATTTGTAATAGTTTACCTTGTACTCTTTGTTAATCTGGTAGCCAAATTTGATAAGTTGGTGGAGGGAGGGATTGTAGTGTGCTCCTTTCTTATGTGAAAGGCTAGTGTGTACTTTGTTATTGGTTCTTCATCTGCCATCCTTTTTTTTTTTTTCTGGTTTGTAAAATCCTGATAAAGGCCTTGTAAAGTTGGATTAACTTTTTCCTTGGTCTGCTTATGTAGGCAATAATTAATTGTGTCCGAATCCACATATGTGTCAAGTCATGTGAAAATTTGCTGTCTTCACTTATAAACGAGTATCATACGTTTCTACTGTGATCGTAGCAAGCACATATAGCCAATTTTTTATGCTGACTGAAACTATTATATCAATTTGGACTGCAAACTTGAACATATCCTGCAATTTTGTTTATAACATATCGATTATGAAGTTGAATATTGTTCATTCCAAATGTTATGTTTTGTAGAACTATGGAAGTCTCCTGATGGATTTTTTGTATTTCTTTGGGTAAGTAAAAGATTCTAACTAAATATTCTAGGAAGCTTTTTAATTTATTTGATCAAGATTTCACCTCCTCTAGTCAAGTCTGTGAATGGACTTTGATTCATTTGTTTTTCTGTTTCTTAACCCTTCATTTTGGGTTGATTGATTTTTGCTTAAAGGAATGTGTTTGACCCACGGCAAATGCGTATTTCAGTACAGGGAAGTGGTGTATATTTAAACCGTGAACGGGGTTGCAGGTAAAGAAAGAGTCTTTCTTTATTTGCGTTTTGTGAGCTTTGCCGTTTGTGTTTCCTTTTTGTTAACCAAATGCCATTTTTTGCAGCATTGACCCGCTTTGCATTGATGATCCTCTATTTTTGACAAATAATGTTGGGAGAAATTGTTTCCGCATTCATCAGTGTATCAAGGTCTGTTGCATTCTTACTTTGAGATTCCATTCATATAATATTATCTGTAGTTAAACAAACATCATCTAAGTTGTCCTCTGCCTAGTGGAGCCTTTTCTGTTTGCTGTAAGAAGTCCAATACTTTAGCGACCAAAAAACTTGTAACATGGTTCCCCAAATAGACCCTTGAATAATTAATAATTAACCCACCTGCTTTACTGAATTTTTATCTGTATGTTTTCATAATAAACCCTAATTTGAATATACAGAATTCAGATATTGAGCACTGATGCAATATCTTCTGCTGTAGCGGAGTGATCTTCTTGAGGCTTCTTGCTTAGATTTCCTTGTTGCATTCATTTTTCTTGCAAGCTTGCAATATCTAGTGCCAATAATATCTTTGATAGTAAATATGGTCTTTGATGTCATTTTATACAAGCTCAGGTCTTACAGGTTGAAAAATAAGTTACTATAATAGCAACTTTGTCTAGATGAAGAAACTATTTATTCATGCCCTTTTAATAATGATGGCATGGAGGTCAATCCCACCTCATGTTTTATTTTTAATGATTTATTATTTGATTTCCCTGAGCCTTGATCGTGCTTTAAGACTATGTTGTTTTAGCTATGGCTACTTAATCTAGGTGGAAGAAATTATGCGCACATGCTTTCATGTTTTCTTTTGTCTGCCTTTCAGCTACTGATTAGGTTTAAAATATTATTGTTTGATGCAGGCTTTTGCTGATGCTTATGCAATGCTGGAGAATGAGCTCGCATGCTTTCAAAATGATGATGACAGAGATGCCAAGCTTACCCATAAATTGCTTCCAAATTTGATTCCAAGCATTGGTCATTTGATAGGGCCCTAATATTGCTGGAGTGATTATATCTTTAAAAGGTATTTTCAGAACCTATCTTTCTGAATTGATGCCATGAATGCATAAAACCAGCAGAACACTACTCGACTTTTATTACTGCTTCCAATAGCCTCAAATCCTACTCCACCACTGGTGTACCTTCTGTTAGAATTACTAGAACCATCGGTATGCTTTCCTCATTAGTTGATGCCTAAGTTAATAAATATCGGAATATACATTTGATAGCAGAATATGATTAAGGACAGAAAACATTGTTTACAACCATCAATAAGAGACGAACATGTGAAAGACCAAGGACCAAAATTTTCACAGGCATACAAGATTATATTGGTCTTATGGTCTAACAGCCTCTTGCTTTCAAACAATGGAGGGTGCCTTCTTTTGGCTTGGTCTCAAATATTAATTTTAGGTTTCTTCACTGAATATGTTGACAAGGTTCCAAAAACAGCAACATTCAAATGTCAGTTAACAACAATTGCATAGTGGAAATGTCTGAAAGTAAGTGACAAAACATCCTGTAGTAAGCCACTAAGCATTGGACAAAAGCACCTCTAGTTATCAGGCAATGGCTCCACTGAATGTCATGCAAAAGTGTCCCAAACCATCGGATAGGATCAAATAAATAGTAAATAAAATACAAGCAATAAATATAGAGACACAAATTTAATGTGGTTTACCTTTGTGTATCACAAGGCAAGTTTTGATTCGAAGTATATGATTATGTTAATTTGTTACCATTGTTATTATCTATGTCTCACTTGTAAAGAGGTCATCATCATAACACCTCTGCGAGGGAGCATCAAATGAGGAAAGAATATATTTTGTGCCTTTTAGACATTTATATGTGGATGTAGACCTAAATAGCTAAATCACGTAATTCTTGTTTTTTACTTCATCATCTTTCTCTTCACCCTCAATTTTATTATTTCAAATTGATTTTGTCAATAGTTATTAAACACGCCTTTGACATCAGGTTTGAACCTCTCATCCTTTGGCATATGTACACAAGTTTTGTAGCCAAACACTGGCAAATGATCATAGGAAACATCCTTACCCGATCTCACTTTCTCCATAATATCATTCTGAAGAGAAACTTAGGGTAAAAGGTTCTTCAAGTAACTATCAAAATAACTTCAACCTAAAACTCCTTTACAATTTTGCATGTGAGGGTAGACATCTAACTCTTTCCATTGATGTCCTATTTATCTTCTCAGCTAATACATTCAACTGCGAAATCCTTGGAGGTTTTGCTTGATACTGAATTTCATGCTCTTTACAATAAGCATGAAATGACCCACTGTACGCGTCACCTTCTTGTTGGTTTGTCTCTCTGTCAAAGTTAAAGAACTGCATGAAAGCATCTAAGCACCTGGTCATTTGACTTCAGAAGGTATACCGGCATCTTTCGAGAATGTTTTTCAATGAAAGTTACAAAATATTAAGCACCACTGAGTTTAGCATTTGTCCACTGAAATCTGAATATATTAGATTTAACACGTTCTTCATTCTGGAAAGAAGGGAGTTTTTCAAATGAACTTGATCCAATCCTAGCACAGTCTTCCTAAGCTAAACAAGTGTCTGGCACCTGGTCGGTTGACTTCAAAAGGGATACTTGTTTTTTTAAAGAATAATCATTTGAAAGTTACGAAATATTGAGTACCATTGAGTGACTTTGGCATTGGTCTACAAAAATGTGAACGTATATGATTTAACACATTTTTCATTTTGGAAGGAGGGGAACTTTTGAAAGCAACTCTATTTTGCTTTCCCACTAAACAAGCGGCAAATTTCAAATGAACATGATCTAACATAAATTGCACATTCTTCTTGGCTGAACAAATATTCTTTTTTTACTTATATGGCTATCTTTCTCCACTTCATTCATGGCATCCTCAAAGGGCTTTGCTTGCATGATGTACAATTTCATGCACCCTTTTCTTTCGGCTACTGCAGTTGATCCTTTGGTGAGCTTCCTTTGCTATTAAAGAAGGAATTGCGAAAATCTTTGCCATCAAGTCTGCCCGTTGCAAAAAAAAAAAAAAATGCCTGTTGAAATAAAGTTAAGGTCAATGCTTGGAATGACATCTTTTGTAACTCTTTACTATTCTCTATTTTTGAACATGCGTCTCCCGTGCTTGCAACTTTTGAAATATTCTTATTTTTTTTCATCTTAATACCAAAATCTTCTGATATATGTGATAAAAATTCTTTTGGAGATGGTGCATGAATGGTGGCCCCACTATCAATCATCCAGTTGGTCTCATGGGTTGCAAGGTTGATGGTATCTTCTTTATAGATGAGGTAGAAATCACATCAGCAACACTTATTCGTCACTACTATTTTCGCCCCTTTGTTCTTATTCCGGTCATCTTTGAGCTTCCGGAAAAAGTTTCTTTATATGTCCTTTCTTCTTGACTTAATGACACTGCCTTAGGTATTATTTGTTCGATCTTCGTCTCTTATTCCTTGACTTTTGAACTTTGGATTGACTCCTTTGGAATTTGCGATAAGGACATCTTGCTGTGATGACGAAACACCTTATGATCCTTGTCTCTTTTTTCAATTCAAGACTCTACTTTTGACAAACTCCATACTAACAACACCATTTAGTGCAGAGTTTTGAGCGAATTTTTCAAAGTTTCTTATGACTATATTAAGGAAATCAATACTAAAAGAGTGAGTACTTTATCATCAAATTTTATGCCCATTCTTGACAACTGTTCCGTAATCCCCTGCAAATCATTTAAGTGGTTTGTCATCACCTTTTTGGTACTTTATTCGATCAGTTTTGTCAAATAAAACAATTTATTGTTGCCCTCCTTGGAAGTGTACAGGTTTTCTAATGTGTTTCACGGGATCACACATTAGTCTCATAACAAATGCAGTTGTGCACATTATTATTAACAAATTGTCAGATAAAACCAAACACCTGCTGTTCTCATTACAAATGTGGTTGTGCTCATCATCGACAGATTGTCAAATAACTCTTGCTCAATTTTCCATTCCTTGTCTTTCTTGCCATCCATCAGGTTTAGTTGTGCTACACGCTAAAAATGCATTTTTGCCACAAACAGGTGATTCCTTGTTTTGCTTTGACATATGAGAGTTCATGCCATTTAAGTTTATCATTTTGGTTGTCCTTGCCTCCCTGATCTGACTAATATCTAGTGTCAAATTTAATACCACTCATCACGTCTAATACCAGTTGTTTGGTCTATTAATCTCAAATATTAATTTTTGATCCTGTCACCGAACACCACCACAAGGTCTAAAAAGTTGACAAAACCCAATTGTCTGTTAACAACTATTACGCAGCGAATAAGTCCAGCAGTAAGTGATAGAACATCAAGCAAAAGAGCCTTTGATTGTCAGATAATAAAGCACTCAGTGTTGGGTAGCAAGTCCCCATCGGTCAAATATTTACCCTCAATAGAGCTCCTCTCTATTTTACTCACAAGATAATTTCTCTGTTTAAGAATATTTTAGAATATTTATTAGAACATTTGAAAATATTTAGTTTGATGTTTTGAATATTTGTTTATTATTTCATAGGGTTTTATATTTGGTATTTTTGTACAGGTGTGGCTATTCTTGCATAATAGAGTATGCTACAATTCTTTCAATCATTCTAACATGGTCTCAGGACAGGTATGATCTTATTTCTATGTGTATTCTCCCTTTTGAAGACAAAAAATTGTGGTTCTAATTTTTTCTGATGTTGGTTTTCTTAAAATGTTTTGTGTGCTCCTAGTGTCACGAGTAATCATGATTTCTGCTTATCTTTGGTTATCTGTTACAGATTATTATGACTTACCGTTGCAGCTATTGAATGTTACCTCTCTACTACTGTCTGCTACTGTTAAGTGCAATGTCTCTACTACTATTTGCTGTTTGCTATCGTTAAGCACAATCACTATCACTGTCTCCTATTGTTGAGTGTGACTCTTGCTCTAATATCCGACACAAACAACCATGATTTTCAGTATTACCTTCCTTACTAGCTCTCTTTTTGGTGTTTCTACCTTAGTGACTATCGACTGTACTGGTCATACCTCAAACTTAAGGTGGAGTGTTAGAGAATATTTTAGAATATTTGAAAATATTTAGTTAGATATTTTAAATATTTTTTACCTAGTATGATTTTAAAAATTTTTGTTTTTGATTTCATATAGTGTTATATTTGGTATTTTGTATTAGTTCGACTGTTTTTTAATAATGGAGTATGTTACAATTCTTTCAATCCTTCTAACACTCACAATTTTCTTCTCTCTTCACTCTGGCAATTTCTCCAAATAACCTCACTTGTCCTGAACTTTGCTTAACTTTATTATACACAAAATACTCGTCCATACTTTGCAAATGTCCAAGCTTTCACCTATATATATATATATATAGGCAATATTTAAAAGGCAACATTTGCCTCTATAGGCTAGAGTTGGAGGTTGGTGCTTCTTTTTAATTGGTCGCTTTAGGTGATCTCCAAACATAACAATTAAATTTTATTAATATGTTGCGTGAGCCTCACATTTTGGAGGAACCCATAACAAATTACTACCAACACAATTGGGGTAGCCTTCCACTTAGTCAAAATGTCGGGTCCTCGTAATATAATAATAAAGATAAGTTAGGTAGCCACCTAAAGCCATCAATTGAGAAGGAATATCTACTTTAATTGCTAGCCTATAAAAACAAGTGTTGTCTCCCAAATATTGCCTATAGATATGGGTAAAGTTTGGCCATTTAGAGTAAGTGTTTCATGTATAGTGAGATTGAGAGAAGCTTATGTCAAGTGAGGTCATTTAGAGAAAGTGTGAGGGAGAGCGGAAGATTGTGAGAAATTTTATCGAGTGAAATGGTGAAGTTTTGTTGGGATGTTTTGGGGAACACTTGTGTGATTGTTTTTGGTTGTATATCTGAAAAATTTTTAGGGAGTATTTTCTCTTGTGCTTCTACTGTTTCAAACAGTAAAACAATATCAGAACTTGCTTCATGGATGTAGTTTGTTCAAGAGTGAACCCACTTCAAATTTTATATTTTTATATTTATTGATTGAATTTTATTTACTGCTTTTATGCTTCCTTACTGACGTTCTGTGGCTTAGTTTTCAACATTTTTGTCGTGCAGTTATGGTTAATTGACATTTGGATTTTGTCAGCCGTTTGGACCTTGGTGTTCAATGAATGGGATTGAAAATTGATATTTGTTACCTTGGCCCAACATGAATGCGATAAATTAATCACCTTTATTTAGATTATATTTTTCTGAACCAAATAAATTGGTTTGATCATTTGATTTTCTCAGACTAATGATTAGGTTCAATACATGATTTGTGCTTTGTTTATTGGTATTCAGATCCATCTTCTTAAGCTAGATATTATTCTTCCAGGGCGTGCGCTTTGTTCGAAGACTAGATTATGGGCACAAGCCTACCTGGATAATATCATAACAAATACATGAACACCAATTTTTTTTTTTTTTTCTACTGCAAATAATTTTGGAGATTGTCTTTGTATCAACTGAACAAAGTTTAATCTTTCATGAAGTTTTTATAAGAAATAATGTTATCAGAAAAACTTGTTTGATATTATCAAAGTACAAGTCTTAAATAAATATTAGGACTTTAGGAATGAATTGGTTAGGCTTCTTGTTTGGTGACGATGACTTGTTATGAACTGGGTGTAATTTTTCATCCCCGTTACTTTTTCCCTCAGGACTCATGCACGGTTTGCCAGTTCATGTTAATTGCTCGACCCAAGCTTGCATCCTAGAGAATTTGAAAGATCAGCCAATGAGAAGAAATTTCTGTTGGTTTTTGGCTTCTCCAGCTTGGGAATGCACCTTGTGTTGAAGAAATTGGTATGCTGTTTGAGTGCCCTAATGGTTTGCAGCCTCCCTAATTGATTTTCACGGTCCAGATTAGCAGCATACAGAGTAATGACTCCCATACCCTGTATGATATTCACAATCAATAATATGCCTTTACTACTTCTGCCAAAGATATTTAGTTTGTTCGGCTTGCAGCGATCACATTGGCTGACATAGACAATGTGCGTTTAGACTGCAGAATTGATGCTCAGTCTCTTGGCGGCTTTATCCTACTGCATCCAAACCTTTCCTTTGATGATGGTAATGACTTCCAATTTCATCGTAATAAATGCATGACCCAAGGAAAAAGGGAGTTGATGCCCGGTCCAATCAAGCAAAGCTATGATGATGAGCAAATGGAGGTCGCTCCAAAGCCCAATATGACATTGCGTATTTGCTCAAATTTGTGCTGCTTGCTCCATGCTCTGTTTCTGAATATGCACACGGATGCTTTGATAGGAGCGGACCTTGGCACCTGTTTACCCCCTCTAAAGTCTACATTGCAAGGTTAGAGATTATATCTGCATAACGGGGAATATATACAGTTAGCGTTTGGAATGTGAGGTTTGTCAGAAGAGGCTGTCACTTTAAATTTGACTTGAGATTCGCACAGCACCCCGCTGTAAATTGTATTTCTATTTTTGCAGTGTTGTTTGTTTAGAGCATGCTTGCAATGCTGACTCTTCATGGTCTGGGCTTTATAATAAATTAGAATTAATTACACTGACCTTATCTATTTAAATTATACTCTCTCTCTCTCTCTCTCTCTCTCTCTGAAAGAAATACAAAGGCCTTCACAGGTTGCCAACAGAGGAATGAGGTACTTTTGACCTCCCATTTGAGAAGGGCTTCACCGTTGCCCCACACATTCCCCCCCTAATTTTCCTGTGATGTTAACTGACTGACTGGATGGAGTATGCTATGGTCTCAAGTGGATATGCAGAAATTAGTGGATTTCCAATTTCCAATATCATGAGAACACATTCAGTTCCCCCAATGAACATGCTTATAGCTTATCAGTCTGGCTACTATATTCTGTGCAGAAATTGACTTCCTTGGGTGGGCCTCTCCTAAGCTTGTTCTGGGGTTCCACCTGCTTGGGCACAGCAAGCTCTTGTACCACTTACTGAAAATGATTCGACCTTAGCATCACCATCAATTCACATCTTTCCAATGTCCTGGAGGCCCCTCAATGTTTGACATGATTTCGAAAAAATTAAGAGATGCTCGAGTTTAGACTAATCTGGTGCCAGACTGCAAGCCAACAAATTCCACATATGTGCGAGTATTAATTAAATGGGTTATGGATGTTCGTTGCTAAATGCAACATAGAATGAGATAATAATTAATTAATTGCCTAAGTATCGTGTGTTGGGGAGCCTCAATAGATGTTATATGTTCTGTCATGCTGGCGTGTATACTCTTTGTCCCATGATGTACAGTCAACATAACATTGTTCTATATTAGGTGTATATTTCAATTGAGTTGCTCGACTCAACTCGATCAAAGCTCGACTCGAAATATTACTCAAATTGAGCTCGAATATTTCGTGAGGATATTCAAGCATTTTGTGGGGATACTCGAGCTCGATTTCTGATTTTAATTTTTTTTTACAATTTTTGCCTAACAGGCTCTAAGTCTCACAGTGCAGCCTTGCCAAACACGCCCTAAGTCTCACTTCTCAAGCTTGATAAACTCGTTCGAGTTGTATAGTTTCTCAAGCTCGAATAAAAACTATACAAGATTACTACTCGAATTCGACTCGATTCGATTACATTCCTATTTTATATTCTTACAGATTAGACACATGGAGATGGTGCATCAGAGCAAACAAGTCACATATAATACATGGACAGTTGACTGTATTCAATATATCTATTCAATATATCTATCGTATAATAAAGAAAGCAGGTTTTTTGGCTGTATAAAGTAAATTTTTATATTAATTTCATTTATTTTTCTATTATTTTCTCTCTTTTCATTTAACTTATGTTTATGTTATATTCTTTTGATCTATATTCATTTTTTTATTTTAAATATTTGCACAATGAAAAAAAGTCTCATTTTTATATTTTTATATTTTCTCTTTTCTTTCAACTTATTATTTTATTAGTGTTTTCTATTAATTTTTTTCTCTTCTTTTCAAATTCTTTTAGTGTTTCTTTATTTTTATCTTAAATACTCTTTATACTTCTAATTTTAAATAATTTGGTTTTTATTGATTATAAAATGCCAATTTTATAATTTATAAATAAATTTACACACACATAAAGTGTAAAACTTTTTCTTATCAAAAGAATTGGTAACATACTGTAATCCCAATTGCCAACTCACCAACTTCATAATAAAAATGAAACAAATTCATCATCTTCCATAAAATCGAAAAAAAGCTAATGTGAAGAAAATAACTCTAGTAAATCACACATAACAGAAAGACTAAAAGTGAATCCGATAACACAAAAGTATGTTCTTCCAAAAGGGGGTTTTTTAAATTAAATATTCTTGTCTATTTCCTAGCTTTCAAAATGACCCGTTTTGGGTGGGTTTTTTCAAAATAACTCATTTTGTCGTTTGAAGGATGTAATCTAGTGAATCTGCAGTTCAAAATGATAGAATCGGTTATTAATTTAAAAACAAGTGGCAGTGTAATCATTTCAAACAAGGGCTAGCAAATTTTGTTGTACATTGGGTTTTTTTTTTCCATTTTGTGATTAAGCTTTTTGGTTGTTTAAGGCCTAGGCTTTTTGAGTTTTGTGATTAAGGCTTTTGCATTGTTGAATTAAGGTTTATTGTTATGGTGTTGAAATTAGAGTTTTATGATTATGGTTTTGGTAAGAAGTTTTTATAAAAGTGTTGAAAAATCATGAGGCAATTGGTTTGGATAGTTCACAGCATATTAAATTAAGTTTTGGCAATTGTAAATTATGAATGAGTAGTAATATTAAAATGAGAAAAGGTGAGAATGGATGTTTGTTCAAATGAAAAGATTTGTAAATAAAGAAAGAACTTACATGCTACTAAGTAACTGTGAATCACTTAATGTAGTGACATAATTTAGTAATTTTATGATATAAAAAGGTAAGGATAACTAACAATGAATTAATACATGTGCCTAAGTCATAATATTTTACACTACATATGGGCCTTTAGTACCACATCTTGTTGCCTAACTATGTTGGTGGGGCTCACTGTCCCTATGGTGTTGATTCATCTACATAATCCCTAACTTGTGGCCTCATGATGCATGTCAATATTTGAGCCACTATCATGGTTATGGGACGCTCCAAGCTCATATAATGTTGGTGTGGAGAACACGTTGGCGTGGGGTATAGAGGACACGCTATACGACTGGAAGAATCCATGGCTTGCATTGCACTACATCAGTGAGGTATTTCTCTAACCCAAGTGTAAATTTGGTTGCATGTAGGGGTACTAGACAAAATGAGATAATAATTAGTTAATTGTGTAGCTATCGTGTGTTGGAGAGCCTCAGTAGATGTTACATGCTCATTATGCTTACGTGTATACTCTTCATCCCTTGATGTAGAGCCAACATCAACAATCATTGTAACATTGTTCTATATTCTTACAGACTTGTGATAAGTTGATCAGACACATAGCAAACAAGTCACATAGAATGCACGGACGTTGAATGTATTCAATATACCTATCTATATTATGTTGGTTGCTAAATACAAACAAAATAAGATAATAATTATGTAATTGCTTGGGCTACTGTCATGGTTATGGGACGTTCTAAGCTCATATAGTGTTGGTGTGGAGAACATGTTGGCATAGGCTATGAAATACATAATACAAGACCAAAAGAATCCATACCCTACATTGCACTACATTAGTGATGCATGCCCCTAAGTGTAAATTTTGTTGCATGTAAGGGCACTGGACTTAAGATGAATCAATCCTAATGGTGTGTATGGACACTGCATCTATGTGTCTGATGGTGCTGGTACGTAGTAGTCAGCTGCATACCTAATTCTTGTCGATGCAGTCGTGTTAAACACATCTATAAATATTAAAGTGTGTGAAGGCCTAAGCACATTTGGATAATGAGAATAGCATGATGGGCCATGCATTTAATGTGAGCTAGGAGTAGAGATAATGCAGCTAGCAATGCACCTGCAATTTAGGTGTATGGTTGGAAATTTGAGTCAATTACTGAAATGCAATGCTTTCAGTTTGTCCAAACATGGCTACATCATAGTCACCCGCACGCATTTGTTGGGCTTGCAACAAAATGTAGAAGTTTATGAGTATCACACATTATGCAATTTTTTATGTAAAGCAATAAAATAGTGCATACCATATATGTGAATACTCTAGTGTTACCTAATTTGTATCCTAAATGCACGTATACAATTGTAGGACTAATAAATCGTTAAGTCATCTGATGATGTAATTTGACATATCTTTCATTAATGCAAGCCAGAGATACTGATGTACATCAAACTAAAGCACCTAAGATAGATCGGTCAATTGGTCCACATAAATCTGACGATGCTCCGCCCAACTCTTATTCTACCCTATATGTTGATAAGTGTTATGCAGCCCATCTAATACCATATCTGGATTCATTGGTATATGCTGCACCATGCTAAACTGTATGAGCACTCTTTTTGAATGATGTATCTCTACTATCTTGTAGAATATCAGCAAAACTAAGTATGCCCTTCTATTGCATGACATATTATCAAATAATGATGCAAAGTTATCATCACTATAAGGCTACCATGGAAACTACATGATCAAAGAAGCACTATGTTACTATACTGTATTCATGACATCATAACTTAGAGAAGACATTGATGTACTAATGCATACATGGCTCTGTGCCTCGACATTTAGACTATCACAAATGATGTGGACGAACTAGGCAATAGCCGGCATCAGTGACATATTACAATAAAAAATTGAAATGAATATACTTATATAGCGAAATTTTGATGTCATATACACCATACGAGGCTGCATGAAGCACTTTACCATTAAATATCTGCAATAGTCAGTGTCTTAAATATCTGCAATAGTCAGTGTCCCTCCAATTGTGGCCTAAGCATGGACACAATCTATATATCTTGGCTGCGCCTATATTTAGACCGAACATTGTCGAATATCAACAACAAAGACTAGTGTAATGCATGGGGGACTTAACACATAAAATGATTGAGGTTTACTTGAAGCTGCTTGACCAGCTCAAACATGGTCTCTTGACCTTGCATCCAAGTTGAGCAATGCGCTCGACATAAGTGTGCTAACACAACATTACCCCATCTATACTCTCTTACTTAGTGAAGGTCCTCAAGTTTCTATACATATAGTTTGAGTTGATTCTCAAAAGAACTGGGCATCATCGTACATACTAACAACAATATGGCACATCCTTATGTACGTTGTAAGACGTTTTCTTAAATGCTCCTCGCGTACAATAGGTGTTACGCCAAGTGATTGTACAGGTCAAGAATTAAAATAGTAGATCCATTGAATCAATGCAAGGCTAGTGAAGAGCCCAAGTAAACCCAACAGTATGCTTGCTACTCCTTCTCACAATGGATATCAACCTTCATCACTACTCACCATTGATAGGCAACTGCAATATAATTACTACATCTTGAAGGATAGTGGTGGCCTCACTAGGCACCAAGTGAAATGTGTCTCTTGGTGCCTTTTTTCAATCATGATTGTCACCAAATATCAGTCTAAAAAGTGGCCACACTTGTAAATGTCATAGAAACCAGTACGATGCAATATAGCAACTACTCTATCATCCAGTAAATTAAGTTGTGATAGACACCTATCAAGATTGTGGGGCTAAAAAAATATCCAAGTCTGCCACCCACACTTGCTTTGATATGTGAATGTGTTGCAAGACTAGCATACTATGTGATCAACAAGCCCAAGGTCTATTATCGACGTCTTGCAACATGTCATATGGAAACACTAAACTTATTACATGCAAAATTATTTATGATCCATGTCAATATTGTGATACAAATTATTTACACTTAAAAAAGCAAAGTGATAAATTAAATGATAGAAATGACAATATAATTGTTTCATCTTAAATTTAGCAAGCAAACGTTTCTTAAATAATGGTTTTAAATTTGAAAAATATATGAAACAACATAAATATATGAAACAACATACATATTAACTTGTCACATCTGTAACTATAACTCAAATGTCGTGATTACAACAAAGTCAATTACAACAACAATGAAAAGTTTAGTACATTGACAATCATCTCTGAAAATTAATGCCACAACTTGAAAATTTCTTTGTCCACTAATGATCATGTGAGGGGTAAGATTTGCTAGTCAACTTCAATCACCATAGCAATCAACAACTTGTGATTGTATACAAATGAATTCCGTCAATACTGATGACCAAGTGACGATGCCTGTACTCATCTATACATGGTTCAAATGCCTAGAAGACATTGTGCAACATTGTAATTACGAGTGTGTTGGTATCCCTTTGTCACCACTCTACTATCGCACTGGGGGTTCCATCCTTGCAATGCAATCACGTAAGTAGTCAACTTCTTCACAAACTCCTTCTATGTGTCATATACTTTCTCCACGACCCACTTCAAGCCATGCCTTGCTTTTGTGTACCTAATCTCTAAACCATTCTTCTCTTTTACAATGCGAATTGCAAACTTTATTGAATAAGCAAATTTAAGGTGTAATCCCCCAAAATTTTGAGTCTATGATAGAAATTTCTACAAAATATTATCAGAAATTTTAGTGGAGGATTTAAATGATAATTTCTTGGTTTTATTATTAAACATTCATGTAAAATATTATGGAAATATTAATGCATGTTTGGAAAGGAATAAGCATGAAGTTATGCTAGTCAAACCTTATCAAAATTGAGACATTGATAAAGAACAATTACTGTGCTTAAGAGGGACTAAAATTTAGAGGTTGATTCTTGCTTGGAAGTTTGAAGAAATTTGTGTGAAAATTGGGTGGCCTATTATGCCCTAGTATAAATATATGGCCTAAAACCTAAAGGAATGAATATTTTCCCATCCAAAATCTAAAGAAAGTGTCCAAAGAGAAGGGGAAAAGAGGAAGGAATGATTTTAAGGCCAAACGTGCCGGACCCAAGGTGAGTTTTTCAGTCCAAACTCCATAGAAATCGTGCATGTCTTTAGGAATTTTACACATGTAGGCACATGAAGCATGAATTTTTGTTGAAGACACATGTATTCAACCTAAGACCTCATATTGAGGGCATGCCAGTCAAATTATGCATAGTAAATTAGAATAAAATTTGGGTTTGGGAAAATATGATCACTTTGATGAAGTCATGGATTTCTTTTGGATAATAGCAAAAAACTTGTAAAGATTGAAATTTTACATTTGAAATATGGTTTAAAAGGTCTTAAAAACCCATAGAACACGATTATGTATCAAGTAGATCGATTAAAATTGAGTAAAAATAAGTTTGGAACCAAACAGAACCTTAATGCACATGCAGACTTGTCCTACAATCACCTCTTTGGTTGTGAGACTCTGTCTCGTAGTTGCAAAGAGTTGACCCAAAAGTGCAAAGTGGGACTGCGGCTTGAGATAGTGCACACTGCAGTTGCTGTCATGGTCATGGGTCTTGACTTCGCGGTCGCGATGAAGTGAGTCATGTTTTCAGGGTCGCAATACTTGGAAAATGAGTAAAAAAAACATTTTGTGCTTTTAAAGCCAAAATTTAACCATGTTTAGGTTTAAACCCGCTAGCATAGTTGAGGTTAAAGCTTGACAAGATGTAGAAAATGTCACATAATGGAACTTAGGTAGGAAAACCAAATTTATAGGTAGTGTGGAATTGGAAAAAGAACTAATGTGAGACATGTAGGATGCGTCAAAAACTTAAGAATAAAATTGTCCATTAAGTTGGGAATTGAATAAAATTTGTTCTGACTGAATAGAAACTCAAGAAACGTTAGCTAGTGAGATTTCTGAGGAACAAAGCTAAATATAAGGAAATGGATGTATCTTGCCAAATTTTATAAATCCTTTCAAAAATTGATTTTCAATACAAAATGAAATTCTACTGCATATAAAATGCTTCGCAAATATTCTTGAATTTTGAATGCTGAAATTTTAGCATGAGTATTTCTGTTGAAATTAAGGTGTTTTGATGCTCTGAAAGTTCGATGTGAGTATTTACGAAACTATTCTGAATTGATTTTAATATCAATGATATTTGTGACTAAATGATAAAAAAAAAAAATATATATATATATATATATATGCTGCTCATGTGTGATTCTGACGATAGTGTGAGAATGAGTTTCAACCCTATTAATTGGGTAATAGATCAATAAGAATAGAAGTATTGAGACCAGTAGTGAGCAATATTGATACATGACCCAACAATTAAGAGTATAGATTGAGATCTATCAAATTAGAGTTGAAGTATTGTGATTCACGATAGATGAAACTGATAATTCACATAATCCTTTCTAGTTGAGTGTGTAGACTAAGACTCTAACCATTAGAAATGGTATATAAAGTTCGTAACTCGTTGAATAGGGAAATGAATATGTGTTGTGTTAAATTGTTTTGAATAATAAGATATGTTGTGGTATTTTTGCTCAGCTTTAAAATGTATTTTATGTCAGAATTTTTTTTTTATTTCTCACATCCTATAAATGTAAAAGGGAGATGACTTCATTTATTAAGGACTTGTCACTCACGTCTTCTTTCACATCTCTTTGGTAAAAACTACTAGACAAAGTGATTGCACGTGGAAATGCTAGAGACAAGAGCCTATTCCTAGGTGGAAACCGCCTGCCACAAGGGGTAACGCCCCCACGAAGGCATTTGAGGGAATTTAATGCTCCTATGGCACTAAATGCTTCTAAGCTTGACATTGTGTTTGCTTGCAGGGCTCATGATAAGAAAAAGAAAAGAAAATGGACTAATGATTAATTTTATGATTTGGTTGATAAAAAAGGCGAAGGAAAAAATGTTTTTCAGATAAATAAAATTTATTTTCTCGTAAAATGGTGAAAATATTACTTTAAATCTGTTATTTATTAAAACATGTATTATTTTTATTTTTTGTTTACTCTCATATACTTATTTTTCTCAACAATCAACAAAATCTAAAATTTGTATTTTTTATATTTTAATTTTTTTTTGAAAATCATCAAATCAAATAATGCATGGATTTTTGAATTTTTAATATTTTCTTTTCTTTTTTCCTAATAATTTTTTTTTATAATTTTAAACCAAACAAAGTGCAGACAATACGGCATTTCTACGTAAATAAATTAAATTATCGCTTTGAATGTGAAGAGTATTGCTATTTGTAAATATCTTTTAATAACTGTGGTAGGTTTTTTTTGTTTAAATCATTTAGTTAATAAAATAAAGTTTGTTCAATTTATTAATTAAAAACATTTAAACTGTCACATTTTTGTGTATTTGATTTATTTATTACTATCTTATTGTATATACGTATAACAGAAATAATTCAGGCTGCGTTAAAGCTTGATTTCAAAATGCTATTCTTTTGATCCAAATTTATTTTTGTGAAAAAAAAGTACCATTAAAAAGGAAATTAATTGACTGTCCCTATTTCCCACCTCTAAGTTTGAATTGATGGCATCCCTGTTTTAAAATAAAAAATTGTGGTCGAAAAGTTATCCCCCATTTGGGGGGTCCCACAACATTTCCATAAGTCATATTTAATCAATTTTTTATCGAGAATCTAAGGAGATTCCTAGGAATTATGCTCTCTCAAATCCTCAGTCCCATCTCATAATATTACTATTATATTCAATCAGAAGTTATATCCTACCAAATTCTTGAATGCAGTTACCACCCATGACCCATTCCAAGTTAAATAGTCATACTTGGGACTTTTGCAAGGGAAGTTAAGGTTATGTTTGTTTTGGTTGATAGTACGTTTTTAAGTGTATTTTTAAAAGTAAAAAAGAGATAAAATTTAAAAAGTATAGTGATTAAAGTATGTATTTTTTAGGAGTGAAACAAAATAAACATAGCCTAAATGACACAAAAATTTTATAGTTGTTTTCAAATTATGGACAACAAAAACGTACATTTAATTATGATATTTTTTAAATTTTATCTCTTTCATTCTTATATTTTTATACAATTTTTAAGACAAAAAGACCTAAAAATATGTACTAAAATTTGAGAGCAAACAAAGCCACATGATGATTTTGTTAAGAAATAACTCGCATAAACGTTTTGCCCCTTTTTTTTTTTTATTACATTATCCAAATGGGTTCATATTGATGTTATCCAAATGTTACACTTGCATCAATATTAAGAGACTAATCTAAACAAATGATCAACTTAATTGCTGCTACTAAAAGAACTCAAATATGCGATTGGACTCCCACTTAATTTCACATCTTTAGAGAATTTTTTCTTGAAATTTATTTCATGTACTTATATCTTTGATAATATTTTCCAAAAATACTCTTTTCACTATTTTTCATTTTCATTTTCTTTCGAAGTTCTTACTTTTCTCTCTCTTATTTTTGACCATAAAATTATTATTTATATATGCACCATAAAATTATTTTTTATATTTGCACTTCGCATCAACGCGTCAATCCACAAATAACAATGTATCAATAATAGTGTTTTATATCACAAACACAGTCTTATTACATATATAGCATCTACATATTTATGATCTAAAAATTATTCGTATCTTATTTTTTTTCTCATTTGTTCTTAAAAAAAAAAAATCCCTAAAACAAATTGCCCACAGCCCAAGTTCATTTCTTTGATATAACCCCACCTCCAAATTTTTTAATAAATTTATTTTTATGCATACATGTATATATGACCAGAAAAGTCAATCAGCTGTCCTGTTTGGTCACTCGCATGACCAACCCAAAGCGAATATGCTGTGAGAATTCCCTTAGCTCCTAGTGCCCTCTTTATACCTTTTCCTTCTAATTGCCATTGCATTACGCCAAGCATATGCTACCTAAATATTCTATCTTCCCTCGCCCCATAAAACCACCTTTGCCCCCTCCATTCTTCTTACAACTCTTGATCACTTGCTGTGTTTCATGAAATCACTCACACTCCAAACTTCATTAACTAGATCAACAAGAAAAGTGTGACAGCACATCATGAAATTTGGGAAAAGACTGAAACAACAAATAGAGCAGAGCTTGCCTGAATGGAGCGACAAGTTCTTGTCCTACAAGGAGTTGAAGAAGCTGGTGAGGCTGATCTCGTTGGCTCCGCCGCCGCCGTTGGACGGATCGATGGAGTGCAGCAAGGCGGAGGCCGAGTTTATGTACCTCTTGAATCATGAGATCGAGAAATTCAACTTGTTCTTCGTGGAACAAGAAGAGGACTTCATCATTCTGCATAAGGTTAGTGTTGTCTTTTCCTGAATTTGATGGCTCGATTTGTGATGAAGTAGTACTAAGTTTGTTGTAAGAGGGAAGCCTTGTGTGAAGGTATGATGAGAGGCAATGGGCTATGGGATGTGATAATAGTGATTGGTGGAGGCTTGTATGGTTTCTTTATCACTTAATGAAATTTCTATCTTTTGTGTGTTTATGTGTCATGTGATACATGTGGTAGTTTCCGACCAAATTAAGGTTTTTGAAGTATAGGTTTGAATGGGTGAAAACTTAAAAATTAACGTTGTCGAGGATAAAAATGTCAAATGAAAACTGACAGTGCAGACTAAATCAAATTTTTTGGGTATAAATTTGAATTGTTGAGAAATTAAAAATTCATGTTGTCAAGGATAATACTATTAAACTCCCAGAGTTAAGGCGAAAATTGCACGTGTTACACCAAGAAAATTTTCGATTAAATTAGGGTTTTTAAGGTATCAATTTGAATTGGGGAGAAATTAAAAAATTAAATGTTTCATAACATAAACGGCAAGACCTTATAGTTAGGGTAAAATTACAATTTTGCCCTTGATCAAGTCTAAAGATTTGGTGTAGGAATTGCAAGAGAGGGTGGAGGAAGTGATGAATAAGTGGGGCCCCAACGGGACTCAATCATCAGAAAAGCAATACAAAGAGGAGATGGCAAAGACTAGAAAAGATATTGTCAATTTCCATGGTGAGATGGTCCTTCTAATGAACTACAGCAATATTAATTACACGGGTATGTACATCTCAACCCCCTATTTATGAATGCAATTTACTTACATATCAAGATAATCTAAAAATAAAAAAAATTATCATCGATGCTTTGGGTTTATATATTTATTTATTAGTGATGGCGATCTCAAACATAGCCCACGGAGTAATTTATTTGAATCTATTAGTTTTTGTGAACTTCAGAAGGTTCTTTGCACCATTGGGAAAAGTGCAAATTTTAGGTCTCAATGAAATTTTAGTGCTTGGCCAAGGTTTTAGTACAAAGGCTTGTAAAATTTCAAAGATTATTGTAAAACATCTTATTATATGTAGTTCCATTTCAATTGATAATAATATGTAGATAAGCTTAATTATATTTTATCAGTAACATCATAGTGTCTTTTCCTTAGTCATTGTTTCACTCTAAAAAAACTATAATCACTTATATTTACAAAAGCCAACAAATATATTATAAGCTAGTTAATTAATATTATCTGATCCAAATGCTTTCACATTTATTTTTAAAATAAAATATATGGGATTATCAAATAGAAATGAATGGCATTATCACTATTAATCTCTATGTGGATGATCTTATTTGTCATCTGTAGGTTTGGCTAAGATACTAAAGAAGTATGACAAGAGAACAGGTGGAGTTCTAAGGCAGCCCTTCATCCAGAAAGTCTTGCAACAGCCATTCTTCACTACTGATCTCATCTCAAAGCTTGTCAAGGAGTGTGAAACCACCGTGGACTCGGTGCTGCCGCCATCCGACACCACCGCCGTGACACTCCACAAGGCGGCGCCGGTGTCCATGCCGGGAGAGGGCATATTCAGGAACACTGTGGCTGCCCTTCTAATCATGCATGAGATCAGAAGAGGCAGCTCTACTTACAGCCATTTCTCTCTGCCACCCCTCAACTTGCCTGATTTTGAACTCATTCAGTCATTGCAAGTTGTTTCTCCCATACAGATTCCATGAATCATAGTTAATTGTGTGACTTATTATTTTAGGATATATTATAAAGGAAAATTTTCTAATGTGATTTAGTGGAGAGCCATACAATTATTCAAATTATACCACGTTGGTGGTGAGTTTTCTAGTTTGCTGGTGTGTTCAAATTATAAAATCAGTGAAAAATTTTTCAAATCAGATTTGTTGAAAGCCTTGAATTTTGTGGACTAACTCGAGTTACAATCCGACCCGTTATTTTTGGAGCTGAAATCAAAATGAAAAATTCTTATGGCCTGATCCCAAAGCCCATCATAGGCCTTGTTTGGAGGGGCTATTGGCCAACTTGCTTTTATTAGGTTATGTACAAATAGGTGGTTTTGAATTTCATTTAAAAGCCTCTACATTAGTTTTTCTCAAGAAATAAATGTTTGTCTCGGTTTTTAAGGGTGTAATTTTTCAAAAATATGTAAAAGTAAAATAGAAAAAGAAATAAATTTTAAAAAGTGTAATGATTGAAGTGTGCATATTTTTTTGATTAAAAATAAAGCAAACATGGGGGTTTTAATTTTCTCTATTCAGGCACATAGGCTAGATTGGCCAAATCATGTAAATCTCTTATGATTTTTTATTTTTCTTATATATTTATTATTATTGGCATTGCTATTGCACTAGTATTGCAACTTATGGCTTTAGCAACAAACCTTAAAAGTGTTATCACGCGTTATAGGTCATCTGGACAACAAAGACAGCTTCCACTTTGATTGGCAAAATATATATATATATATATATATATATATATATATACTTATTAAAACGAAATTAAAACCAATCCAAGGTTATCATCTTATCTTGAAGCCCGCATATTAAATCTTCTGAAAACTGCCCAAATTCGTAGTCCTTTCAGGTGAAATCTTGAATCCCAAATCGGTGGAATGTGTGTTGGTGAGTTAAGTATCCATACTTAGCACTTCCTTCAATAATTTCTGTTTGGTCTCCTTGGAGACAAAAACTAAATTTATCCTCCTTGTGGGGTTACAATCATTTAATTAATCAAGCCCCTAATTCGTATTTATCAAATCAAATCCCATTTTGATTGTATCTGATATGATTTCATTCACTGGTTTAAAATTATGGGTTTTGTGACATTATCAATTCAACTGATGTGCAGTGGCTGGTTTCTTGGGATGTTGAGAAGAGAATGGTCTTTGGCCCTTTGATCCTAGTTGGGATGTGTGTGTGTGTGTGTGTGTTCAATAAACTTGGTTAGGTCATCTTTAGTTTTGATTTGAAGTCACGACACCATAGGACTAACTGACATTATTTTAATTTAGAGTTATGGTAAAAAATTTCCATTGATGGCTTTTGAAGCTTTATTGTCTTGGCTAGACGTGTGGTTGCAATCTGATGATGGATTCAGAAATATGTAAAGTAAGACACTTGTTCTAGCCTAGTAACCCTCAAATTGGCTCATCAAAAAAAAAAAATTCTAAATCAATTTATAAGTCAAACTAATACTCTTCTGTAATAATTGACTTTTTATGAATAGATTGAAGCCCATATGCGTTACAAACAAAAAACCCATGTGTGGATTTATAGAATGGATTTGTGTGTGTGTGTGTGTGTGTCTATATACTTGAACCACGCATGGGTTTATATTTCATATAAACTTAAAAAAAAAAAAACAATTTATAAATCAAGTCAATATTCCTTTTCAATAATTAATTTTTGGTGGCACTTTGTTGAGCCCTACAAGAACCAAAAATTGTAAATGACTCATAAAAATCGCCTGCTTGGCTAACACAAATTCTGCAACTACAACAACAATCGAGCTGTTGAAGTTCATGATACAATGAAAACCCTACTAAGATGCTTTCCTCAACATATTATGTCGTTTTATGTGGTTCCCCTTCAGCAAAAATTGAATATAATTATAATAAAATGTGCTGTTAAATAAAGCCTGTTGTTTTGGGCGTAAGTAAAAAAATATTTAATCATGATTCCGTTCTCAATAAATTACTAATTGTACCTTTCTTATTTAAAAAAATTGCAAATACCAACCTTATGCGAATACACATATAATATTTATAGCATGAAAATCAAAACATTAATACGCATCAAATTTTTAAATATTGCAAAATGTTCAAACAAAATATTTTCTTTCAAATTCTGTTGTTTTAGTCTCGTATACAATACAGATGCAGGTGCTTATTTTTAAGAACATTTAAATATATTTATGAATTGTAATATATGATCAAAACAAAAATATGAGAAAGATACTTAGAGTTCAAAAAGATAGGAATATTTATTTATAGAGCTCTCTCTTAAGGTTTGGACTAATTACACAAAACTTCCTTAAATTTCAGAAATTAGACTTACCACTCATATGCTGTCTAGGTTGATTGACTTCGAGCAATTTCGAATGAAACGACTGTTTGCTCATACCGAAAAGATATTAAAAATTAAAAATGTAAAAAGTATCTCATTTTCTGAAATGACATTTTTAGCCCACTTGTCTTGTAAAACTAAATATAAATATGGATTTACATTTTGTAATAATATAAACATATAAAATAAAAGTATGTAATTTATAATACTTTCTACGTACACTCCATAAAATACAAACACAAAATTTCTAAATTACAAAAAGTAAAATAGAAACATAATTTGAAAAATAACTTGTTTTCGAAAATATAATTATTTTTATTTTCTAAAAAGTATATAGCTTCAAAACTTTAACATTTATACAAAAAAGAAATTTATATTTACATTTTTGAAAATATAAATTTCCTGGAAATTTAAAATTACTTTGTATATAAAATTATATAAATAAAATAGTTTTCATTGATTAGTGAAGTTTAAGTATATAATTTCATTAAAAATGTACACCAAAGCCACAACACGGTTGCTGTGTAATTAACCTGTTGCCTGGTTTACTTCACATAATCGCATAAATGTTAGCAGAAATTTACTAAGATGTTGATCATCAAGTCAAGTTGGTGTAACAGAATTAATAAAATACTTTGCCATAAAAAAAAGGGGTTTATAATACATGAGTGTTCAAAATTTAGGATTAAGAGTGCAGACCAATTAGAGAGAGAAAAATTGACTCCAATGAGAAGGTGAAATTCTTCCTTCTTTACAGTATTATTTTGCTACCCTTTTTTCAATTTATTCTTCTTCTTCCATGTCTGGAAAGCAATTCTACTCCTCTTTGTCCTCATCTTCATCATAATTGAAAGGTAATGGCACAGATTTGAAAGCACGGTATTTACCAACATTGTTGAGATGCTCATTCTCCAGTCTGCACATCCAACAATACCCACAGATCATAGAATTAGCTAAACCACATCATCCATGTTGAGAACATAGACAGATTTAAAGGAAAGGGACTGTTTAATTAGCATATGATATGGATATCAAGTCCTAACTACCTGAAAAAGTTCCACAAACCACGTCGAATGATCTCCAGAGAAGCCACGAGTGCAGTCATAGTCTGACCGTGCAATGAGAAAATTGTGATGTTCATCACAGTCTGCATCCAGGCAAGCCTCAGCAGCACATTCAAGACCTGCGATGCAAGATTAGGCGTGGTCAGCTCACAGCCACTTGCACAAAAACTAGTCCTTCCATAGTCTCATTATCATGGACTCACCATGGCTACAAAGTACACGGTCTTGTGTGGGATGAGTAGTTTGTCTCTCAACCATCGGTTCTTGGAGTTGCGCTGGAACAGGCCCCAGTCGATGACAATGTCCCAGTACGTGCTAAAGATTGTTGCGATGGCTGAAGCTACCCAGGCCATTAACTTCCAAGCAGCTCCTTTGTTGAGGGTATAGGCTGTTCTGGTACTAACTGCCATGATTGTTGCCAAGTATTTCAAGGCATTATACCCTTGCTTGGCATCTTTCTCTTCAAACAGACGCCGTAGACACTAAGCAAGAAAAAATTAATTTTCAGTTCTGATTGTCATAATACATAAGTTAGTGCATTAACAAGATGCTTTCGGATGGCTGATCCATGCACCTGAAGGAGGCGCCACCAATACGGTATTCCAGCTATGATAAAAGAGAAAGTATTGAAAACATCACTCTCTTTGCAGCTGTTCTGCCTGTGTTTGTAGTCTCCCCAACCATAGTAGCAAACATAGAACTCTACACTCCTTAGAGCTTGAACCTACATGAAGATAACAACATTTGTTTTAGTACTGAGGAAACTGATGTTTGTGTAGCAGATTTAAGGTGAAGTATAACCTGGCTTGTGAGCTGGTCTGCCAAGAAGAAGTCTGGTAATGAAACCTGCATGTAGTAAATATAGAGTTAACTATAAGAAAGAGCAGATAGGAGTACCCTAAATCTATCAGCTGGTTTATGATACTGTACTTACCTTATAGAGAGGAGCTAAGAGACAATGGAAGAGGCACACAAGCAAGAAGAAGCGACTTGAACGGTACACGATGTTTAAAGGGCATAGCATAACGACAACTACTAGCTGCCAAAGAGGGTAACTTGGAATTAGGCATATGTAGAAGACACGTGTAAGAAAATTTGAGATTAAAGTTTAATGTGAGCTTCCTTTTTTACCAATACTAATCCAAGAGGAAGGAGTTCTGTCATGGATTGATAGTCCTGAGTCAAAGGATCCATTTCCATATCCAAATTGGCAAGTACACTGGCCAGAGCCAGCACACTTAAGCAGAATCCAAGGAGCAGAACCTCTCTGTAGCCAAGCTCGGTTCCTTGTTTGAAACCAAATATGAATGAATAATTGACTCGATGCCGCCTCCAGAAGTATATGTTTGCAGCATACATCAGCATGTGCAGAACAATGAACCCAAACAAACTGCAACAAGATTTTCACTTGGCTTTTAACCAATGGCATTGCTTAACTATGTGAAGTGTATTGCTTTTGTTTAACCACGTGTTCATTTTGGACGTCAAGAACGTTTAGACGAGAGTGAGGATCTGATACCTGTATAGAGGAAACATAGTTTCCATGTACAGCACTCGCCCCTCTTTATCTAGGATATTACGTGCACGAATAATTAAAACTAGGGCAAGTATAAGAGCAACTGTGCAGCCAACAAGAACTCCTGCAAGAACATGGGACAAAGAGACTGAGTCATATATAAGGTGCATGGAGTAAGAACGGATCACTAAAAAGTGGAACATCTTACCTATAGAGAATGTAACGACATGCCTTTCTTTTTTCTTCTTTAGCCTTAAGATATTCATCCCTTTTCTGCGATTTGAGTTGGAGAAATGCTTTATGAAAGTAACTTCTACCCTTTCCATCAATTTGCCGACCTATAGTTACACAAACAAACTTATCTCAGTATTGCATAAAAGAATATAAGAATTCTGATAAGCAATAAAAAGCTAACCTTATCAGAACTTCCAAGGTCGGAATTATCAACCATTTTCATGTAAGATTTTGACACGTTTCTGGAAGCAATCTGGAATTTTGTCATGAAAGCAAAATGCTCATCCACTGATATAACTAAAGAAATATGATCAACTGATTCTAATGACAGGCAATAGAAGCAACAGTAAGGGCAGATACCTTATCATATTTCTTTATGATTTTTGAGAATGCCATAATATTGAGGAAACTGTTGCAGTTACACAAGTGAATACATCATTGGAACACAAACTTTTCATAAGCTGCAACAAGAGGACTGCCTACCTGTAGCTCTTCAGAAGCCTTAGCTTGTGGTAGAATTCAATAAACGCCTTCTTTAGCTGATCTTCTGCTTTCTTCAGATTGATCTTGCTGAACTTCAGATCATTTTGGTTAGAAAGATTTAGAAACCCTTTAATTGTCGAGCGAGGCGTTGCTGTTCTGGTGTTGATCGTTACGTGTTGGAGTATCTGCAGAGGGGCTGGTCTTGTGGCCCTTACGTTGTTCTGCTTATATTCTTGAACCTCTGAACTTTCTGGTTTTATCTCCCTTTCATCTTTAGCATCATCAATCGATTCATCTGACTGCCCCTGACTGGTTGAACCTTCTTCTGCTATCAGATCCCATAGAGCTTCTCCTGCGTCAACACATACAATGAAAAAAAGGAAAATTGTTACCTTAGTTTCAGAACAACCCTGGTCTCAATGTGAACTTTTTCTATGATCAAGAAAATGTTATTACCGCCTGCTCTGGCTGAAGATGGAGTGGTGGCATACAATGCAGCTCTAGAAGCTGCAGCATCTGAAGCAAGCTTTGTAGCCTCCTCCAAGCTGTTAGTCCATCCGTTTGGATTCTCCACCTTGACTCTAAAAGCAATCAGAGCTTCCATTTGCTTGTTCAAAACGGCGGCCTCCGCCATCACCTCCTCAACCTTTATTCTGTAAAACTTCAAGACCTTATTGAACTCATCATCCAACCTTTTGAAGAAAACGAGCTCATACTCTCCTCCCTCTTCTGCTGCCCTCAGAAACAGAGTTTCCGAGCCTTCTAACCCGTCCCGCCTCACGTTGTTCGCAAGAATGACCTGATTTTCTACATCAGACGCCGGGGTTTGGACTCTGAGAGAGTTAGCCCTGCGTGTTAGGCCACTGAAGGCTCTATAAAGGGTGAGGTTTCGCCTCAGGCCATTAGTCTTGGCTGCGGCCGGAGTGTTTCTCTGCTTGAAGAGCTGGATTTCTTTCAATTGACTCTTCAAGAAATCATAATTCATGTATGCTTCTTGCCATTCTGGCACCATCTGCGATGCATATTCTTTGCCAAACTTCATCCTCCCCTTTTTTTTTTTCTCTTTTCCTTGCTTCCCTCTTGGCCTAGTGATCACGGATCACGGCTAATCTTATCTATTCAATCCCCCAGTATTTGAAAGTAAAGGGAAAATGTGAGCTGAGGAAATTATGGTGAGTATGTAGATATAGATTAAATACAAATGTCAGTTAAAGGATCCAAAGAGAGATTTTTCAATTTTCAGGTGGGGTTATGAGGACAGTCGCATGAGTGGTGCTGTAAAATTCAAAACAAGCGCGTTGGCTCAGTCCTGTTTCTGAGTATATGTTTCATTAATATATATATATATATATATATATTAACAACAATGGTACAATTTTACCTTTTTAAATTAATCAATAATAACTTAATAAACCCATTTTTTCATCCGCCATTCCTAAATGTGAAATTTTTGATCCATTCAAAGAAGTACGTTGATTTTTTGTCTCTTTTACGCTTTTGAGCATTCCGTGCTTCAGAGATTTTTCAACTTCGACATTTCTATTACAATCCGTACTCGAGAACTGAATTGAATATTTGCCGGGTTATTCTGGGCTGGTGGGGGCCTGGCACACGTCCACGTGTCCGGGAGCAATGCCACACACGAATCACTCTCATTTGCCCAAGTCTGTCTGGAATCTGGATCAGATCAGCAGTTAAGGCTGCTGCTTGACGACTAATTTAAGCAATAAGTTTAATTAACGCCATGCCATGATGATCTCAAGCATGGGTTCAATCAACTCTTCAGCTAGCGTCGCGGTAGAACATTAAGTTTTAAAAACCTGTGTGACCTCACCTTAATCTCGTCTAAGCAGCCACCAGCCTCTGTTTATTGAGCAGAACTGAGGGAGGCACCAAGTCAAGGGCTATAATGGATGTTGTGCTGTCAACGATTATTTCTGGAAACAGACGTAAAGGGGAAGGCAGACCAAACAAATACTTTTCTAAATCCACGTAATGCCCTGTGAACATGCAATGTCTTTGAAGGATGTTGACAGCTTTCTCCGTCAGGTGCACGTGGGCAGTGTCCTTTTCCTCTCCTGTCTGAAAACGACAACGTAGCTGCGTTTCTTTTTGATGGATTATGATGGTAATGAGACAATTGTAAGTTGATAAACAAACATGGACTTTATAACTAGTAATTAGACGTACAGATAAAAGAAACTTTACTCTCTATTTTTATGCCCTTCGTAGATAATTGTTATTATTAAAGATGGGAAATCTGGTGGGGGGGGGGGGGGGTTGTGGACGGGGGCCATAACTTGTTTTTTCAGATTGTCTGCATAGTCTAAAGTGTTCAATATTCAGCATAGTAAGTTAAAAGGAAAAAATAAAAAAGAATAGTAAAATAATTTAAAATAAGTGTAATTTTGTATTGTATAATAAAAATTTTTATTAATTTAATGATATGGTGTGGATAGCATAGATATGTGTGTATCATATCCTAAAATATTGTCAGTCCACCAACATTTAGGGTTGATTTTTTTCTAGATCAACTTAGTCTACCTCCCCAATAAATACGTGTGTGCATAATTAGATAGATATACCTAATCTCATTAATTGTAATAAAATAAAAATATATATATTTTTCTAGAACATTAATAATAATATAAGATTATTTAAATTAAAATATCATATTATTTTTTAATGATAGAGAAGAAAAAAGTTAGAAGTAAGATAAAAGATGGAACAGTATGTCAATTAAAAACGGTGTGTGAATATAGTCTGATAATATTAGACCAAACAACTCTTGAGGGAAGTTTTGTATTCAAACTTTGTCGAGCATCCTATTCATTGCATATTTTTATAATATTTTGTTTGTTAGTCATATAACACTTGTACAATTTTTTTCATAATTATAATATTTTATTTGACTCAAGAAATAATAATAATAATAAGAATAAATTTATTTAAAATTTAAAATAAATGAGAAATCTAAAAAATAAAAAATAAAAAATAAAAGAAGAATGAAACTAAAAGATACAAAAGGATATAAGAGAAAAATTATAACATATATAAAAGAGGAGGAAAAGGGACAGAAATCTACAAAAAAATATCCGCATAAGAACCTCATAGTATTTTGACATTATGCAATCAAAATAATATCTTTAACTTTGATATATACTCTTGAATATAGATAGGCAAAAAAAAAAAGGGATTTAAAAAATGAATAAATAAAAATTAGGAAGTAAATGGAATCAATGAAAATCAAGAGAATAGAGAGAAAAGATATTGTGAAAAGAAATGAAATATTTAAGTAATTATACTTGTATAATTAAATTTCTTTATTCACATATTATATAGTATAAATAGATAATGTTATAGATAAAAAAAAACGCTAGTTTGAAGAGATCAAAAACCATTCAAAAAATTTGTTTGGATATGTTGATTATTTTTAAATAAAAAATATAATGATCACTGTTGATGTATCATGTCTTTTCACGGCTTGAAGTAGGTAAAGTAGAATAACTTTAAAATGTTTAAAATTTATAAGTTCAGGTTTCAAGATAAGTGAATAATAGATGGAAAAAAAACTGACTTTTTTCTTTAAATATATCATTCATAAATTTTGAAGGAAGCAATGATCTGTCAATCCCAGCCTCGTTTCCCCATACATGCATAATCATCAATGTGGAATCTCAGGGTCCAAACCCATATAGCATAAAACCAAGCTCTATGTGCTTAAGAAGAAACTTCAGCCAATGGTATTATTTTTCTCCAGGTAAGGACTAATTAAGGACATCATCATAGCCAAGCATTGTCCCAAAACATAGCTTACCACAGATGGCAAATTCAGTCCAAGAAAATTTTTGATTAAATTAGGGTTTTTAAGGTATCAATTTGAATTGGGGAGAAATTAAAAAATTAAATGTTTCATAACATAAACGGCAAGACCTTATAGTTAGGGTAAAAATTACAATTTTGCCCTTGATCAAGTCTAAAGATTTGGTGTAGGAATTACAAGAGAGGGTGGAGGAAGTGATGAATAAGTGGGGCCTAACGGGACTCAATCATCAGAAAAGGAATACAAAGAGGAGATGGCAAAGACTAGAAAAGATATTGTCAATTTCCATGGTGAGATGGTCCTTCTAATGAACTACAGCAATATTAATTACCCGGGTATGTACATCTCAACCCCTTATTTATGAATTCAATTTTCTTACATATCAAGATAATCCAAAAAATAAAAAAAATTATCATCGGTGCTTTTGGTTTATTTATTTCTTTATTAGTGATGGCGATCTCAAACATAGCCCACGGAGTAATTTATTTGAATCTATTAGTTTTTGTGAACTTGAGAAGGTTCTTTGCACCATTGGGAAAAATGCAAATTTTAGGTCTCAATGAATTTTTTAGTGCTTGGCCAAGGTTTTAGTACAAAGGCTTGTAAAATTTCAAAGATTATTGTAAAACATCTTATTATATGTAGTTCCATTTCAATTGATAATAATATGTAGATAAGCTTAATTATATTTTATCAGTAACATCATAGTGTCTTTTCCTTAGTCATTGTTTCACTCTAAAAAAACTATAATCACTTATATTTACAAAAGCCAACAAATATATTATAAGCTAGTTAATTAATATTATCTGATCCAAATGCTTTCACATTTATTTTTAAAATAAAATATATGGGATTATCAAATAGAAATGAATGGCATTATCACTATTAATCTCTATGTGGATGATCTTATTTGTCATCTGTAGGTTTGGCTAAGATACTAAAGAAGTATGACAAGAGAACAGGTGGAGTTCTAAGGCAGCCCTTCATCCAGAAAGTCTTGCAACAGCCATTCTTCACTACTGATCTCATCTCAAAGCTTGTCAAGGAGTGTGAAACCACCGTGGACTCGGTGCTGCCGCCATCCGACACCACCGCCGTGACACTCCACAAGGCGGCGCCGGTGTCCATGCCGGGAGAGGGCATATTCAGGAACACTGTGGCTGCCCTTCTAATCATGCATGAGATCAGAAGAGGCAGCTCTACTTACAGCCATTTCTCTCTGCCACCCCTCAACTTGCCTGATTTTGAACTCATTCAGTCATTGCAAGTTGTTTCTCCCATACAGATTCCATGAATCATAGTTAATTGTGTGACTTATTATTTTAGGATATATTATAAAGGAAAATTTTCTAATGTGATTTAGTGGAGAGCCATACAATTATTCAAATTATACCACGTTGGTGGTGAGTTTTCCAGTTTGCTGGTGTTTTCAAATTATAAAATCAGTGAAAAATTGTTCAAATCAGATTTGTTGAAAGCCTTTAATTTTGTGGACTAACTCGAGTTACAATCCGACCCGTTATTTTTGGAGCTATAATCAAAATGAAAAATTCTTATGGCCTGATCCCAAAGCCCATCATAGGCCTTGTTTGGAGGGGCTATTGGCCAAACTGCTTTTATTGGGTTATGTACAAATAGGTGGTTTTGAATCTTATTTAAAAGCCTCTACATTAGTTTTTCTCAAGAAATATATGTTTGTCTCGGTTTGTAAGGGTGTAATTTTTCAAAAATATGTAAAAGTAAAATAGAAAAGGAAATAAATTTTAAAAAGCGTAATGATTGAAGTGTGCATATTTTTTTGATTAAAAATAAAGCAAACATGGGAGTTTTAATTTTCTCTATTCAGGCACATAGGCTAGATTGGCCAAATCATGTAAATCTCTTATGATTTTTTATTTTTCTTATATATTTATTACTATTGGCATTGCTGTTGCACTAGTATTGCAACTTATATCTTTAGCAACAAACCTTAAAAGTGCTATCACGCGTAGTATGTCATCTGGACAACAAAGACAGCTTCCACTTAGATTGGCAAAAAAAAAAAAACCTTATTAAAACGAAATTAAAACCAATCCAAGGTTACCATCTTATCTTGAAGCCCACATATTAAATCTTCTGAAAACTCCCCAAATTCGTAGTCCTTTCAGGTGAAATCTTGAATCCCAAATCGGTGGAATGTGTGTTGGTGAGTTAAGTATCCATACTTAGCACTTCCTTCAATAATTTCTGTTTGGTCTCCTTGGAGACAAAAACTAAATTTATCCTCCTTGTGGGGTTACAATCATTTAATTAATCAAGCCCCTAATTCGTATTTATCAAATCAAATCCCATTTTGATTGTATCTGATATGATTTCATTCACTGGTTTAAAATTATGGGTTTTGTGACATTATCAATTCAACTGATGTGCAGTGGCTGGTTTCTTGGGATGTTGAGAAGAGAATGGTCTTTGGCCCTTTGATCCTAGTTGGGATGTGTGTGTGTGTGTGTGTGTGTGTGTTCAATAAACTTGGTTAGGTCATCTTTAGTTTTGATTTGAAGTCACGACACCATAGGACTAACTGACATTATTTTAATTTAGAGTTATGGTAAAAAATTTCCATTGATGGCTTTTGAAGCTTTATTGTCTTGGCTAGACGTGTGGTTGCAATCTGATGATGGATTCAGAAATATGTAAAGTAAGACACTTGTTCTAGCCTAGTAACCCTCAAATTGGCTCATCAAAAAAAAAAAATTCTAAATCAATTTATAAGTCAAACTAATACTCTTCTGTAATAATTGACTTTTTATGAATAGATTGAAGCCCATATGCGTTACAAACAAAAAACCCATGTGTGGATTTATAGAATGGATTTGTGTGTGTGTGTGTGTGTGTCTATATACTTGAACCACGCATGGGTTTAGATTTCATATAAACTGAAAAAAAAAAAAACAATTTATAAATCAAGTCAATATTCCTTTTCAATAATTAATTTTTGGTGGCACTTTGTTGAGCCCTACAAGAACCAAAAATTGTAAATGACTCATAAAAATCGCCTGCTTGGCTAACACAAATTCTGCAACTATTACAACAACCGAACTGTTGAAGTTCATGATACAATGAAAACCCTACTAAGATGCTTTCCTCAAGACTTGTCTACACAAGTAGTGTCATTCAAAATCAGTCTGCATGGTTTCTGGTGGTTTGTCAACAAAACAGTAGATGGGTTTATAATTCTATTTTTTGCTACCCCATCATTGTGAATCTGGTGCCTGTTTGATTCTTGAATAATTAACATTTCTTTCCCAATAAAGTGTCAACTCTGGATCATGAAATATTGTGCCACATAATGAAGGGTAAGTAGCTGTCTATGCAGACACTATGCCGGAGACAGGAGCCCTCACATCCATCTCTACAATGGAAGCCACCCTATAAACATTGTAGCTGCCCATTGAAAGTTTAGGCACAAAAATCATGCTAGCATGAGAATGTCCCACGAGCTGTTTTTAACTACTATTAAAGTCTGTGTCCTCTTTGATGTTTCGCTGTTAGGCCAGAAAAAATTTTTGTACAGATTTCATTGGTCCAACTGAGGAATGTCCTCCCATAGAGTACAAATACGAGGGTGGCTATTAAAGGACAATAATGAAATGAAAAGATACATGGGCTTTGTTTGGATACAATTACAGTGCTGTAGAAAAATGGCGTAAAAACTTGAATAGCACAGAAGTAAAAGATTTTTTTAAAAAAAAGAGCTAAAAGTGATTAGTTAGTTTGTTTAATACTGTGATTTGAAACTGTATATTTTATTGAGAAGAAAATGGTCCAAGTTTGCATCCAAACATTGCCCACTTTGTGTCTAAAGCATGATTGGCCATGTTCAATTTATTAGATAGAACTGTAATTTAAGGATAATTTTGAAATATAATTTTTTTTACATTAATTAATTTATTTTTAGCGATTATGTTTAGTAAGTTTAATTTTTTAAAGTGATGAAATTATTTTCTCGTTATAATTTTACTATGCAAATAATTTAATTAATAATATAAGGTTAAAATAATTTTCATATAAAAAACGTTCTAATACCTTAATTATTTTACCATTACTCCTAAGGTCATGCTTACTTTAATTTATAATTGCAGAATAAATTATTTTATCTAGGTTAATCAAAATTTTTTTATTGATTAAACCTCGATTATAACAAATGCACTATTAAAATTATGAATTTTGGGTCATGTTATTTTAATCTAAATGAGTCTTTTAAAGGATAAGCAAATTTGCATGGATTATCCTTTACAAGTTTGTTTAATATATTTAGTAAGTTTAACTATTTAAGGTTGTAAAACTTTGATTATTTTATTATAAATTTCAAGTAAGATAATTTATTCTACAATGTTATAATTTTATATTGAACTTTTTTCATGTCAGAGACTTTAATCAAGATGTTAGAATTTATTTATAAATCATTTAAAAGGCTATTTTAACCATATCTTATTAATTAAATTGTTTTGCATGGTCAAACTTTCTAAAAGTAATTGCCAATGATCAAACTAATCGATACAAATTTTTCTCATTTTTCAAGATAATCCTTTTGGCCTGCAATTACATTAAACAAAAATAAACATGGCCAAATAAAATGTTTTATCCCGTAATTTTATACTGTTCTAACCAAACATTTGTTACATTTTACGAGTTCAGATAATTAAAAAGAATATTTTTAAACAATACAATCTATCAGGGCTATTCATTTCTAGGAATCAAGAATCAAGTTTAATAGATTAATTTCTCAAGATTAAACAAATATTTGCTTTAAATTAAATCGGCCAAGCATTATTTTAACTAAATGTTAGAAAAATAGACTAACTCCACAAATATGATAATTTAATTGAAAGGTATTAACCCATTTAATGTACTTGTTATTAAGTTATCCTATATTATAATTTATATTATTGAATATAATATTAAATTATATTATGATTAATTTATTTTTAAAGATAATTATTAGAGTCTTACTCTTATCAATTAAAATACACGGGCACTTAATATTATTTATACTATGCACAAAGTAGAATTATATGTATCCTTTTTAGTTTTATAATATAAAATCTCACATTTACTTTTACTTTTAATTCTTTATCCTTTTCTATCTTTGGTAACTGTTTTTCTTTTAATTTATCTTTATTTGTATTTGCTTTCCAAACTTTTGTCTTTTAATTTCTTTTAATCTTTCTTTATTTTCTTATCTAAAATAATATTATTTCTATTATCTACAATACGACCATATTTCAAAACCTTTACAAAGCTTTGGAGAAAGCACATTTCCCACTTTATTAAGAACATAATTTTATACTTAAAACTAAGAAAATTAGATAGTTTTTTTTCTCAAAATATATGAAAGGGAAAAATGTCCAAAAAGAAGATGCTTCACCATCTATATATGTGAGGCCATCTAGCAACTTGAATGTATTCTTGGTAAAGCCTATCTATTAACAATGTGAATTTATTCAATAATAATCTCAACATTTGCACCCCATTTGCACCCAAATAACTTGAATTTGTTTCACTTAAATTTAATTATTTAAAGACGAAATCTTTAATTCATTCAAGTGAATCACTCTATGTTGCAAGAAATTCTTGAATAATTGAACAATGCCTAGCATCATTCTTTTACCTTGATTTTCATTTTTGGATGGTAGTGACAAAATCGTAGTTGCAAAATTACACTTCATGGTTCACATAAATTTGCTGTAAAAAAAGGAATAAATTAATAAGTAATGACAAGAATGAATAAAGTAAAAGAATCACCGAACAAAAAATAAAAATAAAAATAAAAAGGATAAAGCGAAAAAGAATAACCATACCACCTTAAAACAAAAAATAATTTGGAAGACAATTTTTGCCACAGTTGATATATTTACAGTGAAAAAAATACAATCTTATCTTATATGAGAAAAAATTCACTATGGTTTTTATTATTTCCACATTATTTTAACTGGAATGTGGACTCTCTTTTACATAGAAACAACTAATGTGGAAAAAAGATAAATTATGAATTTTGACATGTTATGAAAGTATGGGAAATATTAAGCAAGAAATCGAATTTTAAAACCTAAAATATATTTTTTAAAAAAACCAAAAAAATGAAACTTTAATTTGCGGAGAAATGTCCTGATTTTGTTTTAATGAAAGGTTAATGAATATTAAATACCTGCATAATACATATCTACTACTCTACTGCTACGGTGCAACCTACCGCACCAAATCTAGGATAAGTCGCAAGTGTTATAGCAGAGAAAAAAGGTTTCAGAAACGCGACTTTAGCTCCAAAGAGTTGCCTATTTTCCTAGACTAGGGACACTCTGTACTTTCCACGTTTGCTATTTATTTATTATTTCCACTTTCCTCGTCTCCGTTGGTCTGTCTAACTGGGAAAAAAGCAGAGAAAAATTTCCAAAAATTCGAAAATACGGATCTCTAGCCTTGATTGTCGCGGTGAAACGGTGCCTCTAGTCAATCTCCGCCTACGGGAACCGCTCCACCGCGGTGGAATCCTTCAGAAGATCAGTTATCCGGCGGATAGATCAGCGATCCGCTTAGAAAATGAGTAACGGCGAGCTCCTCCAAATTGAGCCACTCGAACTTCAATTCCCGTGTAAGTCACATATGTTTTCTGTTTGTGTTCAGAATTTGTGGGATTTTTGTGTTTGATGGAAATTTTTTGTTTGATGGGTGCTTCCAGAAGATTCTTTGTGTTGGGGGAAAATGGGGGTTGAGATTAATTTAATTCTGTTCTTTTAGATCTGTAATTTAGATTTTTTTTTCTGATTTTGGTGTTTTATAATTAATTCATTGTATATTTTTTGATTTGTAAAAGTCGAGTTGAAGAAGCAGATCTCGTGTTCCATGAGATTAACCAACAAGTCCGACAACTGTGTTGCATTCAAGGTAGATACTTTTTTGTCATTTTTTTTTCCATTCTGAGAATTGCCAGAAGGACATAAACAAATAAGAAAATAAAATGTACCCTTAAGAGAAGGAAATGCCTGATTTTTACCCTTTGTCTTTTTGGTTTTCCATTTGATTATTCAGGTGAAGACCACAAATCCAAAGAAATATTGCGTGAGGCCAAACACTGGAGTCGTGGCGCCTCATTTTACTTTTGATGTTACAGGTTTCTTTCTATATGTACACACCTTTTCTTTTTCGATCAATTCAGCTGATTTAAAATGCTGAGGCTTATACATGATTAATAGGATATGCCTATTATGTGGACTTACAATGCAGCGGTAATTGAATTCCTAAGTTTTTTGTTCATTCAGTGACAATGCAAGCCCAAAAAGAGGCTCCACCAGACCTGCAATGCAGGGATAAATTTCTCCTTCAGAGTGTAGTCGTGAACCCTGGAGTAACAGCAAAGGATATTAGTCCTGAAATGGTAATTTCCTGATTCTTTTTGCAGTATGCCTTATTATTACATTAGATAGTTTGGGATGTAGTCAGTCAAAGTCGGTAAATCATTGCACCTGATCTCTTTTATTAGTTCAACAAAGTGTCGGGGAATCAAGTTGATGAATGTAAGTTGAGAGTTGCCTATGTTTCACCCCCTCAACCACCTTCGCCAGTGAAAGAAGGTTCAGAGGAAGGTTCCTCGCCGAGGGCCTCAGTATCAGAGAATGGGACTGTAAATCAGACTTCTGATTTTAATGCGGTAAGTATTGGGTCCTGACTCCTACTCTTATAAGTTATACAATGTCTAAACCGACACGGTTTTGTAACATAGTCATCTGAAATAATTCATTCTCTTTTATGAATTTGCAGACGTCAAAAACATTCGTTGAACACCAGGAAAACACACCAGAGGTTATATACTACAATTTTGGTTTTGATAAATTTTTTACGACTGGTTATTTTTACTTCTGGTTCTTGCATCTGTGTCCACTTTTGTGCTTGCATGAGCTGGCTTGAACTGGCAAGTATGGCATGAATCATTTTTATGCACTTTTTGAAGCAAAGGGATAATTTTGAATTTCATTCAAACAATATGCAATATGTGTTCAGACATTGTCAAAGACCAGAAATTCTTATTGAACATTGTTATCGTTATTTTATTTTATTTTTTTGGCCCAATACTAGGTTAAGGCCCTGATTTCTAAGCTTAGAGAGGAGAATCGTGTTGCTGTTCAGAAAAATAGCAAGCTTCAGCAAGAACTGGTAATCATTTGTTGGTTGCTTTAGGAAGGATGTGTGAATTTGATTATCCTTTGCTCTGTTTACCCACATAAAAAGTAAGCCTAAA
Organism: Avicennia marina; assembly: GCA_019155195.1. NCBI lineage: Eukaryota > Viridiplantae > Streptophyta > Magnoliopsida > Lamiales > Acanthaceae > Avicennia > Avicennia marina. The sequence continues at coordinate 10,002,326 of CM032782.1, forward strand.
TGACAAAATTTACTATGACTTGTTTTCTGTTTCGTTCAGTTGTAAATTTCTTTGGTTTAATGGGAACACTGGAAATTGTAATTGTTACCCTTTTGGATTCATTATGCATTTATGATGCATCCAGGTTGCAAATTGTCTCACATTTATCAAATTGGTATTCCCACTTTGGTGGCTGCATGAGTAATTTAGTATCATTTGGCCAGCTCTGGAAATTAGCACCAGTTACCAAGTATTGTAAAACGAACACTGTCAATGGAATGGACCAATCTTGTTGAAATATGCCACAAGGTCATCTAATCAGAGAAACAAAGGAAGTAGGGTTGGCATTGGATTGCCAAAATTTGGCAGGAGGAATGCCAAATTTCTTTGGTTTAAACAAAGGATTTCCTCCTGCCAAAATATTGAAGTAGGGTTGGCATTGGATTGAGTGCATTCATTTGTTGATAAAAATGTATATCTGAACTTGGAAGTGATAATACATGTTGATTGGGAATTGTGAGAATGGTAAATAAATGTTCATGCTTGTGGCAGTGTAGAGCCAACTTTGCGTAGCTGCAACTATTACCTTTAAAATTCTGTTTTGCATGGGCAACTGAAATTATTCTCTGCCAATGTGACTTTCATTTGGTTATGGCTTTGCAGGACATGTTGAGGCGTCGTGGCAACAGAAGCCATGGTGGTGTCCCGTTCATGTATGTTATTATCATTGGCTTGATTGGCATGCTGTTGGGGTATCTTTTGAAGAGAACATAATTGGTGGAACTTAAATCAGGTTCATATTTAGGTTCCTTGGCTGTCTGCTTGTTCAAAATTTTAGGACTTCAAAGAAATGCGCCGCTGATATGAGCTTTGTATTCTCAGCTAGCTGCTTGTTTTTATTCGACTGTAAAAACATGCCTAAATGGTTTTTGTGGTTATTGTAATTGCTTTGTTGTGTGACTAGCTTTTAAATATTTTTGTTTCAGTGACAAGAAAATATATTCTGTTACTTAAGACTCTCTTCTTTGCATGAGTATGTTTAGCTAGTCTTGTGTTTCTGAAACTTTTTGGGTACGTTTGTTTTGATTTTAGATGTGGGTTTTTAAATGTATTTTTCTTAAAATTTATATAAAAATAAAAAAGAGAAAGAAATAAAATTTAAAAGTAAAATAATTAAACTTTGTATTTTTAAGCGTGAAGCAAAACAAACATATCCTTTGCATCCGATCAAGTATTTCAAAGGCGCTGTTTTGGTTTAGGTGGAACCTGAGAGGGAAGATCTACTGGTTTACTTATGTTTCAATCCAACTATCAACCTATTTTTCGATTGGGTTGTCACCTTTCAAACTCATTATCGTTATGTTTATTTTCAAATTTTATACAATAAAATATGAATTTTAAATTTTATTTTATTTTTTAACTTTTTTGCAGTTTACTTCAATCCCTCGAAAAACAACACTTGAAACGCCAAAAAATTAGAACAAACATAACCTTAGGATCTGGGAGGGGCAAATGCAATGTCCTGGTCTATGCTATTATCTTTTTTGGTCTGAATCCGGGCATGCAATTGATCAGTATCGACTTTTCATTAAGACGTTGGGACTATGAAGTATGAACATGTGTTCAGTTCAGTTTTAATTGTGCAATGAAACACGCACATACACTAACAACAACAACAAAACAGTCCGAGGTGAGATGGGGAAATACACAACCACACGGTACAACTCGGAGAATTCAATACAGGAATCACATGCCGAGAATCGTGAAGTATCCACCGTCGGGTCTCAACAGTAATCATAAATCTTGCAGCATCCTATTGAGCCACATGTGAAAAGCCACATGACTGTAATTTTGTTGATTGTCTAATGACCGAAAGCTCTTCAAGAATGGGAAGTTACAAATGGGTACAGCCCTTCGGCTTTCTTGGGTCTGCACCTGCAGGTATGCTTTAAATAGTTCATGAACCTGTAGCAAAATGAGAAAAAGATCAATATATAAGGGACGATGAAAATGTACATTTAGAATTAAGCAATGGTACACTCTCTCCCTCTCTCTCTAGAAGCAATGGTACACACACAAATTTTTGATTCCTTTATCTATTTCATATTCTATACTATATATCAGGACAGGAAACATAATTTTAATTGTGTAAGGTTTAAATTACTATAACATCCTGATTTAAATATTTTTCCTTTTTTCTCATTTTCTTTTGATAAAGCCCTATTTTTCTCTTATTTTTTTTTTTATAGTTTTCAATTAGCTCTTACAATTTTTTTTTTTTAATTTTCATACTGTCTTAATTTTAAATTAATATTATTGTTATTAAAATCTATTACAACGAATGAAATAGTATAATTTATATAAAAATTTGCTTGTGCAACTATCACGTGTTCTTTGAATTGCAATAGATCAATGGCTGTTTGACAATCTACATATTGTTCCCTTGTGGGCTCTGGTCATCTAGTTTCGCAAAAAAATCTTCGAGTCATCAATTTTCTTTTGCCAGAAACTAAGAAGGAGACAATAGCAGTGTCATCTGCTAGATCATAACCAACAATCTTGCAGAGATCATTAAAGCTTGTCCGGAAAACACGTAGTCGCCAAATAGTATACTGGGTATCAAAGACGAACGAGGTATAGAATCGTCTAATAACATTCACAAGTACTAAAAATCTGAATAACTGAGTGACAGTGAGTATATAAGACCAATGGCTTTATTAGGACTAATCCCACAATGCATTGGCTACAAATACTTCTCTCAACATTATGTCGAGTTCATCTCCAAAGTTGAACCACAAGGGCTCAAATACTTTACAGTTACGTCATCGTAAGTGACTCTAACTAAGTCACTCTTAACCAACTCATAAGCTCTTACCCTTTACTGTAGTATTAGTCCCATACATCCACCTTCAGATTTTCCATCACTTGAAATTGTTTTTGTAGATAACTTTTTCTTATTCATTCCACAAACACCATTTGTCTTGAGTCTCGACACAATCAAATGCAGCTTTCTTGGGAAGTATGGATAAGTAACGATAGAAAACGTTCAAGCTGCAAGTTCTTAGCATATATACGCAGGGCGTAGAGATTATGTGTATGAGTTGTAGCAACAGAGCAATTGCCTGCAATATAAAATAATTCTTGAACGTAAAGATAAACACGAACACGGTAGAATGAAGAATCTGTCGCGTCGATGCCCTACCTTGTTGCCCTGCTCATCCGTATCATCTCTAATCATGACTCATATTTTACTACAGGAATATTACTGTAAACTGTTAATACACGTGAGGGGCCATGCTTCTAGCAGTGGCTATCAGTATGATCTGCTTGAGCACATTGCTTCACGCTTTCACCTATAGACCTTAGATGGCTACGCGTAGAAAAGTCAAGTTTTCTTACCAACGTCAAGGCATCATTATCCTCCTCAAAATTTGAGACGGGAACAGGGTTTTGGAAGGGTTCCTACTTCTTCCTAGGAGTGGTAGCATTTCTCTTCACCCGGGGCAAGAATTCATGCAATATATATGACGTTTGAAACAAGTGGCATGGCATGCCCTCAATTTTGAATCATGGAACCTAAATGTAGGTATTTTGAATTAGTGTAATGGGCGTTCTGAGTGTTACATGAGCCATAAAAGGTCGTGAAATAACCATGTGGACAATGCACCATCATATGCACTTTGCACAATACGATACACATTCTGTTATCTTGCTGCCCAACCAATCATCAATCACCCGTCCCAACAGACAACATGAGGCATAAATATAACATATGCAAGGGGCATCATATGTGCCTTGTGAGATGTTACACGGTTTAGGCACTATAGGAAAATAATGGCGATAATTGTTATTTTTACATGTATATTATAATTATTATATTTTTTAAATTTTATTTTTAAAATTTTTTTAATTTTACATCATTTTCAAGATAAAAACTGTTTGTCTGACTTTATTAACTTGTTTGACTAGTAGGATAATTAACAATCAATCATATTTTTGAAATTAGAGATTTTTAAAGATTTCAAAAATGGACTTGGCACAGATTTAGGAATTTAATTTTCAAAATTATGCCAACATAATTAAAAAATCAAAAAATATGATTCCATATTATTGAGAGGTCGAGTGATGATGACTGAAGGAATTTGTTACGACAATCACATGGCTCGCGTCATGCATGAAATACCCTAAGTGTTATCATTGTATTACCTCACGCATCATCAGTTCTATTGTCCTATTTGTTGAAACCAAGTTTAAGCACGGAGATGGAGGTTGGATTTAGTCCGTAGTATATAACTATTCATTTTATTACAATTGTATAATAACAAGCAATGATTTTTGAAACTTTATGTTATTCCATTTCATTATTTATTTTATTACAATTGTATAATAACAAGCAATGATTTTTGAAACTTTATGTTATTCCAAGTCCATAAATTGTGGGAGTTCAGACTATCACAAGACACGAGCATAGTGGATAATGCTATCAGACTTGGCAAGGACCATATGACTAAGTTGTTCGGTCGATATGCCTAGGTGGATGCTTTGCCTCCAAACTCAAATGAGCAGGGCATGAGCATGCATCGATTGGCATGCCTAGGCCATCATCGCTTGCACAGGACATGCCCTCCTCCTTGCACCATCTAGCTTCACTACCCAGTCCATACATGTTTGGCATGTCACAGCATCCTGTCGCCATCTACATTCCTATGCCTCTGGACACATACTCAAACTCACTGCATGCGCCATATACATATACAATGTAGAGTACATTCTTAGAGGGACACAATGTGGCATCATTGATGTAGCATTGGGGTATGTTGGAGTTCTATACACAAGCCTTTGATACACTGCTCATCCCATAAAAATACAAGGTCTCGCACTTAGGGATGCAGGATGAAGACCAACCTTCACAGTTTTAAGCACTGCTGTAGGATGTAAATGACATGCATGCAAGTAACTAGGCTCTTGTGAGACCTTATCAAAAAGTGCCCCCCTTTCCTGGTATGGGATAGGGAGTCAGCTCTATTGACCTTTATATTTTGCCATGGATAATTGTGGTTAGAGTTTTTTAGTTATTTAGAATTTATTATCCAATTCTTCATTGTGTAACATAAAACTTCAATGTTAATACATTTCATGAAATTTATTACTTATCATTAATGTGGTCTCCATAATAAATATATTATACATTCACGACAAGAATTTAGAAAATAGAGGTGCTAAGAACCTTTACAAATAACTTGTGCCATCATGTATAAAATACATCACCACTACACATTGGATTCACACTCAACACCCAATTAGCTTGTGCTTTCTCCTCCTCCCATAAGTTGAGCATAGGTAAGCAACGACTTAGAAGCCAATGTAATGTATATGCACGAGCATTTTGTTTTTCTTCTCTCACATCCAATTCAAAATTAGTGTTTTCTCGAAAAGCGTGTCGTGATATATTCATAGCCCCTCAACGAGGCGCAGTGAATTTTAACTTTTCGAATCTTTATCAGAAATTCTTGATGTTCTTGCAATCGATATTATCATTCCATCTCCATTGTAGCTAAATATGTAGGTGAATGTCTTTGACTTAGATCTAAACTCACTGGAAAAATGTAATCAAGAAGTCACAATCTCCCAATTGCCTAAAAGATATCTTTGCCAGTGTATCACATTTTGGCTACTTTGAAAGGCTTCATTAATGAATTTTGGCAAGTGATAACATGTGTATATAAAATTACAAACCTTTTAACCTTGTTGTAATGTACAGTAACATCAACAAATCACTAATCCTATAGTAGCCCTGACCTTATGGGCTCAATGGTTGTGACTGACTTTGCAATGTATGGTCACAAGTGTGTTTTCCTTTCATTGGCGTAAGTTCAAAACTAAAAATGTCTTTTCAAATCAATCGATAATAGATTACGAATATTGGAATGATCATTACTAGTTATATTCACTAGTCAATTAGGATTTCAACATAAACACTATTATAGTAGCCCGACTAACCCTACAGTATATGTTTTTCTTTCACTAATATAAGTTTAAAATTTATAATGTCTTGTCAAATCAACTGATAATAGAATACTAACATATACTAATCACTAATTGTTGTATTCACCAATGTCAACCCCGAATTTAGGAACATAACATGGTAGTATCCTTAATACAAGCATCTCAAGTATTCCATCAAGTTTTAGGCAATTTGAAACGTACATATTATCATAACATTATCATTCTCAGTACATCTCTTGCAGCGGTTGCATTATTCTTAAAACTTGATAAAAATAAACAAAGCTAGATCCTTTATTCCCAAATGTGGCATTACCAACCCAATCTGAAATCCTCAATTTAATCTTTGTTAGATGTAATTTCATGATCTATACAATTCCTTTAAACCATATCTAAATATTTCTCTAATAAAATTACAATGTACAAGATTCCAAAAATTCTTCTAATTTGTCTTTTATGATTTTTCATACTTCTAAATGTCTGATATCATTATTTTGGACCCAAAAATTTAATAAAAATTGAAGAAAATACCAATTATATAAAATTTGTTCATTTTTAGCGCCTAAAACCCACAGTTCACTTATAAAAATAAATTGAATTAATATAAAAAAAATTTCTACTATGAGATATATATATATATATATGTGAGTCTACTTTAATATAAAATAAACCGTGGTTGATTTCGAGCCTCCTACAAAATGCTTTGGTCATTAGTCTAAAGTCGTATAGAATTAATCTAGTAATCTAGAAGCTATTTTTTATTCAAATTATAAAATTAAATTGCTTTCTTCTAGACAAAATATTGCTATGATCTATATACAGACAAAAAGATCTACTAATCTAGTTTAATATGCAGTATACTGTGATTAATTTGGAGCTTTCTACCGAAAGTTATAACTCCTATATTAAAATCGTGCAAAATTGAATCTATATGCACAATTCATCTCTCTCGCCAAGTTTTAAGTTTACTCTTCATTTTTTGTTGTTCAGAATACGTCTAAGGCTTCTTTCACGTACATTTAAACAACTTACAATAATCCAATCTAAGTTTTTCAAAGTATAATCTTATACTGCACAATCTCTAAAGTCTTTAATATCTTTAGTGTGCATGACTTTGTACATACATATGTACATCTCTACAACTCGCGCTTGAATCTTACTTAACTTTCACGCATGTAAAAATCATGGTAAACAGTACCATTATTCAAAAATTCTATTACACATCAAAGGTGAATGGAATTGAGGCCTACCTCTGAATGAGTTGCAAGAAATGGCCTCCTCCTTCCACAGCCTCCAGCAGCAATTGAAGAAAATGTGGGTGTCTTTTCTAAACCTTTTTCCCTTCTGCCTTAATCCCTTCTTAATCATAGTTTAATTCCCTTCCTCATCTTTAGCCATTCCCTTACCATCCTTTTCCTAGATAGTGAAGAGGTAGAGCCGTTGCAAGACATTGAAGATGGGCTCTATGGTTCTTGGGGCTGGGCAGACAATGGGAAACGTTGCCCCTTAGGCGCTGTTTGGCTCCTCTTCTTAATATCCTTTTCAAGGGATAAGAGAAAAAATTCTAAAAAAAATTGGGGTTACCACAACTAGTCAACTGGGATTGGATTTCAATATATACACGATTGTAGTAGGTCACGGCCTTACCCATGACTGACCCTACAGTTACTCACGTCAATTAGATTTGTATGTTTTCTTTACATCAGTAAAATTTAAAAATTTATAATATATTGTTAAATTAATTAATAATAGACTGCTAACGTAAGTTGGTTGACGATAGTCGTATTCACGAGTCAATTGGGATTTAAATGCGGACACTATCATAAGGTATTATGGGTGTGACTGACTATGCGGTGCATAGTTGTATTAATTAAACTAGTGTGTTTTTCTTTCATGACTAGACGTCTTATCAAATCAATTAATAATATGCTACTAATATAGGCTGGTCCCTGCTGGCCATATTCACTTATTAACGTACCACAATCATCAACTTTATTGCAGTGGTCACGCGACTCTTAAAAATTCTATCTCTTACACACACACACACACACACACACACACACGAAACCTTAACACACGCGCGCGCGCGCACACACACAGAGACAACCCTAAATATGTTTTTTATTTTTTTTTATTTTCTTCGTTTTAATTTTAGAATCTGAACTGCGCTCAGCACAAATCTGGAAACCCAAATTTTGAATTTACTTTTTTGTTGCCTTTTTATTTATCTGGCTTAATTCTGAAAACTCAATTTTCAAAATTAAGCCAAATTTATTTTTGAAATTTCAAATTTTAGAAGAAGGACTTTTTATTAAATGTCCCGAACAACTAGTTAAAAAATAAGAAAAGTTAAAAATCCCCCGAAATAAGACCTAATCAATCTATCCTAGGAGGGGGGGGGGACCCACACAACAAGAATCTCAACTATACAAATGAATTAATCCCTTCTTAATCATACTTTAATTCCCTGCCCGCCAAGCCATTGCAGATGGTGTGTGGGTGGGTTTTCTTTTCTAAACCTTTTTTTTTCCCTTCTCCATTAATCCTTTCTTAATCATACTTTGATTCCCTTCCTGACCTTGACCATTCCCCCACAACCTCTTTCATAGATAGTGAAGAGGTAGAGCCGTCGCAAGACATGGAAGATGGGCTCCTATGGTTTCTAGGGCTAAGCTGACAAAGGGAAACATTAGCCCCGTAGGGGCTGTTTGGTTCCTCTTCCTATTTTTCTTATCAAAGGATAAAAGCAAAAATTTAATAATATTAGGGTTATCGCAACTAATCAATTGGGATTTTGATGCAAACTCTATTATAAGAGATTGTGACTTTATGGGCATGACTGACCCTACAGTACATGGTTATATCAACTGGATTAGTATGTTTTTCTCTCATTGAAAAGAATGTTTTTCTCTCATTGTAAAGAATCTTGTCAAATTAATTGACTGCTAACATAGATTGGTTGCTCATAGCCGTATTGACTAATTAATTGAGATTTTAATACAGATATTATTACTGTAGCACAAGGCCCCATGAGTGTGAGTGCATCATCACATTAATTGGGCTAGTGTGTTTTTCCTTATATTAATAGATGTCCAAACTTTAATGTAACAATCGATAATAGATTGCCAACATGGGTTGGTTGCTGGTGGCCACATTCATTTATTAACGTATCATAATTGTCAATTTTATTGTGGTGATACATGAGACTCTAGAAAATTCTATAACACACACGCACAGAACCTAATACACACGAAACCCTAAGTATGCTTTTTTATTTTTTTATTTTCCTTGTTTTAATTTCACAATCTAAAATTCTCACAACACAAATTTGAAATCTCATATTCTAGATTTACTTCTTTTTTGCCTTTTAATTTATTTGACTTAATTCTAAAAACTCAATTTTCAAAAGTAAGCCAGATCTATTTCTAAAATTTTGAATTTTAGAAATAGGACTTGTTTTTAAATGTCCCATTAAGTAGGACATTAGTTTTAAAAAATAGAAAAAGTTAAAAAACTAAAAAAAAAGCTCATGAATCACCTAATCAATCCATCAATCAATCCACCCTAATAATCTGAAAAACCACACACAACACCAAATTACCAAATGGGAAAAAAAACCATGAAACACGACAAGAATCTCAACCATATAAATTAATTAAAACAACACACAAGTAGCACTATACATTGAGGAATATTTGGGTTATTCTCATCCTCTAAAGCCATTTCTCATTTTATGCAGACCCAAAGCCTCCATTCTATCTTTGTTCCCTTCAAAAAAAAGTTATACATAATTTTATTAATTATTTTAAGTAAAAATTATTATATTTGTTAATATTTTTAAGAATAAAATAAAATTATTTAATTATATATTTTTGAAAAAGACTAATAAAAAGGATCGGAAAGGATAAACTAAATGTTAATTAAAAAATTATAAATAATAATAATGAAAAAATTAAATTTATTTTAATTTATTTATATTTAAAATTAAAAATAATTATTAAATAGTGTAAATAAATTTATTAAGTTTTAAAAAAGTATTAAAATGATTAAAGTTGATTGTTATAAGAGATTAATTAGTTATGTAAGATATTTAAAAATTTTATTAAAAATAAATAAAAATGTTAGCGATAATAAAATAGTATTGATTAATAATAATTCTTCTTATTTTTATTTAACATGAGATAATTATTTTTAACTTGACTTTAATTATAGCTTGATATTTCTATTATAATACGTAAAATTGCTTTTCCTCCCATTTGACGCTGAATTGTATGGCGCGGCTCCGCCGAAGAGCCACCGTAACTCCCAGCCGCACGGCGGTGGCCATTCTCACCTGTTCTACATCTATGGTCACCAGAAATTCGGTGGCTAAGCTCCAAATAGCTCAACCAAAGTTCATTCTCTGATGGCTGCCCAAATAGTAAAATTCGAACCGTTACTTCCTCTGCTCCTGACGCTGTCGACTTCACTCGGCGGTGTCCAGACTGCTTTTACCGGTCTTAATTGGACAGCACGACCTGATTTTCACGACTTCGGATTCAGATTCGAAATCAACAGCAGTGGTTCTCGAAGACTCTGTAGGATCCAGCGGGGAATCTGTGAAATTCCGATCAGACGGAGCAGATTGTGACGTCGAAATTGTCAATGAGGTGATCTTTTGTAATTTTTTTTCAGTTTTTTAAGATATGAATTTGAGTTTTACGTGTTGAATGTGATCATTACTTGAAGTTGACTATCGCGTGAAATTTGTTCGTGAAGTTCAGGATTTAGAAGTTCTTGTGTTATCCATTTTATTTTTATCTGATTGATAGCTTGAATTGTGGGAATGCAGTTGCACAATCACGGAGTTAAGTCTGGTTGTTAAGTCTTCGTTATGCTTGATTTGAGTATCTGGTTGTTAAGTCTTCGTAATGCTGCCATCACTGTGGTCGAAGTTCCTGTACTTATTTTTGCGTCACGTAAATGGATTGTCTTTTTCCCTAACGGTTGGCATGATTTGCGCATACTTTTCAGTTAATTTTCTGCTAGAGGAAAACTGCAGAAGACAGTGGATGATAATGTGACAGGTCTCTATCGAACAGACAAATCATGTGGGGAACAGCTCCAAAGATTGAGAACGAAAAATAAAAACAAGAAAAGCTGAAATTATTGGACTTGATATTTTCATTGTTACTTCTATTAGCTCGTGCTGAGTTTCTCATCATAAGACTTACTGATAATGGATCTAGTCTAGTTGTTCTGCAAATACATCATCTATCTGGTGGTTGTTTTTCTTCTTCTTTTACTGGGAAAAGTGAAGGGTCATTCGCCGTTCTGATGCGTAATTAACCAAGAATCTTTGAAGCTAACTACTTTTGCACAACATGTGAACACATATAGCACCATATTCCGTAGTTTCTTAGCAGCATGATTCTCTTGTTGTTCAGATTATTACCACTGGATCACTTAGATGGACATGTTGTATGAACTTAAGGCACTTAATCTGTGAAAGGAAGAATTACTCTTGGACATCTGCGGCATTGGAATGGAATTATTGTTAGCAAAGATACTGAAAAATAGGTCAGTTGCAGAACAGGATTATTTTGCAATGGTCATTGAAATTACTGCTGGAGTACCGGTGCTGGCTGGAGGATTGGTTTTCACAGTGGCCCTGGCTGAAGCAGTGTTTTCGGTCCCATGGAGTGCTTTGAACTGGTAATAAGCTGCGGAATTGCTTCTGAAATGACCCCAATCTGGTTTCCAATGTCTGTACTTACACTGTAAGATCTTTTGCCTTACTTGCAGCAATTGTGGTCACTTCATTTAGTCAGTCACATTGATCTGAGTTTTTTTTCCTCAAGTGGGCCGCAATTTCTATTTGGCAATTTGGTTATCAATGAGAGATTACTATTCATTGCATTGTCAACTTGTGCAATGTCTGGAAAATGCAACTTGATTTGTGATCATCTTTATGTGCTAATGCAATAATTTTAAGGAAAAACTAATTTTTTTGGTCCATGGATGAGTGGCAATGAGTGAGGTTCTTGCAAAACATGATGAATTTATAATGAATCTATGCAGAATATTGCTAAATATGAATAAATAAGACTTGAGAAAATGTTCCGGATAAAATGACTAAATGCATGTATTGTACAAAGATTTATATTTTCTATATATGTGAATGCCTCTCCAGCCTGAATCTCTTTCATAAGAAATATTTGTTGTATTAATCTTGTTAAATGTGAAAGAATTAGCTTTCCATGTACTTCATTCTTGGTAGTGTGCCTTTATTTTGGGTTCACATTTGGATAGGTTCTGGTTGTTGATGATTATTGTGTCTTTCTGTTGGATACCTTGGGGATGTCGCTTCTGTGACATCTGCGGCCTTCTTTCATTGCTGTGGCCCTCCTGCAGAGTGGAAATCTTTGTTCTCTCAACTCAGAAGTATACCTGTAAGGCATTTGCTCTTTTATCTTATAATGGTAAATCATAAGGATTTTGTGTCAGGGGAAGATATCTTACTACGCTAGTATAATCTGTTTTAGCTCGCACTGTGAAGCTTCACAACTAACCAAACCTTGATGCAATTTATTGAAAATTCTTCTCCTTCAATTAGTTTGGTGGTTAACAGATTACTCGTGTTGACTTTTTGTGAAATTATGATATTTTTGCTCTACTCAAAACTTTGTTATATTTGGTGTGACCAGATAAATGTTTTAAATTGGGTCAGTGGTTGGCAGGTGGTGGAGCATGTAGACCTCTTCTTCTCTTGTTGATCAAACTCAATTGACCGCACTTCTTGTGGTTACATTGATTACAGTTAGCAGTATTATCACAGCGGATACACCTGCTTTCATTGGCTGAAAAGTTCGTTTTTCTCTTGGGCTTTCTCTTTCTGCACTGTCTTTCCTTTTAAGGGAAAACAGATTAGTCAAAAACATAAGTTTGAACTTGCAGCATAGTCTGGAGTTAGTGCATTACATCAATCTGGATATGAATAATTTGTCTTGGTTTCTTGTTATGCTTGGACACTGCAATAAACTCCATGTAATTGCCTATTTCATTGCCCCCATTTCAAGTATGTGGTCATTTAACTGAAACTCTGAAATTGTGTTTTTTTACTTTTTGGTGACGTTACGAACTTCATGATCAAGTTTGATACAGGTGTAGAGGATTCAGGATTTTTCTTACCCAGGCGTGGCAATCCTAGGTTTATCGGTTAGTTACATAACAAACTTCTTGTCCTAACTCAGTCCACAGGCAAATTATATTCCAAAATGCAATCTGGTTGTTTCCACTTATCCTTAAATCACTCAAAAATTTTCCAGTAAACCTAAAGGATCATGTGATATCGTGAGTTGTTTTAGGAACCCTCCATAATGATGATAATTTGCCAACCTAATATTTGCAAGCTAAGTTCTGTCTATTTCTGCTCTCCTAATTGTCAGATTTTTGATGAAATTAACCAAAGGGGGCCTTTCATGCTAAGCGTCCTGAACTATTTTGTAATGATTGAGGATGTGTTTTGGACTCCAAAATTTGAAAACAAGCATAGCCCTTGGATTTAACCTGCATGGTTTTAGATCAAAGATATTCCATGCACATCAATCGCCTATGCTACCTACCTTGCTTATCCTTTAAATATTCGCCTTCAATTTTAATAATCAAATGCCCTTTTGGTTTAAGATGGCTCCGCATGTTGTCAAAAGAAGTGCTCCATCATCAATAGTGTATTTGATTGAGTTACCGTCCTTCACTTTGCGAGTGAGTGTATGTTATGTGCATGCTGAATTTCAACAGCTTCCCACTGATTTTATATCTAATGACAATTTTCTTGAAGCAGGTGGGGCACTAGATAGGGTTGACGGCTACATGTTTGCTGGACTACTGGCTCACTTTCTTGGTGAAAACGTTTCTAGGATCTCTGTAAATTGGTTGTGAAATGGGAGAAAAGCTTTTTTGCCAATTTCCCATCGTTGTACGGACGGGAAACTTTAGGATGTATTTATTCTCAACATCACGATCCGGCTGGCTCAATTTGAATATCAGAAGGGGGCATTGATAATACATTTTCTGACTCTTCAAGGTTCTTCCTATACCTTGTTTTTGGAGGGAGACCAAAATGAAGAAGACAATAGGTATTCTGGCATCATGTGGCGTCATTCAAGGTGTTGCATGGGCTCATGCAGAGCTTATAAAATTATGCAGCCGGTTGTGCGCCGGGTGCCTTAAATCATGACATGCCTTAAATCATAACATATGTCAATATTTGAACATGTCATGATTATGATTAGTTATTTTAAATATCATAACACATATTAGCTATGTTTGGGAGATGCTTTTTTGTTAAATATAATGTTTGGTAAGAGTTGAGTGGAGATGGGTAGTATGTTTGAAAAAAATATTTTAATGGAATGAATAATGTAATTTATTTGAATATATGTATAAAATATATAATAATAATTGGATGTTATGATTTTTTTAGGAATAATAATTATGTTATAGGATATAAATAAAAATAAATGTGAGTACATATGTGATATATATATATATATATTGATTTGATTGTGAATAAGTATAATAATTAAAAAATAATTAATTATATATATGAGAAAGAGAAAATTTGAATTTGAATTTAAATGAAAATGTTGTTAAATGATATATTTGGTATCTTGAAATTTGAGATGGCATGTTGGAATTGAAAATTAGGTTCCAAAAATAGACATTATGTTTTATGAAACCTGGTGTATCTTTATTGATTGCATAATCTCATAAATGCTAAGGCACTGATAATGGGGTCAGGACCATATTTGTGGAAGGCTAAGGTTTCTTGGCTTTTGAAGATGATGCCCTAGACTGTGAACTCAACTTGTACTTTCATTTAAAATTTTCAATATGCTATTTGTTAAAATAATTCTTATTTATTTATTTATATATTCCTAAGTATTTGAGCCAAGTTTCCTTTCGACGTAATTTACATCCAAACAAAGCAAACATATATGAATGTGAGAATACCTTATTGATCTAGTGAGCATAACTCAGCAGCTGCATTTCAAGAATGAATCTATTCTCAGGTCTCTCTGTCACCTGAGTGAAGAGATCAAAAGAAAATTTGACAACTATCAGTGTCATTTGTTGCTGTTAAAACACATTAAACATGATTGTTATCATTCTTAGTTGTGTGTTTTTAGTATTCTTTAAAAAATGAAAAATTTAAAAAGTGAAAGATATAAAATTATATATATATATATATAATGATGATGATGATGATTATAGTACATATTTTAGTATGGGAAATCAGAAAACAAGCATCCCTTTGTATTTACTAAAAAATATTACATGCTTTGCACATAAATACAAAATATGTTTTAAAATTAGTAAAAATATAAAAGTATATCAAATTATCTAATTTAATGTTTATTCATTTTCATTTTTTATTTATATATCTTAGATATTTTTTGAAAATTGAATTCATAAATTTACTTTATTGTGTTTCTCATATGACAAATAAAGTTATTATCATAATTTTAAAAAGGTTTAATAAATTAAAAAACTAATAAAAATTTAAAATTTAACATCACAGAGTTTCAATAATAAATTAAATTTTAGTAGTATCTTTTAATTAAATAAGAATAACAATTAAGGTAGGTGTTGTTTAAATTTTATTTTTTATAATAAATTTTTAACGATAAGAAAATTGTTTGATTATAATTTATATATGTCATCTTAAATTTATTAAGTAAAATAAAAAAAATACATTAAGAACATGTTATTTAAATTTTGATTTATAAAAATAAATGAGAAGAAATATACATATATTTATTGTGATAATATTTATTCATAAGTTAGAGATTTGAAATAATTTTAGAATTTAATTTCTCTTGCATTGAAAGTACACTTGTTTAGTTTTTAAAAGTAACAATTATATTTGGTCAAAAAAAATTAACATCCATTGAAATTTTTTTAATTTAAATTTAATATTGTATTATTATATTCAAATTCTATTATATTTTTTAAAAGATAATAACTTTTGTTAATCATTGTATAATAATTTGTAGTTTTATGTAACATCATAGTGAAACAAATCGAACTAAAACTATTATATCTTATTATTTAATATATTAACCTTTTAATCCAAATATGTTTGTGCTTATTGCTTGTTCAATTCTAGAATATAATTTATATAATTATAAAAATTAATAATTTATAAAAAAAATTATACTAAGATAAAATTATCAATGTTCATGAACAATTTAGTATAAGATCAAAATTGTTCTTTCAACTCTTATAGGAAAAATGATCTTTCTATTATCTTATTATAGCATTAATTTCTCTTTTTTTAGTATTATTTACCAACATATTCTATTTTTAAATTGATACACTATAAACAAAAAATTATTAATTGTGTAAATAGATTTATTGAAATAAAAATTATTTTAATATTAATATAATATAAATTATACTTTTAATTTTTATAATTAAATTATTTATATTAATTCTCTATTGTTTGGTATTGATTTTAAACACAATTATTTATACCAGTATTAATGAGATTGAATTTGAACTTATCATTTTACCATATCTTGGATATAAACATTAAAATTCTTAATATAATTTTTTTTCTATGCATTACTAAATTTGATTTTAATTTTTTTTACCTTTGTTTTCTTAAACCAAAATGTCACATCAATATGGTTCTAATTAATATGTTTTAAAAATATATTTTGTCTTTATAATTTAAATTTTCATAATGAATATTTTTAGAATATTATTTTTAATTTATAATTTATTCATTTAAAATTTTAGGACATTGTTGTACCATAATATGTTGCTATTTGTTTTATATGATATTTTATAAAAATATAATGAACCATGTAAAATAAGTGTAACAATATTCAAAAAAATTATCATGTATTTAATAAAATTGATGGTCAAATATTGACTCATTTTAAATATTTTATAATACAATATAATGTGAATAGTGTTCTTTATATGGAAAATTTATTTTATTTTTTAAATTTTAACTCATTAAATATTTGATAGTATTGATGGCCAACTATTCTCTAGTTCTAAATATTTTATAACATATATGAATTTATTTAGTTATTCAAAGTTTTGTTTCATTATTATAACTTTATATTTGTTGCTAATGTCTTTCTTTCATATTTTAATTCAATCGATATTTATATTTATTAAGTTTTAACAAATTATTTTATTTTATGTTTATTAAATAATATAATAATGACTTTATTATTATGTTTTCAATAATTAGAGTTGTACACAGGTTGGGTTTAGGCAGTTTAATAACAAAATTCTACTCGATTCAATATAAGTGGGTTAAGAAAAGTTTAAATTATAGCAAGTTATAAATTTTTTTCAAACTAAACAGTTTGGATCAGTCGGTTTAGCAAATTGTCAGGTTACAAATTTTATGTCTATTATTTAAAAATAAAGTGAAAGTATTTTAATTGCATAAAATATAATAATTTTTTTATCAACTAGTGTATTATATAAAAGTAAAATTCTTATCAATTAAACAACATTACGACTTATTTTTATCTTTCTTGCATTCAATTTTATATCTGTCCCATAATTAATTCCACATATAAATTTTAAAATGTTTCATAAATTTAATGAAACATTTACATTGACAATGAAAATTTTTGAAACTACTTGATGCTTTAAAACATTTATACTTAAATCAAATTGTTACAATAAAATGTAAATGCATTATATTAAAATTATAAAAAAAGATATTATATTAAAATATTATCAACATAAAACATCAAATGATTAACAAAAAAAATAAAAAATTGACTTAAATATAGTAACAAATACATTTTGAATTAACCAACAAATTTGATAAATATGCTATTAATTTCATCCAAATATCTAAATCATAATTAAAAAAATTAAAAGTACAGTTATAATTTAAATGAAAAAACTATAAAAGATACAAATACATATTATTAAACTAATACAAGTGGTCGGGTTGCAAATTAAGTGGATTGTAATTATTAAACCTACCATTCGATCCAAACATGGTAGGTTTTAATATTTATAAACTGCTATTAGTTGTTTTAAAAAAATAAAACTAGTGGTTTACAAACGATTTACAGGTGATTTAAGTGGTTTGGTTGGGTTAAGCAGGTTCATGTACACTCCTATCGATAATATAATTATGCAATAACAACATATTTGATAAGTTGATAGTCATAAATTCATTTGCTTTAAATATTTCATAACATATTATTTTTCATAAGAATATTGGTTTCTAATATATGTAATTTATATATTTAATTTTTTGCCCCATTGTTGCAACACTATTTTTCATGCTATTTGTTCTCTATAATTATTATTAAATATAATAACTATGAATTCAAATAATAATATAAAATGACTCATCACACATTAATAAATTTAATGATCAAAGTTCATCACATTGTAGATATTTTGTCAAACATTGTTAAAGCAATAATCATATCTTTATATTTGAAATTTGTTATTCTTTAAATTTTAACTCATTATTGTAACTATTGATTTTATAATTTGTTTTTTAATTAACTAATTTAATATCTATATTTGTAAATTTTCATCATATTTATTTATTTATTAGGCTATATAGTTAAGAAGTCAATGCCTTTCAATGAATTCATTATTACTTTTAAAAATACAATTATGCAATTATAATTCGGTTTATTATGAAATTAAATTTATAAACATTTTAATAATGAAGATTCTATTTATTTTTTAATTTTACTTAAGTTATAAATAATTTAAACTTGTATTAGTTTGCATAACTTAGAAATAATTATATAATTATTTTAAATTTATCAGGACTATATTAATCTTCTACTACTAAAAAATATATTAATTAAAAATTTTATAGTTTCCTACAACTAAAATATTTCTTTTGTACATAATTTAAAAATAACTAGCAAAATAGTTTAGACGTATTAAGACTCTTTTAATCTTGTACTACTAAAAGATAAGTATTTTAAATAGAATTTTACTTTTGCTTATATAATCTTATTTAAAATGATAAAGATAGACATTTAATTCAACATACAGATGTCAGTTCACAATTAGCAAAACTATTCATACTTTTTTATATTGATATTCCATTTATTTATATTATTGCTAAAAGTTAATTTAGTACTTTTATAAGATATCATAGACTGTATTAAATTACATATTGTTGTTCTAGGAGCGTTTGTGTGCGTAGATACATAAATTTGAATAAATATTTTACATATTTAGTACATATTTTAGTTCCATTACAAATAAAAATAACATAATATATACTAATAATACATACGTATATATATATATATATATATTTAATTTTAGGTATACTTGTGTAATGTGCATATATTCATATTTTAACATATGATAATTTCAATATTTAATTTATTTATTAACAATATGAAATATTTGTTGATATATATCCTTGTAAATCTAAAAATTAATAAAATTATTTTAGTAGTATAAAATATAAGTCATTCCCAATAGTATGGGAATGAGTAAAACCATGAGTAGAGAGAAATGCACATTCTTTCTTTTTGGTAATGCAAATTCTCAAAGGAATGATGATTGCCAAATAACTAATCATACTAATCATAGAAATAGAAATGACTGTGGAAATCATCATTCCTTTCCTTTTTTATTCCTTCTCGTGCCAGTCACCACCTCAGTGTCTCTGATTAGAACCACGTACCTTGTTGGCTAATTACTGTGTTCAAAGACTACTTTCAGGATCACCACGCACAAGCCGTGTTTGTTTGCTTCACGTTTCTTCTGAAATTATTGGGTTTTGATTAGTGTTGCTGCTTGTAAAGAGAGGTTTTATTGTCAGACTTCATATTTTTCTAAGCCAAATGGAAGAAAGGGTATTAGAATGGAATGGACGGATCAGCTGAGAAGCAAGCACCTGGAGTTGGTTTATAATTTAGATATCTCTATTTTGCAGTATTCATTTACTAATGAGTTCATATCCTGAATTTAAATTTTTGACAGCATGAGTTAGGTCATAAACACCAAAGCAGTTTGTCTCAGAATGACATGTTCAAAACCAGGAAGCAAGCAGTAATATTACAGAGAACAAGGACAACTCTAAACAAGTAGCACTGTGGAAGGAAAAGGAAACTATTTTCACATTACATCGAAACTAAATATAGTCATCATTTATTACTTAAAAGAATGGCGATTTGTTGAATTTTCTATGACTTAAAATCTTAAGCAAGCTCTGTTGACGATCACTGCGGTCTGCTCATTCTCATGCACGTACAACCCTAAACATCATGATACCTTTCTTGCACTGAATTTGCCATCTGTGGTAAGCTATGTTTTGGGACAATGCTTGGCTATGATGATGTCCTTAATTAGTCCTTACCTGGAGAAAAATAATACCATTGGCTGAAGTTTCTTCTTAAGCACATAGAGCTTGGTTTTATGCTGTATGGGTTTGGACCCTGAGATTCCACATTGATGAATATGCATGTATGGGGAAACGAGGCTGGGATTGACAGATCATTGCCAAAATCAATTTGATGATTTTCCTTCAAAATTTATGAATGATATATTTAAGGGAAAAAAGTCAGTTTTTTTTCCATCTATTATTCA